>JAUMJM010000044.1:3780000-4405000 GCA_033558235.1 Neomorphus geoffroyi
TTAATTCTTGTGGGTCCTGTATTCCCAACAGCCTGTCGTAAGGGTGCTTGTATTACAGGACCCTTTTTACTGCGGGTGCGAGCCGTAATAGGAGTAAATTCCGCTCCCCCTGTACTTGTCCCTTCCTCCGGATCCTCTGGTTCACCGACCACGACTAAATTATCCTCCAAAGGAGTCTGAGGTCGGGGTGGAGGGACATAATCCTCCAATCTTTCTTCTGTTTCTTTTAGCTTGGTACATCTCTGCCCTATACTGCAAGCCGAACAACATCTTTTCAATTTTTCCCCGTTTTTCTTCTGTTCCTTTTCTATAGCTAATACTAGGGGGTCCTGAGGAGCCAAGTTAATTCCACACCCCCTCTGCCACTCTGGATGATTTCTTAGGGTGAAGAACATATCGGCATACATAACTTCATCCCATTTCCCTTCTCGCCTTAGGAACAACATTAATTGCAGCAGAGTATTATAATTTAAACTCCCATTAAATGGCCATTTTTCACCATCCTCTAGCTTATATAGTGGCCACCATTGATTGCAATATTTTATTAACGTCTTTTTATTTACGCTTCCTCCCGATGAGCCCCCCATATCTTTCCAATGAGCCAAAACACATCCTAAAGGACTCTTCTTAAGAATTCCACCACTTTGTCCTCCACCCATGTTTTCTATCTATAAAATGCACCAAATAGGACACTTCTTACAATAACAAATATACAATACTAATACACCAACAAAAACAACACTTATGACTATAATGACATACAAAAACATTCACACTCTCATTCATACGGTCTTTCAATTCTTTTTCCTTGACGCAAGTACAAAATCTGTTCCGAAATTCCTTAGCTGTGGTCGGTTAACCCAGAAAACAGTACCAAAAACAAACGTCCGAATACTCGTACGAACACCAAACCAAACGCACGGAGAGTGCACAAAAGCATACGATGTATGCCGTAACAAAAGGCGTCCTTACATGTACCAGACCAAAAACAAATGTATGTTCAAAGTAATTCTCATTACCTGACATACGCCATCCCGCGTAAGTAAACCTTATGTCTTACGGACAGCTTTCCAAATGACCGGTCCCAAAAACAAAGTTAAAGAATACCTGTGCCGTTTTGGGCAAATGGAGTCCTTGTCTGCCCCTGCAATGATCCGAGTGAGGCGAGGAGTCCCTCCGGGAAATCCCGGGGGTACCCAAGGGAGTCCTGTTCTCAGCGGGTCTTGCAGCCGAGCAGAGACGGTCCCACCTGGGTCGCCAGATTGAATCAAGGAAAACCCTCTGTTATGGCAGCAGATATTCTTTTATTGCGGCGCCGGGCACATGTTAGGTGGAGAGATCCCCCATGTGCCCGGCGCCGCAATAAAAGAATATCTGCTGCCATAACAGAGGGTTTTCCTTGATTCACTTTCAGATGCATTTTTCTAATTGGTGTTAAAAAGCCAGTGCTTAAGCCTAAGGCAGAACAATGTTTTTTAACATTCTTAAATTGTTTTTTCTAGAGCCTTATACGGTATAGAATCATAGAATGGTTTAGGTTGGAAGGGACCTTAAAGCCCATCCAGTTCCATCCCCCTGCCATGGGCAGGGACACCTCCCACCAGTCCAGGCTGCTCAAGGCCCCATCCAGCCTGGCCTTGAACACCTCCAGGGAGGGGGCAGCCACAGCTTCCCTGGGCAACGTGGGCCAGGGACTCAGCACTCTCATTGTTAAGAGTCTCTTCCTAATGTCTGATCTAAATCTGCTCCCTTCCACTTTAAAGCCATTCATCCTCGTCCTATCACTGCTTGCCCTTGGGGAAAAAAACCCTCCACAGCCTTCCTGTATCCCCTTCAGGTACTGGGAGGCCGCTGTGAGGTCCCCCCCCTAGCCTTCTCCAGGCTGAACAAGCCCAACTCTCTCAGCCTGGGCTCCAGCCCTCTGAGCACCCTCGGGGCCTGCTCTGCTCCCGTCCCAACAGTTCCGCACCCCTCGAGTTTACCAAAACAACGGATCCAGGTTAAGCAGCAGCAGGGCGCCGCGTTTCAGGGAAGCGGCTGCCGCCTGCTCGGCACCGATCCTTCCGGAATTGCCCATCACGAACTGCTGAGGCTCCCCCTCCCTGCCCGCCCGGTCCCGCCGACAGCAGGGACGCGCGCGCTGGCTCGAGCCCCGGCGCATCACAGCGTGAAGGGCCGGCCACACTGCAGAGTGCCTTCCGCGCGGGGCCCTCCGGTAGCTCCGCGGTCGTGGTCGTGCCCGCGCAGCCCCTCCGCCCTCCCCCGCGTCCTCACCTGCTGCCGCCGCCCCGGCCCCGCCGCAGCCCTGCGCTTGCGCCTGCGCGGTCGGTGCGCCCGCGCTGGCCAATGGGCGCAGGGTTGCGCCCGCGCTGGCCAATGGGTACGGGGGGCGGGGCAAGGCGAGGTCTCTCCCCGTCCGCGCTCCGACGTCGCCTCTGAGCCCGCGCTGGCCAATGGGTGAGGCTAAGCGGGGCGAGGGGCGGGGCTAGGCGAGGACGCTCCCGCCCCGCCCCCCCGCGCCTCTGCGCCACCGCCCCGCCCGGCCGCCCCTGCACGCACACGGGGCTATGTCCGCACTGGCCAATGGGCGCGGCGCTGCTTCCGCGCTGACTAGTGGGCGCCACGGGGCGGTGTGAGGGGCGGGGCGAGGGGCGGGGCGGGGCGAGAAGAGGGCGCGTCCCTTTCACGCCCCGCAGCCGGCGCGGGGCTGGGCGGCACCGAGCTGGGTGGTAGTGCTGGTTTGCGTGAGCGGAGGGGGGCGCAGAGGGATCTGAACAGGCTGGATCGATGGGCTGAGACCAACGGGATGGGGTTCAACAAGGCCCAGTGCAGCGTTCCAGGCTTGGGGCAGAGTGGCTGGAGAGCTGCCTGGCACAGAAGGACCTGGGGGTGCAGAGATCCTGTCCTGCGGGAACTTTAGTAACTCAGAATCATGAAATGTCCTGAGTTGGAAAAGACCCACTAGAATCGTTGAGCTCTTATTCCTGCACAGGACAGCCCCAACACTCACACCGTGTGTCTGAGTGCGCTGTTCAAATGCTTCTTGAATATTGACAGGCTTGGTGCCATGACTACTTCCCTGTGGAGCTGTTCCAGTGTTCCACCACCCTCTGGGTGAAGAACCTTTTCCTAAAATCCAGCCTAAACCTTCCCTGGCACATCTTCCTGCCATTGCCTATCACTGGTCACCAGAGAGAAAAGATCAGAGCCTGTTCCTCTTCCTTCCCTTGTGAGGAAGCAACACACTGGTCTTCCTCAGTCTCTTCCAGCCTGAACAGACCAAGTCACTTTAGCTGCTTCTCCCCTCTAAACCTTTGGCCAGGTTTGTGGCTTCCTCTGGACGCTCGCCGGTAGCTTAATGTCCTTTATATACTGTGGCGCTCAAAACTACACATCATACTCAAGGTGGAGCCACACCAGTGTGGAATAGGGAGGGCAAATCACCTGCCTCGACCAGATAGCAATAGAGTTCTTGATGCACCCCAGGATGCGGTTGGCCTCCTCTCATGGCACAGCACCCCTGAGCCACATTCCTGTTCCTATATTCTTCCCTTGAATCCTTGGAGGGAATGTTCCCTGCACAACATCCCGCTCAAGGTGCTCCCTTTGGACCCCAACAGGCAAGTCTGTTAGCCACCGTGAAGACAACATGTGGCACCTGAGCTAATTTGGGTGGCTTCACTGCAGTGTCCTTACAGGAATTATGTAGCTTGAACCATATGGTCCAGTGGAATACGGAATCACAGAATCATTAAGGTTGGAAAAGACCTCTAAGATCACCAAGTCCAAGTGTCAGCCTAAACAGCACCGTGCCTACTAAACCATTTCCAAAAGTGCCACAACTACACGGTTTTTTGAAAATCTCCAGAGATGGAGACTCCACCACTTCCCTGGGCAGCCTGTTCCAGTGCTTCACCGCTTAGTAAAGAAATTTCTCATAATATCCAGTCTAAACCTCCCCTGTTGCAACTTGAAGCCAATTCTTCTCATCGTGTCACCTGGGAGAAGAGACCAACACCCACTTCGCTCCTTTTGAGTAGGTAAAAAGGGCGATAAAGTCTCCCCTCAGCCTCCTCTTCTCCAGGCTAAACATCCCCAGTTCCCTCAGCTGCTCCTCATAAGACTTGTGCTCCCAACCCTTCACCAGCTTCCTGCTCCTTCTCTGTGTTGCAGGAATATAGCCAGGAATATATTTATTATAAATAAATAATTCAATGCTGAGTAGATACTTGGGAAGATAAAAAAATGCACCCATTTGGGAAACGTGCCCTGCTATTGCAGTTAGAACACAGTGGTAATTCCAGGAGTAGCTGGGTTGTCTACTCTTTTGCTTTTGGTACGGATACTGTTGAGGGTTCATTTTGCTTTACATGGTTGTGGTTTCTGACTGTAGTATTTTCTTTTAATTCTTAACTCTGGTGTTTGAGCTTGAGCACCAGGCTGAAACTCCTTTTCAGAAGTTACCCTGTGTGAGAGAGGTTTGGGTTTTCTTTTAGAGAAAACTGTCTTTATCTGAGCCTTCGCTGTCAGCACTGCAGAGGAGCTGTCAGCAGAGAACAGATGGCATCTGTAGTAGTGCTGTGTGTTACTAGGTTAGTGTTAAACAGCTACACAGATGCTTCCTTAGGCTTGTCCTGCAGTATACTCAGACATATTGGCTCTTGCATAATGCATCTTCCTACTGAGTGTGCTCATATGAATCCCTTTACCCCAGTATCTGAGAAAGTGCCGTGCTCCTGGGCTCTGATGTTTAGAAACTGTTTCTGTGTGATCTGGCTGTGTCCCAGCTCCTTATGTGGCAGAATCCATGCATGTTACCTTTTTTCTTTCCCAGTCCTTCATCCCCTGATTTCCTGGGGACGTATACCTAAGTGCTGAGCCAGCAGGGAGCAACTCTATTGCACACAGCCCTGCTCTGCACGGTCCAGGGACCAAGACTGTTAGATTGATGCTGCTGGGTGGAAATTCCACAGAGAACACCTCCCTCATCTTACTTTCCCTTGAAAAGGTTTGCCTTCCTAACTCTCCCTCTGTTTTCCAGTGCAAAGAAGTCAATGCCAGAACTCTAAATATCTAATACATTACCAGATTTAAACAAACAAAAATCTCAAACCCAATGCACCACAGAAAAAAGCCCAAAGGATTTCTTTGAGAAATCAACCGAAACAACAAAAACTTAGCATAGTGCATGATTTCCCTATTTAGTTTTTCAATTCCTTCCCTTACCTGTCTTGCATTGGGTAATTCAATCTCATTAATGAAACTTGTTGTGTACTTTAAATTTGAAACTTTAGGAATTTAGAGTATATTCCAAACAATAAGATTCCTTTTGTAATGCAGAATGTGTCCCAGGGAAGGCAAAGCTATCCATATGTGTCGAGCAACCTAATAGTATCTTGCTTTTTAGGAGTGTGCTTGGTGTCCCCTTTGGCTGGAGCAGGCCAATTCAAGCACCCATATAGCAATTCTTGCTTTCATCAACCTGTGATATTTTGTTAGCTCTTGAGTTAGAAAATGTAATTTCTTTGTTCTTTAAGTTGTTAGTGGGGTAAGTCTTGTCTGGGGACTGTTCCTAGAAGAACCTGAAACAATTCTTCTGAAGGCTGGCTTCTGTTTGCTATGGATCTGGCAGCATTCGTTACTCTCTGGTTTCCTCACTTACTGGGAGAGGCAAAATTAGCAGGATAAATACAAATTACATAGAAGTGTGAGCAAATGAGTCAACTTTGCTATGTGGCTGCTTATTTTAAGTCTTTAGAATACGCAGCACAAGGCTGAGAGATTGGACACAACGTGTGCTTGCAGGGCTTTTTCTGTTTTGTTTACAAACTCACTTTAGAGAACTTGTACCTTATCAAGAAAAGTAAATAACATTCACAAATGCTGGAAGTTAATTGTTTTCTCCTGTGGAGCAGCATAACAACATACTAACATCCACTCTGCAGTTTAAATGAAGAAATAAGAGGGTTCTCTTTATCACTGGAAATACTTGAACCCTGCCCTAAGTAGTGTTCCACTGATGGGCTGATTCGGTTTTATACTGCACACTGGATCACTCACGTCAGATAAATGGATTTTCTGATTGGAGAGTTAAAAACAGAGTTTTTAAGTTTTAGATGTGCTTCTCAGATTCTGAAGTCAAAACTGGCTTGGATGTAACCAAGACAGGTGTTAATCACGTTCTTTCTTAGTTCCTTTCATATTTTCTAAGGCATTTGTGTAAAGCAGAGGAGGCACTCAAAATATTTATTATCTGTATTAAATGTAAAGGAACAACAATTTTCACTTTACTAACACAATTATCTATACTTATTTGTATGTTAAGTTCCAAATAAGCTTTCCTAAAACTAGCTGACGTTGTGAGCAAAATGAATTAATTTATTTGGTTTGACTGAAAGTGTTTTTTGCTTGAGATAGCAGCAATCTCCCTAGGATATAAAGCCTTAATAGTTAACCTGAATACATACATGTGTGCAGTTATAAATCTACAGGAGACAATTTTATTGCCTTGAACTGGGATTCTAAGTCATTGCTGTTAATAACAAACACTTTCAGATGGTTTATTTCTGAATCTCTGGTGTACAGCTAGTTTTTTTGCATGCCATACAGTGCAAACCAACAAGGCTTTCACTTGCTTGTTGGCCATGTTGCAGTTGCCAGAGGTGCCTGTATAAGCTGACTGATGATAGAGGCTTCACTGTTGTCCACTAGAATAGACATGTATTCTCCTTTTCATTAACAGAAGAAGGTATTGTGCACGTATCTGAGATGCTCTTTGAACTGTACTGTTTTGTTCTTTAACTAATTATTGCCACAAAGAAAAATATGAAAGGAATACAAAAGGTTTAATTCTTTTCCTTGTGATACTGACTTGCGAGATCCTTTACATCAGATCTTCATAATTTTTTTTGCTGTGGAAGTGACAGACAGACTCTGAGAAGGTTTTTTTTTCTAAGTAATGTTGCTTTACACCAGAATTCTTCTCCCAAGTAACAAGTGATAGGATGAGAGGAAATGGCCTTAAGTTGCACCAGGGGAGGTTTAGATTGGATATTAGGAAAAATTTCTTTACTGAATGAGTAGTGAATCATTGGAACAGGCTGCCCAGTGAAGTGGTGGAGTCTCCATGCCTGGAGGTGTTCAAAACACGTATAGATGTGGCGCTTTAAGATGTGGTTTAGTAGCCCCGGTGGTGTTGGGCTGAAAGTTGGACATGATGATCTTAGAGGTCTTTTACAACCTTAACGATTTTACTATTCTATAATTCTTTGCAATTCTTGTTACTCTTCCCAAGTAACCTCAAAAAGCTTTTGTAGCCCTTGTGCAGAGCCTCATGCAAATTTACAGTTACAGACTTCTTTCACATGCAGAATCTGAGTTGCTCCTTGCACCCAATGGTGTTATACAAAATGCACAGCTATTTTGGCTTACATTGGTCTAACTGTTGTCTGTGCACTGACTTATTGTCTGTATGTGGGTAGTGTCTTTGGTCAGGAATGAGAATGGAACCTCATCAGAGTACACATCCTGTGAGCACACAGTTGGGATGAACAATCTAGTCTATTTAGAACGTCGACAAAAAGAGAGCCTTAGAAAGTCACGTTTTCTCTTTAACCCTGAAGAGCCCTGCCTTCTATCATAACTGCTTCCTATCTTTTCCAAGATAGTGCAGGAGTGCTGATGCTCTCATTTCTACTCAGACTCCACAAAAATGCATTTTTAAATAGACAGAGCAAGTGAACTCTTTGCACCTTTAGGCTGTGAATAACAATATATGTGACATAATGTTGGCCTACTGACAGTTTGATCCTCCTTATAATAATCAGCTGTAAGATTGCCACCAAATTTTGTGGAAGAACATTTAGTGAGATTCCATAAAACTTTATTGATAACTTAATGAGGTGAAAGCACAGTTTCACCTTTCTGGAAGTTAGACCTAAACACTTAGGAGTTTATTTCTGCTTTCCAAAAGGGTGGGTTTATGTGAGAATTATAGTCCTTAATGTTGGGTTTCCTTAAAGTGAAAAAAAGAGTAGGAGAACTTCTAGGTTCTTTACAGTGAAGAAAGAGAGCCTTGATTTACTTATAAACAGTAAAGGAGTTTTTGCAGGTATTGGGCATTGTCTCGCTCTTATTTTTGGTTTCATTTCCTCTGTGCTTTTGTTTGAGTAGGTTATTTCTTTTAGGGAAATTTATCCAGTGCTATGAGTTTCTAAATGAAAAGGTATTTCTTTCATTAAAGGTGAAAATATTTTCACAATTGCTGTTAATGAATGGTATCCTTAATATCATGTTGTTTTGATATTGCTACTGAAATAGTTATCAAGAATTTTCAATCTTGGTCCCACTTTGTGTTCATCTTGATTTCAATGGAAGTGGTTTTTGTAGTATCTGTGTACGTAACAAATAGAGAAATGCTGCTGGTTTTGAAAGAGCAATAGCTATTACATATTCATGCATTCAGTTAATCAGGCTCTGTAATGCCTGATGCTTTGCTACAATGACTTTTTACTGTGTTAAATAAACTTTGATATGAAGAGTGTATTCTGATTATGGTTCACATATATACATAGCATGTTGTTCTACTTGCCTGTTCAGTATCTTTTACAGTCCATGTTAAGAAATGTGGAGAGAGCCTTATGCAATTACAAACATAAAGTTCATTAAAACCAGTGCATCTTTGTGATCCTATTTAAAATTTAATTATGGAACATTTGCTCATAAAATGTCAGGTCATCTTCATCCACTTATCATCTACATATTGCAAGCCTAGTTTCCTTATTCCTTGCTTGAATTTGCTGTTGTCCCTCCTAAGGCATCTTATTCTCTCTAAGCATGTAAAACTCTTCTTTTATCCGCCCTAGAATTGATGTTACTCTCCAGTCAGTTACAGCTGTAAGGCCTATAGCATTTCTTGGCTTCTGTGCGCCAGAGTTACTGTAATTAAGTTTAACTTGGACTGGGAGAGATAAGGAAGACTGTTTCCTACAAAGTATGATAGTCTCTTCCCATTATAAGTTAAGAATTTTCTCTCTAGCCTCCAGGTGATGCCCTCTGGCACAATAAATGGACCAGGGTTATCATGTTCACCATGAATCTCACTGTCTTCTCCCTCTGTGCGTTCAAGATAAAAGCCTGAAAATGTCACTTCTTTTCAGTTACTGTGGGTTTATCTCTCTGCTTTTGAGTGACTGTCTCTACCTCTTCACTACTAAGGAGAAAAGCTCTGATACTGGTAGCAGATCTTGCATAAAGAAGCCTTGTTTGTGGTTTTCTTTGTGTTGTGAACATAAGATTTCTCTGACCCTGGTGTGTTACTGCACTCAAAAGTCTAGTAAAATTCAAGTGCTCAGTTTCTGAGGTACATTAGAGTATTATTTGCACTGTTACTGAGCAGCTACTTTTATATCAGGGAGATCTGTCAGGACTTGGCATTGGTGAGCATACTTTGGTATCTTGCGTCAGCTGGTGCTCAAATAGGAGAGTTTTTAACTTTGTGCCTGTGTTTCCTCATGTGTGTTAACGTTTTCCAAACTGCAAGGGTGCTGCGGTTAGCGTAACAGAGGAGGCTGCTGGGCGTTTGCCTTCTAAAGAAATCATAGAATGGTTTGAGTTGGAAGGACCTTAAAGATCATCCAATTCCAACCCCTCGCCATGGGCAGGGACACCACCAGACCAAGCTGTTCAAGGCCCCATCCAGCCTGACCTTGAACACCTCCAGGTCTGGGACATCCACGACTTTTCTGGGCAACCTGTGCCAGGGCCTCACCACCCTCACAGAAAAGAACATCTTCCTCGTATCTAATCTAAATCTCTCCTTTTTCATCTTTCAAAAGACTAAGCAAGCAATATGGCAGGTATACAGTATTGTGTAGTCACACCCCTAACTCAGCTACTTCTGGATGCTCGTGAAGACTGGACAATCCTGCTGCCGTACGCTGTTTCTCATCTCTTCTTACCATGTTATCAGCTGTGTGGCAAGTCATGAAGCAGTATCACAGTATTACAAGTTTGGAAAGGACCTTTGAGATCATTAAGTCCAGCCTATGACCCAACACCAATACCAACTAAGTGCCTCATCCAATCTCCTCTTAAACACCTCCAGGGACGGTGACTCCACCACCTCCATGGGTAGCGCATTTCAATGGCCAGTCACCCTCTCAGTGAAGAATTTTTTCCTAATATCATAGGATACCTTTTCCATACTATTCTACACCTTGCTACAGGGAAAGAGTGAGATTCACTGTCGGGAGAGTCCTTCATTACTGCACAACTTGGATCGAGGTCTGCCAGTTTATCTTATTGTAAATAGTCTTTAGGCTATACGCTGTATATACGAAGTGCATTCAAACATCCAGTTCAGCACCACCACACACCATCACACTAATATGAAATTGCTAGAAAAATGTGTTCTAAAAATAAGATCAGCTCCATTTTTTTGTAATATAGGAGATAAAGATATTGTGCTCAATAACATGCTTTAAGCCACAAAAAAAGGAAGGGGTGGAAGACAATTTGTATTATTCATTAATAAGCAATCTGGATTCCTAGCTGGTGAAAAGTAGGACAGCCATGCTGACATGATCAAGTTGATACTGTGGCCACACCTTTCTAAATAATTTATTATCGATCTATATATTAACTCACTTCATTTTTCCAGTGTATAGAACTATTTTACTTCCCATTCCAAATAATTTTTATTCCATAAGCTAGAAGGGGTGGGAGTGGGGGAGAAAGCAGTCTTTGCTTTTGTAGTTGCCTTTAAAACAATTAAGTGCTTAATAGTGGGGCTTTAAATGGATCAGATTATTTCCATCAGTACTTAATTTGCATCCCTTCTTGTGAGCTAACACTGGAATATGTCAAAAACATTATTGTTCCATATTCAGGAGGAAAGCCTAGTGTTGTGTCTTTTCTTTGATAGTAATAACTACTGAGTTAACTCTGTAACTTTTTTCTTTCTAAACAGCGAAAGGCTACACGTGCTCAGATGAGGAAAGTACATTACTGTGTGCTTTTAAGTGAAAACTGTGGTAGCCTCCAAACCCCCAAAATCTTAATTAGTAACTAACCACAAGGCTTATTCAACCATACAACTAGAAAAGTTTACTTGAGGGCATTTGCTCAAAATACATAGTACCTAATAATTAGGACCTACAGATTAATGTGCTCGCCCAGTACTATCGTTCAGCCCATGGAATTAGTATTGTATCAGTAGATTACTGCAGTTTCTTACCTGCATCATCTGCCAAAGAAATGTTGGTGAAAGTGCCATCCTCCTCATCCAAAGGTAACTCCATTTTGCTTCCTTTTTTCCAAAGTTTTGGAGACATGCATTAAGCATGCCCGTTGTCAGCCATTGTTCAGTACGCACGTGACTTCTCTGGTTAAATCTTTAATAAGTCTGAGACACAGGTGTTACCGGATACTGTTGGCAACTACAAACATATTGCTCTGTGGGGTATCTCATCTGAACCTTGAGCTCTCTCCCGGAAATTGTTAAGCTAGAAAGCTTCTGAGTTCTAACTGGTTCATTAGGTACGTGCTCAGCAAACACTGTTCTTTCAGGCTCTCTCTGTGAAGGAACTACGTAGCTGTCTTGTTGTTCTTGATTTTCTTTAGGCTCTGTATGGGAGGCTTTTTTAACGGAGAAAAGAGTTAAAGTAACTTAAAATATTCAAAAATGTTACTTACAGTCCAAGTAAATGCAATGGTTGGATTTGAGAGCAGCGAATTTAAAACGTAATCTTCAAATACATAGCAATGTCAGTAATTTTGCTTATGCAAAAAGTTGCACCAAAACCAATCAAGTAATGTGAACAAGTGAAGTTGTGTAAGTGAGCATGTGGCATTCTGTGAGAGCAGACGGGAGGAAGGAAGAGAGATTGAGTTCAAAGAAAACCCCACTTGAGCCTGCTTGTTTTGCTTCTTAAAGAAAATGGGACATTGTTTGAACAGATAAATGAGAAATTCACCTCAAACTACTTGCCACTTTAGAGGTTGCTTTCTTTCATACTCTTAGAGTGTGATGTTTTCTTGTAATTAATTTATAACTATATGACCTTAATGTTATTATTGGAAGTATATCACCTTGGTCTTGATTAAAGAGTACAGCAAATAGTGGAACCACTTCATTTTCAGGGGGTTGCATGTTCAGAATCTAGTCTGATGTCTTCTAATGTTTTAATTTGTATTCAGAAAAAGGTTGTAAGTTTTGAATGTTGACAAATATTTTTTTCCTTAATTGCAATTAGGAACCTCTCCAAAGTCTCACTATACATTGAATCTTAGTTTTGTGAGGCACTGTCCAACTATAGAATGAGAGAGTTCTCAGAATTTACAGTTTGCCTTTCACACTTCTAGATATAATCTTGATTCGGACTCCTGAGACAGCTTCTGTGTACAAAGGTAAATGCACGTGACTTTGCAGGACAAAGGGCCTAAGACATTACCCATCAGAGTGGATACAGTGTATGGAAATGATAAATGTCATGCTGCTATTTAGGTTTTTTCTCCTGATCCTTTAACTGCTTAGTCTCATTTAAGCTTTTCTTTTGGTGTCAGTGAAACTACTGACAGCTGCCTTCAGAGATTACTGAAAACCAGGCACATCTTGCTTTTTCTGAGTTGTGTTGAGAGTCATTCATTTTTGCTTCTCATTCATCAGAACCAGTTTAAAATTTACATTTATGATTTTAAGAAGTCTATGTAAAGTGACCGACTGTTTTAATTCCAGATCCTTAAATATCATGAGGGGAGTCTGGATCGGTGGGGTTTTTTGTTTGGTGGTTTGGTTTTTTTTTTAATTCAAAGCAACAGCATGCTTCAAAGATCTCACAATGATAATCAAGTAGGAAAAGTTTTGATCTTTTGTCTTTATTATGTCTTTTATTGTTCTCAGACATGTTATGTGTAGTAGAAGCACTTCATTAACTCTCTTTAGAAGAGCAGATCCTAAAACCACATGCAATTATATAATCTGTTACCCCGAAGTATGTAAAATCATACATCTGTGGAACTAAGGGTTGTATCTTGTCTGAACTGTGTGGCCCTCATCTAAAAGGTTTAATTAACTTTTCTTGCCTGTGTCAATATTGTTCTACTATATTGGCCATATGGGCTCTCTCTGGTAGATATGCTTTCATTGTAAATTATTAGCTGGTTTTAGACAGACTATCAGAGTAGCCTGGTGAATACGGATGTTGTGCAGTTATTATTCATGTCTAGATCAAAGCCATTAGTAAAAGTGATGCAGAGTAAAAGCTGTATTTTATTAAGAGCCAGCAGGAAAGACTCCTCAGGGTGAAAGAGAATATGATTCAGGGAGGAGTTTGGCTGCTTCATGTGAGACATACTGATCCCTGCAACTTAGAGTCAGGCTCTTGCCTTTGTGCCGAGGGCATTCCACTCCGTGTGGCACCAAATAGCAGGTTACCCTCCCCTACAGAGTCAAGACTTCAAGACTCAAAAATAAGGCTGTCCTGCAAGTGTTTCAGAGCTCATTAAAGCTCCCTTTGAAAGAAAGGTCTCTGGACAGTTTTCTTGCTTTGTTTCCTCAATCAGTACCTCTACCTCTGAAGGAGGAGAGAGCGGAAAGTATATGAGATCTGACACAAAACCCCCCCAAGACAAACCCTATAGCTTTAGAATCAAGAGTGGGAGGGGAGAGACAAAGAGATGGTTATACAGCATGTTCTGACTTGTCACAGTGAGACAGGGCTCAAAAAGATCACTTCACTCATTTTGAGTGGATGTGTATTCAAATACAGATGTTTTCTTACCCTTGGTTGGAAAATGTTGATGTGTACCAGCTCACAATGCTCTGTCTGTGAAGCAGTTTTTAGCTAATAATATCACTGTGTTGCAGCACCCCCTGTTCACCAGACCTGGCTCCCTTTGTTTTCTCCCTCTTCCCAAAGATTAAGCTAGTGCTCAGAGGAAGCAGAGTCAGTAGAAGATGCGAAACCAAAACCAACAGAGACCCTCAACAGCCTTTCGGAAAATGATCTGCAGAATTGCCTTGAACGTTGGCAGCATCGTATGCAGCTGTGTGAAAGTGATTTTAGTTACTTTTCTTAATCTGTTCAAATAAAAGAGTTACAGGCACAGTCTTGGGGGGTTTTTTGTGTTTGACCTCATAGATACCTGTGTCTGGGTGCGTGTGCCTGGTTGTACGCATGTGTATATAAACGAAGACTAACGCAGGATCCTGGAGCTGCATGGTTTTACAGAAGGCCTTTGTTTTTCTTGAGGACCTGGGAGTCAGGTTTATGGGAGACATACCCAGCGTATTTGTGGAGGTGCAGGCTCATTTACCAACAGCGAGAGGAGTGGGCTTTATCTAAGATGACTTTACAGACTTCTTTCTTGTGCAAAAGATTTTTCATGTTTAAACATCCACCTGTGATTTAAAGGCATTGTGGAGTTATATTTGCTGTGGCGAGGAACATGCTCTTTGATGGTGGCTTGATATTTTATCAGTGAAATAAGCCATGTAAATGCCTTATGGAAGCCATGTAAATATCAAGTAGAAGTACCCCTTTCTTGCTGTCACCATGTTTGTTTCATAAGGAAGAAGAGAAAGGAGCAGCAGCAGACAGAGGAACTCTGACCAGCTTATCAGGAAGCTGCGTAATGGTCTGAACTGTCAGACGCAATGAGTTTAGCTGCTTCCACGCGGGAATTCTTTTCATGGGAGTAATGCACATTAATGTAAAAGTTAATTTGGTTTTAAAGTATCAGTTAATCTTTCTGAGGGTTTGATTACGAAGTCGAACAGAGGTTGTGGAGTACCTAGCTGCTGTCTGGCTGCCTTTTAAATTAGGTGGCCTAGACTGTCAGAGGAGGTTGAGGGTAGGGGAAGTACCAGGACAGCCTCTCCTACAGCCGCTCCTGTGAGCTTTTTGTCTGAATATTTAGCAATAGCATCAGCTGATGCAGCCATGCGCGAGCCCAGTTTTGATGAGTGCTGGCAACGAGCACATTAGGAGAGCACTGTCTGAATGTGATGGTCATGAAAGGAGGAGGTAAACACCCAAGAATGCCTCCAGGTTTGTTACTGAGGAGATTCTCCAAGCTCAGGATTTTGTAGCTGGTCAGGCAACGGTGTGTCAAGTACACAGTTACAGGAGGGTTTAGGCATTAAGATTTAAAACACTGTAGCTAAACCTGCCTGGTAGTGGCTTCAGATTTTTATTACTGTTAAGTACCATGAAACTGTTTCCTAATTAAAATGATTTAACAGTGACCTGAAAGGGGTTGCGGACAGACGTATGGAAGATTTCAGCTAAACCGCAGTGCATGCTGTGACTTCTAATTATACTGACAGCGTAACAGTGCTTATAGTGTGGTTGAGTCAAACTTCAATACCACTCATTTTTTGTAGGGTTCAGCCTTGCACTTGTGAACTGAACTACATCAAAACACTCAACAGCCCTTTTCACCTGCTTCTCTTGTTTCCTGTTGCAGTGCTAATTTGTTATCTCTGGGAGTCCACAGTTGCCATGCCTTTTGGAAACACTGATCAGTGGCTCCATTTCAAATATTTTTCTAACTTGGAAAGACAAGAGAGAAGAGTGGAGTCAGAAACAGGAGGTTAATCAGCTGAGAGGCATTTTTTTTGCTGCACCCCTCAGCAAAACCTCACTGATTCCTTGTTCCAAAGGTGTAATTGTATAGAGATGTCTGCTGTTGCTCTGATACTTTCTGAGTATCAATAATGGAAAAGATTATTTTTTTGAAGTCAAAAAAGCACTCAATTAAAAGAAGGTTGCTGGAATAATTCAGAGAATACTGGAACAGAGTCGGAATACTTTGAGTAGGTTAGATCATTGATGCAGCACAGGTCTAATGACTGATCTTCCATCAGGTTGCACTGAACAATCTTAATGCATTCATCTGCTTTTGCTAAACAATGGTGTGATCAAGAGCCTAATTTGAAGACAAGTTTTGCAAATGTGGATGTATATGATGTAAGCAACACAGTGTATTAAATAACCCACTAAAGGATTCTGCAATAGGAAAACTATGACATTCTTAGGAGATACTGTATCCTTCTGCTTTTAGTTGGCACCTTGAAAATCAAAACCAAAAATATTCCTTTTTATTTTATTTATTTAATTTTTTTCAAGTAAGACAAGCTCTGAGTAAAGAGTAGAATCCAGCTCTGACTGTACAATTGGGTAATATACATTTGTATAAATTTGCCAATACTTTCTAACACACAACAAAGTGTTTGGGATTATTTCCTTACACAAAGCACTACAAAAATGCATCCAACAGATCAGTTTCCCACTGTGTATAAACCACAGCATTTTAAAAATATATGCCTTGTTAGGAAATGACAGCTGCCATGGCATTTCTGTTGTAATGAACTTCGACAGAAAGGAGCAGTGGCGTGTGTTTAGTGCATGCTAATAAAGCATTTCGTTTACTAGTAAAGCATAGTAATAATACTAGTAAATTAATATTCTAAATACCGGTAAATTCACTGTTCAAAGCCAGTGTGACTGATGCTGTATCACAATAACCTGCTTGCAGAAGAACAACTTACCAATGTGGTGACAGAAATGTATGAAATACGTTGTTTGAAGATTTAACCTGTAAACTGAAGTGTGTTTATAATTCTCAGTAAGCCTCCTAGGTGTATACTCTCTTCTGCCACCCCTCCACCTCCTCTTCCTTCTTCACTCACCACTCACCAGCTAACAAGCCATTGCTGTGGCTGAGATGGCAGTCTTGCACATTTTGAGATACACTTCAAGGGCATGTTATGTAAAAGAGCATTGTTATTGGCAAATGCTGCTTCTGAAGCTGCATCCAAAATCGGCCACCTGGAAACCATCCACAACAACTGCCCGCTTCCAATTCATATCCACTCAGTTATTACGTTTAATTTTAATAAACACGTACGTGATTTTCTTCTCTGCATGGGTAATTTTTTAAGAAATTTGGATTCGAAACTCTGCTGTCTGAAAATGAGTGAATTGTTCATAACCTCTGGTATATATACCTTAAAATAGACCCACTTTCCTTCACACTTGTCCATTCTATGCTTGGATTTGCTGCTGTACATCTGTCTAGACTTGGAGAACATTTGCCTACTAAATTAAAAAAAAATCTACTGCTTCAGATTACTTCAAATACTCCTTAAAGTTTAATTCTATTATGATTCCTGTGACCAGACAGTGAGCCTATCTATATTTTACTAGTGTGTCCTCTTCCATTTCCTGCTCCTTTCTCTTTCATCTCATAAATCTTCTCATAATTCTTAACCAGGTGACTCGGCAGCGTGTGGCAGAGTGGGACTCGTCACTGGACTTTGGAATGATCAGTCTGCTTTTCCTTTTGAATGAAAGCCTGTTCTGCTTCACTCTATTGATCTATAATTCTCGAGATGGTAATGACTCGCAAACAGTGTTGGCTCAAGTAATTCTTACATCTCTAGTAATTTTTCGTTGTGTTCATTAAAGATCCTGGGAAAGTATTGTTAAGCTCACTGGAGAGTACCAGTGTAGAAACTAAGATGACACCGTTTTTTGTTTCATCACTCTATCTTACTGAATGTTTTCTCCACCTCTTCGTAATGCAGAGATGCAGAAAGTGCACAGTGCATGCCCTATCCCTGAATACGTGTTCATTGTGCTTTTGACACTGTTCTTTAATGTGTCTGACCACTAACATCCTTCTGAAGTGAGCATGACCAGTCAGAACATAAGACCTTCTTCTTAGCCCTTCCTAGAGCCCTCCAGGTCTGTAACAAGCTAATCTGTGTTTTCATTCTGTTCTGCAGTGCAGTTGAAGGCAAAACACTTCAGATTTTAAATGTGTAGTCATTAAAAATGTCATTGTTATGTATACAGATGGATGGGACAGATTTAATCCAATCAAAATTTGTTGATTAACCAACAATTAAATTCATACAATATAAATAGATTTTACTTTGCAAGAGGATTGCAAATACACGTGCTTCTCGATGCAGCCATAGGAGCTCCCTGCAGGACAGTTCCGCTACTGAGACAGCTAGTTTGAGTAATTAGCAACCTAGTTCTACCGACACAGATTCCAGTGCTGGCTTCATAACTGCTGCTAGCTTCAGGAGCAAGGTAAGCTGGCTTCCAGCAATCCTTTGCTGCAGCAGCAAGGCAGATGCTGGTGTGCAGCCCAATAGTGTGTGAGTCCACCAGCCTTTCACAGAAACATAGAACGTTTTGGGTTGGAAGGGTCCTTAAAGCCCATCCAGTTCCACCCCTCCTGCCATGGATAGGGACACCTCCCAATGGGTCAGGTTGCTCAAAGCCCCATCCAATCTGGCCTTGAACACCTCCAGGGAGGGGGCACCCATGACTTCTCTGGGCAACCTGGGCCAGGGCCTCCCCACCCTCACAGTAGATTATTTTCCTCATAGAGAAGAGATTAGATTTAGATTAGATCTTTCACTTAACAAAGGGAGACATTTTAAAGTACTTTGCCATTTCAAATCTTTATTTTTGAAAAACCAAATGTGATTTTTTCATGGCCTGAATTATGCCCACCTTGGGCTTGATCAGCTTTGTTGCAAGTACGCTGACTGGGGTGTGTGTTGTTGCTGCAGGCTTTGACATAGTTGTCTGAAATACTCTGTGCACCAAGGGAGTTTTTCTTTCACACGGTATTTTGGCTCTGTAACATGCAACTACTGAAGAGGACTTGGTCGAGAGTACCAGGAAGAATTTCAAACCCCCAGTAATTTATTAGCTAAAATAAATTTGGTGTTATCCCTTCCTCTGCTGCTGCTGCCTGCCTCATGGTGTGTCATGTATATGCAACACTCCCCAAAGCACATGAAGAGGCTGTGGAGCTGCCCGTGGAGCGGTGTGCGGAATAAGGCAACAGTCAGAGCACAGACAGCTACCAAAGCCCCATAGTTTATCAGATATTACTGGCATTTGCATACTGATGTCCCAGTCGAAAATCGTGCATTTCCTATTGTTCACAGACCTGGTTTTTATAGACCTCTGAGATTATTTTATGCTACTTGTAGAAATCCCCAGTGGAATGTAATCATGTGACATGTTGTCTCAATCAGTTTTGACTTGCTTATTCTCAGATGTTCTCTATTTAAGCTGCAACTATGCTGGCTTTTCTTTAATACAAGTCTCCTGGAAGGCTTTTGCTGATGGCATCTGTGGCTGAAGCTAGTCTGGAGAGATGAATTATTTAAGGTGACTAATGCTTTTAATGGACTTGATGATCAATAATGCTTAAAACAATACAATATCTCAGCAAGAGAGACCTCGTATGAAAAAACAGTTTCTGGAGGAACAAGGGATCTTTGGGCACATTTTTGCCCCTATAGAATGGGCTATTTCCCAGGGACTTTTAATAGAGTTGCGCCTAGTTTTTAGTTTTATCATGAGTCTTAAAATAGTTGTTATTTCCTTAATAGTTGTTATTTCCAGCCTGGCCTTGAACACCTCCAGGGAGGGGACAGCCACAGCTTCCCTGGGCAACCTGGGCCAGTGCACTCTCACAGGGAAAAAAAATAAATCCTGATATCTAGTTTAAATCGCCCCTCTTTCATCTTAAAACCATTGCCCAGCACCCTATCCCTGCATTCCCTGTCAATGAGCCCCTCTCCAGCTTTCCTGTAGCCCCCTTTAAGTAAAAGAATGCTGCTATAAGGTCGTCCTAGAACCTTTTTCTCTGGGCTAAACAGTCCCAACTCTCTCAGCCTGTCCTTGCACGGGAGGTGCTCCAGCCCTCTGATCACTTTTGTGGCCTCCTCTGGACTCGCTTTAACAGATACACATCCTTCCTCCGTAATTTGAAATTACGTGAGAATCTTTTTTTATTATTATTTCTAAAATGCAAGACTTGTGATAAGGAGTGAAAGTTTAACAGAGTGATAGCTGAAGGTGAACACAAATGAGAAGTATCCTAATGTATTAAGGAAAAAAAATCCATTACTTTTAATCTAATTTCTTGAGTCCCAACACTTAAATAGTAGAGGATTGACTTTGTTCTCATATGTCACTTTATAAATATGTTTTGTGAAGGTGTTTTTTGGTTTTGATTTTGGTTTTGTTTTTTAATTTAGGAGTTAACAAATTTTTTTTGACCGTGGAAGTGGTTGTTTACGAAGTGTTATCTCCTACATTTGTACTGGAAGAGCTTCCCTTGCCAACTTTCCTGGATGGGAATCAGATCACCCTGGATGAAGATTTCCAGTTGTGGTTTGGGAAAGCTGAAAGCAGAAGGGGAAAAGCGAAAAAAGTAAGTGTGTAGTGAACAAGCTCAATTTCCAAGCCAAGTAAACTATTTAAGAAGGAAAGAATGAAGCTGTGACAGTAATGCCAAACCCAAAGATTCAAAAATGTTACCCTGTAAATGGTTCAACCTCAAAGAATAATAAATGTTTGGATAGTTTTCTTAGCCTTTGCATTCTTTAGCTGTGAGCATTAATGCTTCTACCATCTCTTCAGGCCCAAGCAAATCTTTCTTTTTTTTTTCTTTCTGCAACAGAGGGGAGGAAAAATGGGTGAGAAACCTTGCCTTATTTTTAGGGCAATTATACTGAACAACTTAACATGAAATGGTGGAAAATGAAGAATTGCTTTATAGTTATGTTATCATGAGTTTTGTCCTTTGGGAATGAAATTCAGTAACTTCAGAGGTGGCGTCTAGTGGATCAATATGAGAAAGTGAAGAGTGAGTCTCCACGTACAAGAATTAATGGATAAGCAGCATTCCCAAGATCCACAAATTCTTTGTAAGAAAAGGCTTATTAGTTCTCTACACCCAGCTATTGTGTGAAGAGCCAGTTCCTAAGATGTCTACTCTGTTTTTCCTTTGACAAACTCTGGGGAAGAATTGTGGTTAAAAAGAAAATGAAAGAAAACAAAAATCCAAAGAGAAACCCACCTAAGAGCAACCTCTCAGAATATGACTCTTAACAGTTCTTTTTTTTCTGATTAATCTGGTCAAACCTTCAAAGCATTTATTTGTCTTACAAAGGGGAAAAGAAACTTGTTTTTTTCTTAATACTCTTTCCACAGAAGATCCCCTTCACCTTTGACTTTCCCAATAGGCTTCAGTGCCTTTCCTGATCTTAGTTCCCAGTGGAGTGGTAGTTCCATGCTCAGGCAGGGTTCTGAATCAACAGCCGGTCTGCAGTGATGAGTTAAACATTCATTAATGCTAATTATTCGTGCTCTGTGTGTTGTTCCCATACACATGCAAAGTGTACAAGCTATTTTGTTTGGTGAGCTGACAGTGCCATCTACGTGTTTCTTAAAATCAGTTCTTTGTATGCAAATTAACCTCTCTACTGAGAGTAGGAAAGATGTTTGGAAATGACCCTAAATAAGAGTTCAGAAGTGTGCCCATTGTCATTCAGGCCAGGGCTGGTTCCAGGAATTGCTGCATAAGGTGTTAAATTTAATAAATATTCCCATATGTTCCCAGTAAACGTGGCATGAGATGTGTGGGAATTTGAGGATGGCAGCCTTTAGATAAGTCTTTAAACTATGATTATTTTTTTATATAGATTTTAATCACTGATAGTTACTCTGATTTCTAATTTAATTCATTATGGTTTATTTAAGTTCCGTCTTTGACCTGATTTTTAACACAACACAAGCTGCATTTATTTACATCTAGAAATAGCAGAAAAAGTTCTGGTTTGCTATGCCACTTACTTTTCAGGTATGTCTACAACTTTGTACAAATTATTAAAATGGTTGTCAGACTCTTACAAAAGCAAACTAGCAAGCTCGCTCACCTTTTGCTTTAAACTACAGTACAATTGTACTTCGTTTTTTTGGAACAAAATGTGGTTTACAAGGTGTCTTCCAAGACGGACCTTATATAAGAATCGGCTGAAGGATGCGATAGTAGGCTTTGCTCCTCCAGAAGAGATTTTCCTCCTATATTCTAAACGGAAGAACATTAATGTCTGATCCAAAGGAGGGCAGTGTTTTCTTTTTTTTTGAAAGGGAGTGTTTCATTAGATTTGTTAGAAAAAGAAGTCTGATTGAGAGACTTTTCAACATCTTTTAGTATTTTTAATTGAATTTGCAGTGACAGTTGTTGCTTGGGACAGCAGAGAGTGTGGTCAGCTTCTAATTACTAGCAGCTAATGGAGAAACACATTTTACTGAACCATTGCCCTGATACAGTGTCATTAATTTTAAATTATGGGTGAGGCAGTAAGTATTTTCCTGTTCTCACAGAGCTGTTCACAAAGATGGGTTAAGGTAACACATTCTGCAGCGTAGTCGTGACATAGTAGGAATGCATTTGTCATCAATTACTAAAGACTAGTTTGGAAAGTCCAAGGGCAGTTCAATTGCTTTTCATTCTTCTAAATATACCTAATATTTATGTAAAATTTTGTAAGTATTATTAATTTTTTTATGAAATGTATTTCTGAGTAGAGTGGAACTAAACAAATCTATAGAAGCTCCTGGTTCTGGAGGGAAAATCTGTTTGGTTCTAGGAGTGCCAGAGCAATAAAACTCGACAACAAATCCTTACACACATGCAAACCAAGGAAGTCAAACCTCAGCATTTCCAGGTCTGCTTTTTGTTGTTGTATAAACTTTAAAGAACATTGGAAACCTGCAAGAAGGTGTAGTTATTCAGCATGCTTTCTTTTGAGCATAAATAGTCAAGAAACAATCATTAAACTCCTTTTTACAATAGAGCTCTTTTCAGAGTGGAATTTGGAATGAATTGTGGAAATAACAATAAGAAGCAAATTCAGTATGAATGTTTAAAAACAAGTTTGGACATTTTATCTGTGTCTTTTATTTTGCTGTTTGTCTAAATGTGCCCAAACTAGGTATTTAAAAGTCACAAATGAGAAAGTATTGATATTGTTTATTTCCCATATCTCAGATTCTACTGGTTTTATTCAGATTTCATCATTCTGTACAAGGCGTTTTAGCCTACAAGCTGATACTGTGATCCCTGTTTAACAGAAAGGGATACAGAGATTGCCTCTTTAAATTGAGGTCTGGCAGCAGAACTGGGAACTTATCATGAGTTTCCCATGTCCTAGTCAGTACCAAATCCATTATGAAACACATCCTCAGAAGAAATATTATTTATGAGGAGAGATTAGAGGAATTTTATGGCTTTAACTTAGCAAAGCCACATGGATATTTGAACTAGGTAAGTAGTAAGGATGGAAGGGAGTTATATGGAGTGGTATGCTAGAAGTTAAGGGATGAAATTTAAAGGGGTAAAATTTAATCCAGATCAGGCTGTTTTAACCACAGAACAACTGTAGCCAGGTTATAACAACTGTGCAAACCTGCTTAATCACCAGAAACTCTGAGGACCATGCTGGATAAAATGATAGGAAATGTACTTTTGGAGAGAGCTGGACTGTATTGCCTGTCTGAGTGTATTGAATTCCTACATATGAAACAAAGAATAAAGATGCAGATGGGCAGGTGAGATGCTTACCGCAAAATAGTTGAACTCGTGAGACACAGGGAGGGGGAAAAAAGGGGGTTATTATGCCGAGTTTCCCTGTACCATAGTTGGCTTCATAGTAAAACTCACCTCTGGATTTAATCTAGAGTGGAGTAATTTGTGAGGTTCTTGCTTACAGCTGTGCCAACAGCCTTGACAAAGTGCTTTTTCCTATTTTTTAACTTGAAAATATTTTCGGTTTCTGTCAAAAAAATGTATTTTTAAATAACATTTTATCAGAAATCCTGCTTGGAAATATTATGATGTCCTTTAGAAATGAGAAAGTGTGCCAGCATAATTTAAATAAATGTAGTCCCCCTTACAAATAAGACTAGAGCTTACTGGCAGCTCCTCAGGCTCTGCCTAGCAGTATTTTCTCAGAGAAACTGAGACCCTCTTTAGCTTCTTTATTGTTTATATTTGTCGTGTACCTGATCCTTAGCCACAGATGGGAATTTCACTGTGTTTGATGCTGTACAAATACGGAACAAAAAGATCATTTCTCCAAAGAGGCTGCAATTAAGACAAACTAAAAAGAGAAGGAAACATGAGGAAACAGTGGGATAACATTGGCAATATGCCAGGCAGTATTTTCAGCATGCTGATAATCTCACTATTGTCAAAGCCTTTCTTTAAGGCATCCAGAGAAAGAGGGTTCTGAAGGGAATTGTGGCGAAAGATAATAGGGTGATATTGCCAATATATTGCAGTTATGTAGGAAGCTTGGGAATGTAATGATTAGGCATGCAAGCTTACATCACAGTGTGATCTGAATGGAACATCTTGATAAGGCACAAGGAGATGAGGGAGGAAGAGAACTGGGAAGCCTTAGGAATCAAAATGATGGAGTTGAATTTGTAGTAGAGAAGCAGCTGCTCTTTGAACACTACGAGGAGGGAGATGGCGCAGTCAAAAGAATGAGCTAAGAGAAATCATCTTTGCAGTAGCATTTTGAATGAAATAAGACAGACAAAGTTGCATCTGTCAAGGCCAAAGAGAAGGATGTTGTGGTAATCAAGATGGGAATCAGAATTTCAGCTGTGTGGATGGATAAGAAAAGTCATGGCTTAGCTATGTTATACAGAAAGAATGCACCAGATATGTAGGTAGTCTGCTTGTGCTGAACAAATTAGCTTCTCATGGAAAGTACAGGTCATCTGTCTCAAGCAAGTGTTTATTAAAACAGTTATCAAACTGTTTGTTTGAGAGGAAGTGGGAGGAAAGGTGAAAAGACAGGTGAAAGCTGTAACAAGGTTTTTCAAAGCACTGCTTTCACATGGCAGCACAGAGGCTGTCTGCATAAATCTGATTATAAGGTCAAAGTTTGTCTTCTTCTTCACTGTTTTGGTGCTGCTGAGATCAACAGCCTTGGTACCGTATCCCTGCGTGTGTTGTGTGCCTGCCCTTGCAAGTGATGATTCTCGTAAGCTAAACTGAAACAGAAGGGCCTGCAGGACTCAACTCAAACACCAGCAGAGCAGCTGGCTGGGCTGAGATATGAACCAAGCCCTCATCATTGATTTATGAGCTTTCACCAGATCTGTGTTGCACTGACAGAAACCGCTTACTAATCAAGTTTGACTTAATTCTCCTTCCTTACTTGATAACAGTGTTTGGGGCTTTAAGTGTTAATTGCTGAAAGATGCCATTAGCTGGAGTAACAAGTTCATAGTTTTCTTCCAGTTCATGTACAAGAAAACCAGTTTGTTTGTTAGAGCTGAAGACAGAACCTGGCAAACAAGTGGCCACGGAATCTACCACTCCCTGGAAATTCTAAGGGTGATAACTGGATCTTTTCTTCTGATGTTCAAGTCCTTGGAATAAAGCTTTATCACAAAATGGTTAAAAAGATATATAATTCTGTCTCTGTATTATATCAAACAATTAAAATCCTAGCTGAGTCATTACTGTGTTCTGTTATTGGGGATTTTTCTCTCATGTTCCCCAACCAAACTTTTCTATGGAACAAAATGTTAGTTCACGTGAAGGATAGCTTGTAGCTCAGCAAACGTCCCTGGAATACTTCCCCATGAAATCTTGTGGAGAGTTAACGTGAGGGAAGGATACTGGCTGCTCCAAACAAGATGATGTTTTGGTAGCTACTTCTCTTACTTGATTGGATGCTGAAAAGAAGTCCGTAATTCACAAAAGTTGCAGTTGTGTGTAGTGAGATTTTAAAAATGCATCAATGCCAAGACCTGGGAACCTTTTGAGTAGAATGACTTTAACTTCTTTAAAAAAGAAAAAATGGCATCAGCCTTGTTTCACAGAGAAGCAAGACTTATGGTCCTGAATAAATGGGTAGCTCCTTCTGCTCTTAGTGAGCACTAGGTGATGTAAGGAGGAGAAGGAATGCACAGAGCATTGCATGGTGAGATATGAAGGAGTTAGAGGTGGAAGACAGCGATGTCAGTTGCATTCTGCTGTGAGTTATTTCTGTCTGGGTTGGTCACTTCAGCCCCGTCTTTCAGCTACAATGTTTTCCCAGCAATAAGGTACCTGCTGTTGCTTCTAACTTCTGTGACGTGCTGGCATCACACCTGGCAACTTCCAATCCTTTTTCCAAGAAACACATTGACAATTGGACCTATCACTCCTGTGTCCTTTCATAGGAAATTCCCAGTTTTCCCAGGCCATGTTCAATTTTTCTGCCTGTTATCATCTTTAACATCTGCTGCTAAAACAAATCAGTTCAGGAAACTAAAGAGTACGTGTCTTGAAACCCAGCTCTAATAAATACCCATGGCTGCTTCGTCAAGCTTAAAGACATTTTCTCACTCTTGTGGTGCCTTTATGAGGGGTCCTCTCTATACACACTGTTCCCCAAATGCAGATGGATAATTTTCAAAGGAGATAGAAGGGAGTCATTCAGGCTGACTGAACGAAACAAAATAACAGTGTTTGATTCTCTTGTTCCCACAGCTTTAGGATCAAACAGCCTTCCGCCTCATGGTATTTTTTCTGTTGTTCATGGCAGTTAGGGAAAGTCATAACCTATGTGATTTCATGTGAGGAAAGACTCTGCCTTGGAAGACCTACTCAGTCACCATCTGCAGAACGCTGGCTTTCAGGTTTCATATGAGCTGCAATAAGATATTGTTCTGCTGTCACAGTTTAACCCTGACCCAGCTCATTTTCAGCAGCTAAAATCATGCAGTTGGGCTCCCAGATTCCATCTGCCCACCCCTTGGGGAAGGAGAGAGGAAAATGGTAGGAAAAAGTCTTGCAGATTGGAAACTGAAACTACAGCTTTAATGGAATTATGATAATAATAGTACTGATGATTAAAATAATTAGAAAATAATGAAATATGTACAAATATCTGAGATTGCACCCCCCCACCCCTCAATGATGTTACATCACCCCAAATACTGTAGAGCAGAGACAAAGGAATGGGTCCATGGCTGGAAGGGAGCGGAACTCAGGAACCGGATTCAGGAACGCACAGATGTGGAGTCAGGAGCAATGAGACAAACAAGGTCCACACTGGACATCGGCCAGTGCAGAAGAGAGTGAGACCCTCGTGATCTCTCTGCTTTACACCGAGCATGACATATATGGCATGGAATACTCTCTTGGACAGTTTGGGGTCACCTGTCCTGTCCGTCCCTTCCTGCAGCTGTGGCCTTTTTTGCCAAGGCCAACGTTGGCCTTGATTACCAGAGGAAAAAGCATAAACATTGGCCTTTCTGCACATCAATGCCCCGTGTTATCACTGCTGGAGAGAAACTGTCCGAAAAACATGCAGTCAGCTTTCAGAAAATGAGGTTACTTTAGACTAAGCTGAGCCAGAATCAGGAAACAGACCCCAATTAACTCAAGCTATGGCACCTGCTTAAAGGTTTATAACTTTTTCTCCCTTCAGGGGATGCTGAAAAATCATCCAACCTTCCATGCAGGGTTATAGATGCCATGACACCTCTTTTCTGTTAACACTATCTGGTTAAGATTTCACAGTCCAAGGAGGCAGACAAGGTCTTCTGCAATCATTAGAGAAATTAAAATTCCTTTCCTGTCAACTGTGTTACAGCAGAAGACTGTGCTGTTCTGAATTATTTTCAAGAATCTCGGGATCCTATACTTTTGCCTAGGTAGCTTATGGAAGAAAAAAATTAAACATTCATCAGGTGAAATAACATTTGTTTGGTTAATATAATCCATTGCTTCTTGAGTGGCACATTAATTTCACCCGTAGTTCCAACACTACTTGAGAGACTTGAATAACATTGAACTCTTAAGTTATCTTGGGGTCATTTTATACCTGGGTCTTGTATTTCAATAAAAATTTCAATAGCAATAGCAATTATAAATGTACTTGAATTACAGCTTCCCCTTTGTGAAGTTTCTGCAGCAGGCATCTACCTCAGGAACAAGGATTTGCCATTTGTTATTCCTTACCAGAGAGCTGTTCTTCTTTTGCCTACTTTCCCACACGTATATTGTAAATATGTGTTGTTTGACTGCCACTTACAAACATACTGTACATTGTTACAGCACAATTATTTGCCTACAGAAATACAGTATCAAAATGTGACTGTTGTTACGGACTGTATAGCAATTTCTGTGTGTCAAAATGTAGATTGGACCAGTGTTGAGCACAGTTGGAAAGTAATTACTCTTTCTCGTGTCTGCAGTGTTTGTTTCTTTTTCCACAGGAAAACAGGTTCAGGAGTCTCCATTGCCCGCTCTATTCTCTAAAAATAGGGTTTGATTACAAAATAACTCCTTTCCCCTCTCTGAGATGACAGGCCAGATCAAAGTCTGTTTCAAAAGATGAACAATCTCTTGCACTGAATGGCTTTTAATCCATTGAAAAATGACTTTTTTATGGTCACTACTGACCTGTGATTGGTGCGTAAAGAGGTGCATCAGTTGTTCTGGTTTGGTTTTTTTCTGGTATAGATCATAGGATAGAGAAACACTGATATTCCCAAAATGATGGTTTGGGTGCAGCTTTTCAATGGATACATACAATACAGATCTCTGGATTTGTTATATACATTTTCTTTTGGTGTCATGGGTGGAAAGACGGAACATTTTACACACACTAGAAATTGTATGTTCAAGTTCTTAAGAGCTAGTACAAATAAGAAACAAAAACACCAGTGTGTGAGTTTTTAAATGTTCCTGTGTTCAGGGGGATGTTGTCACAGCCGATAACTTTCTGCAAACATGAGTACGCTAGATTAATTGTTTTTATGTATGTCTTGCTCTGTTTGGCATAAGGATAATAAGGCTAATAATGTAATAATATAGTGGTTTGCTTTAAGACCCATTTCGGGCAGGGGGATGACTTAGGACATGCTATGCTCCCCTTCAAAGTCTGTGTTTTTAAGCCTGCCTTTAAATCAATTAATCTCAATTAGTTCTGTTTATTTCAGAAGGACCTGGTAAGGAGATCCAGTCTCTCCCATCTTTGGCAGCAAAGAATTTTTGGGACAGGAGCAGTACCCCTTCTCCACTCAGGTGGTGAATGTTCACTTGTTAGCAATAGCTCTGGTTCACATAAAAGTACGTAGAGTTATCTCTTCCCTTCAGTTTATATGCTTTCATTTAGATAGGCAAAAGAATAAAAGGAGCTTGAAGACCGTGAGGTTGAGTGGAGGTGAATGAACAGAGAAGAAAGATCTGGATCCTGGGAAACGGCAGACTTCCTGGGAGATCAGTTTTCTCCCCTTTCCTTGCCATTGTATCCCACTTGACTTAGGGGCAGTACTTGTGCCAGAAAATAGAATACGCTCTGAGGCCTCAACATAATTTCCTTTGCTGTCACGCTCTTCAAAGCAAGAGCTGTGATTGTGATTCAGCATCAAGTGAGAAAAGTAGTTTCTGCTTCTCTCTTCCCACCTCCATCCTGGCAGATAAGGAATAGCCCCAGATATTTTTCCCTCAGCCTGTGGTCTGCTGGCCCCTTGAGCGCTCTTTTATACCCATCCCAGATCTTGATCTAGTTAGGTCAAAGCTGGTGAGATCAGAAGACGGGCAGATAGAATAAGAAGTTCTAGCCCATGCGAAGGTGTTTGGTATCTGTTTTAGCAGCGGTACCTCTGCTGGTGTAAACTGTGGAGTCAGCCTACTGCTGACTGCGTTACAGCTCTATTAGAGTTGTGGTGGCAAATGCTTCTCTTTTCTTGTAACCTTTTAATCTCTGCTACTGTGGAAGCAGGAAAAGAGGACTTCTTCCTAGAGATTTAGAGCTGAGGAAATTAGGAGACACTGTATCCCTGATATAAATGTCTTCTATAAATTTGGACAAGTTCATTAGTGGGTCTTGTGCTCTTTTCCCTTCTCTAATTTGAGACTGTCTTTTCTCCTCTCTTCTATCTGTCTCATCCTTTTAGAGTCTTAGTCCCTCTCTGAAGAACTATTTGTTAATGCGTATTTGTACAATATGAATTTTAGCTGGGTTTAGTCTATCCTGTTACCTCTGTTCCCGTTTAACATTTGGTTGCTTTTGCTGTGTTGGTACTTGTCAAATACTTGGATTTGTTCTAAAAAAAATCTTTAAATTTTGAAGTGAATCTCTTCAGTTTCCATTATGATATATTAACAAATTTTGAGTACTCTTTTCTTCAGCGTCTCAGTTCCTTGACAATACGTAATATATTTTTTTTTAAAAGACTGTTGTTTATTATAATTTTGAGAGCTATAGCACAATACTATAAATCAGACTTCAGCTGAAGGGGATCTATCCGTCATTGTGCAATTGTCATATTTTCAGATCTTTAAATTGTAAAGAAATATATTGCTTATGTTTAGATTATGACTTTTTTTTGAGCTTTAAAATTAATTTGGACTGTATAGTTTTTCTTTTTGGAATAGACTGTAAATTTTCAGGCCCCTGACCTTTGATTTAGTATTTCAATGTACAGAATATAAGCCTATGTAGCCACTTTTCCGAAGAAGTGGGCCAGCTTGCTGCATCCTGAATCTGAGGCTGCCAATGACTTTCCTAGTTGTTGTCCACATTCCCTCCTAAGACACAGTGGTCATCAGTGTGTTTTCGCCATCCAAGAATTTGTGTTCTTCCTCATTCTGGTGCATAGGTTTTTTTCTTTTCCGATCTGGTCTCTTTTAGAATGCATGTTTTACAACATCCTAATCTCCTTGCAATCATGCAACACAACCAGCTGCAGTGTTCAAGATATGGTGATTCCAACTTGATTTCAGCCTGCCTCTGGAGACTAGTTTGGAAGATAAGCAATGGTATCTCTGTTACTTTTCACTAGTCAGATTCTAAGGAGAAGAATTTAGAAATTTTACCTCAAGATGAAGTTTCACAAAACTGGAAAGGCTGCAGATCAACATAAGTGAATGATTGCCTTTAATTAGTATTTTAAGTAATTATATTGAAGCTGATCTTATTATGGCTTGGTATGACAAGGAACAGGAGGAAGATGAGTCTCTTGTCAGCTGTTGGCTTTAGGTTATGGTCACTCCTTTTTTTTCATTGAACAACATAAATTAGATCTACATCACTGTGGAGCATCCAGAAAGTTCTTAAGTATAATTGTTTACTTTTTAAAAAAATAAATACATAATTAAAATCTACATTCTGTAGAGGCAGACAAGCAAGGAGAGCAGTGCAGAAGTTTCTGTTGAAGTGCCTATTTTGAGTGCCTGCTGAGGGGAAAAAGCTATTTAAACTACAGGATTTTGTTGATGCAGAAGAAATGGGTGAAGATTGGGAATGAAGAATTTATTGTTAATCTGAGCAGAGAATTTGTGTTTGGCAGCATTTTTGTGCTCATTTACCTAAAGAGAAACCTCTTGCAGAGGGTAAAAGGCAAAGGAAAAGCATCCGTGTGAACAATATTTGCTTTATAGAGAAACTGTCTTAGGTCCTTAGGCCCTCGGTGCACCTTTGGCCACTGGAGAGCACAACAGCTTGAATCAAAGAAGTGAGTTCATTCTGATTGCTGTATGCTGCAACACTGAAATACTTTTGCTTATTTTCTCTGAATAATATTCATCCTCTTTCCTTGAAACAGCAACAGGTGGGGTGCATAGTCTGCTAGTCTTTGATTAAACAAATAACTTTCTTTTTCAAACAAATTATGCCTATGAGAATGGTTTAAACATGTATGGAACATGCATTATTTTCATTCGTTAATGTCTGCTTAACTATATTTTGATCAGACTGAAGTTATTACATTTATGCTTATGTAAGCAACAAAAGCAAACTTGCACATTTACAAATGAAGTGTGATAACTTGGTAACTTTACAGTTTGCTTTGTTATTTTATTTGCCTGTCTGACTTTCACATGAGCAGCATGCTTCTAAAATGCTTATTTGCAGATGTCACTTTAAATATTATTTTCCAAGAGTTTATTTTTCTTAGAAAACAGATGTCTGTAATTATCTTCTTCGACCTTCGAGACTTATCAAAGTCAAATAGGTAATCATCCAATCAGACGGGCTATCATTATCAGAAGAAAAGTAATTATAATCTGAATATGTTTGAACATGATTATTACAAGCCTTAAACAGTTACACTTCTGATTGGGGCAGAACTAAAGACATTATCACTTCATAATTCACATGATGTAACCTCTTATCCTTGCAGTTTTGGAATATGAAGAGGTGAATTTACTGAAAAGTATGGTTCTTTAAACTTGAAAAAAAAATGTAATACCCTGTCTAAAGCCAGAAGGAGTCTCAAAATCTTTATACTGAAATTGAAAACTCTATTGAAGAGCATGGAACTAAAACATAACATTAGAGACATCCCCAAAAGGGCTGAGGAGTGCAGCATATATTTGTATATGAAAATGCACTTGGAATGAAATGTTTTGCTGCTCTGGATCCAATTTAACAAAGCACTGAGAGTCTTCTTAGCTCTAAGCATTTATACAATAAGCTCCGAGTCTCCTGGTCTCTTCTTCAGTGCATATCTTCTCATACTTAGGGGAGTGGGAGTTAAAATATCCTTAGGCACAGCCTAAAAGGCACAGTACTTGAGCTGTCCATGGCTGAGGTCAGCGATGGGATGGCCACATCACTCCAGAGGGGCTGGCAGTTCCCCAGGGACTGGAACCAGCTGAGGCAGGAGCTGCTGCTGGGGCAGATGGAACTACAGTGCTGTAACCCCAGTAAGTACAGTTGTAGGGAAAGATGGAAGCAGGTTTTAAGCTCATTCATGACAGTTTTTGAAAATCATGCAGATAGGGAAATTTGCTCTTTAAAATGGGAAATTGCAGTAATGTGAAAAAATGCAGTGAGGCAGGAAAGGTTGATAATTGGAGGAGGGAGGAAAGAAGGATTCTTAAATAAACAAGGCTGGCCATGAAAGATGTTTTGTTTGCCAGGGTGGGATGCTTTTACCTTATCACAGTATCACAGTATCATAAGGTTGGAAAAGACCTCTGAGATCATCGAGTCCAACCTTATCTGACAGGTAAAAGCTCAAAGCTCGGAAGTTACACTAACTTCATATTGAGAAAAGGATTATATTTAAGAGAAAAATGGATTGTGCCTGCTGAAGTTTGCGTGGGTCTGAACAACGTGGTCATGTTCAGTTGAATGTTCCTGCCCTGCGATGTGGTTGACTTCACGAAGTGTGAGCTGTGAGAGTGAGTACCAGCTGACAGAAGAACGCCCATCAGGGGATGGTCAGGATTGTTTAGCATATTTCAGCACTATGCTGTATGTTCAACTGAGGTGGAACAGAACAGTCTGAGACCTTCTGCTCAGGAATCGGAATGTTGTTCCCCCACGTAACAAAGACACAAATTCTCCTATACTGGCCCTGCACAAAATGGCTGTGTGGAGTAGGGGCTGGCTAATCAAGCAGTTTCCAAGAGGCCAGAAGCTTTTCAGATCACTGAGGAAATCTGTCGGAATAATCTCCCTGCACAGTTGGGCATTTCTTGGGGCTTGCACATACTTGGGAAGAATTATCAGCATTTGATTCTCTGTGGACCATTTGAAAAGCAAAGCAAATCATCCTAAAAGATGAGGAAATATTCTTTCACAGCGGGATATGACCTGTATCAGTATGAATGGGGTTTGGTTTTTGCTTGGGAGATGCTTCAAGATTTCACAGAGACTCAGAGTCTTTTTGCACCTACAAGATGTCTTGGTGCTTATAACACCTCTAAAGAGGAATCGATACTCTCACAGATGATTTAGAATAGCCCAAAGGCTACCAACCTGTAATTAAAGCAAAAGAAACGGTATTCTGTAAAGGGAGAAACTACCTTAGGCATAATCAGCAAGGAAAGAATCTGCTTGGGGGAGGAGAAGGTGTCGGGAGAATGGAAACTCTGCAGAACTATGTAACTCACCCAAAACTCACGGATCTGCAGAATTTTAAAGGGCTTCATTCCCATTACAGAAGGTTTATCTGTAAGCTTACCCATATTCCAAACCCACTGCATAGCGTGGATGAAAAAGGGAAACCATTCCAGGAGACAACAGCATGATTTAACATTTTTCAGAATCGAAAAGGAAGCTTGTGGGTCTTTCAGCTCACCCTTGTTTCAGGATCCTTTTGATGTTGGATTCCACTTTTGGAACTCACCAGCTGACACAGGACACAAATGATGCTCCTAGCTTGCTATGGGAGAGATCTAAACTCTCCATGGAGAAATTACCTGCACTATCTGAAATTTAAAGCCCTCAGAACTTTCCCAAGAGTAGCTGTATGGAAAAATGTTTGTAGGCAAGAGATGATGGGGACTTCAGATTCAAGAGTTCTCAGGACTTGCTGTCATGTGACTGGAAAAATTAATATGGGACATTGCTGCTGTGCTTAATTCTAGGCATAAGCAAAATAAAGCTGCTGGTGTCTGCAGGCAGTGTTGCATGTGATTTATTTCCTTCCCATGCAGGAGAGCGGGGAATTGGCAGTTTGGTGAAAAATGTGGCTGGTGATAAAAGCATTGTTGTCATTTTTTTCTTCTTGCTTGTCAGAAGTGGAAATGTCCTGTTCCCTTGGAAGGAGGAACAGGGAGACCAGAATTAGTCTCTAGTGCAATTAAATGCTTCCATGATAAGAGAATAATGTATGATTTGTAATTTTGGTTTTCAGTAATGAATTGGAACAAAATGTTCATATTCTAGTCTGGCCACTCCACGTCAAGGATGAACTAGAAACACTCTCTTCTGATTTGCTAAAAGAACACTGAGATAGAAGAAAAAGAAAAGCTCTAGAGTGACTTAGACAAGATGAAAATGAATTTGGATTTTTGTAACAAAAATATTCCGATAAAAATAAGTAAATCAGTTGTTGAATTCCTTACTTTTTTTCCTGCTGGGCTAAGCCACTCTCCAAACTGACATTTAGGACCCAGCTCAGGAGTGTGTCTGATATCCCAGCGAGTCACAAATGAAATTACTGGGTGTACAAAATAGTGGTTTTCTCGGGCCTCATGAAATTAATTCCTTTTAGCTGTAAGAGAAGTGACATACTAGAAGCCCTTACCTGTGGTAGCATGATTTTCATGGTGAAGAACTATGGAAAGCCAACACAGGAGATGAGAGATTTCCCTGTTACTGATTGCTGATGTAGAGTCTAAGGCATTGAACTGAAGATATGAGTGACTATTTCAGAAGCAGAAAGTGAGAAAACCAACGAAGTGTACGTTATTTGAGAAGCAAGAGATACAGCTCATTAGAGCTCAGGATTGATTAAAAGGCAGGCTAGGATTTCTGAAGGGCTGCCTTTGTCTGTAATACATTCAAAGTACCACAATTTTATATATACTTGTAGCAGAGAAGTCTGTCTTGCCAAGGAAATATTCTGCTTTGTTTCATCATGTTGCTCTTGCAGGGGCCTTATGAAAGTAATATATTGTGGTTTGGCCCAGCGTAAAGGGGAAAAACATGTTTAATCAATTAGCTTCTTTTGGTTCTTCTTTAGTCTCAAATTCCTTTTGCTAATGCCATTACTTAACAAGTGCAACCTGGTATAAGCTTGGAGAATGAGATATTTTCAGGATTTATCCCAGGTTTGCTAGAAGATGCAATCAATAAAGTTTGGCTGTTCCTTCAGACTTCTTTCCTGTGTATACATTGGTTTGCTTTTAGGACAGCCTGTAAAATTCTTGGGTGAAAGGTAGTCTCCCCAGGCATTTCACTCTTCACAAGTAACTGAAACCTATGTTAACTATTTATTATATAATGAAGAATTCCCTTCTTCTTCACTGTCCATTTTCCAGCTACTTAACTCCTCGATCAAGATAGAAAGCCAAAACCAGATGAAGGGCATCTCCCTTCAAAAACATATTCATAAACAATTCTTGCATCATCTTTACAGAGTACCTTGAGCTAAGAAAAAAAATGTATTTTACAGTTTTATTACCCTTCATCAGTTAAAGTAATGCTGTGTATATGAAGACAACTTTCTAATTGTTGATTATTTCATTTTTGTCTTATTCAGAGCCATAAATGTTTAGATTAAGGAAGAAAACATTTGGGTTATGATTGAATGGATGACAATTATTTTACTGACAGTGCTTTATATATATTCTCTTTCTACCTTTCAGGCATTTTACATTTCCCTCATGTGCAATTTCTTCCCTTCCCTCTCACTTTTTATTTATCAAACAAAATCACAGGAGTGTTTTTGCAAAGACTCACCTTGACAACTCACTGCAGCTTGTAGCTTTTGTTACTGTTCTGCCTCACTACATGCCCATGAATTCATTTACTTGAACCGAGCTTCATCTTGTTGGAGGAATGAGCCTCTCCCTCTCCCTCTCCCTCTCCCTCTCCCTCACCAAGGATTTTTTTCCACAAAAAGATACTTTAATCTGGTCTGAAAGATTTCACTGTTTCTATAATCTTCCTTGCTTGCCCTTGCCCCCAGAGCTATTTACTTTCTAAAGGGGGAGTGCTTCTGGGCATATCAGGAACGTAACTTCAGAGATTTACTAGAAACAGTACTATAATTAGAAATTACTCCTGTTTTTAATATATTCTACTACAGGCAGCTGCTGGCCAATGCCTTCAGGCACACGGTGTGGATTTTGGGGTGGTCGTATGCAGGGACGGGAGTTGGGCTCAATTGTCCTTGTAGGTCCCTTCCACTTCAGGACATTCTATAATTCTATAGTTCTCTATACAGTCTGTTCTCTAAACTATTTACACGACAAGTTATAGAAATTAAATAAGTGATATCCCCTCCTTTTTTAAATGTTAATGTCATTTTGGAGCCCTGAGCTGTGACAGTGCATTGCTGTTTGTAGACAGCCAAGTGTATTAATGGACCTCAGTTAACTGAATAATGAAACTAGTATGTATGTGCCTCCTGGTTCAAAAGCATTCATTCTTTGGAGCCAGCAGCATCTGCATCGGAGAGCCAAACCTCACATGCAGTAGTAAGGGTTGAAATGTCTGGAGTAGTCCACATGCTGTCCTTTAAGTTAGAACAATATTAAGTCTTTAACTTAAAATAGTCTAAAATTCAAGACACAATTTACATTTGGCAACAAAGGGATTCTTGCAGAATTATCTAATCACTAAAAGAACAGTATGCCATGCTCAAAATTTTCAGCAGCCAATATCAGCAGAGATTTTGTGAGCTAACTTCTCTGCAGAAAATTACTTGGAGAATACTGAGGAGACAGGTTTCCAGGCAAGCTGCATATACGAATGATGGACTCAATGATCTCAAGGGTCTTTTCCAACCAAGTGATTCTATGATTCTAAATGCTGGTGTAATTTGAAACAGAATTTGTCCTACAGTTTTTGTAATGCAACTCTTATACAAAACAATTCTTTCTTTCAGAAAGTTACTTTCTAGTCCTTATTTATCATATATTTGCTTCCTCTCAGTGTTTTCTTATAAACTACTTAACCTAATAATGAACTGCTTTTCAAAAAAATCAAGCCCCTTTTCCCTTTCATATCTCTATTCTTTGCCCTGTTTTCCATTTCTTCCTGATAACTTTGTTCATGGTACTTATGCATAAAACACAGAAAATCTTAAATTGATAATCTTAAATTAGGGGTGTGATTCCATTTGTGTTGGTCAGATCATGAATGCAATGATCACCCCCATTTGATGGAATTTTTGTTCAAGTCATAGATTGCTCTGAGTACAAACTGACTTTCTCTTAAGTGAAATAAAATTAGTTGGGCACTGGAATCACACTGTAATATACTCCAAACGCTGATGGGTCCTCAGCTTGCAGAACTGACCAGAGCTGATGTTCTACACAGGCCAGGGAGAGACAGGGATAATGTAGGATTCTTTCTGGATGTCTATAAGAAAGGCTTGGAAACAAATGGCTTAATAAAATAGCTGGTTTAATGAGGTAAAATAAAAGAAAAAAATAGAGCGAGTAAATCTCATGTCCTCCAGATGCTGGGACACTCCACCTCCCCATTTGTGCATCTGGAGGAACCCTGGTTGGATTTTTCCCATGGTACGCTGCACAGATTCTGTCTGTGGAGGAGTTCCTCCGCCCACACACGCCATGGTGCCTTTTCAATTGTGGACCAAGCAGAATCCTGTACTTCTCTTGAGAGGCTGGAGAGTTATAATTCTGCTGTAACATCCCCCAGTGCACAGCACATGGCGTGGCGGATGCCGTCGTTATGAGGTTACTCATGCTGACGTGCAGATTCTTAAGCCTGAAGGGCAAGGCCCAAAAGAGTAGATGTGGCTTACTCATGATTCCTTGTCTAGAATGTCTTCTGCAAGGCTCCCAGCCTTTACTCCAAAGTAAAAGTGCTCTGAAATGTGTGCAAGGTAGCTGTCAGATTCTTAGTGCCAAATCTTTCGTTTTACAAGTATGTTCCTGTCAGGTCAAGCTAGTAGATAATGTAGGCAATAGCCTTGATGTATTGAAAAGAAACTATACTTCTTATTTCTGGTTTTGCACAGATTTTATAGAAACACATCCTGAAAATTTCTTGTCTCATCTAGAACCAACAATTTGTCTCGGGGTGGGTGGTGAGGATTACAGCACTTGTATTTACACTGGATGCCTTTAGCTTTCTTAGAAGTCAGAGCTCATTTTACACTTTTTTAAAATCTGCTTTCTATCTAAACTTATTGACCCATGATTTGTTGAAATTAATTGTAACTTACTAATTCTGGTTGGATTTTTCTGTTATCACTTGAGAGATTCTTTTTCACCTTTCCCTCTAATTCTAGCATTGACTTGATACTGTGCCTGTCTACTTCTACTATTGAAGAATTGTTTCCTCAGTTTTAAACAACCCCGGTAGCTTTGCTAAGGAATCTGAACTCACTTAATTAAGCAGCTGTCTCGGTTTGAGGAAACTAAAGGGGCTTCTTCCAAAAAACCACCACAGCCTTTGAAATTAGTAGACTTTAATCAGAAAATGTAACAGTTCTTGACTACAAAGTTTGGGGGGGTAGGGTAGCAGCTCCTCTGCAGGTAACGTCAGCCCTCAGGGAGTCTGCAGCAATTCCAGGTAGTAATGATTGCTCTCTCTCTAAAGGACAGCGCAGGGCACGTGGAGTTGGGGCTGAGCCAAGGCAGCTCCCTTCAAGATGCCTCCCCCATCCCAGCAAAACCATGGCTCCCGCTGACAGCAGCTGCTGAGCAGAAAAAAAGTGGTGCCCACTGGCAGAAACCTTCCCCCCTTCTCCCTCCTCACCTCCCCCCAGCCACCAAACTGGAACTCAGAGCAATTAACCACCCCCTGCCACCCATCCTGGCTCCCAAACCCCCTGTGTTGGCAAGGGAGAGAAAAATTCCTTGAAAGGTTTTTAACCTATAACAGCAGCTTATCTAATCCTGCTTCCAAAGTTCACCTGTTGTGCATCACAGCTAATCTTGAAACTCGGCATGGAACTATGCACAGTTTATTTTGCTTTATCACACTGTATCGCTCAGAAAGCATGACAGGAAGCTTAGTGTTCACATAAAAGTGACTGGATGCATTTCAAAGCACAGAGGATTGAGACCTATTAAGCCTCTAACTTTGAATCAAGGAAGCCCCTGAGCTACAAAGGGTTTATGACCATGGCAGGTACATAGTGCTACTCTTCCTACGCATACGCTGTTAGTTGCTGTTGGAGATACAGCACACTGGGCTGATGCGCTTTTCTTTAGCTTCCTTGTAGCTGCTCTAATGTGTTTCATCAAAAACCTGTATTCCAATTTGAAAAGAAGCTACTCATAGCATTCCATAAATAGCAGGACTTGTACTACTATTGAAGTTATAGCAAGTAGATGAAAAGACAGTGTTAATTTTCTTAAATGATGACAGCTTGGTCTGTGGGAACAAAGGCTTCTGTTAAGTCATTAGGTATCCTGTAGCTCCCATCAGTTCTCTTGAACTTCATTGGATCTGGAGGTTTGTAGCATCGTAAGGACAGATAGCCTTTCTGAAAGAGGAATTCAGTTGAAAGAGCATTGATGCATGTGTGTCTCGGCTCAGTTCCACAGTCTCACTTAAAATGCGAGCTCTGTCTTTACATGTGCTTGTATCATTCCATCCTCATGCTTCCAGACATCTTCATCTTTCGCTGATTGGACAAGGTTATCTTTTCTTGTGACTGAGTTTGGGACAACAGAATTTGAAACAGTTACATATTCCAATATCAATAGCCTTGTCTTTTGCATGATGTTTACTGGGAGCTCTTCAACTTAATGAGGATTAAGAACCTGTTTCAAGGAGGCTCTTGTTGCCCTAATATGTGTAGCTGACAAATAAAACAATCAATTGCTTTGGAATAAATTTCAGGTTTGAGAGTGATGGATATTTAGTAAATAGTTAGCATTAATAAATCTGGCATTTATTTGTTCAAAATAAAAGTATTTTTTCATAATAAAATATAAAGCTGTAAGGACACTGACTAATTAAAATAATTTATTGTTTAAAATCGCTATATGGAGCATCCTGTTTCTATTGACACTCATTTATGGGAATATGTTTACGTATATATCAGTCCATACCCTATCCACACACAACTATTTTGGAATAACACTATTACGGCTGCAAAGTCAAGCTAAAGTGTGTCATAATGAACACCTTAGTTTTGATCTATTCAATTTTCTCCTTTTTGTATTTTTCATTGCGGCTTACAATTTGAATATCATTGTGTTCTGTTGGTTTGGTTTGGGTCTTTTTTCCTATTTGTCTGTCTCAATGTCTAGCGTGGATGATGTTAGATGGAAACAAATCTGTAACTGGGAAGATACAGGTAATACTGGAAATGGCAGAAGAGTTCCAGTTTTGATATTGCATGACCTAAGGGTGTGCCCAGCCTCCCTAGAGGACTTGTTTCTCCCTCTCCTTCCATTAATTCTTGGTCCTAGTACACCAGACTGGCTCTCAGAGATATTCTAGCATCTCATCATGCCTAAATTCAACTCTGCTCTCTGGTTTGCAGGTCCACATTTTCTTCATCTGTTGCAGTTACCTTAATGAATCAGTTCCTTGCTCATCTTCAATTTCCCTCCTTGATTCATACTCCTACACTACTTGTCAGGATAGTTTGTGTCCGTTTCCTTCCCTGTTCCAGTTTTTAGCCTGACTCTATCCCTAACTGAGGTCTTTTTTTCAAAACTGCAGTCATTCTTGCCTTATTCTTCACCTCTCTGTAGCTGATTCAAGAAACTGTATTACCTAACTCCAGTTTGTATGTCTCTAATTTGAGGACTTTGCCAGTCCTGGTAGAAGGTATACATTTGCTTTCTCATTGAAATGTACTGTTATGTGATGTCATCAAGCCAGCAAATGCGAGCGTCTGGCCGTGACCAGTGAAGAACTGTTGCTGAAAATGGTTTTGCACACCGCAAGAATGTTATTGAACAGTAAGTTGATAGAAGTCAAGGAGAACTAACTCTCATGAGCCTTGAAGAAGGCTGAAGCATTTCCCCAGGTGCAGAAGAGAGACGGCAGTGACAGTGCTACCACTTGAAATCTTAGAGTTGCAGAAAATAAAGCCTGAAAACAATGCGTAGTGCTAAATATTGAGCAGCTCCATTAATGCAATATTTGATCATCTCTCTCTTCTCAATGTCTACTCTTTGTTGAAATTTTATTTATTTTTTTAATACCAAAGTCCATGTATGATACATCTTCCAGAGAAGGCTTTTTAAGCACAAGTAAGGGTTAAGTGTCTGACTTTCCTTGACTTATAATAATAAGAAAATAATATATAATAATAATAATATAAAGAATATTTGCTTGCTGATCACATCTTTGCAAAACATTTCCTTGCATCTTCAAAAATACTGGTACAGAGCAGAGTAATCCATCTCCTGTGTAGAACTCTAGTTCTTAAAATAATACAAATATGTTTTTAAACGTAGTTTGTAATCCTTGTCTTCAGTATTAATAAATGAGAAATAATCAGTTTAAAAGTAGTGCTGTAAAAAAAAAGAGCAATGGAGTGTAGCAGCAGTTCTGATGTGATGTGTTTGTAATAATATTTTTTTTAAGAGACTGAGTTGATTGCAAGGGGGTTTGACTTAAACTAGATAGGAATTAAGGATTTTGCACTTCTACAAATAATGCCAGATGCAAGAGGTCTCTTGAGGGCTGGAGAACTTACAAAGCATTAGTGACTTAATCATCTCAGCTGCTGGTATGCTAAAAGGAAATTATTTTTCCAGTATTGTGTCCTTAAATATTTAAATGTAGGTGTACACGTGAGTAACAAGGTAGGTGTAAATGATCCCAGTCACTTTAGTGAGTGACAGATGTGTCCGTGTGCTGAGAACAAGTGTATGACAGAGCTAGACTTGAAAATGCTGTCCTACAGTGCGAAGAACAGGAGTAAGGATTAAGTTCCTGCGGAGGGCTAGAAGGGTTTTCCAAAATGTTTTGATAGACCTTACCTCTGCCTGCAGCACTGTCCCTCTTGCTTTCCCCATGCACAGTCTCTGTCCTGTATGCTGTCACTACACCATCATAGCCACCGTTCTGCTGCCATAGAGAAGCTGGGCGCTGGGAGCCTGTGTTGGCTGCGGAGAGCAACAGCTGCCAGGGCGACAGCAGAGCAGGACACTGGCATGGCAAGAAGGGGCAGGGTTTAGTCTGGATATTGTTGCAGAAATCTGCAGAAAGGAAGTGTTTGTAGTAAGACGATTAGAAAGAAGTGTCTGAATAAGGCTTTTACATTTTATTTTCATTTGAGGTCAATATTTTTAGTGAATCTGAACTATGATTATCCCTCTGGATTATACAGTGTGCTGAATTGGTTTTCTTTAAAAAGAATTGCTCTCTTCAACTACGAAAAAGAGGCTGTAGTGAGGTCGGTGCTGGTCTTTTCAGCCAATTAACAAGTGGTGGGATGAGAGGAAATGGCCTCAGGTTGTGCGAGGGGAAGTTTACCTTGGATATTAGGAACAATTGCTTTACTGCAAGAGTGGTGAAGCATTGGAACAGGCTGTGCAGACAAGCAGTGGAGTCACCATCCCTGGAGGTGTTCAAAGAACATGCAGGTGTGGCACTTTGGGACACGGTTTAGTAGGCGCAGTGGCGTTGGGATGATGACTGGACTTGATGATCTTAGAGGTCTTTTCCAACCTTAACGATTCTATGATAAACCTTATTAGCACCAAAGAATGTTTTACAGTTCTAGTAAATATAAGCCATTGTTGCATTTTGGAACGGAAATAACAGTGAAGTACTTCAGCTCTGCTTTAGTTGGACAGGCCATCAAAACACTCACTGTTAGTGCAGGCTGTACATGCTCACTAACCGTTGAGGGGGAGGAGACCTTTCAATATGCAGAAGTGAGCAGAAAAGATCAATGTTTCCGAATTAGAAATTTCTTCTGGTGAAATTTATATGTTACAAGCAACTTGTAGTAGTATGAAATGTAATGGAATTTGGCTTTTTTTTTAACCTAGAGGCATCGCTCCACTTTAGCCTTTCATTAAACTACATGAGCTCTCTTTTGTTCTCTTTGGGAAGAGCTGTACTTCTGTTGCTAGTAGCATACTGAGCCTGTAAAATCTTCGAGAAGAAATGAAAAAAATTACTGTATTTAAAGCGGTGCAAGAAAAAGAAACTGAGGGTCTGGGAATATTTTGCATTTGTATACCAGCTCCTTCCCCAGCAGCTACAAGGTTACAATAAAGCATTACAGACTCACAGTATCCTCATAAATTGTGTATTACTTACCTCCACTTTATTGATGAGGAGCTGAAATACAGAAATACTTGCAGTTTCTCAATTCATGCAGTAAGCCAGTAAAAAAAAAATGGAATTAGTAGCCCCCTTTTTTGAATCCTAATTGTGTTTGAAGCAAAAAAAGTGTTTTTCTCTTTTATAAAATAACAGCAAAGAATGGAATGGATCTCTGACCATCGTAAAGATGGTCATTAAGAGTTCAGCTCTATTTGTGTCAGTCTTGTAATATGTTCGTTTAACTTGTACTCTAGTGACAAATATACCATAACCTCTCCAGGCAATACGTTTCAACATCTCACTGCACTAATCATTACAAAATGCAGCAGTTTAAATCTATTTCTTCTTGTTCGTGGTGGGCATGGAGAACAAATTATTACTTTCCTTTGAAAACTGTGACCGTATTCCTCCTCAGTCTTCCCATCTGGAGATTAAACAACTGCAGTTCTTTTAATTTTGCATCGTGGGTTGTTTTTTCTAACCCTCTGATCATTCTTATTGCTAGCTGCTGCGCTCTTCAGTTATAGACATCATTCTTGAAATGTGGTGCCACAAACAAAGCGCCGCACTCGTGGCTGATGCGTTGATAGTACTGAGTAAAGCAGAAGGATGACTTCACTCGTCTCGCTCAAAACTTTCCTGTTACACACCGGTTATGATGTTTGCCTCATCCCCCACAGCATGACACTGCGGATTCACGTTGTTTGTCCTGTGTTGGAGGGCAGTTTTTCTGCAGAAAGGCTACACTACCACTCGGGTCCCAGCCTGCTCTCTGAGTGCCCACCTTACGTTTGTCATACATGTCTTATTTTTGCCTTGTGCTTCTTCATCAGTGGAGAGTGCTCAAAAGACACTTGATTTGCTGTTTCAGAATTGGGCTATCTTGTCCTCTCTAGACTTGATACATAAAAGTAACAGGAACATAAAACTGAGAGACCATCCAAGCCATTACCACTGCAGGCTGCACCATAAACTTATTACTTTTGTGAACTGTTCAAATGTAAGTTATGCTTATTGCTTATAGTGTGTTGATTGAAATATCATTTCAGGCCCTCAGTCACCACTGGACTCTGGTTCAACTATTTGCTCTAAGGTCCAGTTTAGCTGTATTCACTTGTTCTCATTAGCAGAGCATTCTCTGTGGTGTTGATACCTGTGCAAAGAGCAGACCTGCCCTCTTTCTCTTTTGCTACGCCCTGTATGCCTAAATGTTTCTGTCTCCTTTCATGTGACGAGTGCTGTGATTGATGATTACAAGGATGGATCAATGATCAAAGAGTTGGAGCACCTCTCCTATGAAGAAAGGCTGAGAGAGTTGGGGCTGTCCAGCCTGGAGAAGGCTCCAGTCAGAACTTATTGCAGCCTTTTAGTACTTAAAGGGGCCTACAGGAATGATGGGGAACAACTTTTTAGCGGGGCCTGTTATGATAGGACAAGTGGCAATGGTTTTAAACTAAAAGAGGGTAAGTTAGACTAGATATAAGGAAGAACTTTTTTACAATGAAGGTGGTGAAATACAGGAACAGGTTGCCCAGAGAGGTATTGGATACATCATCCCTGTAAACTTTCAAGGTCAGGTTGGACAGGGCTCTCAGGGATCTAGTGGAAGATGTCCCTGCTTACTGCAGGGGGGTTGGACTAGATGACCTTTAAAGGTCTCTTCGAGCCCAAACCATTCCATGATTCTGTAATTGTCAGTGTCATCTCTGGCAGCATCATGTCTGACTTCTATTTTCCTGGACTGGGGTAACTGCAAGAAAGAGAAAAAGGCAACCTAGAGTGTCTGGTGGGTAACAAACAGCTGTTGCATTTTACCTGATTTTCTACCTATCTTCATTGTTTTCATTTATTCTCTTCAAATGAGATTTTACCCAAATAAGAGCTAATTGTAATCCATGGTGTATTAAGTTCCTTCTTGCCACACCAGTCTCAAGGGGAGAGGCTTAAGGCTGTTGCTGCTAGGTCTGTCCTGCCCACGTGCCCAAGCTGCTGCTCCCTTGGGAGCCTAGAGAGGAGGGAGAGCATCCCAGCACATCCCTGAAGCCCATGGCAAGAAGTCTTTCTGCACCACTGGTGCATTGATTCCTGGGCTGGGATCTTTAAAGCATGATACCAGCAGTCCTGGCTGACTGGGTAGATCCAGGTAACTACAGGCCTGTCAGTCTGACCTCACTACCAGGGAAGGTCAGGGAGCAGATCATCTCGAGTGCTATCATACAGCACACGCGGGACAGTTGGGTAATCGGGCCCAGTCAACAGGGGTTTATGAAAGGCAGGTCCCTCCAGACCAACTTGATCTCCTTCTGTGACAAGATTACCAGTTTAGTGGATGAGGGAAAGGCTGTGGATGTGGTGTACCTAGACTTCAGTAAAGCCTTTGACACCGTTTGTCACAGCATTCTGCTGGAGACACTGGCTGCCATCGGCATAGACAGGCACACCCTTTGCTGGGTGAAAAACTGGCTGGGTGGCTGGGCCCAAAGGGTGGTGGTAAATAGAATCAAATCCAGTTGGAAACCAGTCACGAGTGGTGTTCCCCAGGGTTCGGTGCTGGGTCCGGTCCTGTTCAATATCTATAAATAATATTGATGAAGGGATCAAGTGCACCCTTAGCAAGTTTGCAGATGACACCAAGCTGGGTGGAAGTGTGGATCTGCTTGAAGGAAGGGAGGCTCTGCAGAGGGATCTGGACAGGCTGGACTGATGGGCTGAGACCAATGGGATGCGGTTCAACAAGGCCAAGTGCAGAGTCCTGCATTTGGGTCACAACAACTCCGTGCAACGATACCGACTTGAGGAAGAGTGCCTGGCAGAAAAGGCCCTGGGGGTGTTGGCTGACAGAGGCTGAATATGAGCCAGCAGTGGCCCAAGTGGCCAAGAGGCCAAACAGCACCTTGGCCTGTGTCAGACACAGCGTGGCCAGCAGGAGCAGGGAAGTGACTGTATCCCTGTGCTCAGCGCTAGTGAGGTCACACCTCAAGTCCCCTCACTACAAGAAGGACATTGAGGGGCTGGAGCACGTGCAGAGAAGGGCAAGGAGGCTGGTGAGGGGCTGGAGAACAAGTCCTACGAGGAGTGGCTGAGGGAACTGGGGTTGTTTAGCCTGGAGAAGAGGAGGCTGAGGGGAGACCTCATCACTGTCTACAACTGCCTGGAAGGAGGTTATGACGGGGTGGGTGCTGGGCTCTTCTCACAAGTGACAGCGATAGGACAAGAGGAAATGGCTGCAAACTATGCCAGGGGAGGTTTAGACTGGACATTAGGAAGAATCTCTTCACTGAAAGGGTGGTCAGGCACTGGCACAGCTGCCCAGGGAGGTGGTGGAGTCACCATCCCTGGAGGTGTTTGAAAGACGGGTAGATGAGTTTCTTAGGGACAGGGTTTAGTAAGGGCACAGGTAGGGCTGGACTCAACCTCAGAAGTCTTTTCCAACCAGAGGGTTCTATGATTCTGTACCCGAAAAGCTTGCTAAGAGTGTTCCACCCAGAGTTTATTGCAGGTAGGTGGTGGCTGTGGCTGTGAGTGCACCGGAGTTCACCCATCTCCCCATCTCAGTATAAGTTTACAGGTTTCCCAAGCTGGCAGGGAGGGGCAGGGACTGACAATGAGGAACATTTTGCAGCTCTGACAAAGGCTGCTGTTTTAAATGCTGCAACCCCTTTGCTGGTTGACGTTACAGGAAGCTATAGGTGGTGATGGTCCAGGGCTGGTACCTGAGATCCCAGCCCTGGTCCTGCCCTGCAAAGAAAATACCACGTGTGACAGTCAATTTTCCTGGCATCACTGCTGCAATGATTCCCATCCTGGGGATCGTGTCTTTAATGCACGATACCTGAAAAGCTTGCTAAGAGCGTTCCCACCTGGAGTTCATTGCAGGCAGGTGGCGGCTGTAGCTGCGAGCGCACCGGAGTTTACCCATGCCAGGATACAGTTTACCGCTTCCCCAGGCTGGGATGTGAATGCAGGCGCCTTTACAGGCTCCTTCCTCTCAAGAAGCCGTCGGCCGGTGGCACTGTTTGTTAGCTAACCCACAGCCAGCCCTCTTCCCTGCTCCAGCCCGCTCCTGCGGATCCATCCCTCAGCTTCCATGTGGCTCTCGGCGGGCGGCCGCGTCCTCAAGTTTTATCTCTTCTTGTGTTTTGGGATTTAAAGCGCTTGGCAGTGCCGTATCCGTGGGCTTCGTGTCTAAACGGTGCTTCCACGTGGGGCGACAGCCATCCTGGAGCTGCCTTGCAGCTGTAACTACAGGGTTCGTCCCGGGGAAGTGGGCACCATGTACCCGGTGGGGACCTGGGGCCGCGTGTGTGGCCATCAGGGTCCTGCTGGGGACTCAAGGGGAAAAGGGCTGGAAGCATCTGTATTCCTTTTCGCTGGTGCACTGTGCTGGGGATGCAAGGGGGAAAGGGCTGGTCCAGTTCTGGAATCCCCCGCATAAGAAGGATGTGGAACTGTTGGAACGGGTCCAGAGGAGGCTACAGAGGTGATCCGAGGGCTGGAGCCCCTCTGCTGTGAGCACGGGCTGAGAGAGCTGGGGTTGTTCCGCCTGGAGAAGAGAAAGCTCCGGGGAGACCTTAGAGCAGCCTCCCAGTACCTGAAGGGGCTACAGGAAAGCTGGGGAGGGACTTTTTACAGGGGCAAGGAGTGACAGGAGGAGGGGAAATTCCTTTAAACTGGAAGGGGGAAGATTAAGATTAGATGTTAGGAAGAAATTCTTCACCATGAGGGCGGTGAGGCCCTGGCCCAGGTTGCCCAGGGAAGCTGTGGCTGCCCCCTCCCTGGAGGTGTTCAAGGCCAGGCTGGATGGGGCTTGGAGCCCCCTGATCCAGTGGGAGGTGTCCCTGCCCATGGAATGGGGGGTGGAACTGGATGGGCTTTAAGGTCCCTTCCAACCCAAACCATTCCATGATTCTGCATATTCCTTTTCCCCCATGCACTGTGCTAGAGATCCAAGGGGGAAAGGGCTGGAAGCGTTTGTATTCCTTTTCCCCAGAACACTGCATGGGTGTAAACCCATCCAGCAGGAGTTCAACTTGAGTTAATGCAAGTGCTGAAAGCATCAGTAGAACCTGATTAGGAAGGAGATAGGCAAGAAGTTGCTGCTGAGCCAGACTTCCAGCGCACATGATATTCCTCCAGCTTCTCCACGAATTTCCTGACAGCCTTGTTGTCAGATCATCGGTTTTGGGAAAGGGGGTGCTGGAGGGGTTATGGATACATCTGTGCTAGCAAGTAGTGTGATGCGGTGGGAAGGGGTCTGCAGAGCTGGTGTTGTGGACCATGTTATGTGCCTTTCAGGCTGCTTTGCTTCATTCTAGCTCTGGTCTGGAGCCGTGGACAAAATGTCCAGTAATGGGCATGAACCAGCCAGGACAAACAGTTGGAAGAGATGTCTTCAAAAGCACCCTCCTTATACAAACTGAAATGGTAATGCAGAAGCACTCTGTGCATTTTTTTTTTTTTGTTAATATATCTTCATCCAGTCCTACAACCCTTGCTCCATTTTAGTACCATTTACGTGATTTACCTGCTTCATGAAGTTTAGAGGGACTTCTGGCCCAATCCTTGCTACTCACCTGTGATCAATTGTGATAGAACAAGAGCTTTTGAAGAACAGCTTATGTGTTTATGGGTTTCAAAAGGGCAGGTAAGTGCAGCTCTCTCCATACCTGAGATCAAGACCAGGTGGTGTTTATTTTAAGGGAAAAGAGTAAGCTTTTCAGAGTACTCCATGTAAAATACACTGCTCTTTTGTTTACTTATTTATTTATTCCCTCATTGTGAGTGTGAAAAAAAAAGCAGAAAGTAAGACAGGTGTAAGCCTGCCTTTGCAACTTCACAGAATCTCATTCTATCGCTCTTCCTTGTGGTGAGCAGCGTTATAACAGTACCTGCAGAACCCACCCCAATTAAATAGTATCTGTACAATTGCCATTCAAAATTTGGACATTTTTATGAGTACTCAGGTTGATCCCTGCTGTAAGAACAAACACAATGACTCTCCACATTTTTAATGTGTTTTCTTCTCATCATAGTGTAGACCTATTCAAATAAAAGTAACTTAAAATATGGGATCTGTTTCCATTTCTGAAGGACATTTGCATTCTGTGCTGGGGTGAAGAGGCAAGTTATTTTACAGCATTTGCATTCAACATGGGATGCTTACAACTGACATTGGATTTTTGTATTTGAAACTGGAACTGGTCAGTGGAATTAGCAGTGAATCACAGAAAGCAGAGGTGGAAAAGCCCAGTTAGATCATCTAGCCTTTCTCCTTCCTGGTGTAGGATCATTGTGTACCAGATACTTGAGTGTTTTTTCCAGTGTAGTTTTAAAAGTCTCCAGGGATATGCCTTGTGTCTCTTCCTTCAGGCAAATATTCCATAACCTTCTGTACTTCACCGTTAGAAATGTTTTCCTGAGATTTGACCTAAATTTCTCCTTTCTTAAGTACATTCCATTTGCTGGAGATTTATTACCTCAAACCATTCTAAGTAATTCCAGTCACTCTTTGATATTGACATCTCTAACAAGCTGTGTTCTTTCTTAATGCTTTGTCCCTTAATCAGAACAGCTCTCCATGCTTAGCCTATGTCTCTACAGTTCTACACCACCTCTACTTCAGCCTGTAGGCTAATAAGAATTTTTGCTATATTCAATGCACTTCCATCTTATGTTCATTTTCTCAAGAGTGACTTTTATGAGAGTGACTTTTTCATGATTAACGTGCCTGAAATTGCAGCTTTCCTCTGCAGGAAAATTGTAAAAATGCTGTCAGTGGGCACTATGGTTATTATCTTGCAAAGATGTACAGATAGAAATAAAATATTATCTCTAATTACCAGGCCTGCAAATTTAGCCAGAAACTGTCTCCCACAGCACACTAATACATTCTGATTTCAGGGCAAGTTAATAACTGCTCATGATGCAAAAAAAAAGAAGAATCTTTTCTACTCTGCTGTGCCAAAAGTGCAATAGTTGTTTTACTTTGTTAAGAGCAAAATCTAACAGAGGAAAATAGTTAGCCAAGACCAAATATTTCAGTGAATGAATGGTGAACTGTTCCGTAGAATCTGAAGGCAACAAAGAGAATGTTTTCAAGCAGTAACCGTGATAACCACTGGGACGTTTTCTCCAGAAATGACTTGGGGGAAGGGAACGTGGGGTTATTGGAGATGAGGGGTGTTTTGGAAGTTGCAAACATTTGATTTTAAAACTCAGCAGCTTTTACAAGCTTTTAACTGTCAGCTTTTTGGGGGAAAAGGTAAGAGGCCTCAAACCTGCAACTACATTTCTCTTTCATGAAGGCTGAATTTAGTGATCAAATTGCATTTGATGAAATAAGATACTCGTTACTTTTCTGAAGTCTGACAACACTGTTGATGATTTTTCCTAGACTGTCTAGAAAGACTTGCTGGCACATGTATAAATCTTGATAGAGATTTACCTTTTGTTCCTTTGCAAAAAATAAGAATCTCCATGGTTTGTATCACACCTGAAAAAAATTGAATTAAAGTATTTTGTTGCTTTCACCAAGTGTTTAAAAGTTAGTTTGCTGACTGATAGGTTACTGACTGGTCAAAGTTTTGCAGTTTGTCTTTAGTCAGGGTTGGACTCTTGTTCCACATGCACAAAATAAAACAGGAGAAGTTTTTAACTAGAGCTGAGGTGGTATATTTGTAAACATAAAATTAATTAGTTGCTATCGAATAATCCCAGAGATTACTGAGCAAGCAGAGGAACACGAATATACAAGTAAGACAGATAACCAGAATCCTCGTTGAAACAGCTAGATCATGAATTTGTAACTTTAATTATATTGAAAGCAAAGTGGGAGGGGTGAATTTTTGTATGTCAAGACTGAAGTGAAGACCTTTTGTGTTTTAGGCTTGTGTTTGTAGAACTTTTCCTACACCATGGTTTCTCCTACATCAGTTATCTAAACAATTGATGGAATGATATAAAGAAGGTGGAGCCAGACGTGTCAGTAGCATCCAGTGACAGCAAAGGAGGCAATGGACTCAGATTGAAATACAAAGAATTCCATTTATACATGAAAAAAGGTGCTTTTTTCTACTATGAGGGTGACCAAGCACTGGCCCAGGTTGCCCAGAAAAATGTGGAGTTCCCACGCTTGGAGAAATTAAAACCCCAACTGAGGACCGGTCTGAGCCACTGGCTTGGAGCAGGGGGCCTGACATGGCTAATCTCCAGACGTATCTCCTGACCTCAGCTGCTCTGTGATTCTGTGATTTGATTGGGAAAGTACCTATCCAGCACCAACAGAATGATGATTACATGACAACATCCTCTGAGTTTGCACCCTCAGTTGTTAGTGCTTTGTAACATTAGGCGTATGAGAGCCTAAGCATTTTTGTTCATATATTAAGCTTGCTCATAGTCAGTAAAACTGAAAATTTTCATTTAGCTAATCCTGTAGCTACGTCACTGGGACCCTCTTCTATGATGACAGGCTGAGACAGTTGAGGTGGTCCAGCCTGGAGAAGAGAAGGCTCCGGGGAGACCTTATTGCAGCCTTCCATTACCTAAAGGGGGCTACAAGAATGATGAGGATCAGCCTTTTAGCAAGGACTATTGCACCAAGGGGACAAGGGGTGATGGTTTTAAACTAAAAGAGGGTAGATTTAGACTAGATATAAGGAAGAAATTTTATATGAGAGCGGTGAAACACTGGAACAGATTGCCCAATGAGGTGGTAGATTCCCCTTTCCCTGTAAACGTTCATGGTCAGGTTGAATGGTACTCTGAGCAACCTGATCGACTTTAAGATGTCCCTGCTCATGGCAGGGACCTTTAAAGGTCCCTTCCAGCCCAAACCATTCTATGATTCTGTGATGAAGTGTTCTGTGATCTTAGTACTTCTTAACTGCAAAACATAGCTTGGCAATTTGTGCCATCTGAATATACCTCGTGTCCCCAGGTCTCAAACGTCTCAGGATATCATTTAGGTTTACCATGAACTTTGATGATTGCCAGCAAGGATTCTGTGTTTTAAAAGATAAAATCCTGCACTGCAGGTGAAGCTCACAGGAGCTAGCAAATAGAACTGAGAAAGAGTCTCTGGTTGCTGTCACCATCGGTTCCACAGCTTCATAATGCTGCTCACCACGGCGCGTGCGGTACCTCCTGTCAGTCGAGGGGAAAGAGCAGTCGTTGGTCACACGGAGCAGCAGTGGGGACGATGGTAGGAAGCGTTCTCCCCCTTAAACAAGTGGACTTGGGGGAAGGAGAGAAAGGGGAGGGAGGCTGAACTAACCCGTTCTTTTAGTGTGTCTGTTGTTACAGGGAAGGGAGAAGGGATTGTTGCTCTCTCTTAGCTTTTAGTACAAGAGTACAGGAGCCTCCTTGAGGGTGTCCACATAGCAACGCCTGGGGGTTACTGTCTGGGCAGGAAGGTGCTGCATGTCCTGCTCTCAGCAGCCCTTGGCAGCTGGTTGTGATTAGGCACAGCAGCTTCAGGGGAAGTTGCTGGCTGTGGGAAGTGCACAATGCTTGGCTGCAGATCCCCTGCTTTTAAGGGTACAGTGGAGATGGAGAGAGTAAAACACAGTGGCACAGAGTGAAGGGGAGGGTCAAAGCCCAATTATGCCCCACTTGAACTAGCTGCCTTGTTAAATCATTATATATTTCTGAAAGTCCTTTGATAGATGTGTATCCTAAATGAAGTTAGATGAGGGTAAGGCCATATTCAGATGCCAGGAACTCCTGCCGGAAAGGACTAGAACTTTAGTAACAAAAAACCCTCTAAAACTATCTGGAAAACTATTTATTATTAATTTTACTACTCTCTATTTAAAAAAAAAAAAAATTGCCTGATTTATATCTCTTGGAAAGAAAAATCACATTGAGCTGACATATTGCAATGACTATTTTTGGTCATACCATTTAAAATTATAGAGTTATAAATAGAGCAGTGCAAAATGCAGCTATTTTGATTCTCACTGGGGTTCACACAAACATTTTCTTTGGTTTCAATCATTGGATTCAGCCCTTCACTCAATGCTGATTCTGCTTTGAATGTGGAGAATTCCTTATTTTTGATTTTTAAACACCTAAATAAATTTGGAATTGAAGAGTTTTTACTGATTCTTGACCTTAAGCTATGTATTGTTATTATAGTCCTGGTTTTGCAATGAAATCCAAAATGAGGCAAGTTTTGTCTGGCACTGGACATTGTAACAAAAGCTCTGGTTATAAATCTCACGAAAAGAACATTTGTAATGGAAGTGGCCAGTGAATCCTAAATAGCAACAGAATGTGTTGCTATGAAATGTGTATACCTAGAGGGGGAAAAAATGATCTTACTCTTGATAGAAAAGCAGCAGCTTACTCAGAACTATTCTCAGATGTCAGAGTCAGTCATCAGCTCCCTGACCTGTGGTTGCATCCTTCTAAATTTTGGCCCCTCCAGGCAGCTGTGATTTATGTCTTTAGTAGATGAAGCAGCCAAGGTGCGTAGAAGAGAAAAGATATATAGATGGGCAAGATTATCTGCTGTGCTGTGTTATATTTGGGCGTAAAGCAGAACTGTGACTTGGGTGTGGGTTCTTTTTGTGTTTTACTCTGTTTCTCAGATGTAACTCTTCTTGGTGCCATCCGGATGAGTGACCTTATGTCATGAAGTGTCTGATTAATTCAGGTGTTGTCTAATCACATCAACAGTTCTTTCAAACAAGTTCTGTGCTTCGTACCTCATACTTCAGTGCAGTACGTGGATACTACATGTAGCTAGGAAGCTACTCCTGACTTGAGCCTTGGGGACAACTCAAGGTTGTTATGACTGCTTTACAACCAGTAGAGGATATTAAAACCAGGATGCTTTGGATAAGTTTCTCAGATGCACTTTCCTGTTTAAAAGATGATTTTCCTTCATTCAACAGTATGTAACATCATGAAAGACTACCGGAATTCGTAGTATGAATTAGAGTATGCCTCGGGGGCAAGCACAGCTTTTGGATAGCTTTTGTTTTTTATTCCCTAATTTGCTTATAAATTCTTCAGGACATTTTCCCCCAAACAGAATTAAGGCGATAAAGAAAATAGTGTCCATTTTCTTTAAAATTTGTTCCTAGTTTTTAAAGAGCTTGAAATTTTAACATAAGTAATGATTACAATTGAATGAAGACTATTTTTCTGAATCTTGACATTCTAGTATCTTCACTTAAAACCAGTGACTGTGGTGTAGTTCTGCCCCTGAGCTGGTGACCCTTCAACCACAAAACTAAGGTGTTGCTTATGTGGAAACACCCGTATCCACGCAGGCTTCCTAGGGTGGTAGTCGATGCCCCGTGCCTGCCAGTGTTTAAAAGGCATTTGTACAATGCCCTTAATACCATGCTTTAACTTTTAGTTGGCCCCGAACTGGTCAAGTAATTGGACTAGATGATCACTGTAGGTCCCTTCCACCTGAAATATTCTGTTCTATGATACAAACTCAATTGCTCCAGTTTCATCCTACAATCCTTAATGATTACCTTAAACTGTTCTTTTCAATGGCTGTAAAAGAGCCCGCTGCTGGAAAAAGTTCTGGCACTGGAGGTATTGTGAACAGCTTTGTAAAGATTTGCACCGCAAATTGTGACCAAGCTTTTAAAGCACCTATATTAGAAGAACGATTCATGCAGCACTTCAGATCACATTCATAGGGCTATGATGCTCTTCAAAGCTAGTGAAGGCACCTTCAGACCTTTAAGGCAAAGTACTAAGAATTTCTGGCTGTGCTTTCAGACAACTTTTTGTATTCCAGCATCAAGGAAATACACAAAACCATGCACCAATGGTATTTCTGTTTCAAAGTCATTGCATGCCTCAGCGTTTAATGCATTTAGCCTTACAGATTTCTTGTTGAGCCAAGGGTAAACTTATGAGTTGAGCATTTAAAGGTCTGTAATGGGGAGATGGATTTAACCAAAGGAGCGCCTAACTACTATGCCATTGTTTCTCTATTTCATATAATAAATATATAAAGAGTATTAGATACTGCTGATGGACCAAGGTCTGCTTTAATTCACTCAGTTTTAAAATACGTATATATATATATATGTAAATATATAAGTTCACTGCCTTCAGTAGAATTACTCCAGAGAATCCAAACTCCAAAGCCCATTGTGACTCCTGATGTTTCTTAAAGTTGTCCTAGATTCTGTTTCCTACTTATCCAGACCAAGAACTTGCTGCTGTTTCCATCTGATCATGCATTAGGATTCTGTGGAAATCAGACTGTAGAGGGAGAAGGCTGTTATCAAAATGAAAACAAGAGTTGGTCAAGACCTACGAACTCAGGAATACTCAGACATCTCCCAGTTTATATATAGTCAGGTTACCTGTGAAAATGGGAGGGAAAGAGGAGATCTGTAGCTCATAAATCTGTATTTACTTAGGTGAATAAGTAGCCTGATGGTTGGAGATAAAGGACTGTATGTTCACATCAGAGCAACAAGGCTTATTTTATGGCAGAAGCATAAGTGCGACTTCGTGTGCTTATCTCAGGCATGTAGTATTATTGACAGTTTGACCCAGAGACATCACCTGTGGTGGGAGTTTTGCCATGAAAAAAGATTACATTTAATAACATTTCCCAAACACTAAAAATGCAAAAGTACATATTTATTAGCTGATACCTTGCCAAGAAAGTAACCCAGTTCTGGCATTATTTTTGAGTTATGAAAGCTCAGAAAAATACCTGACACTACAAAACCCTAAAAAAAGGATGAACTTAACAAGAAGATGGATGTTTTTTCTAATCTAAGAAAGAAAAAAATGGCTGAAACTTTTCTACTTGAACGTATTCTTAAGGCTTGCTTTTAAACCTGTAAAAATAGCGGGTTACTATAAATGGAAGCAATGACAGGTTTTTAAATATAGGTATTGTATGGATGCTGACAGAGGTCTATAGTGCCTGCAGATGATGATTTTTTGTTTGTTTAAGTTAGGCATATATGTAATAATTTGAAGACAGAGGACATTCTGCTCTTAATGGTGGGAATAAGTAATGCTGAAGAAATTTTATGTAATTTTTTTTTAATAACAATATCTATTAAAGACATCTGCTGAAAGTCTGTAATGCTGATTGAATAGGGAGAAAAATAACAAAGTTCTTTAGCAATCCTGTCTTCAGTTTAATATTATGGACTGTTAAAAGAGAGTTTATATGTGCAATGTTATTAACCAAAATTCTGTTCAAATTGAAATCAGGCCCACCAAACCTGCTTTTTTCAGTACATGCCAGGTTTTTAAAATGAATATTTAAAACTATACAAGAGAATGAATATATTTTTACTTTCTTTAGGAATTTTAATGGCAATCAGGCCAGGTAGAGAAATATTTCCATCCACCTACGCTATCACTTACAGTTTGTGACCTTCCTAGCAATGTTAAAGTGCAGCAAAAAATTATCAACATCCCATACAAAGCCATTACTATTACTAGAGAAAGAAAATCCACCTCCAAAGTGACGGAATTACAATTTGTAATAAAACACTCAATATTTCACACTGGCTTTGTCAGGGCTGAAAGATATGAGTTTAGTTGTGAGAGAGATTGGGAGCAGAGGGAGGTGGGAACTGAATCCCCGAGATCATGGTCTGGAAGAAAGCTTCCTTACAGGAATTAAATACTGAGTTTAAATTAATCACATTGTTGCCTTACTGTGGTTGACATTGTTGTATTTTTTTTTTCAAAACTTGCATTATAAAGATTAAAGTCATAAAACACATTGTATTTTTATTGCTCAAATTTGGAGAGGCCTCATGTTTTCCATGCCTTTAGCCTTGATGATTCTGTTGGCAGCTCTACCAGTTGTAAAAGGAATAACTCACCACTGTCAGGGAATTTGGCTGTTTCATCACTGACATGAGAGGCCAGAATAACTCCATGGTGATTGCTGTCTAAATGACTTATGCAGTTTCTTCATATACTTTTTGATTGAAGAGTGATAACTCAGGCAAGGAGTTATTTGGCATCAGCCTCTGAGACAATCTGTTTTCTTTTTATAAATCCTACGGCACCTTTCAGCCACCCATTTTTAAATAAGACTATGATGGGTTAGATTCTAATTAATGTGCCTGGTGGATTAAGCCAAAGGATGGTTAAATTAGATTTTGCTGTCATTCTTTTACTTTTTTTTTTTTCTTTTAAGAATCATAGAATCATTAAGGTTGGAAAAGACCTCTAAGATCATCAAGTCCAACCATCAGCCCAACACAACCATGCTTACTAAATCATGTCCTGAAGTGCCACATCTACACATTTTTTGAACACCTCCAGGAAAGGAGACTTAACCACTTCCCTGGGCAGCCTGTTCCAAAGTTTGACCACTCTTTCAGTAAAGAAATATTTTCTAGTAGCCAATCTAAACCTTCCCTGGTGACTTCCTCTCATCCAAGTAGCACCAGAGAAAAATGAGAGGTGGGCTAAAATGCTGTCTTTATGTTACAACACAGGAGTATGACAGGGTATTTCACTCCTGATGGCAGTGGCACTGTCTCTTCCAAAAAGCAGAGAGAACATAGAGAGGAAAAAATACACCAACGCCAGCCTAACTCTGTAGTCTTCGATGCAGAAGACACATCCAAGAGGAAGGAAAAGAATGATTAAAAATTTCTACGATTGAGAAATTTTCTACAGCAAATCACAGCTCAGAACATCTTTATTAGATATTTAATGATAGACTACAGCTAACGTTTTGCATTAAAGTTAGCGTACAACAGGTTGAATTACACTGTGAATCTGACAGGCTTTCATGCAATGTTCTGGATGGAAACAGTTCCCTTGCTGAGTAACAAAGGTGGTTAGTTTTCCTGGAGTTTTATTTGCAGGGTTTCCCACATACCACAATGACTGTGGAGAGCTAAATATAATCTGAAGAGCTGCAGAGGTGACGGGTGCTTTAGACAGCCCCTTTGTTAATATCTGCTGTACGCATGCTGGTACTGTTTTTATTAAAGTAAACCAGTTAAATCTTACAGAAAGAGTTGCAGCTAATATTTACATTAAACCAATCAACCTCTTGTGTTTCTGTCTTTTTTTCACTTTGGCTCTTTTTTTTTTCAGAGAGTGAATGAAAGGTATAGGTGAGTTTTACAGCATTTATACTACAGGAACGCACAGGGCTCCAGTCAATCCATATCCTTTTTGAGGCGATGTGTGTAAGCAAATATAAGGACATCATTCCTTCTTTAAAGTGTGTATAGCATGAGAACCATCTGCATCAGGAATGTGTCGTGATTTGAGTCACAAGAGAAAAGGTACCATCTTTTTTTCAATTCCATTTAAACTTTGAAATGATAGCGCATCATTGCACGATTACTTTCAAGTAATCCTAATTATACAAAGTTTAGAATTTGTCAAAGAAAAAATTATACATAAGGAGAAAAAAATAATCTGAGCAGTTGTATGAACAGCCTGAGTCAAAAATCTGTTCACTGTCCTTACTGAGATAGTTCAGTGATTGTCACCTGGGTTCATTACATATAGGAGGCTTGGGTTTGGATCTAAGAGTTACTTGCCCAAAGCAAGTGAGAAGAGGATTGTGACAGATGAGATGTTGCCATTCTCACTTCTCTCTCACTCCTGCTTTTATCCTTTTCTAATTTATTTTTTTTATATGTATTAATAGGATTTAATTTGTATTTCTTTATTGTTCAGGAAGTGCTCTTTCACAAAAAAGAGGGACTTAGTCTTCCTCACTGTCGAGAAACAGACTGATCACGTTTCGATTCTAAGCAACACTCCAGAATTCATGGTGACAGATGAAGCATAGCTACTGGCCTTTGTTAAATGTAGGACACATTTGAGACACCCAGCTGCCTGCTATACTGGAGTGCGCAGTATGGAGAGCACTTTCTGCAAATAAAGAGACTCCATGCATCTTGAGGAGTAGAGTTGCAACCATCCCACTCACAGTACCGTTTCAGTGACTGCTCCATTGATCATAGAATGGTTTGGGTTGGAAGGAAACTTAAAGATCATCCAGTTCCAAGTCCCTGCCAAGGGCAGGAATACTTTCCACTGGATAAGGTTGCTCATAGCTTCATCCAACCTGGCCTTGAACACCTCCAGGGATGGGGCATCCACGGCTTCTCTGGACTACCTGTGCCAGTGATGCCGTGATGACTTGTACTTACAGTGCCTTCTATTCCATTTTTTTTCTGTCCATGTGAGGGTTGCACAAAGGCTCAAGCTTTCATATCTGAATTCACCTTCTTTGATTCTGACATTCAGATTTATTGATGTTTGATTTTTCAACCTGACAAAACTGCACTTTTATTTCCTATTTCTTATTCATTCTTTCTCCACAGCAAAATCTGCCAATCATGACAGATTACATGAATGATTCTGTGGAGGCTAAACCAAGATTGCTGAACTCATTTTCATGCGTGGCTAAACACAGAATTGAACCTCATGCTCCAGAAGTGAAAGGTTAGTGATTTTAGATAATTTTAAAACAATTGCATAGGAGTTGATACAGCTACTGTCAGTCTACCCTAATCCTGTTCTTTGTTGACTCTGCCCTTGCAGAGGCACTGCTTTCTGTCAGTGATTAAGGGGAGACATTGCTTTCAGTGATGCTGATTCAGCAGAGCTAGGAATCAGTAAATTAGAGATGACTGTAAGGGAATTCTAAATGTTGGTAGAGTACCAAATTTCTATTGTTACTGTGTCTTGGAGATGAAACTCCAATCAAGTTACTGTGCCAAGCAATGTGGGAAGAGACGACAGTCCTCTTTCTGAGTCACAAGACAGAAAAATGAGGAGACTGTGTATCCAGTTTTTGGCTTCTCAATGTCACTGCTATAAAATTATATCAAAGAAACCTGTACATATAAGTAAGTCTATAGAGCTAGTATACGTTCTAATGGACTGTTCATTTAGTATCAAAATTGAAGAATAATTAACTGCCAATTCAGTATCTTTGCTATTTATGGAATGATAGCTGTACTCTTAAGGTTTCTTCTTGGTTTTTTTCCCTATCTGCTTAAAGGTAGATGCTTTCATAAATAGAATATTCAACTTGATTAATGTTCATACATCATGAGATGCACTTACACACATAAAGGTACCTAATCCGTACAGTGAATGAGTGGTGTGACACTGACATAGCTTGCTACTTCCTTTATTTCTATTAAGCACCAAAGAAACACCACCAAAGGAAGCATCCCCTCCCTTATTTGTTTTTTTGGCAGCAGGCAGCATGTATAGCTATGCTTGGGGTAACACTGGTTAGATAGGGTTAAAGTGAGTCATTTCTGAAGTTACTTCTGGGCATTCTAGCTTGAGATGATATGCAACACAGAGCTTGACTTTGCATCAAAGCATTACTAAATAAAACTACACCTAGTGTGTGAGAATACTGGAAGGGACAATAAATATCACCCACTGGGTGGTGTACACTGGGTGGTTTCTTCTCTATGGAAACGTTCTGGTTTGAGCTAAAGTAGAATCAGTTATTAACTTTTCAGCTAAGTCTTGTCTAAGTAACTTCTTTTCCTGAAAGTTAGCTGCATGTTTTTCAGAAAGTGTTTCTCTCTAGAAGTGATAACACGGGGCATTGGTGTGCAGAAAGGCCATTTCTTACACTTATTCCTCTGGTAACCAAGGCCATTCTTGAGCTGGTGGAATGCTGTAAGTGGAAGGAGCAAAAGACGGTCACACCTGTGGGGAGGAGAAGACAGGACAGGTGACCCCAAACTGACCAAGAGAGTATTCCATTCCATATAAAATATGGTACAAAACTGTGGGATCACATTGGGTCAAGATCTCTTCTTTGATGACTGACATCCAGTGAGGACCTTGTCTGTCTTTTTGCCCTGATCCTGGATCCGTGCATTCCTGAATCCAGTTTTTGAGTCCAGCTCCCTCCTCAGTGTGGAACCCTTTCCATTTTGTTCTCTACAGCACCTGTGGTGATGTAGTCATCAATGTAGTTATCAAAAGCACCACCAAACCTGTAATGAAAAGGTATTACCTTCCTATATTCGATCATTTGCAGGTCTTCACAAGAAAAAGTGTCTTGGCTAGTGAAGCAAGTAACTGTCTCCAAAATTAAACTATAGTCTGTGTACAGATCTAGAACTTAAAAATCAATACTCAAGTTAGTGTAAAAAAATAGGGGAGAGCCTAGATCAGTACAGACCAATATGCAAAACTGTTGAGCTAACAAGTCATCTCCCCGTGCAAAACTAAGACCCTTTTTTACTGAGTTCTGGATCAGTAACATAGATTAATAGAAGAAATGAGAATCCAGAAGGTCAAGTGGAAAGGGAATGACTGTACATCTCATACAACAAGAACTAGGCAAAAAAAATCTATATATGTAGGTTTCAATGTTACACCACTGAAAAGTAAAAAATGCTGTTATTTATTTCCTGTTTTAGGGAGTATTGTTTATAGACTATGGATTTAGGCAAAGATAGTGCTTCAGTATTCTTGGTCTATACCACATGAATCGTGGGAACATCCATGAGCTCAAAGCCCAGACAACATGGGCTTTGTGTCTCTATCTCCTTATTCAATCAGAATGCCTTATTGAGTTGTGAAATACAAAACGAGCTTAAGAAACTAACAAGTTACCTTAAAATATCTATTGCATGAAAATTCTGCTAAGATATCTTGTTACAGCACTAATATTTTTCACACGCGGAGAAAAGAGGGACTAAAAATAACGATGTGAACACATAATTTGGCCACATTTACCACATAAAATTAATGGTAATGATAATAGCATGGTTTGAAAGTAATGCCCCCAATAGTTTGCGAAGTTGATGGTTCCTAGTAAATAAACGAGATGCTAGTATAGGTAGCAGATTGAAATTAAGAATCATAGGTACTGTCCTGTTACTTCACTGTTCTGTGGCTCATAATTGCTCTGCAAAGAGGAATAATGATGCTTAGAAGGGTTTCAGAGCTACATGCAATAAATGCTAATGATTATCAGTGTATATTTTGGGCAAATGCAGAAATTAGATCAGATCCAAATGAACACTCATTCATGTCTGGTTATATCCAGGAAGAACTAGAAGTCCTTTCATAGTTGCTTCCCAGTTTACCAGCCAGATCTCCCCTATATTGGACTTTGCACAACTATATATAATGCATAGACATATACACATACATACATGTATGTGTATATATCTAGATATCCATATGTATCTTGCTGTTGCGTTCATTTCAACATGGGGAACTACATAAAAATGAGGAAGTTTACCAAGAATAAACACAGAGTGACACTCAAGACAATTGAATCCGCAAAGGGGGTGTGAAAGCTACAGAAGGATAGCAAACAGGAAGCACAATGCTAGTGCACATGATTTATTGGGCACGTCTGAGAAAGTGAAAAGCAGTGGTCATGGCCAAACAGCGGAGAGAGGCTATTAGAAAGCAGAAGCTTGGAGAAGAGGAGGCTGAGGGGAGACCTCATCACTGTCTACAACTGCCTGAAAGGAGGTTGTGACGGGGTGGGTGCTGGGCTCTTCTCACAAGTGACAGCGATGGGACGAGAGGGAATGGCTGCAAGTTGTGCCAGGGGAGGTTTAGACTGGACATTGGGAAAAATTTCTTCACTGAAAGGGTGATCAGGGATTGGCACAGCTGCCCAGGGAGGTGGTGGAGTCACCATCTCTGGAGGTGTTTAAAAAACGGGTGGATGAGTTCCTTAGGGACATGGTTTAGTATGGAGACAGGCACGGTTGGACTTGGTGATCTCAGAGGTCTCTTCCAACCTAGTAATTCTAAAAAAAAAAAAAAAAAAGTCCTTCCAGAGGCTAAAGACACATCCAAATGAAAAAGCTCAAAAGTGTCATAAACGCTGACAGATATAGTATTAAAATTATTGTTAGGCAAACAAAAGATGAGTCTGAGACCTCAGCAGCTAAAAGAATCAAAAGTAGTTCAATATCCTTCTTCCAACACACCAAGAGGGAAAAAACCCATTGTCAGTGAGCCTGAATACAAGGGTATAAAATGAACTCTCAAGGAGGATAAAGTCACTGAAGAGAAGCTGAACCATTTGCATCATCATTCACTGTGGAAGAAGTCAGGGAAATTGTCCTTCCAGAGACCTTTTGGGGCATTCAGGGAACTAGGCAGACAATGTCTCTGAAATGGAAATATCTGGAAGAGGTAACGGTACAAAAGGCAGACAAATACAGATGAATTTCCAGGATCTTAAGGATTCACCCAAGAATTCCAAGAGAACCTGGGGATGGGGTATCTACCAATAGCAGCACATAACCAGTCTCTTCAATATTCCTCAGGACACAAAAATCAGAAGGTGTCAAATGTGATGTCAATCATTAAGAAAGGTTCCAGGGGTATCCAGCAAATGAAAATGTGACATCTGTTCCAGGTGAATGAGTAGATATTGTAATGAGAGAGAATTAGTATCTACTTGAATAAATATTGTCTAATCAGTGAGAATTAACAAACCTTACAGAGTTCCTCTAAGGGGTCAGTGATTTGTAGATGAGGATCGTCTGACCAACACAGTCAACTTGGATTTCCAAAAGACTTTTGACAGAACTTTTTATCAAAGTGAGGCAGCAGTGTGCCAGGGCAACCAAGAGTGCCAACCGTGTCCTGGGGTGCCTTAAGCAGAGCTTTGCTAGCTGATTGAGGGAGGTGGTTGTCCACTCTGCTTCACGCTGGTGCAGCCCCACCTTGAGTACTGGGTGCAGTTTTGGACACCACAGTATAAAAAGGCTATCAAGCTACTGGACAGTGTCCAGGGGAGGCCACAAAATTGGTGAAGGGTTTATAGGGGAAGCAGTATGAGAAGCAACTAAAGTGACTTGGTCTGTTCAGCCTGGAAAAAAGGAGGCTGAGGGCAGACTTCATCACATTTTACTGCTTCCTCCCAAGGGGAGAAGGAGGAGTAGGCACTGATCTCTTCTCTCTGGTGACCAATGATGGGACTTGAGGGAATGGCAGGAAGATGTTCCAGGGGAGGGTTAGCTTGGATATTATGAAAAGGTTCTTCACCTGGGGGATTGTAGACCACTGGTACGGCTCCCCAGGGAAGCAGTCACAGAACTAAGCCTGACAATATTCAAGGGCATTTGGACAACACCTTCAGGCACATGGTGTGAATGTTGGGATTGTCCTATACAGGGACAGGAGTTGGACACAATGATCCTTCTAAGTCCCTTCCAACTCAGGTCACTCTATGAATCGATAACAACACCAGAATGTTGCTGGCATAATAACAAAGGCACTGGAATGGGTGAGAATATGATTTAAAAGATAAGAACAGAGGGTAGACCATCACTGGTTGGAAGTAAATGGTCAGTTCTTGCAAAGGAGGGGGATCACTAGTAAAATTCCATATAGTGCCTGTCTGAGGCTCTGTACCATTCCACGTATTCTTAAACGACCTGGAGAAGGGAAGTGATCAGTGAGGGTACAAAGATTTGCTCGTAATGAGAGGTTAAGCAAGGTAGCAAGGACAAAGGAGACTACATAGCTTGCAGAAAGATTGACTGTACAATAAAACAACAGGTGCAATTCTATGTAGATAATTGCGAAGTGATACATTCGGGGAAGAATAATCCTGCCTTCACATCTTGGATGATTTCTAAGCTGGCCCAAATGTCTTCAGGAACAAGATCTTTGTATTATGGTTGACAGTTTCATGAAAATGTCACTTAGTAACAGTTGAAGAAAAAGAAACATATTAGGAATGATAAGAAGCAAGTAGAGAGCAATCCAGAGAGGATCATTATTCTTACTGTTAAAGTCCATATGCTACTATAAAAATACAAGGTTTACACAACTGAATACTACATGCAGTTCTAGTCCATTTATCTCAGACAGCACATATTAGAACTGAAAACTATTCAGAGATGACAACAATGATCAGCCTGTGACTTCCAATACAACATGCAAGAAATTCACTCCATTGAAGAGCCAAGAATCTTCACTTTGAAAAAAACATGTTGTAAGGGGAATACAAGAAGAGGTCTCCAGAAGTGAGAGGTCTGGAGTGGGAATGGCTTTTCACTGTCGCTTCTAATACAAGCATGAAGAATATGGGAAGAAAATATTAAGAACTTTATTCAGAGCAAACCAGAGGAACCAGTTCTTCGCACAACCCATGTGGATCTGTGTTACTTTCCCTCAAATGATTTTCTGCATCAAGGAGTTTATAGAGGTGCGAGGAGAGCCTGGAAAAACCTTGAAAGAGATGCTCTAGAATCTACTAACTAAATAAATCACATAACCTAACTTGAAAATATTTGAAGTCTGGGAATCAGTATGTGCTTAACCTGTTCTTTTATTTTCCTGAGTGTCCACTCCCATGGTTACTGTGGGAGACAGAGCTCTGTTCTAGGTGGACCTGTGGTCTGAACCAACACGAGTTGATATGTAACTCTCTCGTACACCAAAGTCAGAATTAAATAAATGACAGTACTAACAGTTTAAATATATTTATAACTTTCAAGCTCCCTACATATCTGTAATGTTATGAAAAGTAAGGAACCTTAAGAAGACATCTAATCCATCGCCCTGTTCCATGGCAAAATCAATTACATTTGTGTCCTTACTGATGAATTTGTCTGACCTGTTCCTAAAGCTTTCAGTGATGGAGACTCAACAGCCTCCATAAGTAATCTATTTAAAGTCTCACTATTCATACTATGAGAAGGATTTTTTTTCCTGTCTAACTGGAATCTAATCAGCTGTTGTTTGCTGTAAACCATTAGTTAGCTGCAAGCCTGAGCTAAGAGGGGAGGCGTCCTAGACTTCTGATGAATGTTGTCTAGTAACTTTAGTGACTCTGGAAATAGCCTGAAGACAGGCTTGGTTTTTAATGTATCTAGTACTTACTGGGGTTTGTATTTTGGTTAATATGATCAAGCATGAACAGAGATCTTTTCTGTACCTTTTTAGGGATTTTCATGTTTTGTCTCATTAGAATTTTCAGGCTTCAGCTAAACTTTCCCTCAACAGTACTTTCTAAACCCAGCATGTTCTGACTTTGCTTCATCAAAGGCTATTTGAAAGATGTATCTGCAGAAAAAGAGGGACAAAAAGACTTTTTAAAAAAAATATTACTGAAAATCAGTATATAATGTTCCTTTCTTTCCTATAAGGTCTAATTTCTGGTTTTGCCTGTAGTTTACTGAACTACATGGGTTTGAGATGATATGTTTGAGTTGCCTTAAGTGATGCTACTTGGCTCACATAAACTCTGCTTCGTGTAGATGATGACTAATTACATTCCTCATCTTCCAGGTACCTGACTTGAGAGGGGGGTTCTACCTAACAGAAATGCTAAGCACCCTCAGATTCAACTGAAGTTGATGTGGACTGCTCTTATAAAACACTGTGTACTTTAAGTTTTTTAAGTCTTTTGAAAAAATCAGCTCAAATGAGGCATTTTGCTGAAACATTTTGGGCTTAATTTCTTTGTTCCCAGTCTCTAACACAACTAAGATTGCTGTCCTCTCACTTGCAATGACTTGTGAAAATCACTTTATTGGTACATATGAAAGACTGAGGAGCAGTAGAGGCCATAAATAAACATGAGGTGATACATGGAAAAAAAAGGCAAAAAATGTATTAAATAGCTGTTCACTGGTGAGCACTGACAATTCTGTGTACAGAATGAAGCAAACATCCTGTGGAAAAATAGCGTGTAAGGGTGTATTTGAAGGCTTCATCATACTGTGGATTGCGCAAGGAAGCCAAATAAAGATTGCACAAGCGCTTTGATTTTGGTGGGTTTAAACTCATTGACTGCAAGACTGCAGCCTCAGTGATGTACTTTTAATATCGTTCTTAAGTGTATGCTATATACATTTATAGAGATTGTAAACTATAGCAGTTTCAATGAAACAGTGGTGGTTGGCATTGGCAGAGGGAGGAAAATACACTACTCCTCTATCTTGAAGAGTGAATTTATATTTATCTTAAAAAAATTATCACTGCAGAAAATGACCCTGTAATTTCAAAACTTATAAAAATATTCCTGTTTGAATATTAAACTTGATTGCTTATGCCAAGGATTGAAGAAGAGTTGCCAGTCTCCCACGATGAAGCAGGATGACCAATATTTTTCGATAGGTTCAGCGTCTCCTCTGGCTCATAGAATTCAAAGTGATCATGTTCACTCTGAAATTCTTCTAAGTGGCTGACAATTAAACAGCAATTGCTTTGGAGAGGAAAAAAAAAGAAATCCCACCGCTGCTTCCTCATCACTAAAGTTGCCATTTAATTTTGTTGATGAGGGGTTTTTTGTTTGTTGGCCCGTTAATTCAAGCTAAATGGAAACAGGGAAATCTTTACTGAGAAGCATTGGGCTACTTACTACTATAAGAATGGCTAAAGAAATTTAAGTTCCCATGTGTATATTTCTAGTGTAAGCTGCAAGGAACCCCCAGAAGCATCTCTCTGGGATTTTTCCTTGTGTTCTTTCTTCTCTCTCTCCCTCTCTCCTCTCTCCCCCCACCTCCACCCCCCTGGCTTCTCCATTCCAACTCCATTATTCTCTCCAGATCAGTGTGACAGATCAAAGGCTTAGCTGGGGCCTGTGCCCAAGCAACAAGTTTCCTTTCTCCCCTTCAGACTCTCTGTGGATATCTCCTACATCTGTTAGCTCCAGAACAAGATTTCAAAATAAGAGAAAGACATACTGTTGTATATCAGGATTAATTATCTTAATTCTGCTTCCTGAACTAGGTTGTATTTCAATAACATTAATTTACAGGATAGTGGGTGGGTAACGATGCAAATTCATGGCATTCCCTCTTTTCCCTGCCTTAATGTCCTTGTTGTCATCAATCTGTAATAACAACAGGAGAGAACAAATACACATCTTGCATTCCTTCCCATATTTTTCCTACAAAGTAGAAAAATGCATGTGTCTCAATCCATGTGCCTGTCCTGCTGTAATACTTTGCTGAATTGGAGTCTTCAGGGTTGGTCATTTGCAAAAAATTTTGACTTGGGTTCCCCACATTCTACAACTTGAACTGTACAGGCTGGAACGCATGTAGTTTTGAGGGTGCTTTAGTTTTGTTTATATTTACACATAGTGATCACTCTACTGCATGCAATGCCTTAAAGCTCTGACTTCTGCAATTTTAACTCACTCTCTGGTTTTCTTTGTTGCTTCCCCTTCCTACCTTCATTGTTTCAGTCTTCTGTTCCTTTGCAGCCTTGATGACTTTTTTCTTAACTATTTAGAGCAACTTCATTTGTTCCAGGCTCAGTTCATCCCTTGAAGAATTCTTAAAGCTCTGGATGTTCTCACAGCCATAGCTCGTGGCCACCCCAGCTGTCATGAGAATTTTTACCATGCTGTAGTTGGATGTCACAGATACATTCATGGAAGTTGTGGGGGGTTTTTTGTTTTCAGTCAACCCCCAACTATATGGCTTTGCTTTAACTACTTTCCAAATGATATGATATTATTATTCTTTTTGGACTACATATGTATTAGGCAACATGCACGTAAACAGCTTGTGTGTGGTAGTAACTGAGGTACATCTGATTTACTCGGTTAGGTAGCACTGTATCTGAGAGAACCTTCAGCAGAAATCTTCTGAAACCCTCTATGTGAGAAAGCTGCTTCTTGCAGACTCAAAAAGTGTCTGTGAGCTGGTTTTCAAAGTTATGTTCAGTGAACACACTGCATGGTTGACTTTAGGTTCGGCTTCCAGCAGATGCCTGTGTCACCATGTCATCCATCGATTTAGACATAAACCATTTAATTATAGTAGGAGCTTTCAGAGAGGTTTCTACCCAGGCGGCCACTCTGAAGGTTAATCTGGTTTGCCCAAGATGGTTTGAAACATGCTGCCACAAGGATTTGTAGTTTCCAACCTGACTGGCACTGCCAGGAACCAAAGTGTGGTTTCTAATGGAGTGGGTTTCACATTTATCCTCATGGTGATATTTTTAATGTTGCCGATCTACTGGGTAACCTCTGGCTAAGCTGACAAAAGGAAAGCGATTTCAGTATGTTACTTTGCAAAGGCATATCTTCTATATTATTTATGGAGCTCCTCCCACAAATATGACTAGCTAGATTATCTGTAAGGCCGTACTTGTTCTGAAACCACTATTGATTAAATGCTGAGATGAATTTTTTTTTAGAAGCTGTCATTGGAACATGCTTAGGCTGCACTTGCTGTCAGCTTAACAGTCATGTTTCTGTGTCTTCCTCTGAATTCCTCTCCCAGCTGGGCTCTTTCATATCTTAGCATTAAAATAGATTCTTCCTAATTAGACAGATCTCTGTCATGATAATCATCTTGAGAACGTATGCTGTATTTTCAGAGTGCGTATCTTTTCACAGATCAGGCCTGTACTTTATAATTTTTCAGAATCGTAACTCACTGAATAGATCCTTTACCAAGCAATCATCTCCTGTAACTAGTAATTAGTGTCCTGTCAGCTGATATCGGTAGGCATTAGTGTTCAACTGCTGGCATCAGCAAGTTCATCTTACATCACTTGGAATTCTGGTGTATTTGATTCTTTTGAAATTCCAGTTGTGAAGATAGTTTCCTAAAGCTGATGTGCAGGGGGTAAAACCAAAAAAAGGTATAGAGAAAATACGCACTGTTGTGCATGCAAAGTAAAACGCTATGTAAGAGGTAAGCGTGCGTAAGTCTGTGGTCATAAATCTAAGTGCACATATCTATCATGAGTGAGTCTGTGCTTTTGTCTGTTACAGAACCAAATTGTTTGGTGAAGGCTGTGAAAGAAAACCCGTTTCAATGATAATAATCAGTAGTAGAACATTGCTGAGGTCTCTCTGTTTCTTGCATTGCCCAGACTGTAAGTTGAGGGGTTTTCTCCCCTCCCCATTTTTATTTATTTAGCCTCAGTGGCTTAGTAGAAGTCTTGTCCTTCACAAAAATTGAATTTAAATAGTTCCCTAAACAGCTCATTTTGGCCTTAGTGTTTCAGATACTGGTAATTGTTTGTGTAAGTATCCTTAAAATAAAAATGATGCAAGAATAAACCATGAAATCTTATCTCCTATGTTATTTTACAATTGCTGTTCAATACTTGGCTTTGAAAGAAAACTCTCCTGTCAGATGAAAATTTTTAGTTAGTTCTTATGGGATGGATGACAGCTGAAAATAACATAGGATCACTGACTTTTTTTAACAAATGCTGATTCTATTGATTGATTTTAGATACAGATGATAGTATAGAATAATACAAGAATGACCACTGTTGCTGTTAAAATGACTGGAGAAATAGACAGATGCGTATTTGCTCAGCTTTGTTTTGATCTCAGCCAATTAAAAATATATTTTGATAAGAATCTACCATTTTTAGAATGTGTTCAGCTGTTTTTTCACAAAACTGGTGCTTGATCTGTTTGCAAAACTTCTAAAACTTAGCACTGGTTACTACAAAACTTTGTTACTCAAATCATCACCCCTGGGCCGTGCAGCCTGGCAGAAGCAAAGTATGTAGCCAAGAAATGAAAAATTCCTAAATTTTTAGTCTGCAATTTAATTCTATAACAATCCAGCATGCACTTAAAAATGTCATGTTTGCTGCCACAGTGATATACTGAAAATTAAGTTTTTTGACTCCATATAGATTGAAAAACGGTGTTTATGGTAGTCATAGGGAAGGAAGACAACTCCTGTAAAGTGCATCAACGAGCAGTCTGTAGCAAACCCACTGCTTTTAGATGTATTCCTGATTTCCCGAGTGTAAGGAACGTCTCTGTCTTTTTGCGAACTCCAGTGCTCTCTGGAGCAGCTGGCGGGCTGCAGGGGGCACTGCGGAGGAGCCTGAAAAGTAGTTCACTTTTCCAAAGTGAAACCTCACTCACAGCTGTCTCCGCTTCTGCCCTGCTGACACTTTCCATTTCAATTTTTTTTTAAATCGATCAATAATAAAAAAACCCCTCACCCAAACAAGAAATCCCCCTCCTTTGTTTTTTCCCCTGTCAGTTCTTACATTCAGTCTTTTAATATGTATTCCTATACAACCAAAGAATACTCTTTCTTTGTGGAGTCAAAGAAATAGTCACTGAAGAGCTTAGAATACCTCCCCTCCAAATTAAAGGGGTTACCGAACTTTGTAAATGACGGGGGATTTGCAGTTTCCCCTCACTCTTAGGCTGCTTTTGAGCAGAACTACAATATTTCCCTGGTTTGTGATAAAGTAGTGATTGGTGATGCCGAAGAATCTTCACTTTGGTTCTCAAACTGATACTAAAGAAAAGTTTTAGGGGGAGGGGGAGAAGACCTGCTTATTAGTCCCAACACAAGGAAGGTACTAATTACTAATTTTATCTGTCCACTGTTATTTTCTGTCTCAACATAGTCAGGAATTGTTGCGAAAGGAATGAAATTAGAACCAAATTTCATATTGCTGAGCACTTGAAGAAGACAAAGATGGTTCTTTACCACTGTCAGTAGCTTAGCAATAGTATCCTATGCTAATCTGCAGTGGCAGAAATGAAGAGGGTTTAAATCAGAACTCATGACTAATGTATGAGTTCCCAATTTTCTTTATTTCCAGCTGCATGTTAGAGAACAAGGGTGTCTCTCTGAGATAATCGTGTTTTATACAGTTATATATATATAAAAAAATTAAAAGTGCATAGATCATGGTGCTAGTTAGAAAGTAACAATCCATTGAAATTGTGCGTGCAGTGTGCAAAACGGTTTAAAAACAGGTTCCCGGGATGTTATTCCCCATCCATTAATCCCCCGCGCTGTACATGGAAGCAGCCACCGTTCCCCTTGGAAAGATGTCCCTGCCCAAACGTGTGTTATGTTTCTCCTTGTTGTTTAAAATAGCAAAAGTTCAGCGCCGGTGCCTGGCATTACGCAACACGGCGGGGACATGGGGTGCAGCTCCTCCCGAGAGCATCCCGAGATCCTGGGGCTCAGGACAGAGCCGGGGGAGACCCGGGGGGGTGGGGGGGGGGGTGGTGGTGCCCCCTCCCCCTCCACGTTCCTCGCCTGCGGGCACCGGGGGGAATATTGGGAAGCTCCGTGCCCGCTCCTGCCGGGCTTCGTCCGTGCCGGGTTTTGCGCCTTGTCCCCGGGTCTGCCTGGAGGAGCTGCTGGAGCTGGAGCTGCTGCGGTGTTTACTGAGCGCTCCTGTCCTGATATCACTCCGCTGGCATGGAGGAGGAGGAGGTGGTGGAGGAGGTGGGGAGCATTTGATCATTGTGATGGTGGCAGGAGGAGCAGCAGCAAGCAGAGCAGAGCTAAGCGTTAGGCTCTATCAGCTCGGCGTTCCGCAAAGACTTGAGAGCTCTACTTTTTTTTTTTTTGCCTTTTTTTTCTTGTGTGTTTTTTTTTTTTTTTTTTCTTCCAGCTCGGCCCGGATTGTCCATGTGTTTACTTCCCCCAGCCCGAGGATTTGCTATTTAGGTTCCTGTTGAAATGCGACCGAGCAGCCAAAGTACTTTGCGAACACGGTGCGGCATAAACAAGCCCAAACTTTTTTTCTAGAAGGAAAAATACAATCAGAAAGCGGCTTTGCCTGTCTCTTGATGCCGGGGAGCGAGAGTGAGTGTACAGTGTGTGCCCCGCGTGTGCTTGGATGCTTGGATGCGTGTGTGTGTGTGGACGGGGGTGCCTGGCGAGGGGCTCGTGTGCTTCCCTTTATCCATGGGGAGAGAAGGCTTTGGGCAAAACCGCCGGAAAGCTCACGGGATCTGTTTGGAAATGATGGATTATAAAAAAGAAAAAGGAGGAAAGGAACTGCTCTGATAATCTCCTGGAGTTTGCTTACCCGAATTGCTGCTACTTAGTTTGTTGTGCTTCTTTTTTTGTGCGTGTGTGTGTTGGTTGGTTGTGTTGCTGGTGATAACCTTTTAGCACCTTCTCTCTTTATTTCCCTCCCCCCCCCCCCCCCCTTCCCTCTCTCTTTTTAATGTTTTGGAGCTTCTCGAGAGGGATTGGCTGGGGGGAAAGAGAAACATTTGCTTGGGATCGCTGTTTCCCTGATACATGGTGGTGCCCCCTCCCCCCCGGGTTGTCTAAAAAGTATCCCATCAGGACCCTGCAGGAGACTCTGTGTGTGTGTGTGAAGGGTAGGATCCAAAAAGTTCTTCCAAAATAGTGTGCGCGGGGAAGAGGATGGGGGATTTCGCAGCCCCCGCGAGTGGCAGCAGCCTCTGCATCAACAATAACCTGAACAGCAGCCTCGGCGGGGCCGGGATCGGGGTTACCAGCACTCCCCACGGTGCTCCTGCCGCTGCTCCCGGTAACAATAACGCCAGCAGCAGCGGCATTCCCAAGCACAGCACGGTGGTGGAAAGGCTGAGGCAGCGCATCGAGGGCTGCCGGAGGCACCACGTCAACTGCGAGAGCAGGTACCAGCAAGCCCAGGCGGAGCAGCTGGAGCTGGAGCGCAGGGACACGGTGAGCCTCTACCAGCGGACCCTGGAGCAGAGGGCCAAGAAAACGGGCACCGGCACCGGTGGCACCACCAAGCAGCAACATCAGAGCAAACAGCAGCAAGATGCCGAGCCTGCCACAGCGGAGCAGAGGAACCACACGCTGATCATGGTAAGCGGATGCGGGGCCGGGGGCGCGGGGAGTCTTCTTGCCAGGATGAGCTGGAGGTCGCCCTTGTTTGTTTGTTTGTTGGACGGGGCTTGGCTCGGCTTTGGAGGTGGCAAAGCCGCGGGCAGGCTGGAGGCTACCGGGCAACTTCTGAGGGGCGAAGGGAGCGGAGAAACTTTCACAGAATCACAGATCCTACCTGCACGCACACTTAACTTGAGCCAGTGACAGTATGCCAGCCTGGCTTGATTCAAAAATGAAAAGTCACGCAGATCACATTTACATCACACTCATTTGGTTTTCTTTGTTAGAATCCTGGAATGGTTTGGGTTGGAAGGGACGTTAAAGCCCATCCAGCTCCAACTCCCCTGCCATGGGCAGGGACACCTCCCACCAGCCCAGGCTGCTCAAGGCCCCATCCAGCCTGGCCTTGGACGTTTCCAGGGAGGGGGCAGCCACAGCTCCCCTGGGCAACCTGTTCCTGTTCCCTCCCTCTCCTTTCTTCCCCCTCTCTTTCTCTTTCCCTGTCCCGGGGAAAGAGGGAAAAGGAGCAGTGCCGGGTGCGCACTTTGGGCTTCTGAAAGCCAGAGGAGGGTTTTGTGTGTGTGTTTTGTGACGACTGCCTTTTTAAATCGCACCGCGCAGGGAGGTGGAAGTTGGCTTTGCAAGGCTGGGGTGCGGGCAGAAGAGAAAAAAGTTGGGCAGTTTCCTCGCCTGGGCTGCAGGAGCCTCGGCTCCCCACGCGAGCAGCAGCAGCTGAATAGCTTTCTAAAGTTTCCTTGGGTTTTTAAGGAGCTTAGCGAGGAGTGGAGGGGGTGGGGAGGGGGAAAGGGGCGGGGAGAGGGAAAGGGGCGGGGGCTGAGCCGGTAGCGGCGAGTAGGAAGCGGAGTTTCCCACTCCCAGGCTGCACCTACGATGAATAATAAAGAGGAATCGCGGGGGGTGCCGCTCCCCCCTCGCCTGGTCTGAGCCTTATTTATAGCAGTTGTGGTTGGGGTTTCGCCTGGGACAAGTGGGGGGGAAATGCTTGTGTGTCCTGACGTGTCCTGGTGCATCCATGCCGGGGGGGGAAGGGGTCTTCGCCGTCTGCCGGGCGCACAATGGGCGGCGAGGAGGGAGGGAAGGAAGGATGGGAGGAGGGATCATAGAATCATAGAATGGTTTGGGTTGGAAGGGACCTTGAAGCCCATCCAGTTCCACCCCCCCTGCCGTGGGCAGGGACACCTCCCAGCAGCCCAGGCTGCTCAAGGGCCCATCCAACCTGGCCTTGGACACCTCCAGGGAGGGAGGTGCGAGGGCAGCGTGTAGTTCACAAGCCTCACACGTCCCTCCCTCTCGCCGGCCCCTGCTGTGCTGCGGATGGAGGGGGGGTCCCCGTGACAAAGCGGCGGGGAGGCGGCTCTCCCCCCCTTTCCCCCGGCGCGTGAAGAGAAGGGGGAGTGATCTGTTTATCTTCCTGTCCTCCCGTGGCCGAGATGCCCGCCGGCCCCTCCTGTCCCGCCGGGTGCTTTGTCTGCCCCGCTTCGGCACGGAGGGCGAGGAGGCTGGGCAGAGCTTCGCTATGGGCAAACAAAAGCCCAGAGCAGCTCTCCACCATCACCTCCCGTCCCAGCTCCCCCCTCCCTGCCTCTTCCCAGGCGAGGAGAAGGCCCGGCACATCTCCCGGCACCGGGGGCAGCCAGGACGGAGCAAGAGAAGGAAGCACCGAAATGTGCTCGCGTGGATTCTGGCCATTTCACCAGGCAATCTGTGAACAGTAGCCTGGCCTTACTGTTCCTGCTGTTGTAGAATCCTGGAATGGTTTGCCCCGTAGGCAGGGACACCTCCCACCAGCCCAGACTGCTCAAGGCCTTGGACACCTCCAGGGAGGGGGCATCCACAGCTCACCTGGGCAGCCTGTGCCAGGGACTCACAAGAAAAAATTTGTCTGAATATCTAATCTAAATCTCCGCTCGTTTAGCTTAGAACTGTTACCCCCTGTCCTCTCCCTATACTTCCTGATAAAGAGTCCCTCCCCAGCTTTCCTGTAGCCCCCTTTATGTACTGGAAGGCTGCTGTAAGCTGTAAGTTTATGGAGCCTTATTTTCTCTGGGCTAAACAGTCCCAACTCTCTCAGCCTGTCCTTGCACGGGAGGTGCTCCAGCCCTCTGATCACCTTTGTGGCCTCCTCTGGACTCGCTTTAACAGATACACATCCTTCCTCCATAATTTGAAATTATGTGAGAATCTTTTTTCCAGGGAGGGGCAATCCACAGGAGGGGGCACCAGCGGGAGCCACAAGTGAGGGAGTGGGGTGGTGGTGATGTGGGGGGGGGAATGCATGTGTGCTCTTCACAAACAGGAAGCAGAGAAACCTCACTGACATCTTGCTGCTTTCCTGATGTTACCAGCTAGGCACAAGCATGTTTCTCTTCCTTCTGGCGCCTTTCTTCAGGGCTGAGGCTCTCAAATACGTGCTTAACATAGTGCTCCCTGCACCAGGGTGCTTCGCCTTGGCTTACATCTGTCCTAGGGCAGTGACTGAGTCACTGATTAAACTCCATGACCAAGGACTGCCTTCTGTCAGCCAGACTGTCCTCAAATCCCTTTTCACATCCCGTGTCATTTCCACAAGATGCAGGAAAGGGGCTGGAGGCTCAGGAGACCTCGGAATGACTTCCCTCCAGGGAAGGATATTGGTGCAATCACAGTGTGCACATTCAGCTCCTGTGCTTCTGGGCCCTTGCTAGTGCTGGGCTCTCCTCCTTCTTCCCAAATCCCATGCTAAAGCATTAAAGGGCAGGATTTTTAGTGAAGTAGCTCATTTGCGGGCTTCCCCTTGCAGAACTAGGACAGATAGGCAAAGCCAGGCTATAATGTGAAAGTTGTGGAAACAAAGTAACAAAAGGAGGAAATGCAGTTACAGCTCTCACTGTTATTGATTTGTTTCAGCTTGGGACACTTGAAGAGCTAAGAGTAGCCTAAAGAAAGAGTAGTTTGCTGTGAAACTCATCAAACTGATTTTTTTTGTGCTATGATCTTCATGCCGTTTAAATGTATTCAATGTGCATTGTGCTTTTCATCTTGAAAAGAGAAATTTTAATACTTTATACAAAAAGACCCATTTCCATCAACCACTTTTTTTTTAAAGAATGTGTGCACAGATGTTGCTGAAAAATTTAGAAACATTATTTGCTTTGTTTCACTCGCAGACTGTTAATTATGATTTTTGTCTAATGTCTAAGAATGTTAGGGAACATTGATGGGTACATGAAAGTAGATCTTAAAACCTGATAAATGGGTCCTTTTAAAGCAGCTGAAAAGTTTTTTTCTTCACGACGTCTATGCTTTTTATAGTATGAAAAAAAGAAACTTCATTTCTAGCAATCATAACAGTTTGGTAAGCTTCACTGCTTATGTGCCTCATGATTTTTATTTACGAAAACAGTTCAACTTTATTTAACATTTTCTTTTGGCATGAGAAAACAAAACAGTATTTGGGGATTTTCTCCCTTTCTCTGGTAAACTACAGCTGAAAGGTTTACTGTAGAACAATCATATGGATCTGCTACTGCTTTACTCTTTATACAAAATCATTATTGTATTCTTCCCTCAGATTATTAAACCACACAATTTGGAAATGAAGTAGTCAGTTTGAATTAAATGATAGCAAATAGGACAAGGGTAGCAAGAAATACTGTTTCTGATACTTTTCCACCAAGGCAAATCAAAGTAAAGTTTTGTGTGTGTGTGTCTGTCCCTCCACTGAGGAGGGAGGGAAGATGTGTGCTGGCCAGGGCAACAGCCACTGAACAAACCTTCCCAGAAGCTGGTGCTGACACATATGCTAAGGTGCCCTTCAATAAGCTGGGTAGAAACCTTCTTCTTCAGATGATTATTATTTAAAGATGTGCATTCTGGTTTTCTTCGTTTGATGGAGTACAAACTCTCCAATCTGTACAATGCTCCTTGTTACCACCCCCACAGTTTACACCCTCACACCCTGAGTTCATGAAAGGGATTTATGCAGTTTCCAATGTTTAGGACTCTGTGTCAACTGAGAAGCAGTTATCAATGGGAGCCTTTTTTTCAAAAAAGGGATGTAGGAGCATAGGCTTGGCTGTATTTCATGAATTGTTGATCTACTCTGACTTTGTGTCTTGTTATACACCAAGTTTTCACTTGCTGAATTTTGAAATATCTGGAATTTTAACTATTTCAATCTCTTCTACTTGAGGAGAGCAGTGGGTTTCAGAATGAGTTTGCTCCAATACAAGCATTGATTGGGACATGCACCAAAATTGTTTATCAATGTCTGGGAGGACGTCCCCCCTCTTAGTTCAATCTGGCAAAAGCCAAAGTTGTTTTCCATGCCTTTGAGTTGGATTATTAGAATGTCGTACAAGCTCAGTTTTCAAAGGAGATATTGGGAAAATCTGCAACCCATCCAAATCTCTGCTGCTCATCTTCGGACTGATTCCAGGAAATATCAACACATTATTTCAGTTATTTGGTTCTTTGTGAGCTAATCTGCCTACTTGTATCCTCCTTTAAATACATGAGATTTCTGGATCTGTATCCATGTTATTGTGCGTGGTTCAGATATACATATTGTGTGTATACACATACACATAATGTGTATTTAATAAAATAAAAAGGCAAGTACATAGTAAATAGCCCAATATATAATAAACAGTGCAAGTTACATCACCTGTGTCTTACCCCTGATACTGCTTGTTCTCAATTGTGTCTTTTTATGACATTTTTTTGTCCAATGAAACACTACATCTGTAATTACCATACCATATTGACCTCCTAATACACATTTATTTGCACCTGAGCTGCACTATGAAGTGTAAAGGAGCTGGGGCTACTTTTTCCTATTTTCAAATCTCTTCAAGACTTTTCTTACATTATGGGTTTGATAGCTGCTGTCATACTGACCATTTCTTACCCTAAACCCAATCTTTAAGAAAGAGAGTTTTAAACACCATAAACATAAAATGTTACTTAGATAACAGAAATTAGTGGCAGAAGTCAAATGACCTATTAGATCATCTTTTCCCTGCCAAAGCATACTATGCCAATTCAGAATTAGTTTCAAGTTAGAGAAAACATGACTGGCAAATATAGTATTTTCCAATACTGCCTTTTACCCATTCTGGGCTAATGCACTGCCTCATGGAAGCTGATGGTCACGTTGCCCTTGTACCTGAGGGAAAGGAGACGGGCAGGCTTCAGCTTGGCTGTGTAGGGACACAATGACATGTTCAGAATTATAGAAATCTGGTTATATCTCTTCCTTGCTGGCAGATATTCCACCACAGAAAAGTAGTTCCCTCCTCGCCCCTAGTTTCTCCTTTTTGTTCAGAGTGAAAAGCGTAACTTCTTAATTTGTCTTAGTGATTCCTGGGTGATGGCATTAATGAAATTGAGTGCTCAAGAATGCTGTCAGCCTTGTGAGTAGTTTTTAAAATATTTACACCTGCTGTATTTAGTATGTACCCGTGCATATATTCATAAACCTGTGCACATTTCGCGTGTTCTTTCTCACGTAATATTGCTGTTTAACTTATTTTACAGTTGTTCAGGAGTTCATCAATTACACTATAGGAAATATCTGTTTCTCTAGCATTGCAAAGATGAAAAAGAAAGATGATTTCTCAGATGTTTCTTTTTATTTTCTGCAAGAGGTCAAATACCGTAGCCCTTACTCATGCCTGATGACTAAGTAGGATTAAGTACCTCTTCAGTTAATAAGCTATGTCTGATCTTACTCGCACTGGGGTAAAGTTAGTAGTTAGTGCAAAACTGGGATGATACCAGAATTAAATCCCAGGCAAGCAATGCACCATCTCTTTTATATGCATAATAGGAGAAGTAATCATGTAACCCTTTTTATTTTGCTCTTCCTATGAGGGTGGATCTCTGTGTCTTTCTTCTTCCTCAGCCTTTCCCATTTTTCTTCTCCTCATACCAGTTCATGATGCTCCTGTGCGATTACTGTCCTTATAGACAAGGAATTTTTGTGTTGACCTCCTATTGCAGCTCCTCAGCACAATAGGTTTCAGTGTAGCAAACTGAAAGGAATGGAGAGACTCTTCACTTCAAGCAGTACTAGCCCCTAATGACCTTTATACGCTCTGATGGAAGGCATACCTTTAAAAGATCGTGGATTGGGTTATTATGAGCCATAGCTGGAGCAGGGCAAGTTGTATTTTGACATGCTGTAGCCAGCCATAGTGAAATCTAAGCTTCAGATTGACCAAATGGCACATGTTGAAAGTCCTGCAGCGAAGTTCTAAGCATTGTCAAGTTCAGAAAGAACAACTTTGGCTGGAACATGTCCAAAACTCATTCTGCTAATGTAGAGCCAAAGATACTAACGTGGTTGTGTTAGGACATTCGGTTGCATTTACATTAGCCTAAATTTACAGTAACTTGACCTAAAGCTTAAGGCTTCTCAGCCAGCTTAAGCTGGCATAAACTTGAGCTGCCACTGCTGAGGAAGTCTCATCTTTTATGCTCTTGACAGTGGCTGTACTTCCTTGCTGGCTTCCTTTGCTGATGCTAGCCTTTGCTCCTGGACCTCAGCTGGTTCACTGAGCAGGCAGAAAAGACAGATGCATTTCTTCCTTTCCTTCTTGATCAGTTTTCAGCTGGATCAGATCCATAATTAGTTTTAATTGTCCCTCCCATGGGGAGTCCAGTCTTACAACACCTTAATCCTCTTGTGAAACTTCACCCTTATCCCAGGATAAACATCTGGGACCTATTCGTTAAAGCATGCTCACCTGGTAGCATAGATTTTACCTGAGCTAAGTAACACGTGGTGTCAGTGCACATGATTCTGTTTCTGCATGCAGACACCGAACCAGGAAAGGCTGTAAGCAGTAAAGGAGTCAGAGTTCATTTTTACTTAAACACATGCATGTATATGACATTTGGTTGCGTATTACTCCAATATGTATAATTCATGTGAAAGATGTGCTTGGATTAGCAGAGGTTTAAGGACAGATCTGACAGCCAGAAACTGCTGACTGGAATCCTTCAAGTGTATTGTCTTGTGAATTGAAATGTGAGGTACAATCTCAGAGTGAAGTTATGAACCTTTAATCAGTTTTCCAGCCTAGGATCTCACAGGCTGTTCAGATAAGCGATGTACTTGTACGTTCAGTGGGAATCTGGGAGTTTTAGTAATTTGAAGTATTTGTTTTCCTAGTTTGTCTAAGTCGGTGAATCACAAAACCATACAACTTTGATTACTCTTTTGCTTCCCCCTCACACACTTCAGTTTCACAATGTTTATAGCTCAAAAGTCATCACAGACTGCTCCTGTTTGCTTTTTGAATACTTGAAATCCAGTTTCATGGGGATTAAGGGAAAATGGCTTTTTAAACTAGCAGTAGTTAATAAGGTAGTGGCAACTGAAATTTTGTGCTTACAGGAAGCGGTTGAGTTGCTTTCTTTCAAGACTTCCCTCTTTCTAATTGATTTTTTTCACCACCACACGCGGTTAAAACCAGCAAGGAGACAGGAATACTTTAGTGTTGAGTTGACCTGAGAGAAGCGTATCTGCCCATAGGAACTTCGCATTTACTGTACATTTGTGTAAGTGCTAAGGCTGATACTGCAGTGCTGTTGGTAACATAGATGATCTGCTTCTGTTTGATTGCTGTTAGTTCTGCACAACCACAGCATACGTGAAGCAGAAAAGAGGTTTGATTTTATGATTTCAGAATAACTAAGCTAATAAATAAAAAGAACAGCAACTCAAGCATTTTCTTTCCCATTTTTGTTTTTTGTCAAGGTCACTTTCTGCGTACTTTTCATATAGAGTTCTGAGCTCTCAACAACTGAAGCTTGGTGGAGTTGCATTTTAACTGATTGAAGGTGGGGCTTCTGGGCTGTGCTTCTTCCCCGCCTCCCATCTTCACACTTCAGTCTCCTCCCTACATTGTTTTAGTTGCCTACAGGAGCATTTCAGGTTTAATACAACAATTCAACTTTGTTTTCCTCTGGTCTTTAGATTCAGACAAAGAGCTGTGAAGTGCTGCAGCGAAGGTGTGCCTTTTCTGCATGATGTTTATGCTGCTGCTTGTGGACATTTCAGACCTGTTCAGAAAGTCCTTGGATATTGTATATTTAGGTAAAGAGCAGAGGATAGTCCTTAACCTTGCCCTGATCCTGGGTATTATCACAAGAAGACAATGTGTTTATGTAGGTGTATTTGTATACACAAGTCCACACACAGATACACTGGTTTTAAACTGCACTGGAAGACAAAGTGAAATAGTTTATGATTAGTGATCAGTTTTGATGGTGAAAGGGAATGTGCTAGGCTGGTAAGTTGAAGAACCACTCATAAGGACCCATCTTCTATATTTTCAGCCTCATTTAGCTCACATCTGACCCATTGTGGTGTTTTGGTACTTCTTCATTGTGTTTGATCTAAAGGAGGAAGGGAGATGGTTATGGCAGATGAGATGCTGGAGGAGTTCTGTTGGAGTTTTTTAATCATTTAAGATATTTCCTTAGGTTAAGGAGTATAGACTGGCATTTAGCCGATAGAGAAACTGTAGCAGTTCCTACCACTTCTGTTTATGCAGAATATTGTAGTTACAGACTCTCTAGTTTTTGAGAAAATGACTTCAAAATGCAACTGCCATAACTGGCCCTATTTGACTTTAGACCACTTAAAAGACTGTTGCATTTCAGCTGTGATTTTTGGTGCTGTTCATTGTGGTGGTTGTTTTTTCCCTGGATTGCATTCCAATGCACAACTGAGGCAGCATAGGGAAAACTGTGACTGACATTAAATAACTTACTGTTAATTATGTTTTTGGCAAGCACTATCTCTACTCATTATACGTGTTTTTAGTTGATATTGAAGCGGGTAACACAGCTTTGAAGGCTTTTGCAATCTCACACAGGAGACTGTAGACTTCTGTAACTGAATGGCAGCCACATTGTTCGAGGTTCAAATTGGCTGAAGTGTTTTGGCATGTAATCCATGTCTGGATATGAAGTAATGGTTCAAAATAATCTGTAGGTCCTTCTATTACAGCACATCTCTGGACTGAGCTTGTAGTCTTTATGTTCCAGAAAAAGTGGAGGTACCATGCTGAGGTTGCAGTGCTATCTTTTTTTTTTCCTAATTTTTGCTAAATAGTTTGTAGACTAAAATATTTAAAGGTTGGATAGCTGCAGTTTTGAAAAGTCACCTGAGAGAATCTGGCTGTACAGTTTTTCACCCCAGGGGAGTTGACTGGGGCTTATTTTTTCTGACCTGTTTTAACACGTATTCTACGTTATGCAAAACAACAAAAAGACCCCATGTATTTTCTATCCTCCATTTCACTTACAACAAAATAAACCAAAACTCTTTGTGTTCACACTGTGTTTTACTGCCCTTCTCGGTAACGTTTTTATTGTGGGAAATGCCAGCAGTGAGTAGGGATAATGAAGATTTGTGAATGTGGAATAGCAAACTCAAAATTGATTTTTGACTAGTGATGTTAAAAGCTTAACCTATCCCTCACCTATTACTGTGATTACGTGTATGGCAGCCTAGTTACAGCCAGACAGGGGTTCTGGGAAGTTGGCGTGGACTGTTTTTCTCTATGGACATTTGAATACAGGAAACACGCTATTTTGTGGGTTTCATTTTTGTGTTAAAATACCAAGTATCTTGAAAAAGTGATTCCTGACGAATGGCAAACTTGTCTCTTACTCTCTTCCTACTGTAAAATTTAGCACTACTTAAAGCTAGTGGTAAGAACACATTATGTTTACCTCTCTTTTAAGTAGTTTATTGAAATAAAATATCTGTGTTCCCATGGCACACTGCATGCAGTACAAGAACTTGATTATGCAAGCACTGGAAACATTACAGCCTCTGGAAAACCTAGCTGCTTAACCTCTTTACAGCCTCTTTCCCCATTAGTGCCTTAGGGTTAGATGAGGCAGCTGAAGCAAGTTAACAGTCTGCTGCCATTAAATGGGGTGGGTGGTCTCCTCCTCCCTCTCTGCTGCACTGCTCTGGACCTGTGCTGCTGAGCCTGTCTGTGATATAAAGTTAGCGGGAAAATCACCTGTCTAGGGAAAAAAACCTAGTGTTTATCTTTTGGTGGAAGGTGAAACTGCAGTGTGGTGCTGAGGAAGAAGGAACAGAGGAAAGGGGAGGCAGAAGGTACTATGTCAGCAAAGCTGTGCAATAAGCTTTGCCTGTCCCCTGGGACTGTGTCGTTTTTCTCTGCTCAGCTCCCATTTGAAAGTCTGGGAGTTGTAGTGCGTTGCTGTAGTTAATTTGAGAGCAAGATACTTAAGTGGTTTATGGAATGCTAGACAGCATTATTGGAAGTGTCTTTGGGAATGCTGATGTGGTTACAGAAGTGTAAAGAAGGCTGAGGAGAATAACTTTTCACCCCAATCTAGTACAAAGAGGGCACCGTGCTGGCCACAGTGTGGACCTGTACCAGGTGGGTGACTGCTGCCCTTCCTGTGAGGGGGGGCGAAAGCGCTTGTGTTCATATTTTTTTTTGTTTCCTAATTCCCTTCTGAAAATTGATAAACTTGGTTTATATCTCTCTGATTAAAGAAGGAAAAATATGATTTTGCTTGATCTTTGCAGTATATTAATCACATTTTCTTTCTAGGCTGCTCAGATGTGTTTATGTTCATTTTAATTCCACATAGAATAATAAACTAGGTAAAATAGTTATCAAAGGCCTGTGTAAGAGATATTACCATTCATGGAATGTGATACCTTGACTTACATATGGGATTTGAGGTAAAACTCAAGTGAGCTGCTGTGTCCAAGGTAAAGATGCTTGCACGTAGTTTTATTTTCCTTCTCTCTGAATCCATCTCTGTGCAATAAAACTTCTATTCAAGTAGTCCAGGGAAAAAACTCATAGATGGAGAAACTTCTGCTAACTTTGCTTTGTCATGTAAACATTAGGAAAGATGATGTAAATTATAGTTCTCTGAATGGATTTTTTATGAAATTGTACTTCGAATGTTGATTAACATAGGTGATTTAATTACTTTTTAAATAAGTTAGTGATGTGAGGTTCAGTGGTGATTTTTTTGTTTGTTTGGGGTTTTCTGTTTGTTTGTTTTTTTCCTCTCATCTCAGATGTTTGATTTCAGAATTGGCTTCACTTGTCAGAATCCAACCTGTTAGCACAACAGGTAAACAGTAGTATTAGCAATATTGATGTTCCTAATGCAGTGTGTTCCATATGTCAAGTTTCACTAGTGGATACTTGAGAAGACATTGTTTCTGGTTTCAAAATTATTTGCTTCCCAAATCTGTGATTGATCCGTTGTGGATACGGAACACATGGTGAGCATATGTTGCAAAGTCCATATAAAACATTTATCAGAACAGATTTGAACTGGCTAGCTTGCCCATAATGGTAATGGCAGGAGTGAAGGCCAGTAAGTGAAAAAGAATGGTTAAGTCTTATACACAGGGCTCTGTAGAGGAACGTAGTATAAACACACTCATATAAAATATTTCATAATATTCAGAGAGGCATTTGTTTTAATAAATATACAGCTCTTACATGTTTTAAGAATCAATATTTAAGATGAGAATCAAATGTCTTTCCTGTTGTGAAGCTAGGAAATGAAATGCCTATAGCTGTATAAACTTCTATTAGTGTGATATCAAATACATTATCTTTTTTTTACTAGACAAGAGCTGTATTCTATTAATTTGATAATGCACATTGACAGAATTTTTGCAAGAATTCCATTTGGGTAGGATATTTTTCTTTCTTTTGCCCTTGATTTAATTGATTTGGAATTTTGTGGGGTGGGGTGTTTTTTGTATTATTCTTATTTGGTTTTGCTCCTTTATGCTTAAAAAGGTAGAAGGCCAAGTATAATTGTCCTAGTGGAGATAGATTAGTAGCCTGAGTGCAGATGGAAGTCAAATGTCTGTGTTATTGCAGTTTCTCCTGTTTGCAGTTGCTTATGTTTTCAAAGTTCCTTTTTCTTATTTGGAAACTCAGGGATAAATTTGAAGTGGTTCACTTCTTCAATCTGAGAGTCAGATTCGGGGAAAATGCAATGTTTTCCCTGCTCAATTAGGAAGCTCTTGAAACCATCACAATGAGAAACTGTAGTAGATCTGAATTACACGTGGTAGTCTACTGCTTGTGGTCCCTCTAGCAGCAATGGGAATAGAGAGGAGAGGGAGAATAGCTACTTTATTTCCCTCCCCATACCATATTCACACCCCCCTCCCCCAGTAATATACTTTCAGTGTGCTTAGTATTTGCTTGTTTATATGTGCTGAAGATTTAGTTGCCTCCTTGTAGCCCGGATAGATGACTGAAAGGTGCCCATGTGGGCCTAGAGCATGTTCCTGCCTACACTAGTAGGAATGTGGTAGGTCTTTCCCCTAGGGTCTCCTCCCAGCTTTCAAGAACCTCTTTCTCATTTATCCTAAGGGCTGTAGATAAGGTGGCTTGCCTTCTCTGCACTGTCAGCTCCTTTCAATTTGGAAAAAGAAACAAGAAGACACCGCATCTGAAATACAGACCTGGGAAGCAGACGAGAGGACAGGAATTAAGTGTGGATCAGGAGATGGATAGAACCCAGACTGGGGCAAAAAGAGTGGAGCAGCTGTAATAGAAGGGTAGAAGTACGTAAAAGAGCATTGGACTTGGTGGACCAGGCTGGAGCATAGAATTTTTCTTCTGCCGATGTACTCGGGCTGCCCCAAGCAGTGGACATGGCCAGTCAATGAAAGCATGGGTGCTTGTCATGAACTTGACTTCTGCTAGCTTGGATAGCCAGAGCTTGACTTTGGAGCTTTTAATGGGACCGTACTTATGGCTGGTCACAAATATTGGGCAAATTGCTTGTTTTGCCTTGCTTTTCTGCATCTTGTGTCCATCAAAGCCTTAGAGTCTGTCAATCTGTCTGATCTCCCGTATTGTTGTTAAATTAGGTAGTGTGGGGTTTTTTGTTTTGTTCAGATTTGGGGAATTCTAAACACTTTCTAGTGGCATGGGTAATGAATTTGTGACAATCATTCAGCAAATGTAAGCCTGCAGATTTGCTTTTCTTAGTTACCAGTTGCATATTCCTTGGAAGTCACCAACAGACTTCAGCAGTTTGCAATGAAAACCATTGCCCGAGTGACCTCTTACGCATCAGTAATGGACACGTATATTTTAAGTCCCTTACGTTCAAACTCTATTTACACATTTCTGAAGTTGGTTAAGTAAGTGGTGTGAGGTTTTTCTCCTGAGGGATTAGCTTTGTTTTGCTAAAACAAGCTACGTTTTGATACTTTTAACCCTCTTCTGTGTATACATTTACTGCTACTATAAACCAGTTTACAAAGTCAATTGCCATAGCAGGTAGAAGGCAGTGTGTATTTCTTAAACCAGTGGGACAAGGGCAAGTATTTCAGGTATTTTAGGTACAGTGGTTTAGTGGCTGGCTGTATTCCTGTTTTCTGGTGGATACAGAGAGAAATGCTGAGCAGTGCACTGTGGGCCTGGTATTACTAAGCAGTGATGAGAGATTTCCTTTCCCTTGGGTGGTAGTGTCTCATATTTTGGAAGGGAGGGAATGAGCTTCTATCCCTGAGGTCAAACATCACCACCAAACAGCCAGCATTTTCAGAAAGATTTACAGACTTGATAATGCAATAAACCATTGTTACAATCGTATCCTCTTGTTGGCTGAGCAGTCCTGACTGCGCTATAGTGTGTGAAGCAGGTCGTTAGCACTTCAGATCGTTGGGGTGCTTAACTGAGTTGCATACTGTTTAACAGGTGAGCTTGAAAATTGCTGTTTCATCAGAAATACTTGGACCTGCACAACTTGGGCCATTATTGTCTCAGGCAAAAGATATGCATTTTTCCATAAAAATATCTTAAAAACTCTTCAGAGTGCTTTGTAATAGGATCCTTGTGCAGACTTTGCTTGGGTAGTTGACAGAGCTAAGTTTACCTGCAGCATTTTATGTTTCAGTCATAATACTAAGGTAGTAACATTCCTAAATTAGTAAGGATTCATAATGCTGAAATTCTAGTAAAGGTCCTTTCATCACAGGGTTGTCCTCTTTCATCTGAGGGGGTGGCAGAAGGACATATGTAGCTGACTGCATATTTTCAGCACAATGTTTTACCTGTCCAAGAATTATCTGTATTTAGTTTAGGTAATTTGACCTGCCTTCATCACAAGAAGTTTGAATTTGGTCTTGAGGTAAAGACAAAGAAAGATATGGATGTTCGGTGTTGCAAGGGCACAGGAAAATCCATTGAGTTTCACACCTAGGGAGTAGGATGCACCAGACCATGACAGACCCTTTCCTTTCTCCTAGGACTGTAAAAACTGAACAGAACATCTCGTGTTTTGTTAATATTAAGCAATAGTGTGCTTATTTTCCTCTCATTATTGACAGCTGTGTTTTTCTGTATTGCTTCTGTTCTGTAAATATCAATATAAATCAGTCTTTTTGTTACATTTTGAAGAGATTGTTTGTATAATGAGGTATTAAAGGGGTCACTTAACTTCATTTAATTCATTTTGGAGACACAGAACATGTAAGAAAAGAAACAAAGTTAAAGATATCTGTGGGGGTAGAAGTGGAAGCTTTGTGGTAATATTTAGAACAAATCTGGGGGAATATTTTGGAAAGTTTCTACTGTCGAAGAATCTAATACTTGCTTAAAGAACTATGCTAATTCTTATAATAAACTGAGTTTTGGCCAACTGCACACATAAAAAAAAAAAATATACAGGTTCCTTGCTTATATTTGAGCCATTTATAAAGACTATTTTATTCCTAACTCTTTTCCTGTCAGATATCAGCACTTCCTGGCTCTGTTTTCCAGTGCTCCCTTATGTATAGTTTTTATTTGTAAAGTCTAGAATTTAGAAATCCAGAACTGTCATTTTTCACATATAGTCTGCACACTTGTGGGATTGTGCAATACTCTGTGAATGGCGGTTGAGAAAAGCAATTTGAGTACAGGAAACTTCTGAAGACTACCCGTGTCTCTGCTGGGAAACCCCCACACCCTCCCTGAAAGCAAGGGACCCACAAATTGTAAGCTATTAGAAACTAATAGAGATGTTAAAAGCCACATGACCTTAGAGGTGTTTTCCAACCTTAATGATTCTATGATTCTATTGCAAGTTTAGGAGAGATTAGATTAAAGTCGTTGTTGAGGTGTGTGAGCTGGGCTCTGACTGAAAGAAAGGATACAGGATTTATAAGTGCCAACCAGACCACTTTTCCTTCCAGTGGCAGGTGCCTGTGTCTGTCCTTCAAGGGGAAGAGACCCAGATTTTCAGAACTCTGTGTTTGTCTATGAATGCTGTTTGTCTGGGTGGCGTAACTGATGTAAAAGCATGTAAATACTGTATTTCTCATTCCTCACAGTAAACCCATACATACATTTCATGTATGTGTTTATATTTATGTGCAGTCAGCGTGTGATTGGTTTCATTCAGCATAGATGATGCCCACTGATGGTTGAGTTTTTATGAAGAAAACACACTTTCATGAGAGCTTTATAATAATAAATATATCGCATTGCTCTAAAGTTATCATTCCTTGTAGCAGAGGATGTTGCGTTCATTTTTTAAGTATCAAGGAAGAGACGTACAGCTAGTTTTTACAGTTCAGTAGCCTCACACCAATATTGCTCATCAGACAGTATGATTCATATAGAGAGAACCTTGCAGTGACTAATGGATTTATTTATGGTAAAAGTGTGTTTTGACAACTGGTACCATACTTTTAATTTCCATTTGTAAGGTGGAAGTTTGAAGAATTGGAGGGCTCTGACACATCAAGAAAATTATGTGATTGAAAAAAATCTTCATTTCCTCCAAAAATCATTTTTCTGCAAAGGTTTTTTTCATCCTGGCACTACTAAGTTCACTTAATTCCTCCAAAGGAAGTAAAGCAGGGGGAACCCACAACACAACTCTGTTTCTGCAACAGAGTTTTACTGGATGCTTCAATCCATATGCCAGTAATAGGGGATACTGGATTGGTCTCAGTAATGGCTCAGTCACTTATGGGAGATGAACGTTCAGAACTAGGCTATATTTAAAAATTCGTTTAATGTTGGCTCTATTCTTTCTGGCTGAAACTTCTGTGAGGTTTTGAAAACTGGATTGTAATATAGTCTTCTCATCGAGCAAAATGTGTTTCGTTTGACTGCCTTTTCTCAAGGTGATGGAGCTCTGTGGTTTCTGAGCGGTAACACTCTGTGAGCCTGGCAAATGAGGAAGCACCAAGAGAAGGGTGTTCTGTCCCTTTGTGCGATCAGCAGCATGAGGTAAAGTGTCCTCTTGGATCCACACGAGCATCCCAGTTTGCTTGTCAAGCTGGAGAAGGATAACATGGAGAGACAGAATCCCACTGGTCCGTGATCAGCATGTGCTGACTGCTAGGTTGATCGACTTACTTGCAGCATTTCAGGGTGTTGTTTTTTTCTGGAGGACAAATAAGAGCATTGAAAAGGTGTTTTCTTCCATACGTAATATTAAAAGCGCTCACTTTTTTTAAACACAATTTAGAAGTGAAAATAGGCTAGCTTACGCATAAACTTGGTGTCACCTCTTAAAATAAACCAACCATAAAAAAGCAATCATATTTATGCAGATGTTTTAAATTAAATTGAACTAGTAAAAGTTAACATTAGGAAATAATCTGGAATGAGGGGATCCCAAAACTATAACCAAGGCAATAGGAGCCTTATGCGCTGATACTGTTGAGGGGTCTTCATCACTTTACTCAGTTCAAGTAGTTCATTTAAGGATGAAAGCTGGTTGTTGAGAGAGCAGGTTGTTTTGCCCCCATAGGATGAAAGACAAAATATGTACTAGTTTTAATTTTTTTCTAAATACAGAGAAAACCCAGTTTTATAAACTTTTATTCTTGCATAATGGTTACGCTAAAGGTATTTTTTTAAAAAGAATTTTAAATATTAGTGTTTTGTTGTGCTTTATTAGAATTTCACTTTGCACCTAAATGTTGCTTTGTAGCAATCACAATGTCTAAAAGAGAAAGAAATTGTTCTGCAGGAAATATAGCTTTTGTACAATGGTATAATCATTCCACATATCAAGAAAAAGTATCAAATTTAATGCAAAGGACAGATGGAGTTGCCAAGTAACATGTTTTAATAGTTACCAACCAGTAAGTATCAACCCTTCCCTAGAAAAACAATAACAAACCAAAAAATGCTCTAAAACTGATTTATTTGGATCAGGGCTTCCAGCCTGGTAATTTAAATCCTGATTAAAATCAGCAATTTAAATTACTTTGGTTTATATCAGCTATTCTGCCTTCAAACTAAGTGGGAACGGGCTGGGGCTTTAGACCTTTTGCCGGGTAGCACTACGCTTATTCCATCCTCCTGTTCTAAGTTGTTGGCAGTTTGTTTGTTATCTATTTATACTTCCTTTGCTGTGCTCATCACTTCAAACATCTTCCTCTGTTTTTAACACTAATCTTGTATCAGAATAAAGATGGGGTTAAGTAGTTCAACAGTATAATTTAGATGATAATGCAGCACAAATGTGTGATTTCCACAAGTGTTCATGACCAGTAAATATCACTTGTTTATAGCCAGTTAATTTCTTTTAAGTTTTTACCACTTTCAGTTCTGTTCATTTTTACTGGGCTAAAATTCAGTGAGAACTGGCTGAGACTTTTTTCTTAACACCAAGCTCTGGCCTTCCTTGTCCCTTTTCCTCCAGCTTGAAATCGTAGGAGAAAATGGCTTTGTCTGTTCTCCGCTGCCTGACAGTGAAGATGTGCATTGTGGTCTTAAGAGCAAACAGGCCTAATGAATGCACTGTTCTGGTAACTGGGGTAAATGGATTACTCATATTTACCTAAGTTAACTCTGGTTTATGAGATGTCATAATGGGAAGTTTTCTTACTTGCCAATGACAATTTCAAAATGATTTGTCATTTTAAATGTCAAAAACAATGAAGACCGACAAAGTGTTTGAGTAAAACACAGAAGATGATTTTGTAGAAATTGAGTTGTAAACTGGTGGCCTCCTATTTTAGGAGATGTTAGAAATGTGAAGTTGCTTTAGAGGATTCTGAAAAGCACTTTCTTTTTTTTTTTTTTTTCCTTGTTGTGCAGACATTGTGACAAAGGAAATATTTGTGTTTAAATTCAAGAGTAATGCCCCAGATTTCATTCCACAATGTTTAATTTGGGGTTAATTAGCAGACGGGCTTGAAGGTTCTGAAATGCTGATATCCTCTCCAGAGTCTTGGTTTCAGTGCCTAGACTGTTAAATGGCTACTTTTCATGCTCTTGAAGAGTGGAAAAAAATCAAATGTAATTAAGAAAGTTTGGAGTAGTAGTAGAATTGATTTTAAATCTCCAAATTATATTGTTCAGTTGCTGTTTGATATCTGTGAGTTTGTCTTGTTGGGATGCATCTTTTAATCTAGTCTTCTCCTCCTCATTATTTAGTTGTATAGATTACAATAAAATCAGTGCAGATTGAGACACGTTTCCATCACCAGTGTGTTGTAAGTCTGTTGGATTTGCTGGAGACTCTATTGTGATAGCTCTTTATAATTAGAATGACATGGGTGAGAAGTATGAGGGTGCTTGACAGTAAAATTCCTTGAGGGAATGGGTTTATGTGGGGATTAAAAGAAACGGTGTTTGGCAGAAGTTTTACTTTTCTGATTGTACTGATCTTGCTGCAGCAGAAAGCAAAGGGTATGTTACAAGGCTTTAACCTTTTGCAGTAATTCCTGGAACAAGGAGTTTTTGTCTGTGTTTGGGAAGTCCCTTGCACACCTGGGATGCAGCATTGATCAGAGTGAATACAAAGCGTGGTTCTCTAGTTTCGATTAATGAGTTTGCTTCATTGCAGTGCATGGAGGTGCACAGAGACAAAAAACAAAATTTGAGATTGTTAGACAATCTTTAAGCTAACTGTTCATTTCAGTCTCTTCTAATAATGACAATGTATAGCATGATGTGCAGTGTGGCCAAAAATGCTAAAGTCAGTCTATGTTTACCTAACGACAATACAATTGATAGTGTTGCCGGTTGAGCAGTCCATAGAGGTCTTCTAGCATGCTCTGTAAATACTACTTTCTGTATCAAAGGACAGCTGTATCTTGGGAATAATTGAAGTGTCGTTTGCTAACTGTAACCTGGTGGACCATATTGGAAAGTGCTTAGCTGGAGATTGTTCAAATATCATGATCGTTTTTAATGTGTAGATATGTATGTAAGAGAGAACTCTTTTTCTCTCTTGCTCTTTGGAGTTAGATATTGAGTACAGACTGATAAAATGTATTTGCAGACATTTTTTTCTCTCGGATTCTGTGATTAGGAAAACATTAGCAAATCTCAGCTGTGACCAACCTTTCCTTTCTGACCATGGAAAAAGATCAAATTCTGATAGACTAAAATAGAATTTCTAAAATTGGACTGTGGGAAAAATGGGAAATGATGACATGCAACAGATTAATGTAGAAACATTTATGTGGTTTGATCTCCTTTTCCCGGTTAGAATGTAGACAAGATACATCTAGACCATTTATTTGCTGACCGACATGGCACAAAACTTCTGTACATAATGAAGTCTCAAAAAATGGTTATTTTGTGGGACTAAAAATGGATACCTAATGGAGTGCCACAAGAGTAGAAAAAGTCTGCCGCGCATCACGGTTGTTGCAGAAATAAACTCTATGGGTGTTTATTTATTATTTAATGATATCTAGAATGATTGGCCCAAATCTGACTGGTATTCATAACTGGTTTGAAGATCTTGCCTTTCTATGAAATTCAGAACAGATCCCCCCTGTCTGATTATGCTTTAAGTAATCTGTGCTCCAACTTAATTATTTTTCTTTAATTGTTGTAACTGGGAAACACTGGAAAAAGCCCTCATTTCCTTCCCCATATCCAGCTTGGTGAGAAATTAATGCAATATTTCCTAGAAAGCACTTTTCCTGCAGTTTTTAACTTCTGTTAAACGTAAGATTTTCTCAAGATACTGGTAGGCAGAGTAACTCCCAGATAATCTCATCCAAGGACCTGATCCAACAAGGGCCTGGAACAGACTGTACGGATAGCTACAATGCATTCCAGACAGAAATTAGATTCATACTCTCACACCTGTAGGTGGGTTTAGGGTTTAATATAATAAATGTTAATGAGAAATATGAAAACTCACTAAGAGGGCAATCTATTATGAGAAGGAAAGGAGAAGGTAGTAACGGCTCTGATGTCAGCAGTGTCCAACTGTTCATTAAGCCAGGATGGAAAGAGAAATTAAACAGATTTATTTATGAAAATTGATGGTCATAGCTTTACAAATTATAGCTCACTAAAGAATAGAAATACAGTGTATATTTTCAGTTGAGTTTGGAGTATTACTGAGTGATAAAGAGGGTTCTGGTGGTTTCTCCATAGTTACTAGTTTGTTGCGTAAGTCTTCACCTTCCTGAAGAGCTGGGCTTTTTCAGGGGAGGTGTCTGTGGCAGCCTGTAATTTAATACCTCATTGCTCATTAGCAAAGGCATCCAGGTTCACAGCTGAAGGTGTTTCCCTTTAGCCAGGCTTCACTTTAGAAGACGCAGTGGATTGCGGTTTGTGTGTTTCTTCACAACTAATATTAGTTTACTTGTTGACATACAGGAATGGTCACTGCTAAGAATCCTTATCGTGACTGTTTCTGTTTTCATCTGGCAAATCTGTTAATTGTTGTATCTTAGAAAAGTAAATGTTTTTATTAATTCTTCTCTGCTGCATATATTCTTTCGAATTAATCTGACGTCTGCCGTAGGGGGATAGGGAAATAATGCTAGGGAAGGAGTGCTGTGACTTGTTTTTCAGGAAGGTGAAGACCTGTTGGGGGATTTCTTGTGTTTATTCCTGGGGAAAGACTGAACGTTGAATCAAAGTTAAGTGGGTGGGATGCTCACCGGACTGTGTACAAGTACTAGTTCTACAAAACAGTAGTTTAATGAATATACTTTTTTTTCTCTGGCTCTTAGCAAAATCATCCTTTTTAGGCATTTGAGAAAGGAGTGAAAGGGGATTTCATTTATCTAAGTCCATATCCACTAGTTAGCTACAAACAAAGCCGTATTACAACGGTTCCCATTGAAGTAGCTAAGTTTCTTGGTTTCAGCAGGAGGTCCACGGTGTGAAATGCACATGCTTGTTGTGAAATAAACTTGGAAAGTATTGGTGGGATTAGTCCCAGCTGCTGTAAAGCTTACGTACTGCAAACTGCACATAACTAGCGAGCTCAAACCACCCTTGGACTGCAGGTGATATTTTGAAATGCACAGGAACCTGCAGGATAAGGGTTTAAATTTAGTTAGGATTTTATTTATTTATTTATTTATTTTTAACAATAAGTCAAGTCAACAATTATTATTTTAACAGTAAGACAAGTCAAATCAGGCATGTGTTTGGTTAGATGTAAAACCTAACAGACAAGAGTTGTTATGAGCACAGGATCCTGCATCTGTATGAAAATAAATCTGAATAAATGTAACTTGAGAGAATAAGTAAATACCGGAACAGAAATGCTGTTAGATACTTATTAATACAGGCAGTGACAATGAAGCTGGAGCTGTCTGACATGTCCAGTTGAACATGAACGTCCAATTGAATATATGACTTAGTTTGTGAACATGATAGCTCAGTATAAAAGCAGCCACTGTATGCAAGTAGTAAATGTGCATATACAGGTGTATCTGGTATGTCTGTCTGAAAACACCTCGTTTGGCAAAGCATGCTGCCGGCTACAGCACTGGCCTACAGCTCCAGCTACTTTGAACTGCCTGCTGGAGGTACCTGTACTTATGGAGGAGATGCATGATAGATGTGGAAGCACATGATGTATAGCTACACAAATCTCCCTGGTCAATGTTTTCTGGTGTTTCTCTGGTGCTTCCCCCCATTTTTGAATGTAATTCACACTTTTGTTTTGTTTTGGGGTTTTTTTGGTAATCTTTATTTAGATAAAAATAGCTATAAGCATAAATAAATATCATATGCAAATATATAAAAACCCAGATAGGTTGGACCTTATCTAAGGCTGTATGACCCATGTCACTTGCAGTGGGAGGGTTTTGCTCTTCTGAAGGCTTGAAGACTCACTGGGTCATAGTGGTTTCTACATAGGTTTAAAGTCTTTGATGGCTCTTAGCCACAGGAGTAAGAGTATTAACAGACTGAATGCCTTGGAACAGCATGAGAGGAGCAGAACAGCAGGGTTCTGATCTTGGGCGTTTGTTTTTCTGCCCTTGTGTTTCTCCACTTGGTTTCTGCTGTCAGGCCACCGGACTTGCTTCTCCATCTGGTCTTTTCCAGCTGGCTCGTTGCCAAAGAGCTGTAGTGTAAAGTCTTCGGTGATCCTGTGTATGCACAGGATCCCAGCAACAGCAGGGCATCTCGCTGTCGTTCTCCCCTCCCCCCCTGTGCCATACTTGATAAGGAGTTAGATCCTTGCAGCAACTGTAGATGTGAGTGAGGCTTGGGGAGCAAAAGGCACATCACCATCCAGAAGCCCAGTGTTTGGGCAGTGAATATGTGGAAGACAGGGGAGCTGATGAAGGAGCTTCCTAGCTGATGTTCCTCCCAACCTGCACCAGGCACACAGAGCACCGAAACGGCTGGAGCGGTGCAAAGGTAGACTTGTGTCCTCTCTCTGGCCAGTTTCCAGGGTGATTTTTTTTTTTTTTTTTTTTTTTTTTTTTTTTTTTACTCCAGATTAGTTGTATGCAGTGCTAGTGAAGGTTCTGTGTCGTGGTGGTCTGTGGCTCTCCCCCTGCGGCTGTTTTTCAGCTTGTCCCCAGGCACGTGGGGATGCCTGGCGCATCAGTGGCGGGTTTCACCTCATGGTATCCAGCTAGACAAGATGTTTTCTGACCACATCAGGCTTCACTGAAGCATGCTGTTGTGGCCCTTGGCTTACTGGGGTCATTCCTAGAGTCACCCCAAGCAGAGAGAACACTCAGGCAGTTATGAATGAAACAGCCTGTCCTGAAAGCTATTAAACAGTCATTAATTCTGATTTTTCCCTATTTTCTGACTTTGCAGAGTCTTAACACTGTGACTAGAGCTTGGTTTTCACTGCAAATTTGTAATAATTAGAAAAATTCTTGCATAATAAAAACTGGAGCGTGAAGAAATGAGGAGAACCTAACCCTCATATTTAACTAAAATATTCTGTTTTACTCGATTATGCTTTAGTTTTTGCGGTGGCTATGGATACCCATTCATTTACCAACTGTTTCATCAATGACGGCAGGTGGGTTCTGTGAGAAGAATTCAACTTATTTCTCTTCCTTTTGGACGGTGTGTATGTCATTTGTTCTGTAGAGGGATATTTATGTCAGATTAGCATTGAATGATAGAGCCGGCATGCTTCCATAAGAGCGAGAATTGGTTTTCAGACTCCACTTACTGGTTATGCATCTCCTGTATGAATTAATAGTGGTTTAGTGAGATTAAAACCAGGAAGCGACACCTCGCTTCTCATAGCTTATCAGTGGTCAGATGTTGCACACACAGGAACTCCAAAAGATGTGGCTCCTACAAGAGTGAAAATGTGTTGCTTGATCTTTCCCATGGAAGGGAAAGGAAAAGGAATTAGGGGCATAAGTGTGAGACTAAATCTTTTTGAAGGAGTTCTGAAGAAAAGCATGTTTGACGCTGTAACTTCTCTTTTTTGGGGGGGCTAGTGCAGTGGTTTTGAAGACAGTGACCTGCAAGCGTAGTAAAAAGGAAATACGCTGCAAAGATACAACACCAAGGAAATGAGGGCTATTTTGGGAGACTGTACCTCTGCAGTCAGAAAGTAAAAAGACAGTTTGAGGATGCTGCCCGCCTCTGTGGTGGAAGAATGGCCAAGCTTCCAGGTGAGGCAGCTGGCTGGGGAGCGGCCATGGCGGCTGCGGAAGCGCCGTTTGCAGTGCTGTAGGTGGCACCCTTCCCTTTGCGATGGGCTGAACCCCTGCCAGAGGAAAAGGGCATGGGGATCCCCAGGCCAGCACCTCGCTGGGGGCAAATCTACGGTCTCCTCCTCAAGTGCCTCACTTGGGGTGAAAAATCTGCCCTCCTGTGTTAAAAATGCCAGTGGAAGCGGAACTTTGTGTACTTGTCATCAGGAGATATTCCATGGCTCAGCTTGTGGGATCTGTCCCGTGCCAACCCATGAGTACTGCCCCTCCGACAGTATCTCTGGAGCTTCTGTGTGTAGTGGTGGCTCGCTGATGCTCAGCCTCTGTGGAGTTTGCCCCATGCCAGGCCACCCGTGCTGCCCCTCTGACGGTACCACTGCAGCTTCCATGGGCAGCGGTAGCTCCCTGCTTCTCCGCCACAGAGGCTTCTGGGCTGGACAGCATCATGAGTGCAGGCACTATGTTAGTATTGTGTTTTGGGAGACACACACAGCTCTACGGAAGCTTAAAGATCCATTACATTTGTTGGTAATAACATTTTATTTGATCAATATGTTAAAAAGGATGCTCATTAAATCACAGCATCGCTTCTCTTTAAAGTAATTTTGCCATGGATGCTGGAGGTGACGCAAGTATTCAGATGCACGCTTGAGTTATGCTAGGGCTGAAGGTCCTCAGACCTATTTGTGTTCTTCTAAGTACACACCAAAAAAGACTGACTTTTTATTTACCTTGTGGTTTGGGAGCTGAGAGATGGGGCTCTTGGGCCCGAGCGTACAGTTGGGTTACTGTGTGTCAGCTGAGCCATGGTAACAGCGTATGGCAAACGCAAGTAATGTGCTGTGAATGAAGCATTCAGTTCCCGGCGCTGACACTGTGGCCTAAAGCATCCAACTAAAAATATGTCTCTAAAATGGGCAGTCATCTGACATTTTTATTTGCTAGTGTGGTTTGGACAGGGATGGATGAAACATTCTAATAAATTACTGTATCTTTTTGTCTGCCTGATTCTGATTTATCATATTTTACTAATTCAAGAGGTATTACATGCCTAATGAATTGGAGCTTTGACATTCTGACTGATTTGCATGAAGGTGCTTGGAGGCTAAGGAAGGGTTGGGACAGAGAGTCTCAAGCAGAAAGTAAACCTTCTCTCATTGATAATGGCTGTGACCTGATCTTCCAGTACGAAATTCTGTGCCAGAAGGTATTGTATTCGTATCTGCTGCAAGATGAGGGTCTGGGTATTTGCTGTCCAGCATTTGCAGTAGTATGAAAGAGGTGCTGCTGCTCTTTGTGTTCTCCTCTTCAGTGTGGCCGTCCTCTCAGTTCCCTGTAGGGCAGGGAAGTCGTAGCCTTGTTTTACGGGTGCAAACAGAGCCTAATTTTTCCCTGACCCCTGTGCTGGGACAAAGCACTCAGTCAGTCCAGCCTAATTATGGCTGTGGGCATAGACAAAGGAATAACGTTTTGACATTTTCTGCTGGAAACTGAGAGAACACAGTGATCCTTTGGGGGGGTGCCTGATCAGAAAGGATGCAATTCTGAAGCCGTTGCCTGCACCGCTGCTTTAAAAATGAAAAACGAAGGGACAGCCTGGAACTTTGTTAAAGAGGGTGAAATGGAGAGGAGGAGCTGCTACTCGGCTGTCTGAGGGACAGGGTTCCCTCGCTGTTTATAGTGACAAGATCACCTGAAGAGCCATGCTGCTCAGTCAAGCTGTTGCTGCTCCACAGTGCAGTATGGTGCTGGTTCCTTTTGATAGGAAGAGGTTTTCCAGGAAGGGGAGGGGAAAAGAGGGCACCTGATATCCTCTCTTCACCCTCATTGCAAAGCTGAAAGGATCTTAAGTGATGCTCTGTGAATGGAAGAGAAATTTTTGTTTATCCCTCTTAGCGGTTGGTACATTCCCCTGCTTCTGATTAGTCCTTTAACACTGCAAAGAGACAGTTTGCTCACACTGCTGCATTTTTATATCAGTCACAGCCTTGCTTTTCTTTCTCTCTCCCTCCCAAACCCACTTAATGTTTCTTTGGGGGTTTGTGGGATTTTTTGTTGGAAATTTTTTTTTTTTTTAGCAAAGCAACCATGTGAGAGGAATAAAATAATTTTGAAGAGCATTATATGGTGAGAATTTTGACAATGAGTGGAAGATTGTAATTACTCTCTTCCATTAGACTCAGTGGCTTTGGACAGATAAGCTGTATTGAAACGTGTGACCAGGGCATGGGATCATGGATTGTCTTTCACTGTTGTCATGGCGACAGTGATGCAGGTGGCCTATAACTGCCTGGCTGTCAGATCTTATACATCAAACTGGTGCTAAGTGAAAATATGTTAGAGGCATGGGGGAAAAATTGCCAGCAGTGTTTATAGGATCAGGTGGAAAAGAGCTAGGCAGCTTTAAAAGCAGCTTTCACAAAAAGCTGTAGATAGCTTGGGGATGGTTCTTTAGCGTTTATGCCTTCATATGAGCAAAAACAGTTTTAAAGGAGAAAATATATACAAATATACGACTTTATTATGTATTTGCCACTTTCTCAAAGTCAAGATGATGATGATATTAGGCTGAAGTGGAAAAGAAATGGGAAGAAAGGTGAATACTTCTAGCTGACAGCTGGTACAGACCCTAGAACCTCTGTATTAACTGAGGAAAATATGCTGTATTCACTACTGTATCTTGGGATGTAATTGCTAATGGTGATAAAGGGGTATCAAAATTTAAACTGAAATCACAGGTTAATGTCAAGGTGTCTTATAGAAAATGACCACTAGACTTGCTATAAAATAGTTTCTTTTTCAGAGCAGTTATGTTTCTAATAGGTTTGTAGTCTACATTCCATGAAGTTCCACCTGGATTCTGTTATCCCCTTCCCTTTCCAACTGACGTCACCTTTCAGTCTGCTGAGATTGACAGTAGTTCCTGACACTAAAACTAGTTAATCTGTGTAATTTTGCTAAATATCACTGCCTTGTACTGGCTATTGCCCTACCTTCATTCTCTATCAGACACAAAATAATGAAAATGAAGGTTAAAAATCATTGAACTTTCATTCTAGTCAAATGTTAAGTGTTTTCTGCCGCACTTCTGTTCATGGGAATTTAGTTGAGTGTCTTTGGGGTGATTTTGGCCTTGACAGTTTACTCTGAACTGAAATGTAAATAGTACTTTGCTTAGTTAAGGGAGATCTGATGGAAGATTTGCCATTTTTTTCCATTGTTTGTTGAAATACGCTGCTTACGAGTTCAGGTATGCCAGCGTTTGTCTGCCCAAAGCATAAAGTCATGTCCTCTGTGCTCTTTTGGCTAAACTGTATGTAGAAAAATCAGCATTTCTTCAGAGTGTGCACACAGAATAATTTGGTTTCCAACTTTCTATCTTGCATCTCGTTTGCTCTGTTGGACTGTTAGTCACCAACCGATAACGTGGTGAGAGGGAAAGGACTTCATCTCAGGGCAGCCAACATCTGACAAGTCCCACTCTCATCTACTCATCCTGCCTCAGCAAGGGAGGTCTCTCTGTTTCGAATGCAGAGACAGGTGTGGGAACCATTTGTGAGGAAAACACCCCGAACCTTCTGATACTGTGAATATTGAAGATTAATACTGCTAGAAAAAGTAGAGCTGAACGTAAGGCAGGCATTTGAAAGAATGCTTCTAATCTTGCACTTGGCTTGGCATTGCGGGGTTTGTGTCATCGCATTTTGGAATCATGGTGCTTTTTGCATGACTATAAACACAAAAGCACTAAAAATGAAGTGGAATCAAGAAGAACAGTTTCCAGCCTAACAGTTTTCAACAGTGAGGCTGGAATTCCTTGGAACTGTTAATTGCATGGAATTGTGAACTGGAAAAAATCAACCAAGCAGTGTAAACATATTAACAGTTGAAAAGTGAGATCAATCTGATGTGGTTACAGCTTTCAAATGGGAAAACAAACAAACAAAAATATTAGTGCTTTCTGTGCTAGTATTCGGTTTCTCCACGCTCTAGAACCCAGCATTATGTATTTTGGTTTGACGTATCTCTATGTTTTCAGATGATACAAAAATTTTGCATTGATAGTAGGAAAAGCTTTTCTTTTTCACCAAAGGTCCCTGTGGAGGGTTTAGCTGGAATCAAATACTGACTTCTGAATCTATCAAGGATACTATTGATGTAGGGAGTTAAGAATTAGCAAAATGAAAAACAAAATCTGGCAAAGGCACATTGTATAAAGGAATGTTTTGATCTGGATGAGAGCGGAGGACCTTCTGCGTTCTCTCCTTTTTTAGTAACTGAGTTTTTGCCACACGCTTAACCAATGTTACATCTTTTCCCCCACTCTAAATGTTTCACTATTTTAGATGGAACTGAAGGATGGCGTGAGGTCCTGCAGTTTAAAAGTTGGCTCTGGATCAGCAATCTGTTTTTCCTTTTTGGTAATCACCAGTACGTTTGCAATAATTTGCGGGGAGTTACCTACATTTTCACTCTAATGATGTGAGACTTTAGGTAGGTTAAACACGCACAATTACAAGATCAGAATAAAAAAGTTTGGTATATTATTGAGAGAGTAGTGTGTGATGGTTTGAGTGCATGAAAAGGAGTTGAGTACTAAGGCTTCTATTTCGAGCTTTGCCTTTGGTGAGCAGTGTAAGATGGAGAATGAAATCAGTTCTCCAAGCTTTGGTTTCTTATACTTTAAAACAGAGATAAAACAAGAACTGTAAAGATAAATTAATGTTACTAAAATTTTTGAGGTCCTTGCCTTAGAAGTATTGTGAAAGTGCATCCTTGCTTTAAGTACTTTATGGACTGACAGCACATGTAAAATAGTGATGCTCTTTACCAAGTGTTGAATGTTAAGTAGTGGTACTTAACTTAATAGGCATCCCAGTAATTCATGAGATTGCCTTCAGCTTGTGTTTACTGATAGAAAAAGAAATCTTAACCAAGGCTTTGGCTTCATTTGTGATTCTCTTCAAAAGTACTGGGGTGTCTTTAGCGTTCATTGAGACCCCAAATGCATTAGATTATCTTACATAAAGACTCCCATCTTTAATATAGCTTTGAGATCTCAAGAGCAAAAAAAGGCCCAGATGTGTGTATATATAAGGGTCTTCTAGCTTAAGATGAAAAGAGTGTTTTAAGATGATGTCTTAATTCATGTGCTTGAGGTGCTTCATTGTTTTTTTAATCATAGGTTGTTGGTACCAAATTAGCATTTGTAATAGTTTTAGCATTAGTATTCAGGAAAAGTCTGGATAAGAGGGGGTTGTTTTTGTTTTTCCAGTGGTTTTTGTTGTTGTTCTTTTTCTCTTGAAGCTGGAACACAGAGATGGTTTGATGTGTATGTTTACAGTAGCCGTACACAACTTTAAAGAGTAAAAATAGGTGCAGAAATGTAGCTGCTATAACCATTTCCTGACTAGCAAGATGGTCTGGCTGGTGAACTAGACTCTTGTTTCTGGTGTTGTGAATCTGATAAAGCAGTTTGGATGTTAATTTGGAAGTAAGCGCAGAGGCTGTAGGCTGGGCAGAGTTATTACCTCATTATCCATTGCTCAGGGTTAGCTGCAAGGTTTTGACCATCTGTGCGCACGCAAAGAGGAGGGGGGAAATGGACAATACAGATTACATATTTCAAACCGATATGGATCCTGATTAAGTTTGCCGTTCATTGCAGCAGGACAGCTGCTTCTGTCTCAGCTTTTTAGCTCAGAATAGTGACTGCAGCTATTGCTTGGTGTAAACCCATGTCTTTTAAAAGGCATTTCAGTTGGTTGCTGATGTAGTGCTGTTTTGAAAGTAAGCAGTGTTTTCACATCCCAGTTTTCCTTAAAAATTGAACTCCAAGCTCTTGAAAACCATTTAATCACCCTCTGGGTCAAAAGTAACTAAATATAAAATATTATTATTCCATCCTGAGTTTTGTTGATAAAATGCTAGGCCTAAATAATTAATAAGAAACCACTTCAACATTAATCCCAGCACAAACAAGCAGTACCAATGTCATGGCTGGTTTACATTATTAGTAAAAATGCAAATACCACACAGTTGGCATGTCCTAAGTTTTTTCTCTACTGTTTGCTGTGATAACCCACAGGAAATACATTTGTAATATCTTGTTCGCTGTCAGCCCTTTGAATTAAAGAAGTTATTTGTTGGGTGAGTTGAAAGATGCAGTGTCTCCGAGATGTTTCTCGTTGCCACTGCTTTGCAGCAAGTTCCAGCAGTTACTGCCTGAGAGCTCCTGCAAGGGAAGCAGAAAAGAACAATTCCGGCGGCTGCCTCAGAGAACCCGAGCGGGGTGGGGAGTTTCCTCTTGTAACAACAAAGCCAACAATCATCAGGATGCCTGTCTGCCATGGAGGAGTGTCTCTGGGTGTGAGCTGTATTTCCTGCCTCCCTGGGAATCAAGAATACTTTATTTTGGATCTCAGAGGGTTTCTTTCCCCCTCCTCTGCTCAAAGTCTCTTTTTCCCCTCTTTCCTGTCCCCCACCCACCCCCAACATAGTTCTCAGTGGGCAGGCTTTCTGTAATGAAATCCCATGTCTAAGAACAATGGCATTTGCAGAAGTCACTTGCATGGTTTCAGTGCAGCTGATGCTGCTGCCTCTTGCTGTAGTAACACCCAAATAAATGCAGCAATATCCTTCCTTTAATTGGGTGGGTAGAAGTAAGTTTTGGCTCTGATGCTGTGCAAAGGGAGAGGCTGAAGTGGCACATCAATCCTCTCCTGCATATTCTTAGTTTGTGAGCTGCCTGGGATAGAGATACACTGCCTTTGTCTCCCTGGAAATGCCCCTTGTGTGTTAGGCAGGACTAGAAATAAGTGCAGATCAGAGTGTGTTTGAACATGAGGCTTTACAAAGGCCATTCTGGGCACTCCTTAAGTTGGGGATGGGGGTCAAGAAGATGAGAGATTTAATTCCCCAATATACGTTTTTAGTCTCTGATATAATTTACTACATTGCTGTATTGGACCATACACAGTTTCCTGCATTAAACAAGGTCTGAGCGTAGTGTGCCTGCCACATCCATTTGCAACTGTTTAGTGTGAGCCTTAGTATTAAGACACGTGCCACTTAAACCAAGTGACTGTGTCTAGTGCCAAGAGCCTTAAAGCCACTCATGGTTACTGTACTTTCCTGCGCATTTAGCCCAGCCTAGTTTAGCTTGTTTACAATGAGATAAGGCCATAGGAAATTGGTCACTGGATCTGTCTGTTCACCAAATCTATGCTGTCTTGCACAAAACTGTAAGGAAAACCTGGGTTTTATGAATTGTGAACTCTGTTTCACAGGTGCCAGATTGGCAGAGCCTCCTCCTTTAAAAATGACTCCTGGTCCAGGTGCATTGTTTCCTAAAGTATTTTTGTTTTGTTTCTAATTATTATTTTAATATTGCTGCTTCAGGATCCCAACAAAGTCTCCTCATCCTGTGTCAGCCTTTGTCTCCTTTGTTCTGCCAGTGATGCCAGCATTGACATGCTGTCAGTCTGAGTGCAGCAGTGCCACGAAACAAAGGGCATCAGAGCATGTGCTTTCACATGTGCACGATCCTACTGATCAATATGTGCTCTGGACCAGCCAGAGGAAACCCAAAACTTACTCGCATGTTAACAAGGAGCTGTAGTTGTGGTATAGGCTAACATGACTTATCCTGGCTTTTAATATAGCCAGCATGGGTAAAGATTGCAATGAATGCTCCGTTCCCAGGACTAATGGACATTCTGTGTCTCAGAGGTTTTATGCTCTTCAAAAGCACATACTAAAGATTGGCCTTTGGTAGGCCATCACTGTCATCTTCTTGAGTCCTCTGCTTGCCTTTGGATTATCATCTGCTAGAAGAGCAACCCTTCCTTTCAATCTCTTTGGAAACACCCTTGCACGCTAGAGGAAATAATAAATATGCTGAAGAAGAAGAAAACATGCTTGCCCTCAGGGACCAGGATAAAGAATTCCAACAGCAGAGGTGTTTTCTGTTCCTTCTAGCAGTAATGGAAGAAAGGCAAAAAGGCCACTGCCCAAGTGGTAGAGGCGGTGATGATGATAGTGATGATTTCTGAAGCTTTTGTGCAACTATTTTTTTTTTTTAATGAATTCCATCACAGGGTAATGGAACTAGTATGTGCTCCCACAGGTTAGGGTTGTAAGTGGTCAAGTCTATTAAGCCCTTCTGTAGTTTCCCTGTTACCACTGCTTTTAGCTTTCTTGTATTACCAGAGCATGAACAGCTTAACCAAAGCCCAAGACTCTTATCGTTAGGTGCTCTACAGAAAGAGTTGTGTTCTAGGAATAAAGAGACAACAGATTGATAGCAGGCAGGCAGCAAAGTGGCAGTGACAGGATATTGAACATAATAGCAACAGTCCCAGTACATTCTCCATCCCAGCACTGGAGGAATTTGAGGAATTATTAATTTATGGAGAGATTCTGACTGTGTGTGAAGGAGAGGACATGAAAGAGCCTGAAGAGATTTGTTTGACAGCATAACGAGTAGAGAGGGGTCAGTGTCTGCCATGGGCTGATCAGAGATGAAAGTCTGAATGGGATTTGGGAGGAAGAGAGAGGCTATGAAGAGCCTTGAATGTGAAGGGAAGGAGTTTCCTAGAAAAGGGAGTACTTGAGCAGAGTGAGTGTGATCTGTGATGCACTCGGGAAAAGAAAGACCAAACAAAACCCAAACCAAACATCACTAAAACCTAATACAATTGCTTTGCAGTGCATTTGGGATGAGTGTAGTGAGGCTGGACTGTTCGTCAAGGCAGGAGAAAAGGATGCTGCACCTCATTGCCTCTCCCTGCTCCAACAGTGCAGGGTACTTTTTTCCAGGCTGTAACTTCTGTTTCAGTGCCTAAGTACACTTCTGGAAACTTCTGGAAGCCTAACTTCAGGCACCTAGTTTTGAAAATTACTGAATGAAGTATTTTATAGTAGACTGAGTGCTGGAATTGTTCTTCCATAACAAAAGCAAGTTGGCATACCATATATGGTTGATTTGGAAATTCTTATCGACTTCTGTTTGGTAGGAAAAAAGTAATTTTCCTGAGACAAGGAACTAAATGATGAAGAGCAGGAGAAATCTCTGCTATTCTGTACATTTGGGGAAAACAAAACAAAAAAAAGGGAGAACATTAATAAGGTGTACTTGGTGTACTTGCTCCTTCACAGGTTTGGTGACCAAGTATTGTATGTGCAGGTGAAAAATTGCATTGAGCCTTTCCCAGGGTCTGATTTTACATCCTTAATTTTCTTTTAGTAGAGTTTAGTCTACATTGTAGTGGTTCTTCGCTTATGGGATTTGGAGTTATTACGGCATCTCCTCTTCATATATAAGTATGCGTTAACTATTGGAGCTGAAGAAATATTTCTGCTTTGAGTACTAAGTATTACTTGAACTGAGCACACTGGCAGTGAGAGAGTTGAAGTGTGTAGCAGGTACTCATGTTTAGTGCCTCTTCTGTCTCCACACCCTCCACGTGCTCGATAAGCATAACATCTTCCACCTGCTTCTAAACCAATTTCTACAGAACTGGAATAACATGTGAAAGAAGGGTTTAATAACGGAGATCAATATTCAAACTATCTTCACTGCAGGGGAGGTCATGATACCTATATTCCTAGTTGCTAACCCTTCCAAAGGTGGCCTAGTTATTGTCAGTGCTACACTGTGAAATATTGGTCAGTTGAAGTGTTTAGAGTAATAGCACTAAATAGCTACATCTTTATAGAATGTTCAGTCAGTATTTGTAACAGACACTTCAGCCTGTGACTTTGGTCCAGATAGTTTGGCTAAAGACAACACTTAAGCTGGAGTCCTACATCAATCGTATACACGCAAAATGTATTAGTTACAACTTGAGCTACACTGCATTGAGGATAAGCTGTAAGGGTTTCAACAGTAGACGCAGGAAAGGAGAAATGAACTGTAGGTGTAGAAGAGCAGAAATGGGGGTGGAAATGGGAGAAATTTCAAGCAAAAGAAGCTGATGACCCACAAAATAAGAGACTGACTAGGGGAGGGGGGAGGAAATCATAGAAAACAGGTCAAGTCTGTCATTGAAATATAACCTAGTAGGTGCCAAGCACCCAAACTTTAATTAAGTTTTAAGATTGGTGAGTGCTGTCTGCCTCTGGAAACCTGGCTGATTGCTTACTGTCAAGATGTAAATTATAGTTGAGTTACTTCTGCCTCCTCTAGCAATTAATGATATCTGTTAATTAAATTGACCAGTGGTAGGGAAACTGAAATGTACACATTCTCAGGTGTTTCAGACAATATGTGCACATGCACGCATGTGAAGGAGCTCTGCCTCTGATGCAGCACTAAATCACAGTCCAAAGAGTGTTTTGTCCTGTGTGTGTTAAAAAAATCTCGTTATTTGTTGTGATTCTGCCTGTGCTTTTCTTATGGACTTCTAGAAGACTATATGCAATATTAATCTGAGCACTGGATTTTTTTGTACTGTCTGACTCAATATATTTGTTTGGGGATGTGGGGTAGGCAGAAAGGAAACTGACTGTATTGTACATCCTACTTCAAAGTGATCCAGTATTTCAGCGGAATTTGTCTTGCTTTTTGTAGTTTAATGTTCAAATAATTACTGCCGCTCAGCCAAGGCTATAGTGTATCTCAGTTGGGAGAACCCAATATACAGTTTTTGTAACCTAACCAGTCAAGCTATTGCTCTGTCTGTTGGTCATGCTGTCTGGTGTTCTAATTCTTTGAGAATTCAGAATGAAGGGGTATTGTGCATGCAAAGATGGTGGCAATGGATACTGAAACAATGAATTACATTGATGTAGAGATCTAATAACCTTCTAGAAAAGTACATGTGTGCAGTGTTTCATATCTGCTGGTACGTGCAGGGTAGATAATGTATATTCTTAAGAGAGCAATCATCTCTGGGTAGGATTGGAACATGCACCTCCCTCAGTTTGTATGGTAAGGACTCCAAAACAAGGAGCAGCAGCAGTTTTTAGTCAAAGCTCCATAAGAGGTGACACACAAATGTGTGCTGATTCAGCTTCTCTGCTGATGGGAAGCTGAGCCTTCTGTGGCTGAGATCTTTTAGCAATTTGAGAGCTGGCTGGACTGCTTGCTAAAGGTAGGGTTAACAGAGGAACCTTGGAGTGGAGAGCTTGAGCAGCATCATGTGGAGCCACCCTTGGTCTTGGAGCAAGCTACTGCTCCAGCTGTCTTGCTGTGTCACCTTGAGAAGCAACCGTCAGTCAGTGAAGTTATCCCAGATGATTCCTGCAGGCTCTTCTTCCCTAGCTGTCATTCAGCTTGTCTTAAGATATTCCCTCTGTGAACAACTACTCCACTTAACAGATTTGTTACCTAGATCAGAACAAGGCTTACTTTCAAAAGTACAGGGAAAACGTGTAGTTGGCGATGCAGATTCTGAGTTGGTTAGAACTGAGAACTGGATTGGTAAGAAACAAAAGACTGTGTCACATTTAGTAGCAGAATAAACCATACTTTAATAATGCAGAATTGCAGGACAACACAAGGTCAGCCACGCCAATACGAAGTAAAACAGAAGCATAGCACTGTCTGTGCAGCAGTGGTGTTCAGAGGCAGAAAGCCCGAGTCAGGAGTTGTGTGGACTGTGGTGGTGGGTGGTTTTTGTTCAAGAGACCCTGTTTCAAACTCTTATTTGCTATCTGGCTTAGCATTTTTGTTCCTAGTGATAAATGGAGGGTTTTCAAATCACCATTGTATTGTGACTCAGGGCAGGGTGAAGGGGAGAACTTATTCCTCATAAGAGTTTCTTTTGGCTTGGAGTCAAAAGAGAAAAGAGCAGTTTGTTGGCTTGGTTTAGCAGATAGGGAGCCAGTAACTGATCAGCTTATTAATAGAGAGGGGTTTAAATATACAATCAGCCAAAAAAAGTGTTTAAAAGCACTTAAAAAGAAACAAAAGGGGAAGGGTAATTTACTTTTGTGTTGGCCTTCAATTATCCATAGTTCATGCTCTGGCTACTTACTTTTTAGAAGTTGCTTTGGCTTATTTATTTCAATATCCTTTCCTTGTTCTCCAAGGAGAGAGGTCTTGATGGCAGGGAAAAGTAAGCTTTGTGTATGCAAACTTTACATGCATGTGCTTTTCTTAATTGGGAGCGGCATTCTAGGTGTCACAGCAAGTCTTAATCCTCTGTTGCTTTTCTTGTAGCTAGTTAAGAAGAAAAGACATGCAGTGGGGTTGTTCTTGTTTTGTTTTGATTTTGTGTCTGATTTTCTTCGGTTCGCATGGAGAATAACGCTTCTCAGATATGCCAGGGATAGTTTATAGCCCTGTGATTGTAGCTCATCAGTGACAAACAACCTTTCCTCAACACGCTCTTAAGTAGGAGGTAGCATTTGTTCTGCACTTGCTGGCTATTTGTATCCCACTCCATTTGTGCAGTGGGTGGACAGTCTGAGTTCCCCACAGATATATATATATTTTTTTTTAATTCTCCCACTCATGGGAAAACCCATGGAAATGCATTTTATCAGCAAGTAAAACCAATGGGTTTGTACATCTGATTCTTTTTGGCTGCAGAAATCGGAAGAAATCCTATTTCAGTTGGATAAGCCATGTTTAGATCTAGCTAGCGTTCTTCCCTCTGCTCGGGTATCTGCTGTGCCTCGTGATGACATGTTGCAGAGTGGGCTGACAAATGAAGTCTTTCCTGTCAACTAGGAAGACTGATCTCTGAGCTCCAAATGCTATTAACTATATGGATTGTTAAAAGCACTGAAATCCCTCTAAAACTGGGTGGTAAATTTCGATTGTGATACTTTGTGAATAGGCAAGCTTCAACCTTTAAGGAAGGAAATCCATTAAGTATTGATGAACTTATGTGATATTGTCTTAAGCTGTTCTGTCTAGGCACAAAGCAGTGGGTAAGAATAGCTGTGAATTCTGTATCTTAATGTCTCCTCCAGTAAGTATGCCGTCAGTAGTTGCCCTCTGGATTGCCAGCCTTGCCAGTCTCATCCTAGACCCTCTTGCATCCACTCCCAGCTCTGCGCGTTCCACTAGTGAATATCATGACCGTTCCCTATATGAGAAGCCTTGTTCTGTCCTTGTTCCTCCTTGACTGACTATTCAGATACCTTCAACCTGCTCCAAGTATGCTTTTCGTTCCCTGGTAGGGATCCCTTTGTCTCCCATGACTCTCCACTCCTTTTTCTTCCTCTCTCTGTAACTGGCTTTTTTGAATCTATACTTTTAAGAAAACTTAATTCCACTCAAGCTTTCTGTGCAGGTATCCTTTATCTTCTTCTGTACCTCATAGAAGTGCAATCACATGTGGAAAAAGGAAATCTGAGCCACTGTCCATAGCGAAAAAACTCTATATCTGTTCCTTTGTGATGCACCACCACCTTTTCTTCCAAGTTAAAATGTTGGCGTTTAATTCTACCTTCTTTAATATAAATGGTTTTGCAGTTCCCCCTCTACAACTGAGCTGATACACCTTCATCTTGCTGAAGATAGTAGCTTTTTTTTCTGGACATCTCACAAGCTCTTCTTGAGGCTCCCATAATGTCATTCCTAAATTATTGTGACATATTTTTCCCCTGCTTTTGCCTCTTCGTGCAGAATGCAGCAGCAGGGATGCATAAATTCAATAATATATATACATATCTGTATATAATTTAACCTTTTTTATTTGAGTACAACTCGTGTTGTTTGAATAACCTTACTGTGCATTCCCTTTGCTGTTTGCATCAGGCACAACAGTTGGTTTTATGGCTAAGGTCCCTCCTAGCCTTGTCATTTTCCATAGAGATAGTCTCCTGCATCTACTGGACCCATCTTGCAGGCTCTGTTTCTCACTTGTTATAGTGATCCTGAGGTGGATCTTTCACAGTGACAAAGTCAATCTGTCCCTCTCCTTTTGGAGAGCACTTTTTGACTTGTACCTGTAAACCTCCTGTGCCGTTCTCCTACACATTGTGCAGCGCTGGCTGTGTCTGTTCTGCTGCTGAGCAGCACCTGGCATCGTGCACCTCAAGGTGCAGCCGGTGCTTGCAGGTGCTACACCAGTGCAAGTGCTGAAGAATAATGGTAGTGGAGTACACGCATCCTCCCTGTCATGCAGCTTTGCAGTGTGAGTGAATTTTGAGAAGAAAATTGTAGAATCGTTACAGTTGGAAAAGACCTCCAAGACCAAGTCCAACAGCACCACCCCTAGCGAACCAAGTCCTGAAGTGCCAAATCTACACATTTTAACATGTCCAGGGATGGAGACTCCACCACTTGTCTGGGCAGCCTTTCCCAGTGCTTCAGCACTCTTTCAGTAAAGAAATTTTTCCTAATATTCAATCTAAGCCTCCCCTGGCATCACTTGAGTCCATTTCCTCTCGTCCTGTCACTTGTTACTTGGTTGAAGAGATGAGCATCCACCTCACCACAACCTCCTTTCAAGGAGTTGTAGAGAGCAGTAAGATCCCTCAGCCTCCTTTTCTTCAGACTAAACAATGCCAGTTCTCTCCAGAGCCTTCACCAGCCTGGTTGCCCCTCTCTGGACACAACACCAGCACCTCCGTGTCTGTCTGGTACGGTAAAACAATCACTGGGAGACGAATCAGAAACACGACTTGTGCAGTTTGTACCCAGCGTGTCTTTCGTGTGAACTCCTAAAAACTTCCTCTGTGGCCCCTTGCAGGCTCTCGGCTTTCCCTGAGGTGGCTACCTAGCGCTGGTGCCAGGCTGGAGCGGGCAGAGGACAGCCGGCTCCCCGAGCCCCCCTTGCAGCAAAGCGCGCTGCCAGGGGCGCCTGCGCCCGGCTGGCACGGCGTGGCATCAGCCTTCCCTGAGGGAAGCGCTGGCTTTGCGGTGTTTCCCGTGGCTGGTGCCTCTGCCCGGGCTGCTGATGGATCACATTGAAATGCAAATGACAGCAGTAATTGGCGAGAGATAAACCGGGCTGCGAGGGAGCCGGGCGGTGGGGAGTTAAGTGCCTCAGTGACAATTATTGCTCTGCATCCTCCCGCAACCCGAGCAGCCCCCTTTGGTCTCTGCTTTAAAGGAGCTGTAACACGTTAATTGGAGTGCTTCTCTCTTAACGTGTCTCACTTAGTTTCTTGTCTGATTCTGCTTTAGTGGGGAGGTGGGGGAAGGAAGGCTTCTCTTTGTTGAGGTGGCTGTTTATTGTTAAACCTATTGAAATGTGTGTCATTTGTCTTGTCGTCTCCTAAGATTGAGTAGCTGCCTTTTTTAATTGAATTTTTAAGGTAGGAGCGGTTAGGAGAGAAATAATACAAGTAGATGTAGAATTAGCTGTAGATTAGAAACAGGTTTTAGTACTGATAAGCCATGGATCTTGACCCTTACAAATAAGAAATGTAAGTTTCTTACTGACCAGTTAGGGGGATGACATATTTCCCTCATATACGAAGAGAAACTTTGGCAATAATAACTTAATTGGGTGGAAGATATTCACGTTTATTTTATTGAGTAGTTTATTTTTCAGTATATATGTATAACTTATCCTTAATTGCTAGAATCATAGAATGGTTTGAGTTGGAAGGGACATTAAAGATCATCCAACTCCAACCCCCCTACCATGGGCAGGGACACCTTCCACTGAGTCAGGTTGCTCAAAGGCCCCATCCAGCCTGGCCTTGAACACCTCCAGGGATGGAGCATATATGACTTTTCAGGGCAACCTGTGCCAATGCCTCACCACCCACACAGTAAAAAAATTTCTTTCTAATATCTAATCTAAGTCTCCTCTCTTTCAGCTTAAAACTGGAAAACTGTTCTTTACATCTTGAAATTCAGTAGATTTATGTAGCTGTGACACTAGTCATAGCATGGAAGACTCTGACTGGGCTTCCTCACCATATTTCCATCCTGTCTTGCAGTATAAACAAGTGAAAATGCTTCATTTGCTAATGCTCATTAAGTGACAACTGACAACCAAAATTTCCTTTTTTAGTAGGTTTTAAAGTCAGAGTAGAAGAGAGTCCTGGAGCAAGAGACTCTAATGCTATTGCAGAACAGACTGGATTGGCACTTCCAAGACACAGTGTGGGCAGTGAATATTGTAATACTGGCAACATACCAAACTCTAGAAAATACAGGTTGCTTTTACCTGTGGAAAAGAAATGCATTGCATAAAAGATTCTGGGAGCTCCCTTGCAGAGGTGTTTCAGTGTGAAGGACTATAAAGTAGAGAAACAGCAGGGATAAAAATTCCAGGACAGATAGTAAAGCTCCAGCAGTAAGTAGTGTGCTGTGAATCTATGGATCAAAGCAGAGAAAGCAAGTGCAGCATCTCAAGAAGAGTTAAAAGAGCCGGCAAAGTCAGCCAGAAGGGCAATAATGGTTCCATCTGCCTACTAATGTAAACAGGTTGTAAATGATACAGGGCATAGCTCTAGGAGTGGGTAAGGAATCTGTCAGGACCGCAAACGACGATGTGACGATTTTTTGGAGTGTGGTTGGGGTTGGTTTTCTGAAGTATTCAAGAGAAAGTCTGTCTTGTTTGTTTTTGTTTGTTTTTTTTTTTTTTTTTTTTAATTCAAGATTTCATTCTAGGAGTGTGGTTGGACCATTTTATGTCTTCTAGTAGCGATCTTCAAAAAGATATTTGGTTATGCTGTATTATGAAACTGTGTCTCATCTCTAAATTGCTAGGCTGGGCAGGTAATGTCCAACCAATTCTAGGTGCAATAATTACTTCTAACTCCATTGTCAATTTGCCACTTCTATCCTGTTGTGCACGTTGTTACCATGTGTTGATAAACAGCTACTGTATATCCTCCTCTTGTTCATGGATGAGCCACTTCACTGAATGAAGCTGTAGGGTTTCCAAAGCTTTTTTGAATCATTCTGGATAAAAAGTGCTATGTACGCTGACGTTATTAATCTTAATGTGAAGCCTAGCATCAAGAAGGGTTTTTTTCAGGGGAAAAAAAAAAAATTAGAAATTAAAGAATATTGGGTTGCGGTTACCAGAATAGAGGACCGAGGCACCTAATTGAAAAGAGCCTGAAACAAGATGGAGTAATCCATTGACTTAGTATGAGGAAGACTAGCTTCTCTCTTAGTCTGGCTGCACTGGATAGATCTGGTTTAGCCTATTTTGATGATTTGGCTCAGAAAAAATATAAGAACCTAATTCCATACTCCATGAAATTGATGGCTGCAGGATACCACTGTATCCATCAGCTTGGTACTATTGAGTGTGATTAGATATTTATGGGAATAAAAGTGTCGCATAGAATGACCACACTTATCTTTATAGTGGAATGGGAGAGAAAGGAGCAGAAGGAGAGAAAATTTTTAATATGCCTAAATAAGAGGGGAGAAATATTTATGCAGGCTAGAGAAATAGCTTGGCAAAGGGGAAACAAACTAACTCAGGACAAGTCAAGCAAGTAGAGTGAAGAATATGCTTGTGTAGGAAAGCTAGCGACCAACATGGATGAAAGTAAGTTAAAAAGATAGATATAGATATATATATATATATATATATACACGTGCACACAAACACACACATATATATGAGTAATTTATTCCAGAATTATATTAGGAAATCCACTAGAGAGGTTGACAAGCCTGAATCGCTCAGAAGGCTCAAGGGACAAATTAAGAAGGGAAAATTAGAGTGTAAAATGCTTTTTATGCTGGTCCTTCTTACTGAGGGATACCTCTTGAGTTTAGCATTTCTTTTGGCAAAGGTAAAGAGTTGGCAGGAGTAGAGATACTTTCTTTTCTTTTAACAAGACTTCGTTGGATCCATATGATTTAGCAGGCAATGATACAGATATGAGACTTGGACGCTGCTTGTAGCTTTGTCCCCATGATTTCCTGGTCTCTGCTTCATTTTCCTTGTCTTCAAAATGGAGATATTGGCTTTGTTTATAAAGCACTTTGACTGATATGTGTATGTAAAATGGTAGAGAGTATTAATATTTTTAATAGTTGGACTTAATTAATCTATGAAGTCAGTAGTTAATTTCCTTAGTATTAGCTGAATTACCTCCCAGGAAAAAACAACCTCAAAATAAATGTGATTTAATTTATCATTACAGCTACAATAAGAAGAATCTGGAAGATTGCCAGCGTTCTTCATGTTGAGGTGGGAAAGATGATAAGGGTGATTTAGGGAATTATAAACTCATGACCCTCATTTAAGTACCAAAGAAAATTATTGAGAAAGTCATTACAGATGTCATTATAAAGTACGAATCAGCATAGCTTTACTTAAGTGTAAACTTTGTCTACTATATTAGAATTCTTTGAAAAAGTTAAAATAGCGAATAATGGGAGAAATGTTAGATATACTGTAGCTTATTTACACTCCTAGAAGGTTTTTGTTGAAGTTTCTCAGAAGAGGCTATTAGGGAAGGCTGGTAGTCATGAAGTGAGTCTGATAGTTGTACTACAAATTTAAAAACTGGTTTAGATAGGAAGCAAAGAAATGGCAGATTTTCTTACCCAGGGAAAAGGTTGATTTGTCATCCTGGGAAAATGTTAATGGCAGAGCACCGTGATGACAGCAGTAATGATCTGCAAGACGGGCTAAGCAGCCTGATTACCAACCTTTAAAGGGATACAACATTGGTTTTGTCAATCAAGCCTGCATAGAAGAACTGGGAAACCTTCCAAGAGGAGTTTCCAAATTCCTAAGAACAGCTGAACCCTCAGTGTGGGGAAACATACACTGAAGGGTAAGGACTTTTATGGTGGTGCCCAAGATAAAGCAAAACCAGGCATATGTTAACTATTTGACAATGTGTTCGAGTATTTGTGGCATAGTTGTGTGAAAGCCTCTTCAAGAGGCTCAATTGTGAAATAGTCACCTTTGCATGAAAAAGTTGGCAGTGTCTCGCTCTGGTCCTGGAAAACAGCCTTGTTCTGGAAGCAGCTTCAGCTAGCTCATGCAGGTCTGCTGGCCTTTCTGGGTGGGACACAACTAGTTAAAATCAGTCTTCTGGGATGCTTTTGTGCCCAGTTGTATTGGACTTTCAATTTTTGGTAGTGGCCTTTAGCAGATCCTAACAGGGCAGAGAGTGATCCTCCTTATACCCTGCCTTATATCCTTCCAGTTTCTGAAAATCAGTGGTCAAGGGGTTTCCTCAACCAAAGACCACCCGGTTTAGAAACAATTGATGGATCTACAGTCTAACTTGTATTAATGCATCGATGAGCACATTCCTAGACTTGGTCTGCACCCACAATTGTAGAGTTTTCCAATTCCACAGTTAAACAGTGTTCAGCCTTTCTTTCTGTTGGTTTCAAGCCTTCTCTGACAGGCTCAAAGATGCCAAAAGAACTGGCAAGAAAATACATAGTTTTTCTATGTGTGAGTTTCTCTCCCTATCATTTCCAGCTTCTCCTGGACTCTACTTCCTCACCGTTTTGTTGATTGTTAGACCATCTCAGGGACTATTATTTTTTTTTTTTTTTTTAACTGCCTAAATGACTGGGAATCTATGTAGCTTTCCCATCCCCCAACCTTCTACCCTTTTGACAAATTAAAATGGGTTATTGACAGATATGGCACTAATCAGTGCAACACAGAGAAAGCTTTATGAGCTATGGCTGGGAGGAGTGAGAGACAGGAGATGGCAAGAGAACGTGGGAGCTCGTCTTTTCAGTAGCTGTGAGCTGCTAAAGGGTTTTGTGCCCTAAGCGTGACTTTTTCCTAATTATTTATCCATACTTCTGTATGGTTGTACATTCCCACACTTGAAAGAGTTGTTCCAAGAGTGAGAAGATTTTTCACATCTCGTGTTTTCTTGTGAACTGCACACAAGAGATGCTGAAAACCTGTAGCAAGAGTCCAGACAGAAGTTTAGGTCCATTATTTACTGTTGTTCTAGGGTTCCTCTGGATACCTGCTTGTCTACAGATACGCTTTTTCCTTTGGGGAAGGAAAGGAGACTTGTAGGCTAATGCACAATTGAACCTGTGTTTCCAGATGTGAAAAGCTAATGCATTCAGAAACTGTTTTAGTGAACACTCTTGAATATAAAGGAGACACATTGGGGGAAACACAGCAGGAATTCTTTATGTTCTGCAGCTTCCCAGCCTGTCCCTTATGCTCATGCAGCAAACCTCATTGGACAGCTACTCTCAGGCTATTTTTTTTCCTGTGGGAGCAGTCACTTCAGTTTATCCCTTGTTGCCATGGCTTCTGCTTTAACTTTACTGCCTCTTCAGATTTCTGGGAGTGGGCCTTCAAAGCAAAACTTCCCGTTTTGTAGAAAGGCACCTGGCAATAAACTAGGTGAAGGTTAGTGTGGAAAATGTAAATGTGATAGAAGGAACGAGCATAGTATTAACAACTTCAGCCCCACTCCAGAAAGGCCTTTGATGGGGATGTGCTCTGTTTATTAAGGTGGGAAGGGCACAGGCTGCCCGTCCCTGGGACTATAGAATATAGTTTCCATATTTTAGGCTTCTGTCTAGGTGAAATGACAAATGCAGGTTTACTAGAGCAGTGATGAAATCTGATTTGCCAGAATTTAGTGTGTACGTCTACTGAGCAGCAGCATTATGGACTGAATCCCCTGCCCTGCTGTGGCTTTCTTCTCTGAGGGGATGTGCAGTGGTGTGGAACTGGTTCCTCCCTGCCAGAAGTTTGTGTACGCACGTGGCTTTATCCACTTCAGCCCAAATAACCAAATGTGGCCTCAGAGTGCAGAGCCACCTGTTACGGATTGTAGCAGAGGGCAAGCATCAGCCCATATGTTTCTCTATTGTGTGCTCTGTGTTACTGCCTTACCTCCTGTGGTCTCACTTTTCGTCTTAATTCATGCAGAGATCAGTTTTTCATGTGTGAGTTTGTACGTGTGAATGTTTGGGGTTTTTTTCATAGTGGAAGGGAAAAATATTATGTAGCACTGAAAAGAAACTTAAATGACTTGAAACAAAATTTTTCAGAAGAGATATTTATCTTTGTTCCTTAAAAACTTAATAGCAATTATCTTAGATATTTCAAATTCATTCATTATCTAATTGTACATCAGCAAGAATTAAAAAGCAGTTAAAAGCAGTGGCGGGGCACTTCTTGACTCTCAATTGAACAGTTCTTTTCAAGTGTCTATATATTTTTAACAAGCGGTTTTGAGTTTTGTTGGTTTGCTTTTGGCTGTTTTAGATTTGGTGTGGGTTTGGTTTTTTGTTTTGGCTTGGTTTTTTTTAAAAGCCTTTTTAAATTGTTGCAGTTCTGTAACGCAGTAAACTCCAGCTACGTAAGTGGTCATTATAGAATATGTGAAGCTAGAACGTGTAAAATAAGACAAACAAGCTGACAACTGTGGTCTTTAAGAGGACACAGTTGACATGAAATCTTGTGAACTATATTTCGAAAAAGAAAGAGTAATTATAAGTAGTAAAAGTTGTTTTGGAGACAGGACTTGATCCAACTTGCCTGCTATTTAGTGTTTGGTAAGCACAGCGTCACTGTGTTATAGCTGGCACTGGTTCTGTGCAATGAGTCTGCAGTTACAGTAGAGGTTGACTGTGGTACCACACACAGCCAAAAAGGTATTCTGAATAAGATTTTTTCATCTCTAACATATTTCCATTACAGTGCTTATAAATGTTAATTATAAGAATAGCAAGTTTGAAACAGCAAAAGGAAAGAGGTAATATGGGTCTTGAAAAGGGAAGAAAAGCCCTACCTCTAATTAGGTACAACTCGTGTTGGAGTTTTGCCTGATGAAAGCCAGAAAGATGAGATGCATTGTGTTTCAAGTTACTTAGCTCTGCTGTATCTCGTTATTCAGTTTCATAATTTATATTCAGATTTACCTGAGAAAGAAATGAAGCATGATTTTTTGAAGCACTAGGCTAAATTCATCCTAATATAATCAATCCAAGTGGAATTATGCTGAGGAAGAATTTGGCCCAGGCTTTCTAAACATATTGAGAGAGAAATCACAATCTAACCTGGAAGGGAAGCATGGAAAAAATCTTTATCTGAAATAGCACACCATTACCAACAGCAATTCTAAAGCATTTTCATTTGTCTTCCCTTCCCATCATTTTATGCTGATTACATTTGTGCTAATTACACATGTTCCCTTCTTCTTTCCTGTGGTTTAACCATTGCAGGAGAAATGTATTTGCACACAAATATACTTACAACATAAAAACCTTGATTATAGTAGTGTTTAATGGAAAAGGTAAATGTTGCTTACAACTACAGACACGTCATTTAACCAGATCTTTAACATTTGTAAATTGAAAGAAAAAATATTTGAATTACTAGATTTGTTTTGCAGATTGGGAAGCACTCAAATAATATAGATAATGTGTTGGCTTTGTTAGGCCACATGGAATTTGCATAGAATTGACAGAGTTCAGATAACTTCTTGTGTCTTCTCTGAGACTCAGTATTCCTTACCTTCTCGCTTCTGGCTTTTATAGGTTTGGGCACGTAATTTAGATTCTTGGTGCATCAGATCATATCATCAATAGGATCTGTAGAATGAATATAAATTTATCTTCCTGGAGGGTGTCTTGAACATCTGGACCATGTTGAAAGTCATTAGTACCAGTGTAAGTCCGTATCTGCAGGGGCGTGTTGTACAGGGGTGCTCAGAGCGTCTCTGGTGTGACTGAGAGGACAAACCATTCCACTGGGCTCCATCTCTGAACTGTTGGATTTGATTTGCCTTGCGCTTTCTCTATTTCATAACAACGGTACCTCTGTGGAAGTTAGTCAAGTACTGGCAGTATAAAACTAGGAGCTCCACGCTATAAACCACTGCTTATCGGCAGTGTGGGCATTGACTCTGGCCTGGCCGAGTGCTGAGGCTGCACATCCCAGCATTGAGCTGTGGAGGTCAGCTGCTCTCCCTGCACACTGGTCCTGGCCCTGACCAAACTCAGCAGCAACGGCATCCTTTTAGCAGGTCAAACTGCACTCTCAAGTGTGGGCAGTTCCTCAGCGAGAAAACCACCACCACGCACCAAAAAACCTCAAAAAGGTAAAGCTGACTTCTATAGTAAAATGTTAGAGTAGTAAAATCTCCTTTTTCTTCAACACATGAAAAGGGGAAAAAAAAAATCTTACATCATTAACTGAACATAATGTCTCTTAATATGAATTTAGCCATGCAAGGAATTGATGGTTTTGGGGACCTCTCAGAAGTGTGACTTATGCCGTCATCCAGTTTAGTTAAACTAAACTAAACTAAACTGGATCAAGACATTCTTGTTCCACAGGGGGTTACCCACAGTTGCAGTTCTTCAGGATCAACAGTTGCGCTTTAGTTTCACATCCTACCGTAATCTGAATTAATGTTCAAGTTCAGGCAAGTACTTTTGTTGGAGGAAACAGACCAGAGTCTGAAGAAGATAGAAACCCAACTATTTGCTGTGTGTGATTAAACTTCAGTTAATTTCAACCTAAATACACCCACGCACTGATCTTCCTGTTATACAAAGTTCATAAGACTTATCGTTAGAAAGTGGAAACGTTGCTATCCCAGCCGTGCTTATTGAGGGACACGGCTTCATGTCTCAGCCTGATCCCAGCCCTACCCAAGCTTCTTCATGACCACAGCCAAGCCTTGGCAACAAAGGGCACGGATTGGAGATGCAGCAGCTACAGAAACAACCACCCACCCCATTCTGCTCTCGGTAGCTGTGCCCTCTTTGTGCTGCGGACTCCATCAGAAGTTGCGCTGTGCCTCGCTGTTGCGGAGAGTGCAAGTGGTGGCCCCACAGCAGCTGCTTCCCTCCGTAGCTGAAACTCTCCTCCCTCTCCCCCTCTGAAATGGCGTCAGAGCAAGCTGCAACACTGCTCTGAACTTGTTCTATCCAGTTTACACAGCCAGCCTTTTCCTAGAGATACATTCCTGTGGCTGCCTGAAGCTCCACAGGAGGAAAAACCTCCTTGAGTTCCCCCCCACCCCTACCAAGCTGTTTATAGGCAAAGGTCAGATCATCTTTTCTTCTTCTCACTCTATCTCTTGTGACATGGCTCAGGAAAAAAACCAAAACACACCACCTTTTATTTAAGTGTGCATTTATAGGGGAAGCTGTGGAATGAGAAAATGCAGAATTTGTCTTCCTAATTTTTAGAAATGTTTTATTTCCTCTCCCTCCTTCCACATTTAAAGATTTTTACATAGCAAAAATGAATGAAGGAAGAGGTGAGCTGAAGATTTTACAGCTCTGTCTATACCTTTATTTAAGAACGCAGAATTTCTTTGGAGTTCCATGTTGTGGGGAACTTTAACTGAGGTTGCTGATGAAAGCAAAGTGTATTTATAGCACCCGATCCAGGGTAAGGAGATGACAGCTCTATTAACTAGCAGCACAAATGGCCTGGGATGCCACTAACCAACAAGGGATCATCTTCCCCATCTTCTCCTGAAGAAGAGCTGGTGCAAGCAGTAAGGCTGACCAGATTAGTTAGCATACAGGGGTTAGGAAGTGGGGAAAGATGGTCTTATCCTCAACTTCTCATTATTTTTAGGCATTCAGATCAAGATGAAGTACCCCTCCTTCCTTTGTGCTAAGGTTTTCCTTCCTAAGCTGCTGTGGAACTGCTTATGCTGTGCTCATGGTGGGCTGTGAAAATTTATGCCTGCAGAAAAATGAAGGTAGTGACTCAGCAGGCCTTACTCAGTGTGGATTATTGGCAAGATTATGTATTGTGTTCACAGTTCCATGTGAATAAATGGCCAGAGAGGTATCTCTGTCCCAGAATTAGGCTGCTGGGTGTTCTGAGTGACCCACAGACAGGTAGCTGAAAATACTTGCTCAGGGAGATTGTGAATGAAGGTCAGTGAGGGCTGATGAACAAGTATTGTTAAAGTGGTGACAGCCGTGTTCTCCAGAAAGAAATCTGCTGTGAATTACAATTGTGGAAACGATATACAGATGCACAGTGCTGGGACGTAATTCTGCTCTGAAGCCTGTGGAATTTGGCTTCTGCTCCCAGACACACTCCTGCTGGTGCCTGATTTTTTTTCCTCTTACCAAGTATCTAATTGAGAAACCAAATCCTGTCCCCTCTTGCTAGCTGAGCTGGTAGGATCACTGCAGTGAGAAAATGTGGAGGAGAGGCTCTGGGAGTCCCTGCACTATAGGCAGGAGAGTGGGAAGCGTGGGGTCCAGATGTAACGCAGCCCAGCTGGCAGGTCACTCTCCCAGGTGTGCTCTCCCAGGTGTGGAAGAATTGGGGCTCCAGGACAGCATCATCAGGGCTGGCACTGGCTCTGCTCTGCGTCTTGGAGAGAGGACCTGTGTGAGGAGCCCTGTGCCTCTTTGCCCAGCTGTCCTGGGGTGTGCTTTGGTCTCTGGTGCTAGGCACTAGAGGGAGATGTGATCTTGCTTGAGGCTCCCAGGTACCTGATCCCTTTCCAAATTATCAGTGGGAGTTCCACTACCACAAAAGGGGTTATTTGGTAATTAACTGTAAACGTTTGCCCATTCAGACATAAGCTTGGCAGCATCTGGCTCAGAAACCTTCACTGTAAAGTGCCTTTGTTTTGGCTGAAAGAGCTTAAATCTGGGAATGTAAGAGGCCTTCTCGTTCCCCCTGATCACTGTCCTGCTGGCTGAGTGTTGATGCCCCCTCTACAATTGAGAGGGCATTCCACTTGATCAAAAAACCACCAATAAGCTCCTATCTCAGTGAGATTTCAGTTCATGCTTTGCTTAGCAGCTCTTCCAAAATGACTGCACACCTGAGTAAGAGCAAGCAGAGGGTACTGAAAAGCAAACCCATGCCCTGATATTCAGCAACAAAGACTGCCTAGCAACCAGGCTTCTTGCAGAAAGAGAAGATGATGTGCCGTGCAAGCCTGTGGCCCCTGCTTTTTCAAGGAATGAAACCAAGATGTCAAAGGAAGTTACCCTTTCAGTATCAATCACATACCTAGGTTCTCACCTTTATGGAGGCCTTGTAGACAGCAGAGCAGAATAACATACTGCTCGGTTGTACCTTTGCCCTTTTGCAGCGTGCGTGCCATCCTTCAGTGTAAAACCAGGTCAAGTAGTAGTTCTCTCCTGAGGCTGAGGCATACTGGTCCTGGAAGGAACTCAACCACAATGACTAAAAGTTTCCCTGGGAAATAGATTGGATCCTTTACAAGCAGGTGTTTTATGAGCTGATAAAAATGATCTCAAAGGCCAAGAATCAACCTCACAAGTGGAGAGAACAGAAATGATCAGTGGCTGTTTCTCCTGCTGTTGCGAGTCAGAAATCAAACTGAGGGTTTTGTGTGAAGAGGGTTAAAACACTAGTAATTCAGTGCCTACCAGCTGGGAAGAATAATAAAGCCTGCATTTCTGTGTCGGTACGGGACGAATGCTGCAGAAATGGGAATTTTATTACATAATTATGCCTCCTACATAAAGCTTGCGGGGGGGGGGGGGGGTGGGGGGGGGGAGAGCTAGCAGGGCTGTGCGTCATTAAAATGACACGAAACATGCCACCACGATTGGAGTCCTGTGTGTGCTTAAGACTGTACATTATGCACATATTCTTCCTGGCCTTGCTGTATTTATGAATTTCAGTTTACTTAGTTCACAGCCAGGAAAGAGGCTGCCTATCCAAACCTTGTGCTGTACTTTCTGCCATGGAAATGGAAGATTGGGAGGGTGGGGGTGTTTTGTTGTTTGTTTTTGTTTTACCAAAGATTTAATTAAATGATTGAAAGAAAAGGGAGGAAAAAATGCAATTCCTAACAAAAAATGCTGACTTGAGCACACTCCCTTTTAAGGGTAGCAAGGGTCCATGAAGCCCATCCAGATCATCTGTGGTTGCTTTGTGGTGGCCCTTTTGCCTTCTGGAGGAGTGCTGCTCATGGGCACTGGTGGAAGTTGCACTCAGCTGTTGTCAGGAGGAAGTAGCTCACCTGCAGTAGGAGGACATGAACAACACTTGGAGACTCAGGAAAAAAAGAAGTTCTGTTAATTTTAGTATTGGCATAAAGATGAGACTCTATCTCAAAGCACTGGGCAAGCAACAAATCATATTAATGTCTTTCAAAATGGATTGAGCAGCACTTTTCCAACTGTACAAGTGGAGACTCTGACGTTGAATGATTGTTATTCTGTTCCAGAAATGGCAGCTCCATGGATTTTTCTCTGAGCATATGCTTAGTGGTCTGTCTGATGAGATTTGTAAGCGGTTTCTGTTGTCTGCTCCTTCTTTAACATCCAGAGCACAAAGTTGAGAGGAAGCAAGGATATATTTCCTTTTTTGTGTGTGCTGTCAGCAAGCCACTGATGCAGCCATGAAGAGCATTCTTCTAGCTGATTTTTCAATTATATATAAGCCAAAACAAAGTCTTCTTTCTGTCCTGAAGAGCTTAAAGAGTTTCATTCAGAAAAGTATTTAAACTATTTGTATTAATGACAGCATTTAAGTGCTTGTTTGGATTGTATCCTAATAAGGATGCTTTGTTGAATGGGATTGAAACAGAAAGACTGAAGGCAAGGTATGGAGTGTATTAGTGAAACACCTGGTGACACCTAACAAGCTGTTGCTGCTTCCATTTCACTTCTTCTGCTTTGTTTAGTTGATTCCCTTTTTGTTGTTTAGTGGGTTGGGCAGGATTGGAGGGGGAGGCATGCAGGCATGGAAGCAGTGACAGGGAAGAGAGAGGAAGCAAAAGGGTGATATAGGTGATGTACCCAGGGCCATTTTACAGAGTAATGGTGGAGATGTGAGTGAAAATCAGGGTTTCCTGGCTTCTATTTTATTTTTTTATTTTTTTTACATACAAAGTAAAGATCACAGCTATTTTAGATCTTTTATATATGGGAAGCATGAAGTGCTGGGTCTCCTTTAATATTGAGGTTTTTTTTTGATGATAACTTGGCAGTTGGTACCCTGTGGGATAATCATGTGTTACTTTTGGCAGAACTGGAAAAAGAAAGAGAACTCAGAAATACTGAGTTAAATTCTGACCCTCATCAGTCCAAGCAAAGTTAAATGGGCTTGCATTACTCTAATGAGGAATGTGAAGGTTTAAAGGTTGCTTAGTTACTGGGCCCGCGGAGATTTCAGGCAGTAGGACGTAACTCATATATCCCCCTGATGTATTTTTATCACAACAGTCAAGATAACACGATACGTCATGCTGCCAGTCTGCCACTGTTGATGAAACGTTTCAGCTGGAGGTGTGCATGATGCGCTAGAGCCGTAGTGTGCTTATGTGTGGTCTCCTACTTTTCCCAGAGGATGTGGGAACACCTCCTCCCATATTTGCTGTGTTGAAACCCAACCGTTGTTGTGCCGTGTCTATGTTTAAGGATGTTTTTCTCCTTCTGTGTGTGTGCAAGGCCCCATCAAAGCTTCAGTACAACATGCAAGGTTTCCAGACTGGAATACAGCTGCTCGCAGGTGAAACCACCTAATTAATTTCCTCTGTTTCAGCAGATCTTTTCCCAGCACATCCAGCGAGTCATAACTATTAATTTCAATGACACAACCAAGATTTTACTCCTAGTAGCATTGCGACATCAGTGGAGCAGCAGTATTGGATCTCTTTTGCCTGAACAAAATTCTCCAATGGTCTAGCACTGCAAAGTCCTTGGTAGTGGCAGAGAAAAGCAAATTTCACGTAGGTCTGTGCTGAGCTGACAATAGCAGTGGTTGGAATCGATTGAAAATCATTGAGAGAGAACAGAAAGGCTGACTTAGTTTTAACCCCATTCTTCAAGTGCTCTCTCTGTCTGACGCAACATGCAAAATCCCAACAGCCCAACTACAAGGTCAGGGAATGGGAGTGAATACGACTGTTTTATCTGCCTTATCCACAGAAAACATTTCACGCCTGACTGATTTGGATGAGCCTCGAACAAGTTATTTGATTATAAACTGAACAAATTAGAAGCAGTGATGTTTTACAAATCTCCCTGTAAGTCTGCAGTTAAGTTAAACAAGAGGTCAGCAAAATTTTGTAACAGCTGAACAGTTTGCACAGCCTGACCAAGTATAAGCTGCCTTCACAAAGTCTCTGCCTACACAAGGCAGGCACAGGAGGCCTGTTCCATGCTCATAACAGTCACTGAGCCTTTCTAATGCAGTGTTAAATATTGAAATTAGCCTGTAGATTTTAAAGCTGTAGTTAAAAGTGGCATGGCTGTATGAGGTAAGTGCCTGGGTAAAGCCAAGATGACATGCATATAGGTGAAATTCTGGTGCCACTGAAGAAAGCAGCAAGCCTTGTGGTGGCTCCAGTGAAACGCGATTTCACATGCAGTGTTCAGCAAGTTGAGAGTCAGGCCTGGACCTTTCACTGTTTCCAATTTCCCATCTCCTTCATTGTGAGGAGACAGGTGCAGCTTTGTTTTTCTTGCAGTGACTGGGAGCTGAGAGGAACAACAGAGGGGTTAGGATACATGAAAACAGCCTCTGAATAGTCTGTGCAGTTACATATAGAAATATGATATGCAAAATACTCATGACAAACACATGATTTACACATTAAACCACAACCTATGATGGGTTACTGGCTTTTAGAAACTCTAACAACAAACATCTAGAATTACTCTTTGCTAAAGTTTGTAATGCAGAACACACAAATCTTCCCTGAAGACCCTTACAAATTAAAGGCTAAAGGGGAGAAAAAAAAAAAAAAGACAAGAATATAGCTGAATAAGTCACAAACCACAGTGCATTTGCCATCCAGTTTTGCACAGTTCCAGCCAAGTGTACCTTTATTTCTGTTAGACCATGTGCTGTGCTCTATCTGATACAGCTGCGCTGACGCCCACCACACAGCGCTCCTGGTTACAGCCCAGCAGCATATGTCCTGTTCTCAAGCAGCTGCTTCCCTTGCAGTGAGTAATAAACCTGGAGTCACTAGTCGTTCAGGTGGTTGACTGTCCCAATAATGAACTTATTCCCTTCCCTTGAATTATGAAATGAGAGCAAACTTTATGCTAGTGATATTCAAGAGAGGGGGAGGTGGGGCAGTTCTGTATTTTATAAGGCACTCTTAGCTCTGAAATGGTGTCCCAGTGGTCATGGCAGAGTTCAGACCTCTTCTGAGGCAAGGTAACTTTGAACTCCATGCCCAGCAACGCCTGCTTTCTGTTGCTGTTTTCCTTGTATGAGAACACAAATTGTGAAGGTGTCCATTTCCATTCCTCCTCCTACAGTTTTCTGACAGCCCCCGTGCAGCCAGACTCCTGAAGTGCAATTGAGGGGATAGGTCAGATAAGAAATCCCTGAGACAGGGTTGTTTTAGGTGATTCAAAGAATTCCACTGGGCAGAAAGAGGGGATTCAAGTTCATAGTTTTCGTAGACTGGAGGTGCCAGTGAAGTTGAAAAACCAGATTCTGTTTTGCATTATCACCACCCACTTTTTCCAAAGATGTTCTACTTTTCTCAGCGGCCTCTCTATTGCTGTGGCTATAAATAAGTATATGTCTTTATACGTGCGAGAGATTCAGGTTTAAACTTATATTTAAGCTGCAAGGTTATATATAACAGGGCTGTGTTAGAGATGATGAAATCCTCACTGTTCTGTTCATGTCCTATCTCAGTGTAATGTGAATGCTCATGGGTATGTGTGCATACAGACGTATATGAACATCAGATTAGGCATATGACAAAAACCCATCCAGATTCTCTACTCTGTTTCTGTAGCTGAGTGTTGCTGTAATTGATTTTCATGATGTAAAGGCATTAATTCTGTTATAAAGCTGGAGCAGCAGGATGGCAAAGCCCTATGTGTTTGTACACAAAGACTAAGACTCGTGTACCTTCTATAGTAAAGTATGTAATTACTAACTTGGGTCATTCCAAACTCACTCTAATAATACTGCTTTCTAGACCTTACCAAAGCATTTCTGAAGCCCATGTCCTCTTAGTATTTGGAAAGTAACCATATTTCATCCTTCCAGCAAGCTTCACAGTGCTTTTTTATTAATTAGAAATCTTTGCTTTGATCGTTCTATAGAGTGGCTGTGCTTTTCTGCACACAGAAACGTCTGTCAAGTTTATATAGAACAAGGGATACAACTAGCCTTGAGGAACAAGAGGGGAGTTAGTTATTGGCATGGTAGCCCGCAAATATTTAGATAGTATGGATCACTTGCCAAAAGAGCATGAATCTCGGATGCCCATCCTTTGCTCATAGGAGGCTCTTTGGCAACTCGCCAGGGATAATCTGAATTTGCAAACAGAGAGGCAGGTTAATGGTGTAAGACCACAGGAGACTGCAGTACCTGTAGTTCGTTTTGCTGGTTATAAAGAGCTCAACGCACAGGTTTTGGAGTGTAGGGGGTTTTGTTGCTCTTGTTCTCTGCAGGCTGTCGAGGGAACAAACTAAGCCACCTAGAAACAGGACGTTCACCTCTGTAGAGTGTTGAAGGACGTCCCCCCATGCTCCTCCCCAGCGTTAACTCCAGTCTCTGAGCAAGACTGCTTCAACCAGCTTGGCCATCAAAGGTTCAGAGGGCATCTGTTAGGTGGAATGGGGACCATAACAAAGTCGGCTGGTATGGAGCTGTGCGGGCAGCCTTTGCTCCTATGCCATGCTGCACAGTGGTGGCTACCAATAAGGGATTTGCCTGTGGAGGATGCTTTTGCCTCCGAACATGAGGTTAGTTAGTAGCACTCACCTCAGGGGTCCTTTGCCGGAGGGAAATCCTTGGCTTCACGAGCCACCTGGCTTCTGTTGAACAGTTAAATGGCTATGTGCAAGCTCTTAGAAAATACCAGGTACAGAGTGTTAGTTTATACTTCAGTGGGAAAGCTGTAAGTTAATGAGCCTTTCCGTCATATTTACTATGATCTAGGAATGCACAAAGAGTGGCTCATCTGAGTCCTTGTAATTTGTTATGCTTGTAAACTTGGCTACTGCTATGAATTCACAGGCACTGGTGAAATCCACAGCCTGTCTTATTCTGTGTATTTTTGTTGGGGTGGTTTTAAATTTTAACTGATTTGACATCTATCTGTTAGTCAAATGTGGTTTTGGTTTTGGTTTTTTTTTTAGGTTAGTAAGAAGACTTTATGGTTGGTTCAGCCTTTTTCAAAGAAAATTACTATTTTTCTTAGATACTCGCTGAACCCAGGGAAGGAATCTGTTATTTCTCTTTTATCTAAAGTTATAGGTAGCAAAAGCTTTTTCTACTCGGAATAACTAATAGCTGGTTTCACTACTGCTTACAGGAAGGAGTCCCATTTTCTGAGGTCTCTTAGAGTTTCTGGAGTCTGGATGATGAACAGAGAGGTCTTAGTCCCTGTGTATTTGCGCAACACTGGATTTCCAAGGACATTTCTTTGTTAGTGCTGTTTGCTTATTCTTTTCAAATGAACAAGAATTCAAGTATCAGCAAATGAAATCCAGCACAGAATTCACCGAGAGCCACTCTCTGGTGTGAGGCCGAGGAGCAGTGAGGAAGTTTCCCCACAAGCAGGCTGGGGCGATCAGCTGGAGGAGGACAGGCTTTCAGTATTCTGCCCAAGTGTTAAGTCTGCAAATGGGATTACAAACCAGTGACAACTGTGATGGCTGGTATTATGTGGACACCTGTTCCCTCGATGCTGGATGCAGGCTAGCGTCCACATAGGATGTTGAAGAGTCACCAGATGGCAATGGCTTTCAGTTACTATGCATTTTTTTCTGGATTTGGTCCAGCAATTTAGACAAGATGCTCTTTGCGAGCAAAACAGCACTAGAAGAGGCACGTAGCTCTCAAAGGGGTTCAAGTAAAAGGGTTGGTTAATGAACCGCAAAAATCCCTGTGTGGAATGAGTTTAGATTATTGTCACTGAAGTTTAACCAAGTGCCAGGGTCTAAAGTAGCCACTTAATAACAAATGCTTCCACCACTCAGTCATTAATGAGAGCTGCTGCATAGCACAGCAGCTTGGGTCAGTAAAGGTAGGACAGGAATGTTGCGAATGCCTGAACAACTTGCAGTGGGTTAGTGTGTCTGCTCCTCGTTTGAAGTTCCAGCGTAGATATGAGCTTATGCTGTGGGGTGACACCCTGTGTGCTGTGGAGCAGGTCTCGTCCATTCCTTTATTTGGGTTTACTTTGGACAAGAGCATATGTCATTGTCTTACGGTTTTTTTAGTGTATTTTACAAGTTGTTTCTTTCAGGTCTAATGGGAATTATTTTTCTTGTTGGAAACCTCTGTTTATTTCACTGGACAAAATCTGGACCCTGATGGGGACCCGCCCAGATAGGGAGGGTGGAGATCAGTTTGTTGACTTTCTTCTTCCAGTAAGTATTCTGTCTGTATGATCTCCTGTGGGACGCTGAACTGTGCAGCATTCAGGAAGTCTCATAGTCTAAACCTGCAAACTAAATGGAGAGGGTGGTGGAGGGGAGGGGGGCCCCTCAAGTGGCCTCGACTTAACGGAGCTCCTCCAAAGTCATTGGAGCATGCCCTTTGCTGGCATAAACTGCTCTCAGTTCAGCAGCATCATACGCCATTATCCTCAGAGATGTAAATCAGCATGACTTCCTCTGGCCCTAGGAGCATTTCAGATCACTGTGCGATCGGGAATGCTTTTTAAATGGTGAAGAGGTAGTGATTTATAATAGCCAAAACATACTCCCTCTGATGTCTGTGCTGCATATAAATCTCCGCTTCTTGGGTACAATGGCAACGCTTCTGTTTTGTCTCTCTGTTCTTTAAATTGTTACATTTGGCACTCAGTTCACAATAATTCTCTTGAACACATTACTGTTTCTTGTGATGCCATAAATCCTCTTTTAATTTTGGCCATTTATTGCCTCCTCAGTCCCATTTCAGGTTTTCTTTCAGATTTCTCATGGTTTTATTAAAGATTTGCTACTGTGATGTCTCTGTTTTTTGGTGTCACGTAACTAGCACATACCTCTCATGATTCGCTTCCAAACTGTACTCTTCTTACATAGAGAAATTTTTAATATTCCTTCTTCCAAACATTTTACAAGCTTTTCTCTATGTGCTTTTTCTCCTTAATCACTGCATTCTTTTCTTCATTTGGACTTCTTGCATGTAGATGACATCTTAAACTCTTACGTTACATCATCTTTCTGATGTAGAAGGACAAGTCAAACTTGATAAGAAAATGTTGGTCTGCGGGAATGTTATAAGCAAGATCCACACTGCAGTTATCCTTTGTCTCAGTGTTTTATACCTGTTTTAGAGAAAGGGTTAACAGCAGTACTTCTGTGGCTAAAGAGAATTACTGGCCTGGCTGCTAATTATCTTCTCTGGAGGGTCAGTCTTTCCAAGAATCAGGTTATTAAAATGAGAACTGACTGTGTCTCTCATCTCTCTCTCTCCTCTCTCTCCTTTCTTATTTTTGCCTCTAGAAAAAAAAAAATTGCACAGGCTGTGAAAAATCTGGTATATTGCCTGAAATATAGGAAGAGTTTTTTGAGTCATAGGTAAAAAACCATTCTGTGAATTTCTTTGAGTCTTATTAACATAAGTTTTTACCCATATAGCTAAAGTTCATATATGAGTGTTATTCTGAATGGTTGTTCCTCTTGCTTCACTTTATTTCTGCTGAAAATTAAGGTCTTTCCTACTTCATATTTGGGATATTTTTCAACTAATGATACATATGTGAGGTCTTTGAGCCCATCACTAGTATCTGCATCCCTCATCCATGTGGATTTCTTGTTTGTGCCTCTGTTATCTCTATTTGTAAGTAAATGTTGGAGAGGAATTTTTCTTCTTCAGTGACAATGATATTGTTAGATATAGTGGGGGGGGGGTTGTGTGATTAAAGTTCAGTGGGTTTTTTTATTTGTTTTGTACGCAGGCTGTTCCTGCGTATGTTGCCATCTATCAGTTGTTTTAGATTTTCCGGTTTCAATTACTGCTCAGTAATGTTAGACTCAGACTAGTGAAATGTGTACTTAAAAATGCTATTTGGGTGCCCTTGTCAAGTCTTGCCTTATCAACTGTTGAATTGTTGCAGTTGTCACTAGAATCATATTTTGGGTTTGCAGGAAGATACTATGTTTGTCTCCTTGTAGGAGTTAAATTTTTAATAGCAGTTTGCAGGTGTCATTGCATTTGATTTTGGGGACACTCCTTTTGTCTGCATGCTGCCACTGTGGGTGTCAGAATCCCAAGCAGGGCTGCCTGGGTACCTGCATCTGTGGTTAAATCTTCCCCCTTGGCTTTCTCACCACTGGGCTGGACCCTGCAGTGAGATCCAGCCTCAGGTGGGCAAAATTGTCTTTCAGGTAGTAGAGGACGTCACACTTGTCTAGCACCCTGATTTATTGTTTTAGTTCCCCTGCAGTACTTAGGCTGTTTCATACCCTGACTTTTATTATCTGAGGAATATTATCAGCAAAAGATAATTTCCCTCAGTCATGGAGACAGATTTATATTCATGCTTCCTTGAGTTTGAGACTGGGTTATTTGATTCTGTCCGCTTCCACTCTTTAACTCCTGTAAGCAAATTCTAAAACTTGCGGGAAGGCTGATGCCAAAACTCAGCTTTTCAGAACAGGGGAAGTCTTTAGTGTTCTCTGTTCAATGGTGTGTCGGTTGTAAACTCTTCACACTGATTTATAAAGCTTTGCATGGCCTTCGACTGTCTGATGAAACTGTCTTGATAACCACCTACTGCTTCTGCCTTCCTGACTGTCTGCAGGACTGGATTTCACTCTGCCACTCACAGAGCATTTCACCATTATTCTTCTGCCTTGTGAAATTCTCTTTCCATGATAAGACCCATCATTCCTCTGAAGCTTTGAAACAGAAGTCTGTTTTTTGGTGGAACCACTTGACACCAGCAGTGAGATTCTCAGTGGTTGTTCTGATGAGAGTGACACAAAGCAGCAGTTTTACCAAATAGTTCACAGATTGCTTTTAAATGTATTTTAATGATAATTTTGTAAGATTTTTTTTTTTTTTTTAAAGTAATGAATAAATTAATCAGAATAAGCTTAAGACCAAGAGTTGACTAGTTGAGCTTTTCATTGTCATGCTGCTTTTTAGGTACTGTTGTCTGATTTAGCAGAAGGAGAAAAGGGAGCGGTGCCTCTAGGTGCTCTGCCCTAGATGTGCCGTGAATGTGTTGTGAGAACTGATCAAACAGTAAAATGATACTGACTGTATATGGGCTGGTGGTCCGCCCTGTGAAAGAAGCATGTGACCCCACCGAAATGCCTAGAATTGCTTTGATAAAATTAGATGGAGGAAAGGCCCCCAGGAAAAAATGTGAAAGTCCATTGCAAAAGCAAAAAGCCAGGGCAGAGTCTTTTAGTGCCAGGTGATGTTTGCTGAGGGGTCCTCTGTGACACAATGTACTGTGTGCCAGTTAGCAAGATCACATCCTGATGTTTCTTTTACTTAGCAGCCGTCTGTCTCTCAGCAAAACATCATCGTTCTGGGTATTGCCTTAATTTCTGTTATCAAAACCAGTACAGGCATTTTAAAAGCAGACTGTTGCTTAAAGAGAAAATATGAAAATATTAAAATATATAAAATATAAAAAATATTGGTAAACCTCAGTTTTAGAAGCAATAGGGAATTCCTCTGGCTGCTAGGAATTCCAGCTTATTTACACTAAGAAAACCTTTACATAAACCTTTCTGGTTTGTTTACAAAACCAGTTATGTTAAAATGAGTGGCATGGAAAGGTGGGATCTCGGAGCTAGTCATCACGTTCATTACAGGCAGAAAGACTGTGTGGGCAACGTCATACTGACATGAACCGCACTAGGGACTGGGTGAAGAGTGGTACCCCTCCTCCCCCAAAATACCCCTCCCGAAGCACAACTGAAAGTGTACCCCATGCAAAGGGAAGCGAGGACGTGTACTTCAGTTGTTGCTTTGTTGTGTTGTCCTGTTGGCCTGAGCTGTTGCTCCATGGCTGCTCAGGAAGGACAGAAGATATTAATAGCTGGGTTTTGAGAGAGAAATCCAGGCCACTTGTAAAATGTTTTTGTCCTGTAGGCTTTTTCCTTGTTCTCAGCATACGTTTGTGCTTTTCCTTCAATGTGTTGAAAGGAGCAAGTTTGCTTCTGAAAATCTTGTCTGTAAAGAAAACCCCTTCCCTCTAGTGTGCTTAGTTTTTATCAGTGAAACAGAAAGAAGACAAAAGGAAGGGCTTTTTTCTTCTAAAGAATTATGTATTGTTTTTGTTAAGGCAAATCCCCTACTCTCCCTTACCAAATGAGAATCTTTAACTCCAAAGAGGAGAGTATTGATTTGTCTCCTACAGTGAAATTGCTGAAGCATATAGAAAATGTCATGTTTGTGTTGGCTTCTTTTAAAAAAAAAAAAAAAAGATCGCTTAATGACTCCCTCCCTCCCTGTTTATTCCAGTAACTTGAAGTACAAATTAAAACATGGGCTGTTAGCAGACACAGGTCTTCCTCAGGTCATGCCAATTCAGAGCTGGACACGCAAGTCAGTCCTTAGCGTGAGCTTTTAAACTGTGTGTGCATAACGTGGAGGTTGTGTGGCAGCCCTGAACAGGAGGATAAGGTTGGGATCTCTGCAGCTTTCATTGCAAGAGGTCATCCCTGCTTGGAGCCTTGCTTGGCTGTGTTAGCACAGTCCCCCGGTCCAGCAAATGAGCTCTGCCCCTCCTCAGAGCTCAGTGTCTCTGTAATTTCAGTCAATTAGGGAGACGATAAAGACTGCTGGTTGTTCAGCCAGGCCATCTCGGTGCATTCAGGGATGTTGGAGTACAGGAAGGATAGGGGTCACGCTGTTCATGGTAGGTACCAAACAAATGAAGCTACTCCTCATGGTGTGAGCAAGATGGATGAACGTTGCAGTCCAGTCCTTCTGGCATCGCTTTGCCTGTGGGCACAGGGCTCTGTGCTGGGAAAAGCAACTCCAGTATGTAGTGATTCACCCTGATCTGTTAAGCCATGCACGTTTTATTTTGAAAATTGCCGCACTGCTGCTGTCAGGGTACGAGGAGGAGGCCAGAGACCAGTGCGAGAGAATGACCTACTACGTCTGAAATAGGTTTAGTATCATAATTCCTCCAAGGGCTGTGCAGCAGGCAGCCTTCAGAGATGCTATATCTTGCATGGCAGGGTACTGCTCTTGGTTCTCTGCTCTTGCTGAGTCCAGAACTTGGCCAAAAAGATGAGATGATGCTTTCAGCAGTCCTTGCCTTCTGCGGGGCTGTTGCTGTTGGCTCCCTGGACCTTGGTGCTCCATGTGAGGTGGGCACTGGGTCTGTGACAGAAGTGGTTAATTCCATCTCTTTACGGCAGCAAGGAGTTGGAAGATGAGGAAAAGGCCTCAGATGTACTGATGGGCAAAGGTCTCCGTGCTGCTAAGCTTGGATCCCTGGTATTACAGCTCTTTTTGTTTTCTTCTCCACTTAAATCACTATGTGCAGACAGATGAAAAATGGGATGTTGGAAGCCTAAATGCATTATTGGGTCTGGGCTTTTATTTCAGCTAACCGCATTGATATCACAGACAGATTTCACATTCATGAGATGATAATGATGGCCATCACTTCATTTAAAGTTATGAATGTATCCCATTAGGAATCCTTGAAGCCATCTAATACCCAAGTTTATATTTTCAGTCAGTTCTTTAGGAAACAGGATCTGCCTCTTGGTGTCCCTTGAATGCAAGTGATCGCACTCACGTGATGGCAAACCAACAGAACTCAAATTTTGGTTGCACAAAACATCTTCTGGTTAATATCCAAACTCCTTGCAACGGGTGTTTTTCTGTATTTCATCCATGTCTGGGGTTAGCATTAATGTGACTGACTTCTACATTATACTTCTCATATTAGTGGTGAAGAAGTTCAGTGTTTCTTTTCTTTGAATTACAAAATCTGAACAATTAAGCAATTTTTAGTAAGGGAACATTCACGCTCCCACTGGCTTTGGTGAGAGCTTGACTGAAGCACAGGAAAGGTGACTGTGCCAGGGCCTCACTTCTGTTAGGGTCTTTCAGTTGAAAGAGCCGTGAGATGAAGGGTTGATCTCATAATGTAAGCTGATGTGTAAATTTTAGGAACAACAGGAAGCAAAGTGAGAAGATCGCTGATGTTTGTATCTTCAGGACAAATGTTCATACCTCTTCCTACAGTGCCTGGGATACAAAAAACAAAAACCCCAAACCAAGCAAGCAGCTGGTGAATCCTCTTGACAGTGTTTTAAAGCCTGAAGACGTAACTGTGAAGCTGCCATGGGTGAGTGCCCAGGTGACCCAGCAGGTTGGCTATGTCCCTGCTTGTCCTGATACAGGAGCCTGGTGTGGCTGGCAGAGCCCAGGTGTGGGCAGGACCAAGCCTGGCAGAGCCCCGCTGCCTGGTGTGAGTCGTTGACTCTGCTGTTCTACCAGACTGACAGAAACAAAGCTGTGAATTGTGGTTGCAGAGGTGGTTCTGCACAGGAATGGGTTATGCAGCAAGGTAGGCAGCTTCTTCCCACGCAGCTGTGTTTCATCACTCAGACCATTGCAGAGGAAAGGAGCAGGGTGGGAAGGCTCCCATGCCTGCTGGATGTGGAGCCGGTGCTTTGGCTGCCAAAGGAGGCTCCACTTTGGGGGTGGAGTCTCCTATTTTCAGCCATGGCATCCTAAAAATTGACCATTTTGCTTCTCATTCCCATTTGTGGGAGGTGCAGAAAGGAAAGTGGGTGTTTCCCAGGACCCATCACGTTTGATGTGCTGTGATGTGTTGAGTGGCAGCCGTGCCACCTGCATTAAGGGGTCTTCTCGGGGCTGCCCAAGGAGGCCACGCTCCCTGGTGCTGCTGATTGCCCCCAGAGGGTACTGCCTGTGCCCCACACTTACTGATCATCTGGGTGGAGGTTTGAGGTGATAGCTTTCAGGTTACGTTCACAGACATTCATTTTCATTGGAGATCAGCTCTAATGCCTTTTTTTTCCCCCTCATCTCTTGAAACTATACAACAGCAAAGTCTGGTTTTGGGCACTGCGTTGTGTAGCTCTGAGTCCTACCTGTTTGGATTCTCTTTCATCTTTGAGTTGTTGGACTTTTTCGGTGCTCTTTGGTTCTGCTCAGGCAGGTATACCTCTTGGTCTTTTCTGTATTCTTTTTTTCCTTTTCTTTTATTTACACCCGACGACTTCTCATGGTACTGATGGGCTATTCTTGATAGCCAGCTTGTTCCACCCCTGCCCCGTTCCCATAAGCTATAGGTTTTACTGGCGAGTTAAGGTCCTTCTTGGGAGGAAATATTAGGAGAACTAGACCTGCAGCCCACGCTGTAGTTCTGTTTCTTGAAAAATATAGGTTCCTCTTTAACAGTTACATATACATTTTGGATATATTGAATCTAAGGAAGCACCGTTTCCTTTCCCTTATTGCATTTCCATTGTATTGTTGAATATAAGGAAAATGTAATAGAATTGTCACACAAAAGAGGTGAAAAGGATAAAACAACACATTTGATTACTTTTAAGCCTCCTAGTCTAAACAGCAAGAGGGTCCTGGTTGGGTTTTTCTGACCCCAACTTTTTAGAGCTGTGAAGACTGAAGTGGCTGTGTAGTTACAGTATTTCTGTAGGCTTTGGCAGTTTGTAAAGTGGGCTTAATTTGAAGGGTTAGGCGTTCTATGTTGGAAAGACTAGCAGTGATGCACTCCAAAAGCAGAGGAAGTTACATTAAGTTTTAAAATTAAAGTTGAACAGAAGTGTAGAGAAAAAGAATAGGGGCAGTTACATTGGCTCCATGATTAAGTTTTTTGGGATGGAATGGAGACGTGCCTTATATATAAGAAAATGATGATTTCTCTGATATGTGCTCAGATCTTCCATAGCAGTGGCAGGAAGGAAAATATCTGATGCCAGTCACATGGGAGGGTTGCCAGCTGTATGTTCCCTATGGAATCACCTGCATGAAATCTCCTGTGTTACTCTGAATGGCAGCACAAAATAATCTCTCTGCTCAGTAATCTCTCAACACGAGTCTCTTGTGTTTCATAAAGGGACTAAGATCTGTGAAATACATATTTCTCCTGTCTTATACCTTCCTCTGCTATTTCTTTCCCTTCTCAGTAAGAAATTGTTTAGAAGTAGCTGGGATACAAGCTCAGCCTTCTGGCGGCTGAATAACACTACACACAGCATCTTATTGACATTGGTTAAGTTTTGATTTTTTTTGTCTTAATAGGCAGTGGGAGAAAAGGTAGATGAACGTGAAGAACCCATTTGTCCTTTCTGCATAACCTTAGCTCTGGCTTCATTCCTTTCCCATCTTTTTTTTTTTTTTGTATAACGCATCACGTTTTATGTCCTTACTGTTTCAGGAACAGAAGGCACTCTTTACAACTTGCAATAAATACAGGCTTTACAGAAATTGTTGTTGTTAGTAGGCTCTAATTAAGCTCTTATATTAAAAAGTGCGATATGCCGAGCACTCGAGCTGCTTTCTGTGGGTGGGAGCCAGTGGGATGCAGAGCACCGGCTGCCATCCCTGGAGATGCACAGCCCTTCTGTAGAGGGGACCCTCCGCACGCAGCAGCAGAGTGCATCGTCTGAACCATCCTCTCTCTCCTCCTCTCGCACACAGGCGCACACACACGTAGCCAGATAGTTTTGCTGTCTGCCGCTTCTGCTTTCTGTTGCTAAGTGAACAGCTCTAGCTCACACACAGCGCGGAGCCAATAGCATCCTGACCTCCAAACGCTGGTAAAGGCTGAAGAAAGGGAATCCAACAGCGCTGTCTTTTCTTTGCTCTCCTCCCACCCCCCTTTCACAGGGAAGCAGGGAGGGGAGAGGGAGATCACAGGATGGTGGAGATAATTCATAATAGCCATTCATGTTCTGGAGATAAATGCGGTAATACCTGGGGAAAGAAAGAGAATATGATGCTGCTTTGTATTTATATGCACACAGAGGCAAAAATGTTTTTCCTCCAAGCTGTGATTAGGAAATGAGTTAACACTGTGAAGTTATTTTGCTGTGGTCTTCATAGGTGTTAATCTTCTACTAATCACCAATTCTGGAATATATTGTGAAGCTCATCTTGCCATCAACCAAAGAAACACTGAGTGGAGCTTCAGCCTTCCCCTCACTAATTATGGCACATTTATCATCTCATAATTATTATTTCCCTGCTCTCCTTCATGATTATTTGGGGAGGGGGAGGTTGCTCAGCAAGCTGCAGGCACTTGTGTGATTGTTGCAGCCCCAGTGAGCAAAACAACCGCAAGGTCGGTAGCTGTAGGAATTGGCCATCTTGTAGTAATATTTTGTGAAAAGAAATAGGTTGTGTCTCACAAATAGAGCACAGGATTTTTGTGATTCAAATGATAAGCTAAAGCATGTGCTTTGTAGCTTAACATTCAGTGTTAACCTGTGAAATCTTCTTGTAGGTTGTTTTTCTTGTATTTACATTCCTCCCTGTTTAAATATGTTTGTATCTTGATCAAAGTTTTCTAGGGACAGTAACGAAGTGAGTAAATTATATCTGTAAACCATCAGTGCCAGTGACAAAGTGCCAGTGTAAAGTGTTTGCCCTATGGCTGGTTTGAGTCCGCTGTTGTATGTGGGGAGTATATATGGCACTCGCCTTGCCTTCAGGCTGTAATGGGGATGATTGCGATTAGCTCTGGATCTGGAAGGAAAAGACATAACCTTCTTGTTAAGTGTAATCAAGAGGAGCATGTTCAGCAATTATTGTTTGGGTGCTGCAGCCACCAAGTTGCCCCATCTGCAAATCTCAAATGGTGGGTAGAGAAACCACATCAGTGGAGAGAGAGTGTTTGGGTGGGGAGGAATTGCCCCTCAGAACTGGTGGTTGGACTCAATGAGCAGAGTAAGCCTGAAACTCAAACATCCCATTAAAGAAATGAGAATTTTTACAAAGATTGTACTCATAAATGACAATTGATCCTCTTAAGCTACGTTGTGATTGTTAAAAGACCATTTCTTGATGGCTCTGAGCATTAGCGATGAAGGGCTTCCTGGTAATCTCAAAGGGTCAGCATAGACATCTTGTCTTCAGAAGATGATGAGCAAACAGTGAAATCCACAATATATCACAGTGCATAATGTGACCTACAGGTTGTAGATAATGTAATAAAATGTGTAGATTGGACTGAAGGAGAGTTGAGCTTTCCCCGTGGTGCTAGAGTTGCTCTACTTCAGCATCTCTGCCTGCAGTGGGAAACAGAAGGCAGGGTGGTGTTTGGTGAGGATGTCAACGTCAATGCAAGGATTTGAGGGCAAAGACTCTTCTCCTGTCTGCTGAGAAAAAGAAGGCCAAGATTTGAACAAATCCATGTGATGCAATAGGTTAACATAGGGTCAGCAGTGCTTCACTGAGCGTTCCTTTAAACCAAAGATTACTCTGCTTGCAGTCAGGTTCCATGTGAATCACTCATGTCTCTTGCCTTGACATGTCACATCTGCTGCTGTGCCACTGAGCGTGGACGTGACGCTGGCCCTTTCAAGCCTACACAAACTGTCTGTTAGTGAGTATCTGGCGAATTTGTTTAGTGCTTTGCAGAATTAATACCATGCTTGCTTCTTTAACCCCACCGACTACTGTACAAGAGTGATAAAACTTTGAGGAGCTTGCCTCAGTCAATAATTTTGCATTGTACAATGAAATATAATGTTACAGCTGTCACCTTTATTTAACAGATGACATGTTGTCAATCCACAATTGTCAACCCAATTTTAATTTCCATTTTTGAACAACTCCCTTTGCAATATTACAAGATTAAATGCCCTTACATAAAAAACTAATTTACATAAAAGCATGGAAGTGTACTTCATTAAAAATTGTTCTGATCCATACGTTTCAAGAAAACAAACTAAATAACTCTGGGTAAAGTCTATTTGTGCCTCTGCTCTGAGACTCTTCACTCAGGAGGGAAGAAATACACTTCTACAAAGCCTCAACAAATTGTGAAGGATGTAACAGGTACCCAAGGCTGTACTCAAGGCTGAGAAGGTCTTGTTCCATGGAGGATGTCTCTTCCATGCCGCTTGGCAGCAAGGCTGCCGGTGCTGAGCTCTTCTTGACTTTGGCTTGTTTACTCACCATAGGTATGGGTTTGCACAATAGGCCTGTTACATTTTGCTGCCTTTGTGAAATTCCCATGAAGAGTGGTGTTCCCCCCCCTTTCGCAGATTTATTTTAATTCTGTTGTACAAAATTCACTGTGTGTAAACCTATTTGTCTATCTCTGCTGTCGTGTTGTGTAGTGTTCCCAATGCGCCTATCACTGTGATATCTAAGCACTTTTTAATCATTCCAGCTGAAATTTGCTGTGTGTTTAAAGCTTAACAAAGCTTCAACAAGAGAAAGGACTAAGGAAGAAATAACAGTTCGGAAGAGTAGTCGGAGAAAAGAAAAACAGATTCAGATCATCCTGGTGGTTAACTTACTCCTTCCTTCTCCACAGAGGATTTATACAAAGGAAATTTTGGTATGCAAACTAGGGCTGACTTTTGTCAGTTCAATTTACCCTCTGAACCTGGAGTTTATTGATTACCCTGTCACTTCCCATAACTGCACTGTTCGCTAATCTCTTATGCCTTTCCTCTCTTTTTCCACCTTTACACAGCTCACTCAGGCTTTGTTTGTGTTAGGCAAGTCTGCAGTGTAAATAAATTGATGTATCAATAGCTGCCCCCTTGTAGGCTTCTCTTACAAGCACCCTTCTGGCACAACAGGAAGCTCAAATTATTTAAGTTGGTGTGGCAATTAACTCCAATTAGGCTAATCCAGAATACAACCTTGCAGTGTGCCAATTTAAAGATATTTCACTGGTGTAACTAAATCAGTTCAGGTGCCAGTATAGTTTTTTTTTTTATTGTATTGGAAATAAGCAGTTGTGCAATCCAGCAGTAAAGAGATGCGGGGTTCAAAACTTAGCATGAGCTCCTTTGGTCCATCAGCTCAGGGTGTGGGCAATTGGTAGGGGCCCTCCCAGTGTTTTAAAAACAACTCACAGGTCGGCAGTGCCTGTGGCTGGTGGTGCAGTTCTGGGTGAGGAGGGGATTTGAGGATCACCTTGCTGGTGCCAGAGGTGGGCTGATTTGAGGGTATATGCTTCCCCTTGCTTTACGGTTGATGTGAAGGACTTTGGGGTGCGATCCCATTGAGTTCAGAGCACATTTAAATGTACATTTGCATGGGCATGTATGTTCACACAGAAAGTACTCTGTCCCAAAAATCTTTCTGGGAAAAACAAATATTGACTTCTCCTTGCCTTGCACATTACGCAGGTGGTGGTTTCTGACCTGCCGGATTGGATGTTAAGCCACTGTCTACAGAGTCAGAAGAATATACTTGAGGTGAAGGAGAAACAGGCTTAGTTTTGCCCTCCTAGTGTTCAAACACGCAATGTATAAAAAAGGAATCTATTATACTGTAACTGCTGATCCTCTTTACCTGAATTTGTACAATTCCTCTTGTCTGGAGAACTCCAAATTCTTTAAAAACTATTCTTGGTGCAGGACAGTTAATTTGAAGACACAAAATAATTGTATGTATTAGAATGTAATATAAAATAATCTGTGGCTCTTAAAATATTTAACAGCATAAAGGGGATCATTCCTCCCTGATTTTACACAACTGTGTAGAATTCCTATAGTGTCATACACTCGCTATTAATCATACAGATAGAACTGTCATCTTTGTGGGCTTCGCTGGAATTGCTAAGGTGCCCTCTGCAGAAGATACTGTGGCTAATGTTCTCATTACCAACTAATTGGCTAAAGAGACTTCTCTCACATTGCCTTTAGTCTGATTGATAGTTTTCTATCACCTGATGGGTGGAATGGACAGCCAAACCAATTATCGCAGCAAAGAGTGCTATATACCCGAAGAGTTCAGGCAGAGACAAAAGACCCTTATAAGATTATGTCTTGTCAGTGCCAGCTGAGATTTTTTTAAACTATTAAATGGTTTGGGGTTTGGTGTGGGTCTTTTTTTTTTCTTTTTTTTTTTTTTTTTTCTTTTTTTGGTTGAAGCATGGTTCGGAATGCCTTGAAACTCCTGTACGTCAGGCAACTCCTGTGCTGATTTGGGGTCTTGGTGTTAGAGCTTTGACATTAAGTGACCTTAAGTGAGTGTGGAGGGTTAAAAACAAATAGAGGCATCATCAGGCACTAAGAGACAGCGTTCTGGAGAAATTTATACCTGAATGAGCCTTGTGATTCATAAGTGCTGGGGTATGTGCTATTTAGGTAGTAACCTTTAGACAAGAGCATTATTCAAATTCTTCTTGTGCTTATTTCCCTTTCATGTACCGTTTTGAAGGGATGTTTGTGCAGTAATTGAAATGGAAAGGGTTGGGATTTTTTTCTTTCCTTTTTTAGTTAGCGCTTTAATTTTTGAAGTCTTCGCTTGCGATGAAAACGCAGTTTCCTGGAGAAAAGGAGAGCACCTTGTACAATAGTCTCACAGGTCCAGCTTTCAGCGTTTGGGAATGTTTCCTATTTTTTCCAGCATCAGTGGGAAAGCTACACTTCCTTTTCTCTTTGCCCAGGAGGCAGGGTGGGCTCTGGAGTCTGGGCTCTGCACCCAGAGCCCTACCACACCTGGTGCAGCACGGCTCTTTGGCAATCCTTGTGCTAATGAACGGTTAAGAGAAAGGAGGGGCGCGTTGTGCACTTGAATTTTGGCCACCTCTGTAGGAATTTTGATGAAGAAAGCCAAGAAAACATAAAGACTGGTAAGAATTAATGACCAGGACAGAAGATGCCAAGAAGGGCAGTGCCCCAGCATTGGGGTTGTTTCCATGTCTTTGGGAGGAGCAGCCATGTGGGACTGCTTTCTTTTCCTCATGCTGTCCTTTCCTGCCCTGGCACCGTTCTCACAGGCCTACAGCCCTCAGGGCTGGCACCAAGCAGAACTGCCCTCCTTTTCCTCCACTGCAGCAGAAGCAAGGCAGCCCTGTTGACTCTTCTGTGCCGCTCAGGTTTCTCTTAGAAGCAGGGGTCTACCTCCCTGGTACTGTGCTCCCCGTGGATTCTATAAAAACACGCTTATAGAGAGTTGACTAGGAAGCTCACCTCTAGCAACGCGTTACTTTTTTCTTCAGTCAGCTCATTTGTAGCAGAATGATTTTAAATAAACTCTCCTTGCTTCATTAAAACTATAATGAGAACCAGAAGAAAAGAAATTTCTCAAATAAGGGCAGGTGACATGGGAGGATGTGAATTCTTTTCATATACAAAATGGAGAGCATGTGCATTCTGTATTCCCTTTTTTTCTTTTAACTTCACTATATATTCTGGATCCTTCATAGGGGGGTCTACAGAGGATGTCAGGTAGAGAGTTTGGGCTTTGTTCTACAGAGTCAGTAATCTGACTGGATGGGGAAAAATGGGAAATAGGAGAAACAGCAGAGGAAAAAAGAAGGGCATCACCAGGAGAAAATCATGTGGCTGTGCACATGCAAGTGCATGGATTGTGGTTTCTTTAAGTGTTTAGTTATTGAAAGGGTATAACCTAATGCTTTTAAAGAGCATGCCAAGAAAGCTCAGTGGAGCTAAGGGAATATGTATTGGAGCACTGAATCTTCTTTAAATCTCTTCATGTACTTTGGCTCTGCACGGCTGTCCCGCAAATCATATCTTTGGGCCGTTGCAGTAGTGAAGTTACAGAAGCGGTGGGCAGTGCTGATCATGATATCATAGAAAGGTTTGGGTTGGAAAGGACCCTTAAAAGTCATCTAGTCCACTCCCCTTGCAATGAGCAGGGACATCTTCAACAGCTATTTTGAAAGAGACAAGTTTTAAGCTAAGCATCTTTTTTCATCCTCAGTTGTTATTGAGTGACAAGGATGATGGAAGCCGGAAGCATTTTTGCCCCAATTTTTGGGTAGCAGTGGCTTTGTAGGGAGTCTGCACCCTCCCACACAGTGAGAAAAGCCAGAGAACATGTAACTCAACGTGACACAGGGCTTGTTTGTATTGCAGAATGTGTCCTGTTGCATTAGTATGTAGATTAATGGAGAGCCAGTCTAGGAAACATCATGAATGAGCATGCTAAATGTTGATGCTTTGTTATTTAATGAACACACCAAATAAAGTGGACCAAAGGGGTAAGTGCAGTTAGCCCCAAGAACAACAAAATACTGCTACAGTACAGTGACAAACCACTTAGAAATGCAGTAAGCCTCATCTCGTAATTCCTTATACAGTTTGCTCTCTTGCATAGACGGGCTTTGTTTCTTGCTTCAAAGTTCATTTCAGTTCATTCTTGAACATAATGCAGCTCCTCATAGGCTCCTCAATAATAAATAGATCAGAATAAACTTTAATGAAAGAAGTAGACAGTGTTCTGATCGGAATGAGACCAAAGCATTTGCTTTCAAACTCAAATGGGGGAAATTCAGTGTTAAACTTTATTGTCCTATTAGCATTTTAATGAAAATACTTTTCGGGCATTCCCTAAAGGTAAAGAAATGAGCTGTTGCTTAAAAACTGTATTTTATTAAGAGATGCAACCTGAGATGAAATAATTGCACTCATGGGTAAGGAAAGGGACGGTTTGGACCAAGGCTGAAACTACAGTCAGCAAAGAAGTGTATGTTTGCCCCTTCCACCTGCTAGTAACATGTTATTCTCCAAATGCTACCCACAGCCAGCTGAAGTGGGGGGTATATTCAGTGTGAACATCTGCCTCTCGTTGTTCCACGTGAGCCATCACAACTTTTATTTTTGATTTTATTTTAAAGTTGCATTGTAAGTTTCTGTCCAGCCCGCCTTGAAGCTAACATATGTAGCCCTTCATGGTAGATAGTTATGCTGCGTGTGAAGGAATTATTCAAGGCTTCATGACACAGATCTTCTGCCAATCACCCAAATGCTAGTGTGATGCTCCCTTCAGACAAACCAGCGTGCCTCCCCAGCCCCAGGGGAGCTCTGGCCTGACAGTTACCAAGGCTGAACTGAGAGGTAAAGCCTTGGCGAGGTTACCTTTTGCTACGTATTCTCTGCTTGCTCTAATGTGAATATTATATAATAGTTTTCCCTTTGTGTGTGTCCTGTAATTGTTAATTATGTGTATTTTCTATCACAACTAATTAAAAATTTTAATTAGTGGCACAGATAATGATGTCCTGTTTGAAACACTTGGCCTCTGATTCAAACCTATGAACTCTGCCATTTATTTCATTGTGTCCAGCTTGTACTGGATCAAGTTTTGATTATAAAATACGTTTGTTGGTGGCTTGATTTTTGATATAGTTACATAAACTGAACATCTGTAGGACCTGCCAGTGCAATAGGATGAGATTCTGTACTCTCAGCACCTGTGCTGTGTACTAAATGTTCCTGGAATAACGTGGAAATGCCTGTCCTGGGGATGCATAGCTCACTTTTTCAGTGATCTCAGACTAAGCAAATACTGTCCTTGATTATGTAGTCAAATGAGGTTCAGAAAGACCCAGCTGAAGTAGACATGCGAAGAGCTAGGATGTACGAGCACTGAAAATTCCTTTTGAAAGAGAGTATTATTTTAAATATTTATGTAAGAATTAGATTATCCTTCCTTCCCATTTACAGGCAAACTTTTCTGTCCTCTTCTTCAGTGTAATTTTACAACAGCATCCTTAACTACAAGGCAAGTTCCTTTGGCTTTTGGCTGCAGTTGCTGTTTCACTTTCCAGTACAAATCTGCACTGGTGCTAATAGTGGAGGTCTTACTTTTGGATGCTTGTTCCTTCTGCCTTCTCATGCCACCACTGAATTTCCTACAACCACATAGCAAGCTACCTGGTAGAACTGATCCACCAGAAAAAAAACTTGATAAAAACAAATTGCAGACTCCTGCCGTGCCTATAAAGATATAGCCTTATGATGGGTTGGTTATATAATGGCACTGTGAAGTGTAGATCTAAACTTACTAGTAATTCAAGGATTGACATCACGTTCTCAGAGTAAACCCCAGCTGAGAAGTTCCCTGGCCCAGAAAACTGATGACTGGAATTACAATGTCAGTCAAAAAACGTGGGTGATTGGATATAGTCAAAGGACCATGCAAATATGTGCATAATACTTGTGTAAACAAAGGACGCTGTTATTTTGCTTTCTCTTTAATTTTAATACCTTGTTTTGAGTTGTAGTATTTCCTTGTTGGCAAGAGGTGGGAAGGGAATGGATAGCTGTGGAAGTCTAATCAAAAAAGTAGAGTATTAGTATGACTTCAAAGGCAGGAAAGGAGCGACCAGGTATCTTAACTTGCAAAGACTTTTACAGTTATATGATATCAAGTGAAGTGTTCTGCTGTTACAAGTTGAAGAAGGATGTTCCATTAAGCAGACAGAAATGGCAGTAGGTAAATATGGAATGAAGACAGAGTTCTAGGACAGGCACTCCTTTAACAGTCTAGTCTGGTAGCTCAGTAAGAGTTAAAGCAACATTTACCGCTAGAAGTGGACTCAAGAAGCATTTTGAAAGTGTTTGTGGTTGCAGTGGAACAAACCTTAGAATCCAGATAAGGTCCCTAATGATCAAGTCAGAATGAGAAGGATTTGAACGTGATCTTGGCAATAGGACAAAAAGCATAGCTAGATCTTCAGGATGGTTTTTAAAGTTGAAGGCAGCAAGGGATGGAGGCGGAAAGGAAGGCAGGACTTACACTGTAACCAAATACGCAACTTTTTGGGGTGGGAAGACAGAACATTTATCAGTTTATGGATTAAATTATATTTTTTGTTAGAGGACAACACCTGTTCTTGGGAGATGTGGAAGGTTTCTCACTTTTGTTTTCAGATGTTTAATTTTCAGTGCCTAGCTACTCTACCTTGAATGTCACCCACATTTGGTTGCCAAGGTGCGTCCCTTCTAGAGGAAACCCAGGATAAGGAACTGCTTAATTCTCTGAGTGGCGTTGAGAACTAAATATGGTTTGGTGAATGCTGAATGCAAGCTCAGGTCCCTCATCCTCCCCCAGAGTGAGATTTGAGCAGGAAGCTCCTGTCAGAAGCCTGGCTGGCTGAGCAGGAGGGTGTGGGACTCTTCTCTCTTGGGTAAGCTAACAGGTTGGCAGCAGGCTGTAGGCTGCTAGTGGATATGAAAGCTTGCAGAGACTTACCATTGGATCATAGAATCACAGAATGCTTTGGGTTGGAAGGGACCTTAAAGACCATCCAGTTACAGCCCCCTGCCACGGGCAGGGACACCTCCCACTAGGTCAGGTTTCTCAAAGCCCCATGCAACCCAGTCTTGAACACCTGCAGTGATGGGGCTTCCACAACTTCTCAGGGCAACCTGTGCCAGTGCCTCACCAATCATCACAGTAAAAAAATTTCTTCCTAATATCTAATCTAAATCTTCCCTCTTTCGGCTTAAAACCATTACCACTCGTCCCATCCCTGCTCTCACTGATAGAGTCCCTCCTTACCTTTCCTGTAGACCCCCAGCAAACTACAATGCACAGTAGCCATTCAGCACCTTTGAGGATCTGTGTTCAGGCCCGCTTAGCGTCACCTGCTTGACTTTGGAAAAGGTATTTCACCTCTTCATGCCTCCATTTCCTTCCCCATGAAGTCTGAAGACAAAGTCTGTGGTTTGTAAAGCTCCCTGGTGTTTCTAGCAATGATGCGAGAGAAAAGGAATCCTGGGAAGAAAGCTGGCCTTTCTAGCAAGGGAAGGAATGGATGAGTAGGATAGCAAATACATGGGCATAAGGGATGCACGGGTGGGGGAATAGCTGGCCACGAGTACAGTACGTGTGGTCCCCAGCCCATGCTGCACCCTGGCTTGGAGTGAGCCTGCAAACACGCAGCGCGGGCAGGTTCAGCTCTAGGGCTGGTGAGGTGCAAGGGTTGGCCAAGCTCCGTTCCCGCTCTCTTCAAAGGAAGGAAGGGCATCCCTGGGCTGCAAACATTACCTCCAGGGTTTCTCACAGCTAAGGAAGTAAGAGACAAAGAGCAATGTGACAGAAAATGGGAGAGTGGGGCAGGTAGCATTCAGGAGCTGTAAGAAAGAGCTTCACAAAAGGACAAATGTAAGGAAAGGGGAGAAGATAAGTAAAGAATGACACGGTCTTATCACACAAGTTAAACAAGACTTTTTAATGTCAGTTCTCCCTCTGAGCATCCTTAGACTAAATAGAATGGGGGAGGAAAAAAGCTCCCTAAAAAAGGAGATAAAAGGGAAATGGATGCTTTCTGCAGCTCATGCTGTTCAAAGCAAACAGGAATTCTGGGTTAAAAATCAAATCTATTACAAAAGAGGTATTTAGATTGATTTATCTGTAATTTACAGAAAATAATAAATTGGTGGTTTGCTTATTGCATTTTGTAAAGCATGCTCACAACTGTTGGGCTAATGTAAAAATGGCATTTCAGTAATAATTATGGATATCTTGCTTCAGCCTCATTTAGAAACATGTAATTGAAGTGATAGATAGATGTAGTGCTTATAAATAGTTTAGGTTTGCTAATGTAATAATGAGCAGTTCTCTCATTCTCACTTTCTCTAGTTTTTCCCTTTCCTGCGTGTTTTTGCCTCTGAAGCATTTTTAATTTTTTTTCCTCATTTACCCTTCCCTTCTGCTGACCAAGAGCATTTCCAGGGCATGCTCTAGCACACTTGTATGGCTTTATGCCCTGGGAGAATGGTCTTTTGCTGCTGGGTGGGTGTAACAAGCGTGTAGAGGCTAAATGGAGCAGATGTGCCAAAACAATACGGAGTTGTACCAGGCTGGGGAAGACGTGTACTGCTTGTCTGGCAAGTGAGTGGGTGGGTGGAAGAGCAGGGTGAGGGGCTCCACGCTGGTGGTGAACCAGTGGGAGGGGATGAAGGCTGTGGTGAAAGAGGCGTTGGGGAGGCAATGCCAGTGTGTCATGGACTAGTAATATCAGTGTAGCAAATCCTGATAGCGAAGAAAGTAGCGACAAATGATGCAAGAGAGGAGTAATGAAAGGGTAATGTGCGTCATGTATGGATAAGTACTAATGAGGTCCAGGAAGGAGGAGGAGGTAGGAATGGGAAACTATGGGTACAGCCCTGCTGTGCTCCCCTGCAAACAAACGCCTTCAGACATGACTTTGCCTGTTTTAAATTCTGTCACTCAGATCATGGAATCATAGAACAGTTTGGGTTGGAAGGGACCTTAAAGATCATCCAGTTCCAACATCCCTGCCATAGGCAGGGAATCTCCCAGCAGACCAGGCTGCTCAGATCCCCTTAGATATTACAGCACTCTCAAATTCAAGAGTTCTTGCACTTGCAAGATAAGGGTAGATGAATACAGGCCTGCCAGCTCCATGTACCAAAAGAGGAATGCTGGGACCAGCTGAAGGAAGAAGGTATGATACAGGCTGGGGAGCTGCTCGAAAAGACTTTTGTAGACCGTCTGCAGCATTGCCTACAGGAAAGATAGGGAGGGACTCTGTCAGGGAGTGCAGTGACCTGTAACATCTGAAGAATTAGCGGTTTGCTGGTGGTGTAAGGGTAGCTGATGCTTCTTTTTATATGTTTTAATATCAATTAAGAAAGTTCTTAGCTTCTAACTTCCTATTACTTTTAACATGTTAGGCAATGATCAGTAGTCAGGTAGCCATAACCTGTAGTATCGGTACTTCATAAACATTCCTGAAAATTTTCCAGGGACTTCTGTCCAAAAATAATGTTTGTTTGCTCTCATCAAATTCTGATGGAGTATGTTTCCACTTAGTGGACTTTTATCTTATAAAAACTTTTTACCCCCTAGCATCTTTCATTTTGTTTTCTTACGCATAGGTAGGTTAAGGTCTGAGTGGTTATGGGGTTTTGTTATACTGAACAAATGTAAACAGCATACAAATATGAAACTGAAAGACAGAAATGGAGCTGAACAATCTTATAAGGGCTGGAAATTAATACTGGTCTTCATCTATTAGTAATGAAGCTGTTGCAGGTAGAATCTGTGTGTGACAATGCACTCGTTGTAGCAATGGCTTTCCCCGTTATGTCTGTAAGAAGGATGAAAAATCGTCTTCAGAAGTAAGGACAAAGTACAAGCCAAGATACCAGCACAGCACTTTCATTTTTGAGGTTGAAAGCATTTGTTAATGTGACTTTTGCTCGTCCCTGTCATTGGCAAGGAAAGTTTTCAAATATTGGCAGAGTCTTAGATGCTTTGTTTTGAACTGCAAAACTAGTAACCTCTTGGACCTGCCAATGGCAAGCACTAGCTTAGAGGTCTGTTAGTGAAATATTAAACGTGGATGAACACAGAGAACAAGACAGTCTCAGGGATGTAAGTAAAAGTAGCGTTTCATGTGTAGTAGAACTTATGAGGGGGGGAAAAAAAGTTCTAAAATATTACTTTTTTTTTTTTTTTTTTTTTGATTGGTTTCACCTACAGGCTTATTGCTTAGTAACTCTGTAGACAAGCCAGGATCCAAGCCTCTGGTGCACCATCTCTTTCTGCTCTTACTGAAGTAAATGGCAAAGATGATTTCTGCTGGCATCACTAAAAGTGTGAGTGAGCTTGAATTGCGTTATGAAAGCAGTAGCGAAAAAGAGGTCACTGTAGATTTTCTTAATGGATAGATAGCTCATTTACGTGGAGTGGAACAAGTAAAGTTGGGAGACAGGTCAGCATTTGAGATCCAAGTAACTGGGTATGATAAGTGAGGAAAATATGACTTGCTTTCTTCAAGCTATGAAAGATATCCCCTTCTCTCTTTACTTCAGAGCAAGCTGAATGGTTCTCCTAATGCATCAATTCCCCAGACCAAAACTATCAATGCGAGGTTTCAGGTGGAAGAGGAGGATAAAAATAGAGCATTTTACATGGGTAGAGACTGTAAATGTAAATTCCAGTGGCGAATATCTGTCCACGAGGATATTGTAGTGTTGGGTGGGAGAAGATATCTCAGTGCTGCTGTGTGACTTGCCAGCTTGTAACCATGGCACCTTTGTATGCCCTGGGTGAAGCAGATATGCATGAAAGTGATGGCTCCATGTCATGTGTGTTTGGGGGGTTTGGTTTAGTGTGAGGTCTTTGTGTGTGATATTTTGGTTGTTGTTGGGGGTTTTTTTAACACCCAAGGAGGAGAATGGCTGTCCATCACACCCCTCTTGCCTGGGTTATGTCTAAGCCCCTATGTAATGTAACGACAGACCTTTTATGTATAGTATTATAGTTTCTTTCATTCTGTGAGCAGAGCTGGTTATTCAATTTCAGTGTCCACTAAAGCAATCTCCAAAAGCAGTTAAAATAAAACTCATTACAGTGTGTATGTGATACGGTATGTTTAGAATCCTGAGAATGTGCTGCAATAAACTTTCACTGGCTTTCCCTCTCCATAGCAGCAGATAACAAAATTTACATTTCCACTGTGTATAAGAAACTGAAAAGATGAATCCCTATGGACTTAGAGGCTGAGGACCATTGTTTCTTTGTCTACTGAGAAGTAGTTATTATTTATTTGTGAGAGAAATCCAGAAACCACCTCCAAAGGTGAAATCTCCTGTATTTCTTGAAGATGGAAATAAGCATTCCGTGACTGACAAACATCTGAGTTCTCTATAAACACTGATTCTTCCCCCTGGCTTTATTTTACCGTTCAGTTCTTCTAAGCAGCATGGAAATACTTTTGGCCTCTTTTCCCTGTTCCTGGGATGCGTTATCCTTCCCAGAGGCTGGGCTGGCCTTTGTATGAAGCCATTTATGCAGGCAGATCTTGCTTAGTGAAACTGGGCCGTGCTCTGTGGCTGAGATAGCGCAGGCCTTGTTAATACTTAACATTGAGTAAACAGGGCAGGTCATAGCCATTGGTATTACTTACGTCCAAATGCAGTGCAGCATCTTTAGCTGGCAAAGGTCAGGTGAAAAACGGGTCTGCTCTCTGTGAGTGGGATTTGGGGTTTTTTTCCTGTAAAACACAGAAACACAGGAATCCCAGACTCCTAAGGATTAGTTTTCTCTAAGGAGGGCGCGCTGCCTAGTAGAGCGACTGTATGTACTGATTACAGGTTAAAAGTGAGAACCCTCAGTGCAACAGTTCGTTCTGGAGACGAGCAACCAGAGCTGTCTGGAAGGTGCAGAAGAGGAAAGGGGATGGCCTGGTTTCATTTGGTTGGAATCTTGTTTGGTTTATTCTTACAGTGCTGTTGCTTCTTTATGGGCCATCTTTTTTCCCAGTGCATGATAAACTTCTTTGTTTCATAGAATCATCATCCAATTGGAAAAGACCCCTGAGATCACTAAGTCCAGCCATGCCTGTGCCCTTACTAAACCATGTCCCTAAGAAACTCATCTTACCTGTCTTTTAAACACGTCTTGTTTTGTTGTCTCATGGATAAGGTTGCTGCACTTTGACATCTCTTGCCTTCTAGAAATGTCAGCATTTGTTGTCACACTTGCAGAGTTTGTGACGGCTGTTTGAAAGAGAACTTTACAGAATAAATTAACAGCCACAGGAACTTAAAGTATCTGGAGTGAAACACCTTTTTTTTTATTCTTTGTTCAGCACATTGAAAAACATACCTTTGTGGTGCCATACATATCTTAGCTTTCTATTAGAAATCCAGTCTTGCTCAGGAGAGTCCATTACAAGCACAAAGCAGCTGTTCCCCCTTCCATGCTCAGCTATCCCAGAAGTAAACCAAGTGCCAAGCCCACAACCAGAGACCGTCCTGGCTATGGGCCAGACCAGCGAGAGAAAAAACCCTAGTCCCATACCTAAGGCCCCTTACAGAAATTGTTCCTCTGTTATAAAACTCTGCTTTCATGGAGTTAGAGGTACAATGCAAGCAAAAGTATGATGCTTGTGTTAGGGCTCTGAGACCAGTTGGAATTTATAAACTTGAAGTGTAGTATCTTGAGGTCTGCTCGCAGGACCACAAATCAGAAATAACAGCGATTCCTCCACTTGTGTGTCCTTTCCAAGCTGCAAGACTTCACAGCATTTGCAGTCTTGACAGCAGTGTAGCACATATCTTGCTGAGTGTGTTTCATTAATCTCATAATGGCCTGGAGACGGATTGTATTGATGCTGTTATATCCAAATGAAAGCTCTGAAGCCACCAGACAGGAGTAGGAACGTGCCCTTGTTTCTCATGTGTCGAAATAAGCCTCAAAACAATGCTGATCCTCACTAGATTTTCAAGTTGTAGGCTTTACTAACAAATAAAGTGATGAGCAGGCTCCAGTTGGTTGGCTAACGCACGCAGCGCCTAACTAGTCCTCCCAGTTGCCTCTGTCTAGTGCAGAGTGGGTATCAGCCACCTCACTTTCACCAGAACATAGGTTTTCCCAGTGCTGACGTTGCTGTATGTGGTCAGCTGCTGACTGTGTATGAGAACTATTACAGAAAAAACTTCACATAATTGCTTAGGACTGACTTTTGCAGGTATCTGGCTTCTTCCAACTTGTAGGCCTATGGAGGGAGAGGGTGCCTGGTAGGGAGTGTGCAAGATCCAGCCTCAGTCTAGGAGCTCTCCAGGATCCTTTGAGCTAAAGGATGCTATGCGTGATTGTTATAAACTGTTTGTTTGAGTTCTGCATAAATACAGCTAAATCAACAGTGTAATCGGGGGGTGATCTAGGCTGCCTTGCAGGTTTTCAGAGAGCTGCTTTCTGTGCTTTCTGGCATTGTTTAAAAAGTGTTCTCTAGCTCACAGTTATGAGCATAATCTTCCAAATGTGAACAGAATCTAAATTGGCGCAGAGCAACTTGTCAGAATCGGCACCCAGTCTGCAGCAAGAGCTCAGGGAGGGATGTGAACAGCCTTTGTTCTTTGCAGTGGGGGTGTTAATGCTGAAGTTTATGATAATGTACTTGCCAGCATTGTTAATTATTCCACTGGAAGGAAGGAGTTGGAGAATCTGCACAATTTGCTGTCAGTAAGGCTCTTGTTTTGGTGTTCCAGTTTGGCATCTCAAATAGGTGGTGTCTGGGAGAGTCCTGCTTTCCTGGGGGGCATGTGGGGGTGCAGGAGGGACTCTCTTTAGTCACTGATTTGTCCTCCTCATTCCTCTTTGATACAAATAGGATTCATCTAGAAATACAAGGCTTATGATGTTAAAGAAATACTTTTTTTTCCAGTGGGTCCACACAATTGTAGAGCTCATTAACCTGAATGGCTCAATTAGCCAAATGCTAACCTGCTGCCAATGCTGCTGCTACTGTCACTGTTGCCACGTCAAAAATTTGTGTTCACGCATGTGCTTTAAAATGTGCCACTTTTTCTGTTTATCTCTGAGAAAAGAGACGAGGCATATATAGAAAAAAATGCATAAATATATATTCTTGTAGTAGTAACCAAGATAACAGTGAGTAGTACCTGCTATAATATGAAGTGCCAATAGCTTGAACAACAATGTATTCCTGGGGTATTTGGAGTAAGAAACTTTGACTGTAGGGTGAGAGGGATACCGCAATTAGCAGAATGAAGTTCACATCCTTCTCTTTGTCACCAACATTTTAAATTTAATTGAATATGTTAAAGCATACTTTGAAATAGCTGTACAGAGGTCTAGGTTAAAGCTTGTTGATTTAACTCATTTTATCTTTTGTGATTCCCCGTTCAGATCCTCAGTGGAGACGTTGCGTCTCATTTGCGTTAGGGTGCCTGTGCTCAGGACGGTGTAGTTGCATCTTAGTTCAGAGGAATGGGCAGTGAAAAAGAAAAGCTCTAAGCCTGGACATAGTGCAGGACTCTGCAGGCTGATTGTGAGCATTGCCTTTATGTGGGGTCTGATCAAAATAGGGCTTTCTTTTAGCCAGTTGCACGACATGATTTTAATTATGGGGGTCTTGGCAATTATCATTGTTGGGCAACTGCCTAAAGCATTAATTTCTTGAAATTATGCAGTGAAGCTGTAAAATGAGTGTATTCAGATAAACTATCTTGCGCATCAGGTTTCAGAAGACCTGCTGTATAATTCAGGTGTTTGAGATGTGATTTCTCCATACCTGACCAACAAGACAGAATGCATATGGTTTGTTTGGATTAACTTTTCCTCTCTTAGAAGAATAAAGCAAGCTACCCCATTTTGTATCTCAAGACTGTTCTGTGTCACCAGCCCCCTCTCAAATGTTCAAGGATCTCTTTCAATGCAAGCTTTTGTTTAGCAGTTTTAGTAGTAAAATAAAAACATGAAAAAGGTTTATATTCCTTTTGTTATGAAAATAAGAATCCACATTTTCCCAAATAATCACGATGTGCCTTCACACATAGTAGAAGCCTTATTGCACTATACTGTATAAAATAAGGCTTTTGAGGACAGAGTAGGATTGTAAAAGTTGAGGTCCGTTTATGTTCATCTGCTTCTAGACATGGGGGATGGTGGATGAGTGTCTGTTTTTGCTTATCTCTACTTTGGTGAAGCTCCACCAGCTCTTCTAAAGCCTGACTGCTCCCATTGTTTTCTGCAGTGAAGGGCAAAGCGTGAAGGGATTTGATGTGGCCAACAACCTTACTCTTTTTTTTTTTTTTTTTCAGATAGGCAAAACTTGACTATCTGAGAGACTCACCCAAAAGGTGTACTGCCAGTGCAGTTAGTTTGAGAAGTGATCAGAATTGAGACAGTTTTGCTCTGGGAAGTTGTACTGACATAGAAAAGAATTTAAAAAATCAAGGAAGGAAGTGATGTTCTGTGCGCTCGACAGAGCGAGCTTTAATCAAGGTGGAAGCCCACAAGAAGAAAGCCTTTGCTTCCCATTGCCCTTTGCTCTGAGGAAGATAAAGGTGATATCAGTGGTAACTTAGTGGGCTTAGTTCTGTCTCCAGTCCTCTGCGTTAAGCCAGTAAGCCGTGTCAAGTAATCCAGGGACTTTGAAAGGGAAAGAGAAACATCTCACTTCTTGCCTGTGAAGCCTGGTCTCTGCTTGCAGAGGTGGAGCCAGTGGCTGTGTGTGCCACACAGCCAGGGACACCAGCCCAGAGCCAGAATCCAAAGGATATGGTATTTGTCTTGGTACCAGCTGAGGATGTAGGCAAACCGCCTGGGTGGGAATGGTTTGTGTGTGTTAAACCTACAGAAGTAAATGCTGCAGCAATGACCAGGTGCAGCCAGGCAAATGTGTCATGGGGCGCCAGCCACAAGTGGAAGGGCCTGACCCTGCGAGTCACAGCTGAGAAGTGAGGGAAAGGCAAAGCTACCTTTGTCCTTTGGATTTCCCAGTCTCCTGTATCTGTCTGAGTCTCAGAGTAAGAACTACTCTTACTTTTGAGTTGTCCCGTTCTCTCTTGACCTTACTCTCTTGCTGTGCGCTCTTCCTGGCCATTTAGTTGGAAAGTCGATTGAGCAAATAACAGCACGTTAGGGGTTAAGGCTTTCTGCTCATTTCTCGCTCCAGCCATGCCATCATGCAGTACAGTACATGTGGAACAGCCTGTCGGCTGCTAATTTCCATGTGTTCCTTTTTTATGAGGCACGTCACTTAAATTTACCTCCATCCCACACAAACCAGGTCCTAGTATTATCGCACCACATTATTATTGAAAATTATTTGCATTAGCAATGCTTTATTTTAAACAAAGGGTAAAAAAAGACTTCTATGATGTGTTAAAATGTGGCACTTCATGTCAGCCTTCCTTGCCTACTACTTTGACAGGGTTTTCTCTTGCTTGGGTTCTTTATCACTTTCATAAAGGGTAGCAGCAGTGGGATGGACTCCTGTGTGCTCAGCGGTGACTCAGACTTCTGTGCAAGCTGGTGCAGTTGCAGTGCCGAATCAGGATGGAGTGAAATCCTCTTTCTGACTCGACTTGGTCCTGGTTTTGTTTTCCTCTCTCAAGTAACCTGTTTTGTGAGGCAGTATGGGACATAACGGTTTAATAACAGTGAAACTATTAATGTCACACCTTCCCTTCTACTCTGCGCATTGTTGATATAAGCTACAGGTCTCATTTATTTTTGCTGTGTTTATAAGTTGAAAGACACGAGATGGGGATTTCTTGCTATGTACTTATCTTGAATTTGTTGGCTTGAAGTCCAGAGGACACGCTGACTCCTGAAAATGGTCATTGTGTATCACGTGTCCTTGGAAAATGGATGGACAAAGCTGGCAGCACTTGGATGTAACACGGCTGTGAAAGGCTTGGATGCAGGGAGTGAATCAGGGCACAAAGTCCTCTCTACTGCCATGTCACCTGAGGGCTCTGTGAAGACTGGCATTAGCTGAAATCTTGAAGGAGGGTTGTCTGCAATGTTTTGGAGAGATTCCTGCCCCACACCCAATCCTTTTTGCAATTAGCTTCTATTGAAATGATCCCCTTCAGTGCCACAGCTCTGCGCCCTTTCCTTGGGGGGTGCCCTCAGCACAGGGCACAGCTTGGGTCTTGTGGTGGGTTTTGGTGAAGAAAGCCAGGGTGGTGGTCATCCGCAGGGTTCCAGGCTGAGTCAGTCAAAAATAGGTCTTTTCTGTAGGTTTTGCAGTGCATCTCTGGTCATTCACACCCCACCCTTCCTGCACTTTATCTCACCCCATCCTGGTGGAGTTATTTATCTCACCGGCCTAAAAATGAGTGGGGAAGATAGTGCTTTCTATTCTCTGAACAAAGATGGAGAGAGATATCCATAGCAGAGCTCTGAACATTGCATAGAGCAAAGTAAAATAAAGGCAGGCAAACGTCCACCTTGCCCCTCAAACTTTAGATTATAAATCAAGCTAAAGAAAATGCAGTTAATTCCTGATCTGGTATGGATAGCGCTGATTTGTTGAGGGCTGTGCACAGAAACACTGTAGCTAAGAGCGTGCTAGGCTTTGTTTGCTGGTTGGTTGGATATTTATGTCAGGTTGCCAGGCAAATTCGTATATTGCTATGCTGCAGGCAAGGTCTTGAGGGTGGGGGAGATGGGTAAACATCTTAGATCTAAAGGTGTAGGAAGAGGTTTGGAGGAAAAGAATGAGGAGCTGCGTTTGGAAGTTGTAAAATCTGCATCTTATTTTGTCCTCTGTTGCTGAGGCAGAGGTATAGAGGGCTGAACTGTTGTGCAGCGCTGCCAGGTTAGCACCTGTGCACTTCTGTACCCTTGTGCTGCGAGAGGGCAACATCTAATGGAACACTTGACAAACCAGTCAGTCCTTGTTATATGATTGGGGTTTGTGTCACTGCTTGGACATTTCCATGTTTGTGGAGACCTGCACACTCAAAACCTATAATAATTTCAGTTAGTGTCTCTTCTGCCAGTACAAACTACAAAAAGTAGTTAAATAGGCAAGGAATCTATCTGCAGTCTATGCAACAGTTCCCTTTCTCACCCTCAGATGCCATCTTTCTGCAGCCTGTGTGTCACTCCTCAGGTTCAGACCTGCAGTTTGATACAGGATGATTTTCTAATCACTATTTGAATGCCTGGAAAAGCTGGAGACTCCTCCTGTGTTTGTGAGTACACGTTGTGATTTACAGGAAGACAAAGTGTGTAAGCCAACGCAGTAATGTTCTGAAACTAAAGTTAAATCGGGAACCAGAAATAAAAGCCAGTATCAATCTTTTATGTATTTAGTTACCAAACAGCATCTCCTTTGTCAACAGCACACGTAACAACCACAAAAACAGAGCTGTCCCTCACTTTTAGTTACTTTTAGTATACGCCAGGGCTTTCTGTTCTTGTATACAGTCTCAGAAATAGCTGAAATGATTATAAATGTGTTTCAGCAAACAGCAGCTTTTTTAATGACAAATGTAATTGCTAGATAAGCTTGAGGGTTGCAAAATGCTGAGGTTTAGCACTTCACTGGACAAACTGTGCACGTTTTTGAGACAACCAGCATATGGGAGACTGTCAGCAAACCACTTTCAAAGTGACTCATGGAACAGAGTTTTGAAAGGGAAATCATAATCACAGCCATAGCACATCAGTGTGTTTTTCAGTTATTGCTCTTTCATCCTTTCTTGGACTTGGTTGGAAATCAGTTTGGTTTCATTCTTTTTTTACTCTGAAATTAGTAATTTGTATTTTCAGGCTATCGTGACTTTTCGTTTTCTATTGCACAAAGGCAATAGGAGTTTATTTGAAAGCTGTCTTATGAAAGATTCACGTTTCTCTAAGTATGTGAGAAACCATCTTTACATTTTATTTAAAGTGGCAGCCTACAAGAAAGTTGGATCTCTATAGCCACTGAACTCATCCTCAGGCAGTCAGGGCAGGTATGTAGAGTTAGCTTGCTTTCAGCAGAAATAAAGCAGTTGTTTCTTGTGTGAGAAGATTAGAAAGATGGGAATTTTTACTGAAACGAACTCTGGAAATAGCCAGAGCAGGAGAGAGCAGTAGTTCCCACTTTGTTTATGGAAACTCATAATGAAATAATAGATAACAAGCTAGCATGATGTACAATCTGGAGAGATGAACCTCTACTTGAGATTTGACAACACTACTCTTGAAAATATTTACTGCTGCAATTTAAGTAGAAATTACCAAGTATTTTTGTCAGTTGATCTTCACTATAACACAAACCCAAGTAATTTAAATAATAAAGGTTCCAGTAACTATCTTGCACATGAATATTCAACTTCATGCACACCCAGACAGTGCCTCAGAGTTCCTCCTTTGCCTGGCATGGGAGGCTGGGTACATGTAGCCCCTGCACTGCCATTGTGTTTTCCTTTCCTGCTGCTTCAAGCAGTAACCATAATGCACTCCTTGGATATCTGGGAACGATGTCAATGCTTATGTTCAATAAAAAGCCAGGTAGGTTAGAAGTAGGAGTATTCTGTACCTGGACGAGACACTTTGTTATCTTAATTTTGAAATGTATGCAAATACCCAGATATGTTTCTGAGGAGGAGCAGATATTCTGTCCTGGGACAGTAATTGGATTGCGATTACTCAAATAACTGTTAGATACCTTTCTTCATGTGAAAGGCAAGGTTTATATGTGTGAAAGACAGTAGAAACAACATCTCATACTCAGACTCCAGTACTTGGAGCATTCACTGAGGCTTTGAAGGTCCTGATGCAGTTTGTACCTAGGCTGTGTTCAGCTGGAAATTACATCAGTGCAGAAACAGGTCTGCATGTTAAAGGGCAAAGTTTGTCTTTGAAGGCCTTTTTTCCTTTCCTCTTTTTTCTTTTGTCTTTCTGTTGAAGACCGTTGTAAGATTCTTCATTGAAAATGATGTCTCCTTCATTTTAAGCTGCTGATAAAATAAAATGGTATTTTTCTTGTGACCTGGAAGTGGACATGGGAGAAATTGTACGAATTAGTTGCTTGTAGCGACTCTTAATACTTTCTAACATTCTTTCCTTTTCCTCATGCCTCCTTACTACTAAAGACTAAACAAAATATTCTGCTTTACTGACAGAACTTCTTATCCTGCAGTTTTTCTTTTACAAGGAGACTTGCTTTGTAGTTGCTTGGCATAGGGTTGCGTTAGTTAACCACAACTAAGTTTGCTTTGTTTAGATCCATTTGTGCCCAGAACAGAACGAAAAGCAAGCAGTCAGTGTGGGCCAAGATCAAGAGAAATCAAAAGGTGTCCTGTTCCTCAGATCCAGGTGAAAGCTTGGTCAGAGACTGAGCAAAACACATGGCAAGGTGTTATTTGATAAGACATTGAAGTGCCAGGAAGCCAGGGAGTCCACATGGGGAGCAGGAAGAGTCAGGGACAGGCAATAGGGAGGGCACCTGGAGTGCCTGCCCAGTGCAGCACGAACAAGGCAGTCCCTTCCCTTCAACGCCCAGCTGAGCCAGGCACTTGGGCACAGCAGCTGCCAAGATGATTTGTAAACAGATTGCTGCCAGCGATGCTGTGGGCTGAGTGCAGCCTGGCAGAGGCTAAAACACTGCAAGTAAGCTTCTGATGTACAACCTCAATTTTGAAACAACTGTGTGCATCCCCAAACTTGGAGTATTCTGTAGTCTTAGATCCTATAGATTTAAATGCAGGGTTTGGTGTTGCTTCCTAAAATTATCTGAGATTTCAAAAAATTTTTGTACTACAATTTTTTAAATAATTTTCAGAAAGAAACATTAGAAACTGAGATCTGAGTACTTAAATTTTAAAATATGAAGATGGCTTTGTATGTTGTTTCCCAGCAGCAGTCCAGTAACATACCAGGTATAACTTCTAAGCTACTGCCTCAGCTTTACAGTGCTCTCTTACCCTCCCAATTCCCAGATTGGCAAAGGATTTATTAAAATTGTAGCTACTTCCTTGGCTTCTTCAAGTCTGTTCTTCTTGTCACAGTTCTGCTTAATATGTTGGCATTATTAAAAATCTAATCAAGCTTGCTACTCAGTGTGACTGTGGTTGCTCAGTCTGGTTTACAGCTTTTGCTATCTGTCCTCTCTCACAAATATGAGCTGAGCAATCACAGAGAACAAAACTCTCACAGGAGAGCGTACTGGAAAAAAAGCCATCAGATGAAAATATCTTGGAGTTTCAGCAAGAGGGTGACTCTTCAACCTCAGAAAAAATGACAAGGTGAACTGATCTCAATTTATTTACTGGGGGGAAGACAAAGTCTTTTCTGGATATTCCTTTTTTTTCAGATCAATAAGACATTTTGTCAGGCTGCAGCCCTTTGTTTCTACATACACAAGCAAAGGAATTCCTAGGAGTCTCCCTGAATGAAACACCGCATCATCTTCTGAAAGCACTGGTCTTGGAGAAGGATGCCTGGTATTTATTTAATTAAAATTGGAGTTGAAGCAAATTCCATTGTACTTTAGGTGAAGGACAGATCCATCGTGTGGAGGAGGAAATCTAGCAAAACATTCCAAACCAAATAACTCTGCAGTCACGCTTAATTACGGGCTCAGGTTGGATCCCTTCTCCTAGTCCGTTCTAGTACGGCTTTCCAAGGGTCAGAGATGGAAGGATCTTCCCACCACAGTCCTGAAGGGACTGCCAAGCAGCTGTGCCGGGCAACTGTATAAGGTTAGTTAAAATCCATAGCAGAAACAACCTTTTTATTTTTAAAAAGTGCAATAAAGGCATGTGGCTCTTGTAATTCTACAGCTCAAGCAGTAGGAGGTGCAGGTTTATATTCAGAGACCAGAGCAGGGCAAGCAGAGATCATCCTGAGGGGGAAGCCACTTTTTAGGCATCTGGGGAGTTATGTAAAAGACCCCCATTAAGTCTGGAGTTCAGATTGTTTGCAGATTTTAAGCAGTAGCTGTCAGATGTGAATTCAGCCCCTCCTAGCATTAGGTGGGCACATTTACTGCATTTTGAATATGTCTTCATCACAGGACTCTTATGATGCTTTTTTCCTCACCCTTTTCCTTTCTGATTGAAGGAAATACTTGCTGCATTCTTATTTTTTATGTATTATTACTTTTGCCATAGAATAAAACTCAAAGGGAACTTCTTGTTTGGAGTCACTTGCCATCGACAAATGCCATACTGCTCCTTTGGGGCTACGGCTCAAGGCAGAAAAAGTTCTTGTAGGACGGAAAAGCAATTTTAACGTGAACTGTGTTAAGCGTTAGTTCCTCAAATAAAGCTCTGTTACAGAAAAGAGATGGAAAAATTGGCCACTCCTGGGCTGCTGGTTTTGTCAACTCTGTAGCTCTGAGAGGGATCTGGTGATTGCTCGTGTTTGGTTTGACCAGTTTGGATTTTTCAGACAAGAGGCAAGCTGGGTAGTGTTTAGGAGTAGGGACTGAGGAAAGAGGGCCTCCTTTCCATATTGATCGACAGGAGGTGGCTGTACGTGCGACAGGAACGCTGCCTGGGCTTGGTGGTTCCATTTGAAGTTTAAGACATGTTTAATGGCAACCTTTTGCCACCCAGAGAAAGGGATATGATAGATCTGCCTGATTTGCCTGGGTTATTGTTGGTAATTGAATTTAGTTAGAGCAACGCTCCATCTCTGCTGCAATAGCTTCTGTTTTAATCCCATAGTACCAGGATTCGTCTCTCAGCCATCATTGTTCCCTTGTGAGTACCGGGTGTTCTTTGTCTGCAGTTGCTTTCTTGTCTCACAGGCCTACTATTTTCATTCACTTTCTAATTTCTTTCTCTCCCTTTCTTCTGTCTGTCTCCCTCCAAATCTGTGTTAGGTGATGCATATGTGCAGAAGGGGCTGTTTCTAATGAGCTCCTAGGCAGGGAGAAGGCAAGATAGATCACTTTCAAAATTGAAAGAGAAGGGTGGGGGTGGCAGTTTACGCTGAGGGGCACTGTATTTTTTAATAGATTCTTATTTAATTAAGAACACTTCTGGAGGGATGAGGGATGATGGTGTCTTTAGTAACACATTAGAGAACAGCAGAATAGTTGTTTAGATATTTTATCCCAAAGCATTCTGGGATTTTTCTCTTTGAGAACTGCCTTTGTGCTTTCACTTTACGTGCTATGGTTAATAAAGAAAAGAACACGACCATAAACCCATTGTGAAGTACCTGTGTTGTCTGAAATGCATTGAAATGAGCTCTTTTTGACGCACGTGTGGAGGCTGATGCTTGTCTGAATAGGCACTAAAAATGGGGAGGAGGTTCCATGCTTATACTGACCTTGACTGGATCAGGTTGACTCCTGTTAATGAAGAAGAAGTATTTTTAATGAAAAATTTGCAAGTACAGAAGAAGTATTACCTGAAATTAAGAATACTTGTCACTAGTATAGATGCAACAGAAATGCAAGTTTGACGTAACAAGTCTTATAGTACAGGTCATAATTTCAGAAAGAAACTAATGAAACTCAGGGGAAAACCCTGTTCCCACCTAAGTTAGTTGTGGGACTCTTTTGTTGTCACTAGTGCCAGGAGTTCTTCCTCAGTGTCTAGCATGATTTTGCAGGGTGGGTAGTTAGAAAGGTCCTTTTACCTGTGTGCCATTCAGAAGCGTGCAAGATGAAGTGAAACTTCACTGTACCCATCTGGAAAATGGTTAAAATAGAGCTTGCAACTTCAGGTATGTTGTGTAGCCTTAGTGGTGGAGGCAAGGTTGTTGTAAAAGTATCAGCAAAAGCCTGAAAAAGAACTGCTTACATTTCCAGAACAAACAGCCAAACCACCGACCACTCTTGTCTTATGCCATGGGTGCGCACTACACTGACGTGGACCAAGCAGGCTGGTTTTATACTATCTTATATTTCATGCACACAATTTTGGATGTCTCTAGCATAAATTTGGAAAAGTGAGAGAGGAAGAAGATTGGCTTATGGCTCGTATCATCTTTATCCAAAATGTCCAGTCCTAAACATTTTCCAATCCACGTGATAGCAGAATGACTTCTGCCTCCAGCCTTTGCAAGAAGTTCTGAGCCATATTTAGAGCCGGCATATGCAAGCTCAAGGTAGGAGTAGGATCCTCAGGGAGTTGTAACGACTTATCAAGACTTTAACCCAAAGGTCTCACTAACCCTTGCAGGAGATGAGTTGCCCTGCCAGCCTGTGCTGGCACTGCTCATGTGAGAGCTCCTTTGTCCACCCTGGGCAGAAATCAGCTGACTTTAGGGAACCAAGTTAGGTGTTTGGTATTTACTGAGCACAAGTGGTTTAACTGAAAAAGGTAGCGAGCTCTCAAATAAAGGGCATTTTGTAGACCTAGTGGTTCCAGAGGGGATGTCAGCCAGCTGGTACCTTGCTGAGCCTGGTCGTGGCTGAAAGCAGTGTTTTCCAGGACTGAGTCTGAGGTTGAGAGTTTCTGTGGCATCACACCAGTTTGGAAGCTAGGCAGAGTGGTTAAACCTACTTCTTATCCCCTCTGTGTCCTTGCCATCAATGATGATTTTACTATCTACATTATCCTGTTTTCTCTTCTTTGTAACAAGGAACAAAATCTTCCCTCTCTCTGCTGCTTCAGTATTAGATGTTAAACAAACTGAGAGAGCCTATGAGAGCGGCAGCGAGAATGCCTACCTCAAAATATTGTGTGATCCCTTCCCACCACAATGACACAAACCAGGCCAGTTGCCTGTGCTGATGCCTCAGAGCAGGGCGGCTGAGCAGATGCAGTTCATCTAAAATATATGGGAGTTCGTAATTATCACTTTAGAAAAACAGGATTTTGTTTATTTTTGAAGCAATGTTATTAGCTACAGGTCCTATTGTATCCTAGCAATTTAGTTGTGTCAAAGATATGATTAAGCTGCAGCCATGGGACTCAAGTAAAACTGCCAGATCACATTAGTAATGTAATTTGTGTTTGTACAGCAACCATTTTCAGTTTTTTCTACACAAAGGTCTGCAGCAGACTTTGGTTTTATTCCTCACTCGTTTTCTTTGCAAGGACACAAGGGCTTATAAATTGGCAGTTAAATTCCAACTAATGTGAATTTTAGGAATTAAGAAGTAATTTTGACTCTCTACATTAATGTTTGGACTCTGATGACAAACCTGAGTTTGGGGCAGGTGTGTTCTGATTTCCTATGAGCTTTGATTTTTCAGGGCCGTGGCTGTGCCTGCAGCAGAATTGGTGTATATATCCTATCTGCGCTCCATATAAACCCCGTACATGAAAAGCTGTCTTTTAAGGCTGTGATCTCCATTGAATATATTTATATGTAGTTCACAGGAAGATTTTGCTGAAACCTCAAAGGCAGAAGGGGCCTTCCTCCCTTATTTTTTTCTAGAGGAAGTAAGGGCCTAACTGGTGGTTACTCCCAGATCTCTCAAAAGAATCCCAATCCCATCTGGCACCAAAACATTGTCTCTGTCTTGTATTTAAGGAGCTGCCTATTTTTTACTGATTTTGTTAAAATCATTGCTATGGATTCTAGCTTGTTCAAGTACACCAGTCCAGATCCACTAAGCACAACAGAAAATAGAACCAAGGATGAGAGCAGTCCATTCAGATAATCTTTCTAGAACAGTTAATATTTTCTTTTTAGTCATATCCCTTTAAACCTCCCAGATTTGTTTGTTGTCTTATCAAGAAACCAGTTTTATGACTTGCATTCTCGATCATGAAGAACTGTGTGATTTTTATTTAGCAGATTGAGAAATGTCATAAAGAAAAAAGTGAGCAGGCAATACTTAGCCACCCATTTCATTTCCTTTAGTCCCACAAGTGCTAAATTCTGGTTTTAATTTCACTATTGGAATTCCAGGACCTTTTAAAGATTTGGCTGCATCCCAAAATGGCCTCTTAAAAAATGCCTCTTAAGTTGCAGCCATGCCAAGTAACCTGCTGCAGACAAAGGTCTCAAGGTATCACCAGTAGCAAACAGTAATTGCTTGTTTGCAAGGGCAGCTTAGTATCTCTCTAATAGACTCCTTGGGAGACGCAGGCTGGTGTGTTTGTGTGCTGTCTGCACTGTCTTATCTAGACCTACTGCCGTGAGGTGGACAAAGCATCCAGTAAGACTTGTGACTGGGGGAACAATTCCGAAGAATCGAGCCCAGAACAGGCTTAGATCTTGGCTGGTCCCATCTTAATAATGACACGTGTGGACTTCGCTTGATGAACTGGCCGCCATGGCCACTGCACAGACTCGGGCAGCATGGGACTGCCCCAGTGTGTGCCTTAGCTGCTGTGGGGCTCACGAGTCTTGGAGTGACTAGAGACCAGCCTAAGCAGGGCAACGTGTGGTTCAGCAAAGCCAGTCTTGTCTAAAACACCCTTTGAAGCACTCCTGGCCACGTAAGCAACGTATAACTTCTCAGTTTAGGGGTTTGATTGCTTTGGTGTTTCTCCTTAATGGGTTATGAGAGAAGGCTCTGTATCCGAGGGCTGGAGCCCCTCTGCTGTGAGCACGGGCTGAGGGAGCTGGGGTTGTTCAGCCTGGAGAAGAGGAGGCTCCGGGGAGACCTCACAGCGGCCTTCCAGTACCTGAAGGGGCTACAGGAAAGCTGGGGAGGGACTTTTTACAGGGGCAAGGAGCGACAGGATGAGAGGAAATGGCTTTAAACTGAAAGGGGGAAGATTTAGATCAGACATTAGGAAGAAATTCTTCACACTGAGGGTGGTGAGGCCTTGGCCCAGGTTGCCCAGGGAAGCTGTGGCTGTCCCCTCCCTGGAGGTGTTCAAGGCCAGGCTGGATGGGACCTTGAGCAGCCTGGGCTGGTGGGAGGTGTCCCTGCCCATGGCAGGGAGGGTGGAACTGGATGATCTTTAAGGTCCCTTCCAACCCAAGCTGTTCCAGGATTCTGGCACGCTGTACATCACTGCAGGTAGAATACTACTGTATTTGAGATGAACCTCAGCAAAGCCTGTAACTTTTAAGTGTAGGAGGTTTTCATCTTCAGTTCAGAAGTCACACTCAGTTACGCCAGATCTGCAGGCCCCATTGCAAGCAGCAGCAGCTCACAAGTGTTCACATGAACAACTTTACTCTTTGAATAAACGCATAGTAAAATTGCCACTAAAATGTAAGGTGGGGGTCTTGGAGATGCAAATGTTGCTGCCATTAATGGACAACTGCTAATAGCTGAGCTCTGTTTCGCCTAGGTAAGGGCAGGCTGAAGAGGTGTGACAGCCGTACTAAAATCACAAATGGGTGCAAAAGGCAAATGTGGAAACTGCAGGAATCCTAGGCAGTCGGTGCAATTGAGAGAGGCAGGGCTGGTAATGAAGCTGTGAGGCTTCATCATAGGCTGCAATAATGGGCAAAAGTCTAACTAAATAGGATCAAAAGAGAAGTTGGGCAAATTCTTGTAAGGGAGGACTATGTCTAGCTATTGTGGTCCAGGTGCCTTTTTCAGGCGCAAGGCTGCCTGAGCCACTGGCTAATTGTAGGAAGCTGGGTCGGGTATACAAGGGGAAGGCATCTTTTGTATTTGCCTTACTTCTTGCAGTCTTTAAGCACCCATTGCTGGGTGCTGTGAAAGAAAGGATACCAGGCTAAGTGGGATCTGTCTGTATAACAGGGCAGTTTAGGAAAACACCTGCGAAAAGATATTTTGAATCATTTTCTTTAATTCCTTTCAAAAAAAAAAAGGTTGGTCAGACTGTCTTGGGAGAACATACAGGCTAAATGTACTGCTGTCAGTCGGTATGCAGTTCACAGTGGCTCAGGTTTGATATGAGTATTGTATTTATCTTCACTGCAAAGGAGGCACTGGATAATTTTCAAGTGCCATAGCCACTTGATCTTCTCACTTGTGCAGATAAAATGTTGTAGCAAGGCTTAGCTACTCTGCGTTGTGTGTGTACGTGCATGTGCATACCCACTGGCTTTGGTGGATGGTAAGTGCTAAACAGCTCGTACTTATTGGGATAAACTGTGACCCAAAGGGCCATCTTGTTTTTATGGATGTTAAAAATTTAAACACATTGGCTTATGTTTAGTGAGCAGCGCTCGCTTGGGCAGCACAACCACGTACAGTACGCTACCTACCATTGCATTCCTTGACTGCCGTCAGCTCGTGTTACCCAGCTGAAAGGCTGACACTCAACCACGAAGGTCAATATGCTTAAGGTCTGGAGCATCAGCGAAAGAACTGCTTTCTAGAGAGCTCGCTATCAAGCTGTGCTATTTGTCTCAGGTACTTGTAGTAGCTTGGGTTAAGAAGAACCTTTTTCCTTTCTGTAAGGGCCCTTTTGAAGTTAAAACATGATGCTGTCATCATTGTCTGGAAACAGTTAGCTCTTCTGTGTCCTATTGGAAGCCCAAGGAGGTGAGTCTGAATCCAAGGTGCTGCTCTGAAAGCTTCCTGATGCTGGCAGTGGGAACGTGTGAATTATTTGGTGCAGCTGCTGGTGGTGAAGAATGTGTTGGTCTGGTCTAGGTATGGTGCCTCCTGGAGGCAATCACTGTCTCTCCATGGGGTTGGTGGAGGGAAGGGGAGAAGCCTTCTGCTGCATGGGCCCTTGTTGGCACAGGGGCTGCACGCTGTACTTTATTGGAACTTGTGGCATCAATCTAGTTTGCTGTGCTAATCCTTCTCAGTTAATACTTCCTGCATTTAGCTTTGGAAAACGAGCATTAGCTTCAAGAGTCACATCTGGATGCCAGCAAAAACAGTCACTACAGAAGCCCCAAACCATTACAGGATTCTGGTTTAAGTTTAAATTACTTCCTTTAGTTTGTTTCCTTTGTGCTTCAAAAAGTTTCTAGGCAAGAGTACCTGCAGAATTGTAAGAGAAAAAGCAATCTCACTTTTGGAAACACTGAACTCATATCACCGCTCCTTTCTAATTTGTCTTTCAAATAAGTAATTCCCATGGTGACCAGGAGAAATGAAAAGGCAAGAAGGGGTTGGGTGCTGGTGTTGAAGCGGACCTACCCAAAGGTACGATGTATCAATTCTATTTTCAAAACTATCAATTGTAATTTTCAGATCACTCAGACCATGTGAGTTATTTTTGACAGATTCTGCCGACCGCATCCTTTGACATCTGAGAATGAGGAAAATCTGGCAGTAGCTTTTGAAAGAACATTTATCCTCATCAGTAAGATAAAGCTGTCAAAGGAACCCAGAGACATCCATGGAAAATAAACAATGATTCAATATGCAAAACTAGTTTTCTAGTCCCAGAGAAAGGTAGGAGAGGTACATGTCTGAGAGCAGCATTTGAACATTCAGATGAATGAGCGAAGGGAGAATTGAATTGACACAGAGAATTTACTATTCTGGAGGACTTAAATGGTAGAAATTATTTTATTTCTGAAGTGTTTGCTCAAAATACCAATTTATCAAGGATAATGTCTTTGTGGCATTTCAGGCAATTATGTATGCATCTTAGGCATCTGATGTCTAATGCTGTGGAGAAAACACTGATGTTTCTGGTATTGTATTTTAGCTGGATATGTGGAGCAGCCAGCAGAATGAGTATGTTACAAGAAAGAATTACTTTATTGCATTTTTTTGAGAGTTGAATTGTATGATAGAATGCAGTAACAACTTAGTAGCAATTGCCTCAAAACAGCCCTTAGATGGAGCAAACAGTGAGAATGAGGATAACTCAATGTGTGGCATGAGCAAGTCGCATTAAAGTAGTGACCTCTCTGGTGCGTTCTGAGTTTGTGGCCAGCACGCTCACAGGGATATCATTCCAGCTTACAAAATACAAACCTTGTTGGTTTAATGTCTGCTCACAGGGAAGACAGGATTCGCTTCTCAGTTTTCTGGCTTTTAATACGCTTTAATTGAGCAGAAGGCGTTTTGTTTTTCTTGAATGTGAATTTTTGACAGCATATGTTGGAGTGCATTCCATGTTAGTAAAGAGCATCTAACATTCTTCAAGCTGGCAACAAGCTCATGCTTGTTGTGGAAGAGCTTGTAAACCCTAGCTACATATCACAATCCACTGTGATGCCTGAAAGCATCCACACCTGGGCAGCACAGATATAGCAAGAAAAAAAGATACTTGTGTGCCTTCAGTATTCACAACTAAATAATTAATTGAATATCAATAATGTGAGTGCCTGTTTCTCCATTTTTGCCTTCCAGTGCCCTTCTATTCTGCTGTATTCCAGGGCTAAACAGCAGCAGGGGAGAAGAAATCCCCAGAGCTGTGTAGGTTTTTCTCCTAAAGCTGGTATTGTGGAATAAGGATAATGTAGTTGAAGCTCTGGAGGCCATCCAGCCCAGCTCCTGCTCAGAGCAGGGTCAGCTGCATCAGGTTCCTGAGGACCATGTTCACCTGGGCTTTGAATATCTCCAAGGATGGGCAGTTTCTCTGGGCAGTCTCCTCCGGTGTTTGATTCCACTCACATTGAAACTTTTTTTGCTGGTATATAATTGCAGTTTCCTGTGTTGAAGTTCATGGCTTGCTCCTCTATCTACCACTATGTGGTCCACAAGACATGGGCTACATCCTGCCATTCATTGAAGACAGCAAGAAAACCTCCCCTTTACCAGCCGTCTTTAGGACTTACGAACTCGGCTTGCTGTAATCCTTCTAGGGAGTAATGGGGAGGGAGGATGTAACAGTTTGAGTTGTAGGCACCTGTGTTGGACGTGATGCTGCACAAGGTTGTTTTGTGCAGACCAAGTTGTGTTTGCCCCCTGCAGCCTTGATGAACTTCTCAGCCTCCATCAGCACTTACTGGAAGGCTGGTACATCTGGAGATATGAGTACCTGTTGCCCTTCTGGGGCACCCTGAGCCCTAGAACTGAGAAAACCAGCAGTTATGAAGGATTCCTGTGGCACTTTCTGCAGGAACAAATGAAGAAAAGAAGGGATTAACTGTCATTGCTGGCATATTTAGAGCTACCTCTTTCAGTAATGGATAATTACTAACTAAGCAGGGCTCTTAGTACAATCTTCCTTCTTAAGAGTTTAATGAATCCTCACTGTGCATTGTGGTGACGATTCTTCTTTTCATTTCACACAATAAGCAAATTTTTGGTATAAATCCAAATAGTTACTGCATTCTGCCTGTTGACACTCCCCCCGCTGGTCCAGCAGATGACGTATACATTTCCTCATGTTGCAAAAACAACTTGGTGGTACAGATCAGCAGTATGTTAATTTGCCGGTTTATTATTATTATTATTTAAAAAGTGAGACATTTTCTGCAATAATTTCCTGCATTCAGAGAAAGGGCTGCCAGGGAACGTACAGTTACCTGCAGGACTAACTGTTACAAATTCTCCTCAGACAGTTCTGTTCGGTAATTACTTCAAAATTTATTTTTCTTGTGGTGATTAAATGCAGCGTACTTGTAAAGACATTTTTGAGTATGTTCCATCTTGCCGACTGATCCCTGTGATTAGTCAAAGTGTTGCTATGGGACTGTCTGCCCTAACAGCAGAGGGAAGGGTGATTCCTAAGGCATGAAAAGTTGGTTCTAGGTGCCCTGAAGCCAGATTCGGGGAGCTGAGAGCAGAGAACCAGGTAAGACATTAGGTCTGGTCTAATTTACTGCTTCTCTTATCAATTAGAGAAGTGATTTCCTCTGTCAGAGTAATACTTTTTTTTTTTTTTTAACCCCTTAAAAGAAGAGTATAATTCCTCAAATTGAAGGATATAATCTCAGTTATATACGACACTGCCTTATATCACTGTGTAATGAATCCTTTTTCTGGATAGGAACAGGGAATAAATAACTTATACAGCTAAAGCAGGAGATTTTTTTAAATTACTAAGGCCTTGTTCATGTACAAAAGAAATACTAAACTCAAACCACCACCACCACCACCATCTCCAAACCTTAGAAGAGGGAGTTGTGGTTTAGGATGCCCGAGACAAGCTAAGAAATTTTTGCCCTGATCTAGCACCAGTGGCTTTTTTTTTTTTTTTTTTTTTTTTCTTTCCTGTTTGGAAAAGCTGGGAAAAGATCAGCATCTTCAGCTGATGATAATGATGAGGAAGCCAAACCACCTTGGCTCATAGCTCAAACCTGGGAAGAAATGTCAGGAGCGAGGCAGCCTGTTACACAGACCTCTGGGAGCCAGTAGGTGTGGTGGTAATACACATTTTGTTTTCTTCAAGCATTGCTGGAGTCCCTCCATGTGAACTGCTGGCCCCAACCTTTCACGGAGGGACATGGCATCCCTAAATTGTATTGTCTTATGGGAAAGATGGTGCTCACTCCTAAGCAAATATTTTTTTTTTTTATGTATTTTCAGGCAGGGGGCAAAGAAGGTGTTTTTCTTGTTGATTTTGAGGATTTTGCTGGTACCAGCCTCTTATTTCATCTTGCCTGTGGGTAGCCTGTGTGTTTTCTAAGTGTCAGGATGCTGAGTGCTAAGTGCATTTGATCAGTATCATTAGCAGCCCCAAGTAATTGATTATTGTCCATAGCTGAGTATTCAGAGCAAGCACACAGCCAATGGCAGTCACTTAATCTGTCATGCCTGCATGTTCTTGCCCTCCCGAGATCTATCAGCTGTGTAGCATCTGACCCCATCAAGAAAATCATTGATGGCTGCTTCGTATTTGCCATGTACCCATTAACTTGCCTGCATTAACCACCTGAACTGGCTGCAGTGTACGTAGGAGGAGAATGTATAGTGGGGATGGCAGAGTTTGTCAATCTTCTTTTAGTCTTCCTTTTCATGCAAATCTAAGCCTGGATTTTTGTGGTAAGATGGTCTTTAAATGTCTACTGTTCAATTATTTTTCTGGTGTTAGTATTAATTGCGAGACTCAAAATAGGTTGATTAGAATAAGACCTCACAGAGGTGTTTATAATTCAGATTTTAGAGATGTGACTAATGAATAACAACCACAGCTAATCAGTTCTCAAAACTGATGGTAATGAGCAGAAAAGGGGGAGGAAGCCAACCTGTGTCTCTGCTAATGCATTTTTTCAGCACTGCAGTGGAGGGTCGCAAGATCTCTTAACAAGTGTTTGACTCGGAGCTTTCGATTTTCACAGGAAAAACCACTTTTGTTAAAGCAATGCCTAAAGATGAATTTTAAATGACTGGTTGCCAATTACAGCCTTTAAAGTTAGGGCAGTATTTAATTGTTGGAACTCTGTGGAGACTCAAGGCTTGCAATGGCATCCTTGGGCTTTTTATTTATAAGTTGGGTTTTCCTGCATTCATAACAGCTACAAAAATGACAGCAGTGAACACTGGAGCCCCTTATTCACAGAAATGGCACCACAGGGGCATTGGCAGTGCATTTTTTCTGCATTTCCAATATTTTTGACCTTGATCAAGGTCATTTCTTAAACATGAAAGGATGCGTTAATTCTTTTGCTATAATCTGGTCAGTCCTCTGTCTCTGGATGCATTCATTTAACCATGTAGTGAGTTTGCTGTACTGAATAGGAAAGAACTTGAAACTTATCAGGTGTTCCTGAACTGAAATCTCAGTCAGGAATAGTCTTGATCCACACAGGAATTGAGGAGGTGTTAGCCTTGGAAAATTCCTCTCAGATCAGGAGCAGACATCATCATGTCAGCTCTGTTTCTGCCGTGTGCCAGAGCCTTGTAAACAGGGAGTATTTCCTAACAACCCTTCAGGTTTTGCATTTTAGTTTGGGGTTTTTGACCCTGAAGGACACATTTGTTATCAAAGTGTGTTCCCTGCAATTGAACAAATAATTCCACTGACACCAGTGAGACTGCTTGTGGAAGGAAGGCATGAAAAGAAACTGGTCCTGATTGTTGAGGCACTTGTACGCATTTGAGTGCACTCAGGGAGGCTCTGCGGATGCCTGCTGCCTATTTAAAAAACCCCAAACAAACAAGATTTCAGGAACCCAGCTTGTCATTTGATATACAGCTGAGCTGTCGGTTTGTACATTTTGTCTTTAAATAATAGCGCGGAACACAACTTGGTGTGGGCATGATGATGAGGTTCCTCTTTCAGCTTTGAGCAGTGTGGTTTCTAAATAAAGCTAATGGTGGAAATGAGTTGTGTTTAATACTTAAAGTACTGAAGGAGAGAGAGTACCCTAAGGCCAAGGTTATTCCAGTCACTTATGTCTGGCGTGAGACAGACGGCTCTAGATGTGCCTCGTCCCTCGCTCCATGTTCCCACTGCTTATCATGTGCCAGCAGTGGCTTTCACAAGAGCTGGCCGAGGAGCGGCTCAGCTGGAAACATACCGGTCCGAATCACAGAATCGTAGAATGCTTTGGGTTGGAAGGGACCTGTACAGGTCATATAGTCTACCCCCCCTGCAGGAGCAGGGACATCTTTAAGTAGATCAGGTTGCTCAGAGCCCCACCCAGCAAGTTCAAATCAAGGAATGCTCTGGTGCAGCCCATTGTGCAACTGGTGACGAGGGGAACAGAAGTGGAGAGCATGCATAAAGCAGCCAGGTAACCCTCATCTGCAGAACAGGTCTAGTATGGTGATGTATGGATGTACAGGTGTTTTCACTTGAGAGACGCAGAGCAGTCATCTTAGAAAATTTTCTATCAGCAATGACATTTTCCACTTCAGAAGTGTTTTAATCAATAATTTCTGCTTTCTGCAGAACACTGAGCCTTTTGAACAGACAATACCAAGCAACTCTCTGTAAAGTCTCTCTGAAACATTTCACGTGCACAAGCATACATATAGTATCAGTCAATATATAATAGAGATGCAGAATATTCTTAAGTCATGAGCAGTTTTGCAGAAGCCTATGGGTTTTCTATGGTTTCCTGAACTTAATAACAAATCCAGCTACTTTGGATGACACTATCCACTGCAGCAACTCAGTTTTTGCCCAGTGTCAACAACTTGATGTGGCCGTTGTGTCCTGCAAGGTGGTTCGTGACACCTGATGGAAAGTGTATCAGTCTTACAGGTCTTCTGAGTAACTATTCCAGAGTTCTTTAAATCCCCTGAGTTATTACACTTTAGGATTCTGAGGCCCTAGTACTGAATTACTGCATTGGGGCCAATTGCAGCTTGACTTGCTTTGGGTGGGACTGCCCGTGGATAATCCTTCCATGGCTTCAGCTTTAGAGTCTGCAGCAGCATTACTGCATGAGCATAGATCCAGCAGTGCTGGCTTCTTCACTGGCTGAATTTTTTTTGAGAAATAGGCTCGTCACTCAAAAGACTGTTGTGGGTGCACATCGCTGAAGTCCATATCAGTTCCTGGGCCAGTCCTTGCAATGAAGACGTGTGTCCTTTGTTACTGGAACGTGAACATCTTGTGAATTATAGAGAGAGGATGGCAGATGAAATTCTAGAGAAGGAAACGTGAATTGTAGAGAAAGGAAGGTAGATGTTGGGAGAGGAGAGAAAGAAGAGAGCCTTAAGCAGTTTTTCTTCCTTTCCTTCATCTGCAGGACTTTTATATTGCAGCTGTGATCTACATGAGATCAGAGGGACAGAGCAAACTAATGCAGGGAGCATCTTTATGAACACACAAGGTTTTCCTTTCTTATAGTGGTGTGGATGTGCAAACACTGTCTCAAAAAGGAGCAGTGCAGCCAGCATTACCCCATACGCGGGAGGAAGAGGAAGGAGAGATGGGGATGCAGATTATTACTCATTTATCTGCTCAGTGAGCTTCCTCCTCTGCCCAGGCAGGCAGCTAGTATTGGCCAAGGAAAAGTCCCAGAGCCCTGTCATTAGTGGAAGCAATCCTGGTGGGGCCACGGGCAGCACTTTTGCTGCTTTGCATACACTTGGGCACGGGGTCCCAGCTCTGCATCTCTGTTCTGCGTCTCCAGCCGTGTCCAAGCACCTCCATAGCTTTGAAAGCATTTTTACATTTGTATTTTACTTGGGTTTTCCTTCCCAGAAGTAATGCCCATTCAGTTTGGATTGGTGATCACTGACTTCTTTCCTAAAGTTGTCTGTTGTCAGGGATCTGGGTCAATCATATAAACTAGGGGTCTTCCAAGAAAAATCAGTTTAATACAGGGAGAGAGAAGGTATTGGTTGACTTAGTCCGAAGTAGTTATAGCTAAAACTGTAGGAAATCAAAGCGATGCAAAGTTTTGCATATATATCAGCATATGTATGAATCCTCACAATCACCACCTTCTTTTAAAACAAGGGAAGATGGGAAATGAAAGAGAGACATTTTTAATACGGTTTTAACACGCCTGCAGTTAAGCACTGAAATTTGTATCCTTAGCACCCATGGAAGAGGCTGGATGTTTGTACAATACATGTAGATGAGCAATAAATGGTGACATTAAAGACAGTTTATGTGCCTACTAATAGCTTTTGGCTTGATTCTAGAGCTGCTTTTATCTCCAGCTCATTCAAGGCCTGTGTAGTAAAGTCATGTTGGCAATGGTGTGTCAGTCTGTAACACTTATTTGGCCTGCTAGTATTGTGTGAAAGGGGCTAAAATGCGTCTATATTGGCAGTAAAGTGGGATAATCAATCGAGTTAAGGCAGTTCACTGGAAACAGCATTTTTTCCCTAGTTTGAACAGTCCCAGGGGAGTTTTCCTGAAGTTCAATGCCTGACACTATGCTCTAGAAATGGAAGCAGCACAATCCTGACTTATTTTTGCTCCTTTTCTGAGCGTGCAATGAAAGTAGGTTAAATTTGGCCGTGCAGGCTGGCCAAGAGAACTGGCTGCAAATAATGCTGGGGTGTGGAGGACTGTCTTTGCTGAATGCTGTTGGGATGGAAGGTGGCAGCAGGGCACTCGACAAGGGGACCTGCAAGTTCATGGCCAACTGATGGCAACCTCAGAGAGACGTAGGTCATGCTCCCACTGGTGTGTTGTTTCGGTCTGGGGCGTTGCTCTGGGCAATGCTATTAAACCAGCAGAAAGCCAGAGCGTACTTGTAGTCGTGCCAGCCAGGAAGTCCTTTTCCGGGGTTTGCATCTCAGTTTGAGGAAATGCTCAATAGGCTGCACTTTTAAAATAGTCCTTGGCCGGTGCCTGCGCTCGCTCTGCTGGCAGATGCTTTTGTGTGAGTGTGCAGGTCTGACTGTAGGGAATCTATTACACGCCGTGTTTAGGCAGTAGCTTTGCTATCTGCATTCTCTTTTCCATGCCCCCAGCAACAGAGGGCCTAGGCTTGTTTTGTGTTTAAATCCCCTTTACGTTGTTTATTGTCTGAAGAAGCAATCTTTTGATGGTAGTTAACCACTGAAGCAGATTTTTATTTTGCTGATTGTGTTTGGGTAGCAGGATAGGTACAAAGATGACAGGAGTGTAGAAATCCCTAATTTGAACAGATGGATTTTCTTTTTCAGATGAAAAACTGCATTTCAGATTCTAAAAGCATGTAAGTCTTTGGAATTTGACTACACCTGAGTTACAGTTGATATTAATGTGCATAGGTGGGAGCAGACAAAAGTCATGGGTCTCCGAAGCAGCAATTTACTGTGCTTCAGCTCTGGCAAAGTTTTAGCTGCTCATAAACAGGAAGGTACAGAAAGCTAGGGAATCTTTCAGAAATATTTTTGTTCTACAGCATGACCAGGAAATAAATTCCATAGTTAGGACAGATTTTGCTGGAAATGCAAATATGACGATGTAAATCTCGAGCTCTCCTTGTAAAGTTCCTGTTGAACTACAGTGATCCAAATGCACCCAGAAAACAGAGAAGAGAGAATTTAGCATCCAGTTTTTCTTTGATAGTTATTCCTTTTTTGTTGCTGTTGTTTTATTCCTTTTTTTCCAATAGAAAAGCAGATAAAATCAGGACATACTAAGAGATTTTAGTGGACCAACTGATAGTATCCCATTACATATCCTTGGAATAAGCTTGCCCTTCCTAAATAGGAGCCATCAGGAGATTTTAGTTGGGATTTACACCAGTATGGCTGAGACAAAAACTTGGGCTTCCATTGTTATGCAAAAAGGCAATTCTATATGAATATGAACAAATGCATTTAAATACCTGTTCTATATTCCTGGCATTCAGAGCAACAAAACTGCTATGAAAGGCAATAGGACTGCAGGAAGATTTATTTGTCAGCCTTTTAATGAAAAATCTATTTATTTTGCTTGTCCATCAAAATACGACTTGCCTTGAGTGGATGAGTAAAATTTTGCAACTCTGCATTAAAGTAATGCAATTCCCGATGCAGCCCCAGCATCAGCCAATTCGTCTTAATGTAACTTGTGCTGGGGGAAGTATCTTGTTTATGCTCTGGTTTATTGCTGTTAGCTGGTGTGAGTAGCAAAAAGGCGCCTGCGATATCACGATTTATACAGCATTGCTGGTGTTAATCCCATTAGTTTGCCAGATTTTTTTTTCACACATCTCTTCACCTCCCACCCCTTGAACTGCAACTTTCTCTGCCGTGAGTCACGCTGGAGTTTAGTGTAATGAGCAGGTGTGGCTGGCGGTGCAGATGTGCTCCCGGAGCTTGGGGCAACTGCCGGGGATAAATGTAAAGGAGGAGAGGAGAGCTACTCTGTGTGTGCACATGCAAGTGAGAGAAAGGGAGGGAGGCAAAGAGAAGGGTGCACATGATTTTCTGGCAACGTAAATCCCTGCGAACAATGAGCACTATGGTCTGCTCTCACTTCCAACACAAAGGGGAGAAAAATACAGTGACCGCAGTCACACAGGGCAGAATATTGTCAGGCTAGAGCAGCGGAGCTTCTGCTTTGTGCCACCACCTGTGCCCAAAGTAACAGAAGCTTCTGTCCCTGCAGCGTGGTGTTGAGTTCCAAGGAGAACCTGGGATGAGCCAGTAGGCAGCATCACCCCTCCTTGTCCTTGGAGAACCTACACAAATCCTTTTGGATTGCCTTTAGACTATAGGGGAGGGCTGTGCTCCAGGCAGCTTGGGTGCTCCTGATGAGACAAATGCCACACAAAGGGACGCGAGAGGAGTATCCCTCCTTCTGTACCTCAGACACTGAAAGCAGAGAACCCAGGCCCGTTATCCTTTTTACAGGGGTAGTTGCCTCTCTGCTCACAGGGAGGATAAGTTGGCTTCTTTCCACAGAATTTGCATTTTGACTGCCATCTTTCTGGAATCCTTTATGAAATGAAAGGGGGTTGGGGGTGGTGGACTATAAAACACAAGCTAGGAGAGCAGACCTGCAACGTGCTTGGCTTGGCTGTAGCAGCTCTGACTGCTGGGGGATGGAATCCTGGATTCTGACTTGCTGAGCACTTCGCAGGATGAGACCCTCCAGCCTTACTGTGACCAACTCAGGCCCTGGAAGTGCTGAAGTCAGGCAGAGGGGAGCTGGTAAACTATGGCAGTGAGTAATTAGGCAAAGGATAGAAAGGATTTGTGGTAGGAAGTGATCAGTAATGTTAAAAGCAAACAAACAAGCAAGTAGCATAGTGTTTTGGATTGCTTTCGGTTATGAGAAATTCCTTAGGCCAAGCAGCTCCATTTATACATTCTTGTAATTGCATGAACCACAAGACTGTAATTTAAAAAACAAAAACAAAACAAAAAGCCAGTGGGGGGTTCCTTTACTTCTTTGGAAAGAGGAGTCATTTCTAAACTTTTGTTCCTTTGCAACAATACACGGGGGCTTTGCAGTGCTGAGCCGCCTCTCCTGAATGTTAAATTATGGCACTTGTTTTACTCTTTATTTCTGTCTTGCATGATGCAGTTTGTACCAGCAACATCTGAATGCTTTGGCTTACTTTGAAAGACTAGGAGAGTTAAGGGTCTTTGATGAAATAAAAGAAAATCCCCAAAATAGCCTTCTGTAATTTCTGAATTGTATTCTTAGCTGCATTAGCATATAGCTGGAGTTAATTCGTTCGCATTAGCGAAAAAGTCAAAGTGAGAGCAGAATTAGGCCTGTTTGAAAATCAAACCAGAATCATATCTGATGCAACTCGATCTCAGCTTTGAAATGGAAGCTTGTCGTGTTGCTGATGAAAGCCAGAGGTGTGGGTGGCTCAAACTCATTCCGAACAGTAGCTGTGTGACATACCAAAGAAAGGGCTTGTCTTCGTTGTTGAACATTGTCAACAGCACACTGGGATCCGGGCACCTAACTCCCCTGGATTTTGGAAGGAGCCGTATACTTGGGCTTGTATAGGTGCTTTGGAAGTCCTCAGAGATGATATAGTGAGGTCTCCAAGGAGGAATGTTTCCCTCTACCTGGTTGTCACGGTTATCGTTCAGCTGAAGCAGGAAGAATGATAACAAATACAAACATAGCAAAACTATAAATCTCCCATGCTATGAACATGTATTACTTTTTAAATATTTAAGACCTTTGTCTCAGCAAAGCATTAAGCATTATTTTTAAACATACTGCACTTTAAATATATTTTTCTTCTGCTTAAGGAAAAAATTAAAAAGGGTGACAGTCGCATTTCTGGGACCTTCCTTAAAGCATGTAATATTTGACATAATTTTTATCATGTCAATCCTGACCTGAGTTCTCTCTGAACCTAATAGTTATAATCTCTTAAATCCTTCCTCGGATGGGAACTTCTCCATGGTTGTAATAAGTTTTATTCTCCTGTATCCTTTTTGAAATGAGGTAGCAAGTACTTGAGCTTGAGTGTGCAAGAAGGCTTTACATACAGTTTTATGGTTTTCTATTTTCCCCTGTATTAACACATTCTCCCACTGTGTTGTCTTTTTTCTTTGCCATTTGTCCTTCTATACAGAGCAGGCGTTTTCACTCAACTGCCTACAGCAATGCTGAAGAACTTTCCAGAGCAGTTGGAGTTAAGATAACATCCATCAGATGCTGCTTTTTATGTGCATTACCTTACATTTGTCTACAATAAATTTCAGCTGATCAGGGAATATTTCCTCAGCATCTTTGGAAATTGTATAGTCATTGACTGAGGGGGAGAGAGAGGATAGAAATTAAATGGTCACAACATTTGATGAATATTTACTAGAGAAGAGGGAAGGCTCCTTTGAAATGAGACCAGTTTCTCACAGTCTCATTTCTCCGTGCTGTTCTCTCTCTCCCTATCGAGCTGCAGGATTAGGGAAGGCATGAAAGAAATTTCCTTTAGTTCTCTTCATTTTGGGAAGATGGAGCAGCATGAAGTCGGTGTTGTGTGTGAGGATCATTTCAGGGTTTCCATTTGCTCAGGGAAGGAAAGGAGGGGTCTGGGGCACCTGGTCAGAGTTGGGGTGGGGAAGGCAAAGGGAGCTGGCAGTACATACATCCCCAAAGGCTGTGAGACTTGTAAGGGCAGAGCTTACAGCAGATTTTTCAGCATGCAAGAAAGTTTCCACAGTTATGAGGCTGCCTTATGTTCCTCTTGCTTATGGACTGATTTCTCACCAAGACAGAATTTTGGGGAAACCTTTCCTTCCTTGGAAGAAAAGCAGATAAAAATAATGCACAAGTTCTCAGCTCTAAAGCAGAAAAAATATATTGTTCCCTTCTGCAGACATGTGGTTGCCTTATGTTAGAAACAGTGCTACTCTATCATTCGATATAAAAATGGTCAATGCAGGGACATTCATCCAGGGCGAAGACTGCCTTTGCTACCAATGCAGACTTACTCAATCACGTTAAATAAAGAGAAGGGCAACTGTAACCCCTATTGGGTTGTGAGCATCCCATTTTGAAAGTCTGATTTTTACAAACAGTTCAATTTTTAATCGTCCTAGCCAAATTTCAGATCTCTTTTCCTTCCCAAGCATCAGAGCTTCACAGTTGTCACTGTTGTTTCCTTTCTATACCATGGCTCATTTTGTTGAAATATTGATCAGGAAACTCTAGGGCATGTGAAAGTTCATTTTCTAAGGCGATTTATACATAGCGTTGTTGAAATGTCATTGATTTTTCTGGATTGATATAAGTAAGTACATATGTATTTAGGATATGTGTTTGTAAACTTTGTGAACAGTCTGTGGCAAATGGAAACAGACTGTTTCAAATGTGTTTCTATCTTTAAAGGCCAAACACACCAGCTGAGCCATCTATAGCTGCCATTGCCATCCAAGCCCTGAGCTCTTCAGGCTAACGTAGTTGAGGTGAACCGGTTTTGAGCACCACCTTTAGCTGGAGGTTTGGCATGTGAACTATAATTTATGTTGTGTGGGCTACTTTTAAGCAAAACTCTAAGCATTCTTCAAGGAAGTTTCTCTCATTTCATACCAGCTGTTTGATATGACACCAGAAGGTAGTAAAACACACTTTTAAAAGCAACTTTCTTAAATGTGCGGTTTTGTTCGTGCTCGTGCTCTTCCCGCACACCCATCTGCTTTGGGGCTTGTAAACAGCACACATTGCTTTGCAGGCAAGTAGCAACCATGGAAAAGTGTCTGTGACTGCTGGCGAAACTGGGATTATGCATGCAGAAAGGAATGTTGAGTGTGACCTTTCTCCATGGAGAAGACCAGGTTGTCAGAGACCTATGGATTTCAGCTATGGCCTTGTCTGAAGCTTTGAGAGAAACTTATACACCTTTAATATTTTTCGTGCTTGTTTGCCAAGGCACCTGGTACTTCACCCTTTCCCTGTGGCGTATACGAGGCCGGGTGAGCTTTGGAAAGCAGAGTGATGGTGGAAATAGTGCAGAGTAATGTTTTTATTAAGTATCTAGTCTGCTTTTCCTTTTCTGATTTACTATTTCTCCTGTTTCCTCCCTTTTCTTCCCCAAGAGCACTCTCTCTCATGATGTAGTGCGGTGTTGTCTTGTTGTGTTTCTAAAATGCTCTCTGAGCATACATGTCCAAGTACCTCGATGTTTGGTATTAAAATAGTTGGCTGCTTATAAAGTTATACCATCAAAGTTCCTCCCTGTGGCCTGTTGCAAAATGGGCGTTCAGAATGCATTATCTTTTCATCAGGGAAAGATGAAACGTGTTCATTGCTAGATTACTATTTAAAGAGAAACCAGTCAGGTGCTATAATTGGCATATCCAAATCGTGGGCTGAGTTCCTCCTCCTATGGTCCTGTTGCAACTTTGATATACACACTTTGTCAGAAGGTTTTGAAAGCAGAAAGCCTGCTAGGAAGAACAGAAGCAGAAAGGGGGAAAGATCAAGATATTAAAGGGACTGGTACCGACGAAGAAGTCTTCAGTGATGAGGTTCCCGTGGATCTTTTCCTTTCTGCTTCCCAGGATTCAAGAGCTCTCTCCACCCAGTAGAAATCCAAACGGGAAGCAGTGGGCATTAATATTTCCTGCTCATCAAGATGTGAGCAGCCCACCAGAGCCCAGGGAGGAGGGAAGAGAGAGGCAGGTGCAATGTACTTCTTTTCTTGCTGGCTTCAGTGAACTTGGCTCACCATGCGTCCCTCACTTGCTGTTGTAAAATACATCTGAATTTGGAAGCAGTATAAATGCGATGAATTTCTAGTCTGTGTTGAAGAGCACAGAATGTGGCTGTCTTGCTCTTGGGCTTGCTCAGATATACATTTCATGTATCACTTACCTACCACGCAGGGTGGTTATGAGGATTAATTAGTTAATGTTTGTACAGCAATTTGAAGATGTAATGCACTATTAGGCCCTAGTCTCTGCTTGATGCATGAGTAGAACACCCATTAATGCTAATGGAGGCTGCATGCATTTCTCAAGCAGGGAATACATAAATGCTAAACACAAATGTAATTATTATTGTATTTCACAATATTACTTTATCAGGCTGTTGTAATTTAGCTCGATTTTTATAAAATATATAACTTGCAGAAATAAAAAATGTTCCTAATATTGTTGAAATGAGCAGTCATCTTTCATTCCTCATGTTTCATTGTTTTCTTCTCCTCTTTATATCTTGTGTATCATCTGACCAGAGGTAGATTTCTGTGTTCTGCAATTGGAAGAGGTATCTTGCTAGCTAAGGAGGCCAGCTCGCAACACCTAGCACAAATAGTATTTGATTACTGCTAATTACAGTGCTGTCACATAGACGGGGGGAAAGAACGACGGCTGGCTTTGTCAAATAGCAATGAAATAACCCGCTGTCTGTCTACTGACTTAATGGCTTTAATTGCCAGCGCATAATCAAAATCTGGTGAATTTGTTTGAACATATCAGCAGGCACCAAATATTTCAATTAAGATCAAGTTGTATAACTGGTGTTGCTCTAGCTAGAGCAGAATTCTGGTAAATTCAGATTTTTGAGGCTCACAAAAGGGTATCTGTTGGCAAGAGGCAGCAAGAAACTGACAGCTAGGGGGTTTTTTGAGTAAACCTCTGATGCTCCTGGACCCTTGTAGGTCGTTCCTTTTTTTTTTTTTTTTTTTTCCCTTCCAGTCTGGTTTCGTTTTCAGGATGATGTCCTCCAGCAGACTCTATGCTTTTGGGCTTTCTGCTGGGAACCCTTTCCCTACTCAACCACAGAAAGAAGGTGCGAGCGAGGCCTGGGCTGTCACATGCCTTGTTCCAGAGGAACACCTGTCCCAGGCTCTAGAAGGAGGCTTCCTGCAGCAGCATGAAGTGCCAGGCAGTCTAATTGTCATCCCAGAAAAGCCTCTGCCTGGCACGCTCAAGGGTGGTCATTCTTCCGTGCAAATGATAGAGCTTTTTTTTGTTTTCCTTTGTTCCTCATTCTCTTGCCAGGCAATCTTTTTCAAGAAATCAGTCCCTTTCTATAGCCAGTGGATGTTACAAGACTTTGGGATGAATGCTTGAATTACGTTTAGCTTTGAGAGCTGAATTTGTCCGAAACCATCTGAAGCCACTTTATTTAATTTAAAGCCTCAATCAAAGATTTTTGCTGTATCTTTGAAGGATCCTTCCTTCTGGGATTCACGCCCATTCAACCAGATCATTAGCAGCTTCTTAAGCACAGAAGAACAGGTCCTTGTGATAAAATCTACAAGGCCATGACCTGGACTTGCCTTTGCTCTTTCATTAACTGCTGAAATGGGAATCTTGCACTTCTCTGAGGCTGCTTTGGGCATTGGATCCTGTCTACTACCCTTCCTTGGCCTCTTTGTTATTTAATCATGACAATTGAAAAGACTCACATATACCGAGTTATGCCCATTTACCTCATCAGTTTTCATTTAGCTACTATATGAATTTTCCATTTTGTTTGTGTGGTTCCTACAGCTTGTTGCATGGCAGGCATTAGTCTGGGTTGGTGGATGGATGTTCTTGTCACTAAAGACTTTGTCACTTAAATTGATGTTCTTAGCTTTGGTGGTTATAATTCTTGCCACGACACCAGGAGAAATGTCCTATGCTTGTCTGTATGTTGTTATCTCATCTACTATCCTCTTTCACTCTCATCCACATACTGTTCAGTGCAGCTTTGCTTGATCCAGGACATAGCTATGACCTATCTTCTCCTTGCCCTCATGAGCCCTATAATTTTAGGGATCGTGCTCAGCAGGCACGAGCTTGAAAGCTGGCATACAGAAAAGCGCAAATTTTTTTCTGTTTGTTCTGAAGGACCTTTAGAAAGTTGTACCCACCCCCTGCTTAGTTCTGGCAAAGCTGGAGTCATTTGTGCGTGTGTTTAGTGGGAGCTGTCAGCGCTCTATGACTCTCTACATCAGACCTGGAGTCTGAGAGCTAAAAACAACCCCAAAACGCAGAGAAGATGTATGATAGACAGATTTAGATTTGCAGAGAGGCAGAAAATTAAGCTAGAGTTTTTTCTTTAAATTTTTCTTTTTTTTAAGTCAAAGAGGAGAAGCCTGGACCACTAAACGCTCTGATACAAGTTGTGCTGCTTTTGGATGTGTGTGTGTACAGTTTTCAGTCTTTTAATGGGTTCTATATGTGGATATTTCAAAGATACAGGTATAAGCTGATATTGAAATAATAGAGTAAGACCGAGATGCTGGGCAAGGTCAGTGGGTTTTGCATATTGATAAAACCAAAGAGTGGGAGGTATAAGGAAGGCTTATGAGAGTACATTCTTTGTTCTTGAGGCTCCTCAATCTAAATATACCTAAATTCAGGGAACCTGAGCCACAAAGGAACCTGCACATTTTTTTAAAATCAGATTTTCCTTAAATTTCTTACTTTTTTTTTCCTTTTTTCTTTCCCAGCTACTTAATCTTACTGTCCAACGGAAATAACTTTGGTATCAGTCACGCAGCTATATTACTATCAATGATATCACACATAACTAAAATTATTTATTGGAGTTATGGACTTTCCATCTCTAGCAATGCAGGATATCCTGGGACAGCAGCTGCCAAATCATTGCATGTAAAAGCCCCCACTTTGATGGAGAAGGAATAGTCAGCATTCCCTATTTCTTAAGGGGAAAAATAAAGGCAGCAAAGAGATTTTATACTTTATTCTTTTGTTGGTGTCCTTGCCATTTTCTCTGTCTTATTAGTCCTGTCACATATAGGTAGCCCCATAAGAACTTCCATTTTATGAAGTTCATCTCCATTCCCTACTAGATAAATATCCACCCTTTGCAGGATGCTGTTTCTGTTGGTTTTCTATTTCACTGGTTGATTGTAGGCATTGGTGCTCTTAAAAGTACAGGCCAGATGCTTGGAAAGGGTAAATCAGCACAGCAAAACAGCTGCTTCCACTTACGCCACCTGAGGACTCCCTTTCTTTCTTTTTTTATCTACCCTTTGTGCATTTTGTAGCTTCAAGAAGACTTTGCTAATATCGTTATTGGCAATTATATCCTCATTAGTTTCTGTCTTGCCTATAATTTTTCCAGCATCCCTGTCTTGTTTACTTCTGCTCAAGAGCTGTGAGCTTTGGTAATTTTCCAAGTTGTCATCTCGCACTTCCAAAATCACCAGATTTGTTTCATTTGCAAAAGTACAATCTTTGAAGTGTCTTGTACTTCCTAGCAAAGAGGTTACATCCAGCTTTTTAAAAAACTTAGAACTCCTGCTTCCTTCTAATTATCAGTAAGAATTAGCCTGTGCTGGTGCCAGATGAGTGTCTTCAGGAGGTCTGCTAGGTAAAGGTGTAGTTAAAAGTTCTACTCTCAGTCCATGTTGTCTTTAATATTAATGAGATGTAGGGATTGCTTGGCTATCAGATGTGTGTTATCCTGCAGGTTTTTACACTGCCTTTTGAATTCAGTCAAAGATAGTATTCCTGAAATGCTTCTACCATAAAGAATTGTGGTCATAGAGGTATTGGAACACTTGCAACAAGTGATGTGGAACAGCGCAGTGATAGGTGCCACTGAGTTCAGGTTCTTTACTGTTCACTCTAGTATTTTGATTATTTTTGTAATTCTCATTTTATCTTTGCTGATAAAATTTCTTGTCAGATGCCCTTCCATAGAAAACTTAGTAATTTTCCTACATAGTTAATATTCAGATATAAAAAAACTATTACAGTTTAAATGATGAATAGATGCTAATTTATACATATATCCTTACACTCGGAATGCCTAATTAATGATCTTCTGTGTCAGTCACGGATATGCAAATGATTACATTTTACGACTCTTATCATAATTGTGTTGCCCTGTCTGGTTTCAGTTTGGGGGAATGTTTTTACTGCAATTTAGGAAGGGATATGAAAGAGACTGAGCAAAAACCCCGAACTCACAGTTAGTTAATGGCTCACCACTGCGGCTGATATGGCATTTTGATCATACTTTTAGTTTTGGAAGTTGGAATGGGAATGACAGCAGTAAAGAACGTAACTGCTTTCTAGCTATGCTGATCAATCAAAACTTGGTAGATCCCGGTTGATTTTGTGCATGCTGCTGACAGGTGTGCAAAGGAAAATACCTCATCTCCCCTAGATCTCTGGTGAAAGGGCATCAGCTTTAGCATTATGAGCCACTTCTGACAGCCTAGACAAAAATATTTGCCTGATTGCAAGGCACGTGCTGTGTGTCACACGTGCCATGTTGGCCGACTCTGGCAGGTGCTGGGAGCTCAGTCAAGCAAATGCCAGGTTGTCCCTGTTTCTGTGCTAGAGCTTTACAAGCTCATTGTCGTTGTGGTGGGTGAACACAGTTCCCATAAAGATGACCAGCGTAAGCCTCTCCTGTTGGGCAGAGGCAAATTTCAGATTCTGTAAAGAAAGGTGGGTATTTGCACCACCTCTGAGGTATCAAAGTTAGAAGAAGTGGTTCCTCCAAAGGCATATTTGGAGCAGGAACCAAGTTAGAGGATCTGAGTAGCTCTCTGAAGAGCTCACCTATCCCTGTCCGCTATACAGGGAACTATATCCACTATACCTTGCTTCACCAGTGCCTGAAGTTAAATGGTGTCAAGAGCTCCTTGCAAATCCATAATTTATCATCTTTCTTTCTCTTTAAAAAAAAATGTCTACATCCATGGCAAAGTAAAAGATTCACAATGTCTTTTATTAGGGCTTCTGGATACATTTTGCTACATAAATAATTCTAACTTCCACAATTGCAGAGAACATTAATAAAAATGATGATTTTCAGCTGTGATATGGACTTGCATTGAAGCCAGTCCAAATTTGCAATTCTTGGGATTTGGACAAAGGAAAATGGACAGGGTCAGGGTTTTTTTTATGGCTGTCTTTTCTGGTATGTTGTACTGAAAACAGCTGTGAGAGGAAAAAAATCTAAATCTGACAAATTTCATGCAATTTCTGGCCTTGAAAAACATATTTTAGTAAATTAATTAAGCTTGTTTCTAACCCTCCTGCTCATCTGTCAGGGTGCTGAGGGCTGCCTGTGGTGGTCTGTCAGGGCGTGGCTGGGTCCGTTCCACTCCCAGCCAGGAGCAGAGCAGCCCGGAGGACATTGGGCACCTCTCTGGGGACAGGACAGGACACGGACAGGGCCAGACGTGGGCCCATGAGTGGCCGGACTAGCCAAGACATGAGACTATGGGTGGCCAGGCAGGGCTCTGGTGAGCTGGAGGTAGGGGCTGATGCTGGGGTCTGGGGCCGTGGGGCTCAGATAGGGCTGGGCAGGGTCATCAGAGGGTGTTTGTGTCCATCAAATTACAATTACTTCTATGTTAGACTTAAAAAAGGCTCTTGTTAATATTTTCAGCGAGACATGTAAAGGAGGGCAACGAAGCTGGTGAAGGGTCTGGAGCACAAATCATATAAGGAACAGCTGAGGGAGCTGGGATTATTTTAGTCTGGAGAAAAGGAGGCTGAGGGGAGACCTGATCACTCTCTACAACTGCCTGAAAGGAGGTTGTAGTGAGGTGGGTGCTGATCTCCTCTCCCAAGTAACATGTGATAGGACAAGATGAAATGGCCTCAAGTTGCACCAGGCAAGGTTTAAACTAGACATCAGGAGAAATTTCTTCACTGAAAGGGTTGTGTCAGGCACTGGAACAACTGCCCAGGAAGGTGATTAAGTCCCCATCTCTGGAGGTGATTGTATGAGACAGGTAGATGAGGTGCTCAGTGGTGGACAGCTATGGTTGGGCTCAATGATCTCAGTGGTCTTTTCCAACTACATGATTCTATGAAATTCTTAAGAAATCAGAAATCCAATTTGTGGGGGATTGTGGGAATCTTCTTACAAAATTACAAAGAGTAAAAAGTGCCTATAGAACAACCTTGGTTGTTCTCCCTCTAAACATTCTTCTTGCTGGGTGTTTTATTAGGTCCCAGGTACATTTTCAAGGTTACCTCTTGTCGTCTATATTCCACATTGGAAATTCTGGTGTGGTTTCATCTGAAGGAGTGCGTCTGAATGAGCAGTCAGTGCCTGCAAGGAGGCAACAAGCTGATGCAGAGGAAAGCTGGAGGGAGCAGTGCAGCCCCTGCTGAGGGTTATGCCACCAGGGCACATGGTCTTGGATTGGGGAATACTTAGGCAGCTCAGCTGCCCAGGTCTAGTCTATGCGGGGTGGCCATGCTTGCCTTGTTTCACTCCGAGTCTGGCATTTGCAAGTGGGTGGTGGTAGTTGTGCACAGCCCAGGAAAAGACTTGGGCTGAATGTCGCTCTGGGAAACTCAGATCTTGCCTCCAGTCAGCAGAGTTCACGGCTCTGCTCTTAGCACAGCTCTTAAATCACCGCTGGGATTTGCAAGGAGTTCACAGCAGCATGACTATCAAATCACGCCTCCAAATTGATCCTGTAGGCTGGGACGTCAGACCCTGGCCGAGGAAGCTATTGATTCTTGACGAGCAGCCTCACAGGACAGGGAGGCGGCGTGATCTATACCATTGTGCTCTTTCCTCGCCCATACAACTTACGACCACCACGACACAGGCATCCAACAGCTCCATGACATCAAACGCTTCAGCATAGCTGGATGTGTAATTCAGCTCTGCTCATCGAGGCGTGCACAGCGGTGAACTTTGGATTGAGGAGAACTCAGTCAGTAAAAACAGGAGAGACTGAGTGCTCTCTGTGAAAGTACCAGTGTACAGAGGAATGTGCTTCTGTCATTGTCCTATTCCTTACCCTCTTCTGCAAAGGGCTGGATCTATCCTGCAAAAATGCTGACACTTAAGCTTTCGTTGCCATTATTTATAGATTAAATCTGTAATTGGTTGCAGCTCTTTAGAGACACGTTCAGGTGCCAATGCTTTTTCAGTGCTCATTATTTGGATGCTACGTGGTATGTACATTAATCTTGGATATAGTGACCCCAGGACTTTGTGTTCTAATGTATATGTGCCTATTAGCATTGGAAATACCACCTGAATAAGGAAAATCGGGGAAGTTTATTTAATTCTGAGCAAGGTTTCGGGGGATAATCAACACCATGTTTCATAGGTTTTCTTTCAATTTGTGGTACTTAGCATCTGTCAGCTGTATTAGAACTGAAATGTAAAAAGGGAGAAATACTAAACTTAAGGAGAAATGGAAACTTCTGCTACACGGGCAGCTTTTCATGTGTATTGTTACAAGTTACTGTAGTAAAGCTTTTCCACAGAGATGGGTTTTTTCCAGCGGTAAGAAAATCTTCATTTGGTTCTTTCCATTTTGTAAAAAAATGACTCTGCATCACCTTGGGAGTTACAGGAAGCAACGGGCCGTGTGGCTTTGTTCTCCTTGTTCCAGCTGCTTATTCTAGACTGAAGGGCAGCTGAGAGAGGAGGGCTTGACAAGTTTTGCTTTGTAAAACTAGGAGCAAGTTGGTTTCCTGTAATCTCAGGTTGAGGTGGTTTTTATGCCTGTCCTGGTTCATTAATACTTCTGGGTTTGCACAGAGTGTTTTAGAATTCGTGTATAGATATTAAAATCAGCAGGTATATTCCTGTACCTAAAAGGCAAGGCAAGCTGGGGACCTAAACTTTGTGATTATGTTTCTGAAGTCTCTATTAATCATTCCCAGGATGTTTGCAGGCACTGCATTGTTCATCTAGCTTTTAACTGCTGCTCAGAAATAAGCAAATACAACAAGAATATTGCTCTTGTAGTTAAACTGCGGAGTAGAAGTCCATGAAACTGCTGCAAAAACAACCCAGCCACCCTGAACGAGCCAATAGGAGGGAAAGAAATATAACACTTGTAGTGTGAAAGACGCTCTCCTTCTCTCTTTGCATGCGTCAGCCACAAAAATAGCAACATCGGGAACAAAGCTCTATTGGTTAATGAAAGAAGAGGAAAAAGGTGAGGCTGCTCCAAGTTGTTCTAATCGTGTTCTTTCCTGTGATAGCCGGGCTACCTTGCTTTAGTTATTACTGCAGAAGTGCAAAGTTTGAGTCTGCACCTCCTGACATTTCTACTTCTGTTTCTTCTCTTTGCCTGCTTGCATTGGCTTTGTGGTCACTTTTAGCCATGTCAGCACGTTGAAAACTGCTGACAGTAAACATCGAAGGCATGCATGCATACTACTGAAAACCCACAAGGAAAACAACTTTGGGTAAATGGCGGATTTGCTCACTATTACATGTTCACCGCTTCCAGGCACAGTCCGGAACCTCTTACAAAATACAGGATTTGGAATTTTGTTTTTAAAGGGAATTGATACAGGCTATGACATTGCTCACTTTTCCATGTGAGTTTTGGAATATGCAATAGAAGAGGGATTTGTTGTGCATACTAAGACTTCCAAGCAGAGCAGCAGCCGTAGGCATGGAGGATCCTGAGTTTCAGCCATCCCTGAGACAGCGTGAGGATCAAAGAGGGACTCACAGATCCCATGTTTTGTGTCGTAATCGCCATGCCCACCTTGAGGAAGGCAAATTATGTAGCTGCTGCACATGTGCTGATTGGTATCAGATACCGTGCACTGCAGCAGGCTTGCATTTTACACAGATTAAATGCTAGGCAGGAGAGGACAGAAAAAGGTACAGTAGTGGCCTCACCTGGGGCAGTGTAGACCGGGGAACAAGGTTTCTCTTGTAAGTACCAGAGCGTATCGGCACTTGCTAGTATCATAGGGGTGCCCCCATGTTCCTGTCTCTTTCCTGTAGGTTCAGCGTGGCATGGCTACCCAGCAGGTGTGGAAATCAGATGCTGGCTTCTGCTCCGACCAAACTTGCTTGGGTGCTGCGCAAGTCAATGAAATTGGATACAAGCCCCAGAGCCCAGCTCTGAGCCACATGTTGCCAGCCACTGGGCTCAGTTTGCAGAGTGCAGAGATAGGGTAGGCCAGACTCAAATCAAAAGTGGATTTTACTGGGAGCCTGTTGCTATTTTTATGGGAGTTTACCCAGCTGCTCTGGAGCCATTGCAGCTGTCTGAAGCAGCTGCAGCGCACACCTTGTTGGAAATGCTTGTCCTGCCTGGTGTCATGCTACCTCAGAGCCGAGACATCTCTCCAGAGGCTCTCACCAAGAGCCAGGCCATTTATCCTTCCAAGAGAGGCTCCTGCAACTCAGGCATTGCAATGGATGGTGGCCTAAGGGCTTCCTTCCTCTTCACTTTCCACTGCAAAGGGGGTGCAGGATGTGGATGAGACCTGCAGCACGAACCAGAAACACAAAGATGAAACAATCCAGAATCTCATTTCTCCGGAGTTACAGGACAGCTTCTTTGTGCCTTCAGGATTTGGATGTGATCTATTTTAAGAGTATCTATTTAAAAGCATGGTTACCAAACTCAGTTTAAACTTGATGTGGTCTCATTCGTATCACCCAGCCAAGCTGCATTTTAGTATGAGCTAGCCTGAGCGGTCTTAAATCTCTGCTTTAGACTGAATTAAACAAAGACAACGCAAAGCTGATAGAGTCTTTACTGCCTTGCCAGCTCAAGGTAAATTGCCATGTGAAACAGGTGCTGAGAGCTGGGAAGAGATTGATGTTAGGGGAAAAGTCAAGGATTTGTCTGCCTTTTGTTCTGTATGTGCTGCTGCCTGCTTAACCCATCAGGGCTGGCAGAGGCTGCGTTTTCCTGCCTGTGCGTAGTGCCTGTCCTACTCCAAGCACTGTGCAGGCAATAAGTAAACAAACCAAAATTATTTGTTTCTTGACACTAAAGATTAGATTGAATCCCTGCTGTAAAGCTCCATGCATTAGAGCCCAAAATACTTTTTTAAGAATTCCTAGGAGGGTGCTGGCATATAATGACTAATTTTGTAAATCTTGCATTAAAAAGGAGGTTGTACATTGGAGAGACTTCTGCTATATTTAGAATAAAACTTCATGCTCCTGCTGTCAGGATGTGAGCTTAATTACAGCATGCTGCAAACTTTGCTTTTGTGAAGGATATTTTTCTGCACTGCCTGCTTCAAACGGCAGAGTTTTGCTGCTATTTTTATGATGCTTTTGTAACAGCAGCGGGAGTTGAAATGGATTCGGTGAAACTTGAGAAGGATTCTCTAACAAAACCAGTGATAGTAGTCGTGCAGTTCCCAGCTCGTAACTTCTCACCAGCTGAAATGAATCAATGTCAGCCTGTCGCTGTTCTTTTTTATCTCGCCCGTTCCCCCCCCCCCCCGCCCCCCAGTAACTTGCAATTCACTTTTCTATTATACCCCAAATTATCTGCTAGATTTTAATTTGGATCCGCTTTTGCTGCTATGTTTATGATTGGGTAACTGCTAGAGGATTGCAATAGAAAAGTAAAACTGCTAAGTTAGCAAGTTTTACATCCAAAAACAATGAAAAAGTACATGATTCAGCCTCCCTGCCTTAAGAGATAACTGCTAGCTCCTTACAATAATTGCCAAGCTGTAAGGAGATTTGTGTCCTTATCACAGAATCAGGACGTGTTTTGCAGAGGCTGGTGCGCTCTGCTCCACAGAATAACAGAGCTGTTGCACCTGACGTGTGGTGGTGGAGAGCTTGTAATGTGTGTTTGCTGTACCCGAACGGCAAAGGATCTTATGGTCGCCGAGGAAAATGTTTAGAAATCAGCAAACATTGAAGATTATGGGGGAGCGGTGGCTGGGTGGTGTGTGTTTGATTTTCTTTAGGCTTCTTTCCCTCATTCAGCGGAGCTTGCACTGCATGTGCATAGAAATTAACTTATGCAGTGGGAATCACAGGTAGGGAAAAAGTTTCAGTTGAAGCAGTGCAAAAAACCCCAACCTTGACCTCTCCTCAGACCGTGTTATGTGGAGCCCTGCACATTTCTTGTTCAGGTGGTGCGGCTTGCTTAATGTTGCTGAGGGTGGGGAGTACATTCTAACTTGCACCCATAGCTGTGAAGGACAGCTGGTGCCTTTAGGAAAGTTCTCAAATGCAACGCAGGACTGAGTTCCCGTTAAATACTCTGAGAAAACTGCCTTGCTGTGAACGCTCTGCTGCGGGAGGGGGCTTCCATGTTTACACCAGCTAGATGTTGAGGTGCTTCTCTGGGTCACTGTGTCCTAAAGACCTGAGGCCTTGGTACCTCTGTGCAAGCTGGCTGCCTCTGACGGCCTCAAGCCTCAAGCACTTACAGAGGTGCCTCCTGAGAACATCTCACTTGATTTCAAGGGTGGTTTCATACTGAAGCAGCAGGACACACAGAAGCCGAGCGCAGGTGTGGGGAGGCACATGGGCACGTGTGGGAGGTCAGATTTCAGAGGGATTTCTTTGAAACTGAAGAAAAGTGAGCGCGTTTCTCCTGCAACACTGGGGTGTAAGGAGTGTTTTGCTGTGCCAAGTTGCAGCTGCGTGGGGAACCCTGGGGGAGGATCTGTGCTGGGGGAAATAAAGCAGAGCCAAGGGAAGCTTTACTGTCTGGTCAAACAAAGGAATTCTAAAGTCCAGATTCAGTCTGTACCTGGGAAAAGATTCCTTAAAGAAACAAAGTAATTCAAAATGAGCAGCATCCACCCCCTCTTTTTTTTTTTTTTTCTATATTGATTGAAGCTGTCATAAAGTGGGAAAAAAAGGTTTTTGCAGAATATTTAATTTGCCACCCTGTACATACAACATAACTTGCTGGAAAAGACATTATTTTTGACTTCCGCAAATAGTAATGTAAATGTTAAGTTTGCTTTTATTTCTCTCCCTTTTTAAAAGGAAAATAAAATAATTGACCAGGTGTCTTTGAGATTTGATGATAGATTATGCAGTATAGAAGCTTGACACCTGGTAGAAAGTCTCCTTTCTGCAAAGCTTTTATAATGTAACAATATAAATTCATGTATCTAAGGTAAACTGTTTTCTTATTCCCATGGAACTCAAATTTCTCCTATTAGCATGGTGCAAGGATTCTATTGAGACTGCTCACCCGATGAGCAGAAATTTACACAAGTGGCATTTGCAAAATCCCAACAGAGAAAGACTCCATTTGGAAATAATAATAATTGAAAACATTTTTAATTTAGACAGGACCATGTTCAAAGACATTTCAGCATCTTACTAGAAAATTACTGCTACAACAATAAACAACCCTGATGGCTGGGGATAGGTAAAATAATTCAAGATCATGAGGTGGTATTTTGCCTATGTGCTATGTTTCTTGGCTTTGTTTTAAAAATATCATGGCAGTCCTCCCGAGAAGGGTGCTCATTTCCTATGTAAAGGATGCAAAGCTCCCTCATTTGCTGAAACACTGCAGGTCCCTCTGTTTCCAGAAACTTGCTTGAGTAACACTGCTATCTGAGAGTCGAACAAATAAACCTCACTTGTCCTTGCTTTCACTGGGATTTTGGACTGTTGGCTCAAACAATACTTCTCACAGAGAAGGAAAGAATTTGTTGAATTTATTAAGTATGGGCCAAATATTGGCATTCCAGTTCTGTGCTTACCTGTTCTAAGACAATGAAAAAACAGAACTGAGACCTTTATAATTCTGGTTTTTGCATTATTGATAGTGTGCCAGAACAAAAGTGCATCATCTGGGACAGTATAATGAATATTTTGCCTAGAACAACTTTGGTGTGTTTATTTCTTTAAACATAATCTAAGAAATTAAAAAAAACCCTTTCTGTCAGTGATATTTAAGCATTAGTCTCTAGGCAATGCTCGCTGCAATTAAGAATTGGATAACAATCTGATTGTTATGAGTCAAAATAATAAACTAGTAAGGATTAATAGAATATTTGGCTAGGAAAAAAGGAGACTGAGTGTCTTGTCTTTCTGTAGGGAAAACCTCTTCCACAGAGGACCAAAGCTTTTGGAAGAGAAGGGACTGAAATGGATGACTTAATATACCTTCTTAAAACAAGCTTTTTGACTAACACTTTGCCTAGAACACTAAGTAAGTGGCAATGCAGATAATTTCTTTGCTGTTAAATTTGAATTTGAATTAATGAATTAAGCTGATTGATACTAAGGAACATTGATTTGTTGAGGCAGACTGGGTAGAGAGTTTCATAAACAGAACATTTTTATCTACTGTCAGTCTCTCTGCATCCTTTCTCTGCTCTTTAAAGGCTTCTGTTGCATCTCTGTGTAAGAGGTAGTTTTAAGTGAGAAAGTTGTGATTTTTAATGGGTTTTTTTCTGAAAGAAATAAACTCTTACTTCTACACCCGGTATCAGGATGCTGCTTCAAGGAGAGCTGTGGTAACGCTATTCATTGTCTCTTTAGTGTAGTGCTACTTCAATGCAAGGTCACTGCTGGCACCGCAGAGCCTGGCCTGGCAGAAATGGCCAAGTGGAAAATAGGCCCCTTGAGACTTTCTGTTCTCCAGCTCCCCAGAGAAGTGTAGGTGAGTGGAAAGGAGGAGCAGGGAAGCACTGGAGAGAACGATGTTTCATCTACCTCCTTCTTTCTGTAAGTGGTAGGGCTGGAAACTTCAGTCTGTTTCGGGTGTTAAGTGTTTCCATCGGAGACCAAAATGATGAAAGTAATTTTTATTATCTTACCCCCCCAGACACTAATGTAGTAAAGCAAGGCTCTGCTTTCCCAGCACAGCCAGGATGGACCTCAGGAGGCAGACCGGTTTGAAAAGTCAACAGCCACTCGTTACTCTAATTTGCCTATCGGGCGCAAAGTTTGATTGGGCAAATTACGTGAAGTAAATAGTTAACAGGCACAGGCGCGTGTGATACGTGATGGGATAAACCACCAGCAAATGCAAGCACAACAGTGCAGGGCACTGACTTCTCCAGGCGGGACAGTGGCTCTTTGGCAGAGCCCCAGCTGCCGAAGAGCCAGGCTGCCAGGGGCAGCCAGGCTGGGCAAGGGGCCAGCCTCGCCACTAGATGGGGAAGAGAAGAAAAGGACCTTCCTTGCTTAAAAGCAAAGCTGGGTGACATTTCTATTATTTCTGACACGTTTCAGAAATAAACATCAACAGGCACTAGAGAAGCAGGGCTAGCACCCGCACAGACTTTGTGTACTTCTGCTCCATGGGGCTGCCTCATCCCTCCTGTCACTCAGTCTTCTGAGGAGACTTTCCTGACTAAGACAACAGAAAGCTCCTTTGCTACTGGCTCTCTTTAAGTCAGCCCACCAGCAGGGGATGCTTTGTAAACCAAAATGAAGATAAAGTCCCAGAAGGCCGAGTAATCAAAATGAGGCAGGCAGGGGGGCTACCCACATAGTACAACTCAAGTTTGCTCTAATTTTGTGGTATTCACAGCTGGGTTGTGGTCACAGCTGACACAAGACAACTGGTTCCTGGTGGATCCGAGTCTTCACCACCATGTGTTGCTTGCAAATTCTGCCAGCTTCCTGAGGTCATTCTGGAGTGGGTAGGCAGGAGCTGCCATAGGAATTAGTTGCCAAAATCAGACATCCCAAAAGGCTGCCTGCTTGGCCTGCCCATGATGTGTCTCTTGGTTTTGACTTGCAGCTGTTACCCAGGTAGGGGATTTATGTGAAGTGTAGATCAAAATCTAAATTATATTCAGTACAGGAATATTTCAGTTCTGGGAGGTCTACTTTAGAATCATCACTTGTTCAAATGGCAAAAAAAATAGTCCCTCAACTTTTATTGGAAGGGCTTCCAGGGAAGGTCTTAAACAGATTTACACTGTTCCTTTCAATCTGTGCAACACTGCTGCTGCTATAATCTGTGTACTTTCTTCCAGAGGAGAATGGCAGACAACACAACATATACATAAAATGCAAAACCTGTCACTTCCATAGGCAGAACTATCAACATGGCTACTAACAGAGAAGTGCCAATAAAAGCATTATATTTGCCTGGAGATTCAGGGCTTTTTTATATTTCTTTAAGCTTTCTACAATATATTCTCGTGCCAAACAGATACAAGGCAAAAATACAGCTGAACAGATGCAAATCAGGTTAACTAGCAGAGTTCCGAAATGCGTAGTGAACTTCCTCATACATCCACATGTTTCACTGTGCACCGAGAGAAAGGGAGGAAGTTTTTATGAGCAAAGAGGTGTGTGATGCTGATTCCTACATAAAAAGCACCCTGGCAGCATGTCCGAGGCAGCATAAGCTGGAGTTCTTTGGGCCACCATAGGGCCCCAGTAACTTGGAGGGGCTTGGGTACCCGTATCAACGCTGAGTGAGGTTTCCTATGAGCATCCACATTAGTTGTATGTGAATAACATGCCATCTGAAAAACACTTTTGACACCTGAATTCCAGGTTGGCATCTGAGTTTTGATCCCTAATAACCATTGCTGGTTAACCGGGATTACATTACTCCAAGCAGTTCAGCAGTATTGATACTATGTTTGACATTAATAACTATTCTACTGATTATCTAAATATGCAATAGAGAAAAGAAAAAAGAAATATGTGCTGCTAGATGACCTTCGATCTGCATTGTGGGATTGACAAATCCTGGTGTCTCAGGCCAAAGAGGGCAGCTGTTCCATTTAGTTGCTAGAAAAATGCCTAGCGCCTTCATCAACCACAATCATTTTCATAACTGTCAATCCTTTCAATCAGCTGTCAGTGCTTGAGACACCAGCAGTATGCTCAAAATTATGATTTGTCTGCCCTGCTGATGTGGGCACCAAGAAGAACTGCTTTGTAGGCCAGACCCAGTCTTTATGCCACGCTCTGGCCATCCCCAGTCCTTAGCGTTGCTTTGGATGAGAGACGTTGGCTCTGTCACCCACACTCTATTTGGGGGAGTACAAGAAGCCCTTCTGGAAATGAGGCTGAGAACTGTGCTAGAGAAGCAAAGGCCTCTTGGTTTGAAATCTCTGACAGAGCTGTCCCAGAGGCACCTGACAGCCTTGCCAGTCACACCCTGAACTAACTTCAGAAAGATTTCAGGGGGTCATGGTAAGGTAAACCTAGCACAGTTTTCAATTGTTTTGAACACTGTACTGTGAGTTGTTGAGGATCTTTGGAGACAGTTGAGATGCAGCACCAAAGGCTGCAGTATGGGTCACAACAAATGACCAAAAGTGGGAATGTCTTCAGCTGTTTGAAACCGCACTTGCTTCTTTGTGTGTCTATATCCTGAAGACCCTCAGTCGCTTGTGTGCTTTCCAAATTCTGCCCTCTGGGCCACTATGGGGGTGTTCTGCCAAGTGCTTTCCAATACGAATAACATCTCATTTGTCTCTGTTCTTCAGGCTTCTTAAAAAGCCCAATTAAAACCGAACATAGTCAACAGCTTCTGATGCAAATTTATTAATGGTTGGGCATATAACAACATTGCCATTAGATACCTTCTTTGAAATAAAGTGCAACTGATGACTCTTTTGCCATTTTTGTGTGCCACTTATATGGTAGATTTGTGTGGTTAGAGGCAGTAAACGCCAGTCTAACATTGCGGATTTCAAGGCAGTGAGTGTTCATGTGAACTGGCAGGAACAGAAAACATTTCAAAAAATGCCTTTCGCTTTTGGGGTACCTGTATGTGCAAAGGTCTGATGATTAGAGAGCTGATACTTGGCGTTTTTCAAAACCTGACTCCTTCATATGTGTAAGCCGTTCTAGAATTGAAAAAATAGGTAGTTGGGTTTTGTTGTGTTCTGTTTTGGTTTGGTTTTTTTTCCCTTTCCTGCTTCTGTAACTGACAACCTGAAATTCCCCCCAGGTCAGTAACCTTGTAGTCTGTAGTGGAGCCTGTGTTTGCCCTACTCAGGACCTAGAAACCAAGATTGGAGGTGACAAGCACCACTCTTTACTCTCCACATCACAAACTTCTCTTGCTCCTCTTCCACTTTCTGCCATTGGGTCATGGTGGCAGAGCTAACCCACTGCTGCTTGCAGCAAGGGACTTCCCTTGGAGGTCTGGAACTGCAAATGAAACATTTAGTCTATATGTGGTTGTTTGGATTTCTAATCTGATGAAACCTTGCTCCAGAGTCTCCCTAGAGGAAATGAAGCAGGAAACAGCATTTTCTCCATTTCCTTTACCTCAGCGTCACCCTGTGCATCATCTGATGAGATGGTACTATGCTTGAGAAACACTTAGGGGATTTTCTGCCCCCTCATAGGTTTTTCTCCTGACAAATGTAGGCTCTGTCAATCTTTCCATTTATTTCCCTGGAAAGTGTGAATTGTAAATGTTCATGTTTTTTATCTAAGCAGATTACAGACATTGGATGTACATGCATCAACTTATACACTTTTCTTTCACAATATTGTTTAATAGGAAACTATCTCCATTCGATAGGCCTAGGTTCTGGAAAAGGCTATTTTATTCTCAGGAATGATCCACTCAAACTGTGAATATATAGCTATGCTATCATGGTAATTTTATCCAAAGGGGGATGGGAAGGAGGAAATTCTTGCTGCTTTAAGCCTTACTGTGGTTTTTGCCTGTCTGCTTGAGTCAGATCTCAAACCTGGAAAGCAATCGGTCCCCTCAGAGGTACGATTTTAAATCAAATAATGAAATATGTTCTAAACAAGTGTGCAAAGTATGTGTCCAAGTAACTGAATCTTAAAAATCTGTAATAATTTCATCCACAAATGAAAATCTCCATGGGAGTTCATCTTCAGTGGCCCTGTCTACACATCTGTGTTGTGGCTTGTGCTGCTTCGGGTTTGAGAGTGTGTGTGGCAGGGTCCAGGGCTAGCTTGGTGCCCAAGGAGATTCTGGTCTGTAGGAAGCAAGTGAAAACTAGAAGTCCCTGAAGTGAGGGGAGACCTGGGAGAAGGCAGACCTCGAAGAAGCAGGAGTGGCCGTTGGGTCCCTTCTTTGAGTCCCGAAATATGTCCTTAGTGGTTCATCGCCAGCAGATAGGAATACAGCGGGTGGCATATCTTTTAGTGTGGCAGAGTTAAGAGAGTGAATAACATCTAGCACACCTTGGGTCATTTAAAATCCTAGCCTGTCTTTCACAATTTAGCTCCCCATGCACCTCAAAGCTGAGGGTATGACTTGTGTCAGGACTTGAAGCTTATCAGCTCACCAGCTCGGTGGGGCCAGGAGGCAGGAAAGCCTGTTGGGGTGTTCAGGGATGAGCAGTGTATCGGTATGGAAAAGAAGAAAGAAAGGAGCCTCATCTCATGTGTGAGAGTGCAAAGCCTTTCTCTGACTGGAGGAAATGCTGATACTCCTGGTGGGATACTGAGTTCTTCCCCGAGTCCTTCCCACAGGACTCTGTCTGCAGCTTCTCACTTCTGAATGCAAGCAGGTGGGAAATCTACCTTTCCTGTCAATCAGAGCTTCCCCAAGTAACAGCAGAAGGACAGAATTGGCAGGATTCTTGTCAGTTTTTCTGCTGCCCATAGGGTACTGATTATCATTAATGAGTCTTATTGATTTCATTGTGTGGCTTCTTGGAACAACAGGAGAAGCCTGTCTGCAGCCCCAGAAGCACAGCACAGCAGCGGGTCATATTTGGAAAGTTATCTGTGCAGTCACAAGGGCTGGATTTTTTTGGTGTTGTGTTGTTTTGTTCAAATTAAAGGCTAGATTCTGCAGAAGCTGATGATTTCAAGAGCCACATCCTTCCCCAGCCTCATCAGGAAATCATTCCACTTACCGCTGGTGGGTAGGTGAGTGGGTTTCTCAAGCCCTCACAGAAGCTGTGTACTCGGCTACAAGAGAGGGAAGGAGCTGAAATGTGACAAGAGCCTCTTGGGGATCTCTGGGTCTGATGCTTTCAAGACAGCCTGGTTCTTGTTTGTTTTGGTACTGGTTAGCTCTGGCTGCTGCATTGCTCCACCCAGGAAAACGGTGCTCTTTGCCCTGTCTTCTTAGTAGCGATTCTTGTTGTAAAGTGTGGAAATTAAATCTCCAGATTCAAAGCCCTAACAAAAAGGCAGTGTGTGGAAGGATTCCCCCTTTACCTAGACATCATGTCTCCAGCTCATCCTCCCCTCCCACCCGAGCCTTGGCAAGGAATGCCACCAACAACAAGTGCTGTTTGTTTGTTTGTATGTTGCTAGCAAACTGAAAATAGGAAAGTTACTGAGCTTTTTTGTTGTTTTGGTTTTTTTAATTTTAATTTTCTTTTTAAAAAAACCAAATCTTTCCCAACACCTCTTCCTCCTTGGTTGAAAGCCCCTGTTTTCTATCAAAATGCCCATCAGGCAGTCCCTCTTTAACTAGCCATGCTCAGGCCAACAGTGGCATCCTGTTGCCTGCTCTGAGTTTTGAGTTCACAGAGGGTTTGCAGCGTGCAAGTGTAACTCTGGAGCGAAGAATACGAGAATAACTGGATGGAGAATGGAGAATAACTCCATCCTCTCCCCTCAAGTTGTGTTCTCTTAAATTGTAAAAACCAACGAAGGCAACAGCCTCCCGCAGCAGAGAGCCCTTTTTAAAACCAGGCAGTGCTGCTCCTCCCTGCCCTCCTCGTTTCAGTGCTGTGAGTGGCAGTGTCTCCAGACGGGAGTGACAGTAGCCCAGTGACATTTATCCTTCGATAATCAGTTAATTGGCGCAGCCCTCTACTTTTCAGCCTGCACTTCTTAGGATCGCACCAGATTTCTGACCTGTGATAACTTTGCTTTGAAGGGGCAGCTTGATCCTTAAGCCCATTAGCCAGATGCCAGCCCTGGCTGAGGCGATGATGGGTAGCTCTGGGCATGGGCAAGCACCAGTTGTGCACGGCTGGCCGCATCCTTCCATGAGACAGGGCAGGTTCTGAAAGAGATCTCCCCCTGATTCCCAGCTGTGTGCACAATCCCTTCCCTGCAGTGTGGAAGGGGGGAGGAGGGTTTTAGCCCCCTCAGGAGCCTGAAGTGTGGGACACTGCTAGGGGCACAATGCCAAGCCTGCTGGCTCGCTGGCCTGACCTGGTGTGGCAAATCTGCTTTTCTTGTGTTCCTGAGGGTAGCTGTGGCCATGGCAAGTGTCCAAAGAACTTTCTACATAATTTGCAAAGCTGCCCTCAGAGTGAGGCCATCTTATAAAGTCTGTTTAAATCTAAAAAAAAAATAAAAATAAATGTATAAAATGGAAACATTCCCTTGCTCTGCCACCTCTTTATCTCTTGTTTAAAAGTAAAGGAAGTAGAACATTTTAAAGCAGCTTTGTTTCTATGGATTAAATGAATTGAAATACAGCCTCTTCCTGTCTTGATTTTCTGCCCTCAGCCAGGTGAAGAGCTGGTCCATTGAAATATTGACTATCATTAGTCTAAGATTTGGATTTTTTTGGTCTCTCGATGAAGCACAGATCTTTTTTTGATTGCCATCAACTCTCTGTCATAGGTGTTCCTGTGTAACGTTTCCCCTTTGATATGACAATGACTTTGTACAGGGGGAAGGACCTTTACCAGAAGAAGAGTCGTTTCAAGAATTGATGAAGGGTGAAAAGAAATTGGCAGCACGTCATTAAGAAATAAAAAAAAAGGGAAAGCGAGCACACCTCGGCTTATAGATGAAGGGGGAGGGAGGCGGCTCTGAGAAGGCAGCGGAGAGCATTGCTAACAGGCCAGTTTAGAGCCCTCCTAACAATGTGCAGTTGCTCTCCCCAGCTGCTCCATTGATTTCCTCCTGCCCTCCATAGGCCTGGCTGCAGTTAAACCTTGTGTCCTCCACGTGATGCTGAACCGAATCAGATTTTGCTTTTAGTTGTTCGATCAAATTTTCCTTCCTTGAGCTTAGAAGGCACACTTGGGACTTTATAGTAATTGCCTCCCCACGCCGACTGCTGATACCTTTATTGGATTGGCGTAGGGTTTCAGAGGACTGTGTTTAACATGCAGTGAGCCGCAGCAATGCAAACAGCTCCAGTGTTTAAACAAGCATCCATTAGGCCAGGAAACAAGAGAGTGCCAGCCCATTTGGTGCTCTTTAGAGCTGGCAGCTTAAGGGGAGCGGTGCAGCAGGGCTTGCTGGGAGGGAGCAGGATGGGGGAGACACAAATGCAGCGTCAGGAAAACAAGCAAAGCATCTCTGTAGGTTTGTGAGAAATGAGCTGGGGGGGTGGGGGGCAGGCGAGAACTGTTGCGACTGGGGACATGTGCAAAGCTCATTAATATCTCATTATGTTCGAATTGCAGTCTCCCAGCAGATTGGCATTAACATGTGATGTGCTGGAGGAAGGGGCTACAGGAGAGCGGCAGGGATATTTTAAGCAAGGGGTTTTTTTTCTTTTTTCCTTTGCATTGAAGGAATGGAAAAAATAGTGCGTGGGGGATGAAGTACCAGCAAACCACGATGTTTTGTGCATCGTCTCGATACAGTACAGTTCAACAAACAAGAATAGTGCTCAGTTGGGCTTATCGTAGTACCCACTAGCATATTTCAGTGTTTCTGATAAACCTCCTTTATTTTTAGGAGTGCTTAACTCAGCTGTAAAATTTGACTTGGTGTCAAACTTCCAGCACTCCGGATGTCAGCCCAGGACTAATTCTTCCCATCCCCAACTGGCTGGTTTGGGGAGTGCAGGGGGCTACTTTGTTGTTTTTCTCCCTTCTATAAGCCTGTAGCTAGAATGATGCCTGAAATACTTTTTCTCATGTTCCTATACTGAAATAGCTTTTGTTTTATCCTTAACTGGAGCATTGCAGTCATTAGCTTATCAGCTGATAAGCTGCAGTCATTAGCTTATCAGCTGACATCAGTGCTCGTACTGGCTTCTGCAGGACCACAGACATTTTTCTGATAAAATCTTGGCTGCCATGTTGCTGGAAAAATACTCATTAGTTTTAGGGCCAGTTATTCCTTTACTTTCTATACCTGAACATATAAATCCTCTTGGAAAATAAAAGGCAACTCCCAACAATGCTTTATCCAGAAAAGAACAAACAATCAAGGACTTTCTGAAGTAGACCCTCCTCCCTGCGCTCCCAGTTGCTGAGTTGCGTGATTTATCTTGGCAGACTTTCATTGGGAAGGCTGGAGTCAGAGAACGTACTTCTGTTGTACTCTGCGGCACTGGGCTTTTGTGCAGAAGTGTTTTACTGACGTACCAATGAAACCTAGGGGGTTTGCTTTTCTGCAGACACCTAGTCACTCTAGTATTGCATACAAAAATCATTTTAATAGGTGCTCTATTTGAGGAGATGTTTATGGCCAAACTGTAAGAAGATAATTATTTTTCAACTCCTTTTGTGCTACAGGAGCAAAACAACAGTTAAATTGGGTCTGACTCTTACAAAATGTTTGCAAGTGCATAGATCTTGCTTCAGACTGCGTATTACGTTTGAACTTCATTGCCCGGGCTATTTGTTATATGTTTATCCTTCCTAGTAAACTTTCTTTTGCTTTTATGGAACAATATTGGAGCCCTCCAGTGGCCAAACTAATCGTTCTGAGGAATGGAGTTTAAGTTCTACCAAGGAGGTTGGGTTGAGTTTTTTTCTTCCCTGTTAACAAACTAATTTTGCATCTTTTTATAGTCAGGGTTTACACAGAGATTATTTGAGTCACAGCATCATTTGTGAAAAGTAAGGAAAGCTAGGAAAAAGAATAAATAGTCTCTTTGCTTATCTAGGACCTCTATATATTTATTCTCCTATATTTTGAAGAATTTAATGAGTTGATTACTGAAATAAATTAAATTAGATTATATTTTCAGGGAGGGTCCTATTATGCATGTGAAGCAGGGAAAACAGACTTGGAGTATCATGACAATTCAGATTTCCTTAAGTGACTCTATCAGTGCTATGACTTTTTATCTATGACGTGGCTGGTCTGTTCTCTAACAGAGCCTATTTTTTTTGTATACGACACTGTCACTTATATCAGGGGCCTCATCAGGCTGAAGGTTTTGGCTTCAAGGCTCCCTTGTCTGCTGCTCCCACTGGTGTCTTTCACTTTCCACAGCCTTTCACTGTGATACCCGCTCTGTGTATTCATTTATATTGTGCACTCTGGATATTAGTAGCAAGAGTTCTCCTTATAAAGAATGTTGAGATCCTCTAGGAAAACTAACAGCTAAAATCACTTTCTTGTGCCTCCTAAATGTTTTGTGTGGTGGTTATCATAGTTCTTCCTTTTTGATACTGAACTGCAATGATAGTCTTTAGGAATCCAGAATCAGATAGGTAGGTCACAGTTATGCTGAGGATGGAAGTTGGATGGGGATGACCAGGGAAGGAGGAGAAAGTGTAGTCATTTATTTATCTTTTAATAGGATGACCATAGTCTGGCATTGAATCCATGTTCAAAAAGCAGTTAAGTGTTTAAAGTGGTTATTCCCATACTGACTCCTCTTTATTTAGGGGTCACTGGGCATGAGTTTGTACCACTTTGTGTTGTATAGCTGCAGCTTCATAAAATCATGTTATTGTCACCAAAGTGCTTCAGAACTAGAACATCCAAAAACTGGTGGAGAGAGGATTCTGTTTGTTATGTTTTAGTAAAAAGTTTCCAAGTAGCTTTTTTTCTGCAAGCGCTATGGGTATAAGAAAAATTGCACTGGATCATCTGAAAGGGGCATTTAGCCCAGTGTCCCCTCCACAACAAAAGTCAGAAAGCAGAGTGTACGTAACAGAACAGGCACAGAGTCAGCCTTCCCTGGCATATCTTCCCGTCTTCCAGCCAGCACAGCGTTAAGAGCCACTTGCTGAGCCCATCTGTAAGCAGTTTGCTTGTGCATCCCTCTGCATACGTGAAGAAGGATTCTTGTTCCTGCAGGGTGCGGTGAAAATGAGGAAAGCCAAGAAACGGTTGCAGCAGAAACTTGTTGCTTGTACTGCAGACAGGGCCAAGTTATGCAAATTCCTCTTATGGACAGTAGCTGGAATTTCTGGAGCAACCTTAGGCATAGTTTCCTTTCATGTTTTCTGCATGAGTTTGAGAATTGCTGGAAGGAGACAGATGCCTAACTCCAACCGACGTTTTGAGGAAACTGCTAATGAGGTCAGTTACTGTCATGGCTTTTTCCAAGACCTGTAAGAACCAACAGAACTGGGAAGAAAGCATTCAGATAGATAGGGAGAGGGTAATCACAGAGTATGACTGTGCACTGAGGGTGGGAGCAAGAGGCAGCTTTGTAATTGTTAGGAGGAACGCTAATGCTCTAGAGCCAGTTTGCCTTCTGCAGCCACACAACTCGTGTGTGAGGCTGTAAGATGTGAACTATGAAAATATGGGAAACAGTGGTAGGAGAGGCAAAACGATGGGACTGTGCCACTGGGGAGCAAATGATGCAAGTTTCATACCTGGCTCCCCAGAGTCTCCCAGCACCACATAGAGATGCTGCCACTGTTGATAGCTTGCCACTTGTTTGTCGGAGCCTTCTCTGATGGCTGCTGCCACGCAGATGAGAGCTTCAGGGGTCTGGTAGAGCTGAGGGGAAATGGAGGAGGCCGGGACTGGTTGTAGCTTTTAGGCCCTCACAGGGCAACAGCTTTAGAACGTGGGACTCCTGCTCGTATGCCTTTACTAAGAGACACTGGAGAGTAAGCTGGGAACACCAGAGCGCAAAGGCTGCCTGCAGCCTTGCTCTGCTGCGACTGAGAAGCAATTCTGTATGGTTCTGTGGTTTAGTCTGAGTCCTTGTGGTTTGAACTTCTGCTAGACAGTGGCTGCTTGAAAATCTGGCGTTCCCAAGAAGGGTGCTGTGCCCTGCTGCACTCCCCCTGCAGCTCCTTAGGGAGCCTTTCACCCAGTACCCATTTAGCAGCACACTGTCGGGTAACATTTCCAGGCCCTGTATGGAGCAAACATCCTTGGGTAGTTGTTGCTGCTGTACAGAGACATAGGGAGCACTTGAGGTAAAAAATACCTGCTCTACTTTCAGGCATTGCAGTCCTTTCTCATTAGCAGGGAGAGGAGAAGGCTGGCACTACTTTACTGGTGAGACAGGAAAATCCTCTATGTTTGCAGTGTCAAATGCTTCTAATAAGATTATTGCAGCTCTGAATTTGGAGTTTGGCAATACCAGACAGCTCTGGTTTTAGAAAAAAGAATAAAAAGGGTAGTAGTGACTTACATCCCCAAATGTACTGAGACCATGGTCTCCTGTGAATCCTACAGCCATCAGGACCCACAATATTCAAGGCTGGTATTTGGCCCCGTGTCTTCCACCTGGCATTGAAAAAAGTCAGTCCCGGGGCAGCTGTGCATTTTAAAGCTGGGCACTTAATGTAATTCTGAAATATGCTAATTGCCAGGTTTTTGTTTTCATTTGACAGTTTTGAAAAGCTTAGAAGAAAGGAGGAAAAATAAAAGAGTATTGAAAATAGCCCTAGGAAAAACCTCAACCCTGCTGCCCATGTAATTTCCTTTAAAAACAAACTTTCATACTGTGGGAATCTTTATCACACAGCAGATTTGCACACAATCCTGTATGGCCGGTATCAACATGATTTTCCATCATTTCTTAAGCATGCTTGCTCATTGTTACAGTTGTTACTAAGGTTACTGCCACTGTTTTTTAAGAAGGAAGAAGTGCTTGCTTACCCCAAAGCTTGTCTATATTTCCCTCCTATCTGTGCATCTAATTAAAACCACTTTTCTTTTTTCTCTTTATAGATTTTGCTTAGACCGTCATGGTTATAACACTACTATTTATCTATAATTTAAACTCATAACCCTCCAGCTACTTTTCCTTACTTATATCCTTGCCTCTTCTAAATAATCCAGAAGTTGATTAAGCATGTAAGTAACTAAGCAAGAACTTGGAGCTGCACAACCTTCTTTCCAAGAGCAAATGTAATATCATAATTATAGGTCAAACTATGAAGATTTCAAGCTTTTTACTTAAGAGTTTAGTGGGACAAAACTGAAGCCTCTGGAAATGAAACTGGGGAAGGACATGGCCCACGCAGACAGAAATCTTTATTAAATGCAGATGTAAACAGCGGTAGCATGTCATTAGTGACTGAGCATATAATGTTGGTGGCTTGAGGAGCGCCCAGATGCGGGCATCTGACCGGGGAAACCTCTTTTTGAGCTAGTTACCAAGGCTCCCTATAAGATCAGTGAAAAGAAGATGATGCTTCCAGAGCATGGTTTATCTCATTCCTGTCTCAGCCTGATATAGGCAATATGAATGGCATCCTCAAGACTGGAATGAATCTACTTGTTCTCACCTGCAACTTTCTTATGATGCCTATAGGAGCTCCCAGGCTCTTTCTATCCTGTTCATAGCCTTTTTTTGCCCCCTTTCTTTTTCCTGAATAGGAAAAGAAAGAGAAGCAAAAGCACCGAATGATCGGAGGATATAAGATATTTTATATTTCCATTGCCTGGGCACAGGATTTGGGAGATTTGAGTCCAATTCTAACCCTGCCACTGGCTTCATATACAGCTTCCTGCTTTGTTTTCTGAAGCGAAATGCAGACCTTTAATATATGTTTGTATCTGAATGACAGACACCATTTACGTGCTAAGTGATGGTTTGTATTTTTTTGACACACAAATGTTTGTTTTTTTTCTTTTTAGACTCAGCCCACCCTGTTTTTCTCTGAGACCAAAATCCACATAATTCTATCAGAAGCCCAGCAGTATTTTATCTCCAGACTAACACATTAAAAGTGCCTTACTACTTGCTGGCTCATTGCTCCTAGAACAGGAGAAAAAGGTGGGAATGACAAGTCTTTTAAGAAGGAAAATAAGATTACTCGAAGACCATTATATGAATGCACAGCTGGCTTATGGTGCATTTATATGACATATATCTAGCAGCTAACTATAAAGTCTTGCACTTCATACCTCCAAGGGGTTTAGGGAGGAACTGTAGTGTTCCTAGTGAATCAAATCTGACATACAGCATCTATGATAACAAAGGCTCTTTTGTCTTCGTGTTTATTTGATGCTGTTAAAGGCATAAACTCTGAGGAGTGAAAGGGACTTGAAGTCTAAATTTAATTTGAATTAACTGCTAATATATGCTTAATGTGCATAGATTGCTGAATATGAAAACCCATGTGAGTATGATGGGCAGCAACCACATGTGCATGTGTGCACATGTGTGGAAAATGCAGGGATTGTTTTCCTTGCCTGCAAAAGGAAAAAGTAAAAAAACTGCATTGTGCACAATGGGCATGCTCAGACATATGTAGAGGTGTAAGTTGGAGTTATTTCCTTTGGAGGACTGTTTTCAAAATTCTCAAATAGTAAAAACGCCTGATAGGATTCTGGTGTGTGGCCATAACTAACTGGAATTTGACCTGTTTAGCAGAGCACTGACTACCTTTCTCCTGGTCATCTTTTTGGTTTGTGTGGAGACATCCAGAGGGATCTGGACAGGCTGGATCCATGGGCTGAGACCAACGGGATGAGGTTCAACAAGTCCAAGTGCAGAGTCCTGCACTTGGGACACAACAACCCCGTGCAGCGTTACAGGCTTGAGGGAGAGTGGCTGGAGAGCTGTCTGGCAGAGAAGGACCTGGGGGTGTTGGTTGGCAACAGCTGAACATGAGCCAGCAGTGGCCCAGGTGTCTAAGAGGGCCAGTGGCATCCTGGCCTGTGTCAGACCCAGTGTGGCCAGCAGGAGCAGGGAGGTGGTTGTGCCCCTGTGCTCAGCGCGGGTGAGGCCACACCTCGAGTGCTGGGTTCAGTTTTGGGCCCCTCACTCCAAGAAGGACATTGAGGGGCTGGAGCATGTCCAGAGAAGGGCAACGAGGCTGGGGAGGGGCTGGAGAACAAGTCTTACGGGGAGCGACTGAGGGCACTGGGGTTGTTTAGCTTGGAGAAGAGGAGGCTCAGAGGAGCCCTCATCACTGTCTCCAGTTGCCTGAAAGGAGGTAGTGATGGGGTGGGTGCTGGGCTCTTCTCACAAGTGACAGCAATAGGATGAGAGGAAATGGCCACAAGTTGTGCCAGGGGAGCTTTAGACTGGACATTAGGAAGAATTTCTTTACTGAAAGGGTGGTCAGGCACTGGCACAGCTGTCCTATCTCCGAGACCTGAGTGAAGGTTGTGGTCTGATATTGTTGTTCATCATGTAAACCATTTTTTTGCATTTTAGGTTGGTTAGGGTGCTCAAAGTGAAGCATATTGTGCTGAATCAAGGCCTTGATTTACTTAAAATCTCTTTTCTTCTTTACACATCATCGGTAGACTTAAATAGTACATTTGCAGTTCAACCCACACAGCAGGTCCCACCTTGGGACTGGGACTATTTGCTGGGATCTGTGAGAGACTAGACACGTACTTTTCCATTGATTATGGTTGTGCACCAAGGTCAGCTTGAGGCGAAGGTTCAGAGTCAACAAAGAAGTAAAGTTTGTATGCTTTGCTTGGCTGTATTTAGGGTTAAACAGCTATTTGGTTCTGTCTGGCCTTTAGCCCATGGCAAATAGCTCTGAAACTGTGCTCAGAATAATTCAGAAAATATCTGGGGCATCCTGTACAATCCTTTGACTCCTTGAATTTTTACAAAAATTCAATATTCCTGCGTTTATTTTTTTTTTTACCGAGCTAGCTACTATTCTTACTGAAAGCAAAAAAAGAACGTAAAGAAGAGTTGTTCCATCAAACATAGTGTCCATCTCTGAAGAAATTTTGGTGCAGAAGTGATCTTATGAATGGAACCCTAACTCCTAGTGAAGTTAACGACAGCTGAAGGCTTCGGCACCTCTCATGATTGGGCTATGCATTTGGTAGAGGAGTCTTACAAAATTGCTGCTGTATGCATTCTTTAAAATAGATATGCAAAGGCAAGGCAAAGAAGCAGTTCTAGCACTATTCTTTCCTAGAGATGGATCAAGCTGATTGTATGATCAGGGAACAGTTTGGATGCAGGAAAAAGCCAGATCCATTTCAGATGTTTCTGACATCTTTTCTATTTTAGAATTTTCAGTTAGTAGTTTGGTATTTTTATGTTCTATAGACTAGGATATTTCTAATTCTAAACTCATCTGTCCTGTGTTTATTTTTTTTTCTTTTCCCCAAAAGACATGGTTCAGGAGCATAATGAGAATTAGCACTTTGAAAAAATACGAGTGTTAAATCATTAACATGCAAAAGATTAATTTCCTTCCCCCTTCCCCCCATGCTTGGATCTTCTTTGCAATGCCTACCGCACTGTTAATTGTTTAACCTGTTGTGAGATAACCTACACTCCTCTAAAAGTGTTTGTCCTTGCAAAGAAATCTTCAGGTCACAGACAAGCTGCACAGTGAGGCACAGGGGACAACTGGAGAAGAGGAAGGTGGCTCATGGAGATGAGAGCTGGGATAAATTCACCATTTCGTTTGCAGCACAATATAAATTGTCTTATTGATTCACAAGATTTTTCCATTTTTATTTTTTTTTTGTATTTGTTAGTTGTGGAAATCTGTTAAGTCTGTTCTTTAAAATATTTTCAAACAGCAATTTCATTTATGCCCAAGAGGATGACTGTGACTAAAATGCATGGACTTCAACAAGTACAGTGTATGTACTGTCTGGCTCTTATTTCCTTCCTTTTCTGATTGTATCAAACACCTTACTTTGAAAAGCATGAACTTGAACTTAGTTGTGTGGACTTATCCCTGAAATTACTTACCCCACATTGATTTGAGGAACTGGAAGATGCTTTTTCACACAACTGTGGGATAAGTAGCCATGTTCACGTGAGGTGGTGTTTGTTGGGAGTTAACACGAGTGAAACGAATGGGAGACAACCATACAATTTCCGAATTCAGCCTTCTTGACAGCTTGCTATTGGTCTTCTAGAGATCATATGCTAGACAAGCTTTGGTAACAAGAGGCTGAATAGAAGCTCACAGTCCATGGAAACCAACAGTATCATCAGGGGAGTACCATCATGTCTCACCATCCCTTGTCTCTTCCAGCTACCTCTTCAGAGTTTCTTTGAGAATATTCTGGAGTATTATATTATGCACATAGATTGTACCGTGGCAATACTTTGTGTGCAACTGGAAGGAAGGTTGTTTGCTTGTGCTAAGAAGACAAAGGGTTTTTCCCTTACAGCTGTTAGATAAGATTTTAGGCTGTTGGTTCTGAAGTCATAAACAGAGCTTATATCCTACCAGGAAAACAGAGGTTGTCAGAGAGCTGCTGCTCCTTTGCAGAGCGCAAGAACAGTTTCATGTCCCAAATGCCCCTTCACTAAGGCAGACATGGCACCACCAAGACACTTCACTAGCTTGCTATGGCTTGTGCCCATCCAAAGATGAATGGGGGCAAGATTTCCCCAGGAGACTGTTTCTCATGCTGCATATGCAGTTTAAGGAGCTAGTGAGTAGTGAATGAGTAGCTATGGTGCCTTTGCTGCTAGATATGTTGCTTTGCTGCTTCCTAGTTTAAAACATAAGAGGTTCCTGCATTTCTTTTCTACGCTGATTTGCAGGAGTTCTTCAGGAGGTACAGCTTTAATAATCTGCAGTGTCTGTTTTTTATCATTAGCTTCTCTCCTGTCCAGATACAAAGCAGATTGGGAATGTTTTCAAAGGGTGAAGATTTATCAGCACAACTCCCAGACAAGTCAATTAGAGGCTGCCTGACTAAATCCTCATAACGCGCTTTGAAAATGTAGCTCCTGCTGTCTGCAAAGGACAATTGCAGGGAGAGTGTAGCTCAGCTGTCCATGGTGAGAGACGGAGTAGGCATTGCCAGCTAAATAGTTTAGCTCTCAGGCTCTTAGCACCTTCATTAAGACTTTTGCACAAACAGAGGAATGCTGTCACGCCCTTAAGTGACGAGGTTACTGCTTTGCCAGTGTTTACCCTATTGGGCTGAAGCAGGATTGAATTGGATGGACCTGAAGAGGAGGAAGCCATGTAGATCACACACTTAGGCAGGAAGGCTGTTTGATGATGATGACAGTATTTCATCCATGAAATAATTTGTGCTCTAAAGTCCAGTTAAACTTGCCAATAATTTTGTACGGAGAAAATTAATTGTATCTATTGCCTGTGTTTGACTCAACAGCTTCCCCAGGGACCGTGCATGCCAGATCTCCTCAGAAGCGTGTCATTTAGTGTCTTTGCATTCAAATTTAAGTTGGAGTTGTATGGGGGGAGAGACAGAAATTAGGCTAGAAAAATATTCCAAAGGCAAACTGGAATTGATATATGATATATGCACTTACACTTCAGAAGGATCACACTTATTTCCCTACCCACTTCTAGACACATACAATTTGAGCAGCATAGTTATTGGGTTTGCATGTATTTCTTCACTCCTGCATCTCTCAGTAGCTAGGCATTCTCCACAGTCTTCATTTCTATAGAAGAAAATGTCTTTCTGGCAGCAATGCAATGGAGTGCTTTACAGTATCACACAGTATCACAGTACCATAAGGTTGGAAAAGACCTTTGAGATCGAGTCCAACCTATGACCCAACACCTACACCTACTCCTACTTGTCAACTACACCATGGCACTAAGAGCCTCATCCAATCTCTCTAAACACCTCCAGGGACGGTGACTCCACCACCTCCCCAGGCAGCGCATTCCAATGGCCAATCACCCTCTCAGTAAAGAACTTCCTAATGTCAATCCTAAACCTCCCCTGGCGAAGCTTGAGACCGTGTCCTCTTGTTCTGTCGCTGGTCACCTGAGAGAAGAGTCCAACTCCTGCCTCACCACAACCTCCCTTTAGGCAGTTGTAGAGAGCAATAAGGTCTCCCCTGAGCCTCCTCTTCTTCAGGCTAAACAACCCCAGCTCCCTCAGTCACTCCTCATAGGGCTTGTGCCCCAGCCCCTTCACCATCCTCGTGCCCTCCTCTGGACACACTCCAGCATCTCAACATCTTTCTTAAACTGAGGGACCCAGAACTGGACACAGCACTCAAGGTGCGGCCTGACCAGTGCCGAGTATAAGGGGATGATGACCTTTCTAGTCCTGCTGGCCACACTGTTCCTGATGCAGGCCAAGATCATTTAAAAGACTTCAATAAACATTGGTAAAGATATACATGCTTTCCTTTTTTATTTTGATGAAATTAACGCACAGACCTGGATAAGAGCTAGCTCTGATCACATGACCTGAGCAACGGAAGTACAAAACTTCTTCAGTCTGTGATGAAAATACATTTGAGCAGGCAGCCATGGGAAAAGCTTCCTCTCTCTGTCTCTACAGAATTGTGGCTCTTCCCCTTCTCTTGCTCATCCCTCTGAAAGCTCTAATGAAAGCTCGAGCTACTTCTTGCTTTTCTCGAGCTGTTTTAGCACACATCAGCATCCTTACTGGGCTGACCGAGGGCAAGTGGAGTCACGGTGTTTGCCTGGTTTGACTTCACCAGTGCTGTTGCTGATTTGCTCTCATCCAGTGCCTTTTTTGGTACCCTGCTTCCTTGTCCTCTGCTTGACCTCCCAGTGTAATCCAGGTCCCACTAGTGGCTGGAAACCTGACAGCTGGCTGGGGCACGCAGCTCCGGTGGGCTGCCTGCTTTGCATCTGGACAGCCAGTACTCTCTACTCTTACTGCCTGGGAGAGCAGCCCTTCTTGTCTGACCAGCCTGGCTAAAATGCAAAGCAGCAAATCGTTTTCCTCACTGTTAGCTCTCTCAGGTTTAGCTGGTGCCCTGAGCATCTTTTATTTTTTATTGTTAATGGGAGTCGGTTTGTTGTTTTGAGGACTGTTTGCAAAAACAAGGGCGATGACAGAGTCCCCAGCAGCCCTTAGCAGCTTGAGTAACAGGCAAGGGTTTGACCTCCTTCATGAGGCAGAGGTTACTCTGTGAGCCTGCGGAGTTGAACAGGTTACTGGCTAGGTTGGCAGATTGAGATTTTACCAGCTTCAAACAGATTTCACAATGTGAATTTCCTGCGTATTTGAAACATTGCCCTGGCCAACAAGAACTGGGCAGGCAGGCCCAGCATGGAAGAGCACAGCATGTGCTTGAAGTGAGCAATTGCGATCCAAAATCAATTTGCTACGTCAGGCTTCATCCTGTGAGTTAGCGGGCGATGGTGCTGTGCTTTCAGTGTGAGGAAATTCCAGTAGTAGGGGAGTGGTTTGATACATTAAATACTTTTATTTGTTGGAAGCAGTGCTTGGCCACTTGTTCGAGTTCCGCTCTCTGTGTGACACCTGCAGCAAGTGTCGTTAAGTGTCTGTGAGGTACCTCTATGAGGTACAAGTCACAAGATGTGGTTGTACCTCAGGCACTGGTGACCTTTGGGGCTGTTGACTTTTAATGGCCATCTCAGAAGCAGTACAGCAAGGAAGGATATGCAAGAAACAAGGAATCCTTTCAAATGCCGAAGCTGAATTGCTGGCATGGAAGTGGCAATACCGATTATTCCTTATTGGTCTCAGATGAGGTGGTTATGGTCCTTACGTCTTTGCTTAGAAGAGCTGTCACATCAAATCCAGTTGCTTAGTGTCACTTCACAGCAGCCCCTGGGATTCTTGATAAGTTGTTGATAGGATTTAAGTGCAGCACAAGAAGTTAAGGAGCTAACCTTGGCTCAGCCCTCAAGGTGCAGGCTGGAGACAGCTGAATTGGGACGGCGTTTGGCAGAGCTCCTGGCGAGCACTCCCTGTCAGAGGTGGGGAGTGCTAGTGTGTCAAGATCTGTCTGGAGAACTTGTGGGAGAAGAAGGGAGAAGAAAGGTGGGGCAAGCTCAGGAATCCCTGGAAGAAGACGTGCTAAACCAGACAGACTGTTGTGAGGGAAAGATGTCCTGCAGGAAGGGCCAAGCCTGAGTCACAGTCATGGAAGGGAGCTGAGGCCCATTTAAGCACGGATGGCTGATGGGCCAGACTGTGATTCGATGTGAGGAATGGAAAAGATAGATTTTTAATTTTAATAGAAAGAGTCACAGAAGATCACTGTGGGGAGTATGATAACCCTTGCTTTTTGTAAATGTGTGTATTCTCTAACGATGATGGTCTTTTGGCTCTGGCTGGATTCTCTGCTTTCCCATGGGGAGCAAAGATAGCTACAGAGAAAGGTGTGTCCCAGCACAGCTGAGGAACGAGCGTACCACACTTCTCACAGTTGTTGTCCTTTCCTCGTATTGAAGTGGCTGGAGTTGCCTTAACAAGAGGAAAGTCAGTGGCAACATCTTCTATGTAGGTGGTGCATTAAAGTTTCTGTAAGAGTAATCCCAGCTTCTTTGTCTGTGGACTCACAGTTCTGGTCAAGAAGTGGAAGTAGACCTGTGTTAGACCCTGCAAAAACCATGCTCAGCCTCTACAGGCAAAAAGAAAATATAGCCTCCCAGTTTTCCCCCTGCCCTCCCCTTATTTTTTCTTTAGAGAGCAATGAAAGGACTAAGTTGCTGCCACAGCCCTGGTCACTCCCTGTGGATGACTGGTACAGCCGCTCACTGAAGGCAGCGCGACGGTGGAGGATGGGCCAGCAAGTGGCTCGGCTGTTGCTATAACAACAGCACCTCAGTCTCATTTCTTTTGAAAAATGAAGTGCTGCTGGTGGGATGAAGCGGAGCAGCTTCTCCCCACAGATGAAAGCCCTGCTGACAGCCTCAACACTTTCTTGTTTATGTATTGGGTCTGTTACGGCATGTCCAAGCATCTCTACCAATAATTTCAGGATGGACTGGGTTAGACCATTTGGATCTGTGTGTGTTTGTGTGCACAGCCTCTGACCCCTCTCCTGCCTCTACCCCAGTCAAAAGTCATTCAAAAAGTCAGCTCACAAAAGTTTGACCTTTACTTGCTCTGCAGCTAGAGTTTCTCCAAAGGCATGTAAAGAATAGCTGGTCCTGCTCACTCTTCTGCTTTGGAGTAGAATCCTGCTGTGAAATGCAGATCCATCAGCCAAATATTTTCTGTGAATAAAGCTAAAGGCCTATGAAGCTGGCAAGAGTTTTATTTTATTTCAATATTTTCGTTTTATTGTAATATTTTCCTTTTTATTTTATTAATTGAGTCTTCTAGACATAAAACTCTAAGCTGCTGCTAATATCTTCATGATGCATACGGTAAATCGCATGCACAAGGTATATACTACTACTTAGAGGGAAAACACTTTAGAGGAGTATATTTTACTTCAGGCATTGTTTTTACAGAGGGAAGGGGAAATGCTGGGATTTGTGGAGTCCTGGTGGTGGTAAGCTGTTTGCCAGCACATGGTCCATATATGATATCCATGCCATCCAACAGCTGATAATATGATTGGAAATTAAATTAAGATATGAAAATGAATGTTTGCATTGGTGTAATTTGATAAGAATATTTCTGTATTGTATCTCAAAAAGCAGAGATGCATCTACTGTGGCTCCTACCTCTCCAAAATGCCAGTGTGGATGTGCTTCCCCACCTGTAAAGGTTGTATCCAGTATGTTGCCTTCAAATAAACCTTTTATGTTTTGTTTCTGTCTACCCACAGTTTTTCAATGTGTAAACAAAGAGAATTTAAAAAATCAGGGTTTTTTTCTAGTGCCTGCTAACCCCCCAAATCATAAAACCTCTGAAGGAGAATCATGTGGAGAGTAAAACTTAGAATAGGCTTTGTTTTGTTTTCATTTGCAACAAGGCACAATTTCTGTACATTCGATATTGGATGGGAAATGGTTTCCATGTTAAAGTTGCTTTTTGTTGCATGCATGCTAAACACAATTATTAATATTTATACACTTGGGCCTGCTTTTACTTTCAGTGACATCACTGTATGTTTGTACAGGGAAACTTGCAACTTTCAGCACATGATGAAATTTTAGGAGCTGATATTTTTAGGGCTGGTTATTTACCACTAGATAGTTTTGATTTTTTTTGGTAAACATTCATGTACAAATAAGGTGATGGATTTAGGATAAATTAGTAAACGATGAGAAATCTGAAAGTTTAAAATTATGTGAAAGAATATCACTTTTGCTGATATTCCATGAGGGATACCTTCAAACTGTTGTGAAAGGTATGTGAAATCTATGGCTGAAGCCCCTCTGCTATGAGCACAGGCTTGAGAGAGTTGGGCTTGTTCAGCCTGGAGGAGACTCTGGGAGGACCTCACGGCGGCCTCCCAGTACCTGAAGGGGCTACAGGAAAGCTGGGGAGGGACTTTTTCCAAGGGCAAGGAGTGACAGGATTTATGCTAACATGACCTCCTTTCTCAACGCAATTGGCAGATGATTCAGATTAGACATTAAGAGGAAGTTCTTCACTATGAGAGTGATGAGGCACTGGAACAGATTGCCCAGGGAAGCTGTGGCTGCCCCCTCCCTGGAGGTGTTCAAGGCCAGGTTGGATGTGACCTTGAGCAGCCTGGGCTGGTGGGAGGTGTCCCTGCCCATGGTAGGGGGGCTGGAACTGGATTGGCTTTAAGGTCTCTTCCAACCCAAACCATTCTATGATTCTATAATTGCTCTCATTAATCCCTGACTTGTCATTAAGGCAAATTAAGTTTTTCCTGTCTCTTCTTTATATGAACTTTTGGTGCTGGTCTCTTCTTGCAAGTGACAGCGATAGGACGAGAGGAAATGGCCACAAGTTGTGCCAGGGGAGGTTTAGTTTGGACATTAGGAAGAATTTCTTCACTGAAAGAGTGATCAGGGATTGGGACAGGCTGTCCAGGGAAGTGGTTGAGTTGCTTTCCCTGGAGGTGTCTAAAAGACGGGCGGATGAGTTCCTTAGGGACATGGTTTAGTGAAGAGACAGGTACAGCTGGACTCAGTGATCTCAGAGGTCTCTTCCAACTTTATGATACTATGATTCTTCATGACTACACATCTGTCACCAGGTCCTTGCTTTAGCCCAACATTTGGCCAGTATGAACTCAGGGCAAAGAGCCATCACATTTTTTGGATGTTTCTTCGCATCCTGTTTTAGTATGTGCGTGCCCATTGAACTTGGTCTTGAGTCACTTGCTTTCAGTGACTGTTTTTCTGATGTGGAAGGCAAAGAGGGATAGTAAATTTGTAGTGAGACAGCTCAGGAGCCAAAATGGGTGATTTGAGTTCTTAATTGTGAGAGTGACCCGTTAGGGGCAACATTTAATTGTTTTATTTCAAACCATTATGTCAAATATGTTACTGACAACTTGCGCTTGGGGCCTGGTTGTGCTCGCTCTTTCTTGCTCTGAAGAAAGGAAGCTTGGAAGTGACTGTGCTTGCCGTGCTTGTGAAGTGGTGCCATTACCACATCCATATCATCCTTTTGGGGCTGAACCAGGGTTTTATAAAGATCAGTGAAACAAGCTCAGTGGCTCAGCTGTAGTCTTCTGCCACACGCCAGTTACAACTGGTCAAAAAGCAGCAGGGAGCTGCAATGCCGTACAATGGTGTTCGGCTTAACATAGGTTCTTAGGGGAAGGAAGCAGCAGAGGTGAGAAGCCATATCATAAACCTCCTTGTGGGATCTGATTTTCCTCCTTCACACTAGTCCTGGGTGTTGACTTACCATCCACATCACTGTTAACTGGCACAGATGAGGCAATTACCGCCACTGGGCAAGAACCTCCTGCTAGATCTTGCTGCTGCCGTTGCACAGGGATGTGGGAATGTGATGCCTCTGCTGCAGGGCTCCGTGTTCTGCAGCTCAGTGTGCTCCTGCAGACCATGGCTGATCACTGTTACTGTGCAGGGCATTAACTGAGAGAGCACCAGTGCTGTGTGTGCTCCTACTTACATCTGCTACCGTGTGCAGGATCTCATTCCTGAGCATCTGCAGAGCTCAGGGGGGCAAGAGATGCTGCGGTTGAGTGAGGAGTGGGAGCCTGTTGACACGGACTCCAAACACACAGTGGGGAGACCCAAAACGTGCTCACAGCCTTGCTGACCCCTGCCTTGCTGCAGGTGGGTTCCCTTTCTCAGCCTGCAGCACAGAGAGAACAACTCAGGGCAAACCACTGGCTTTGCTGTTCCCTGACACCCAGAAACCGGGATGGGGAAAGACTCGGGGTAAGGACAGCTCCTGTGGAGCTGCACAGGCATCTTGCACTGGAGGAGGAGCCCTGTCAGGCAGTGGTCCACGTGGGCAGAAGCTGTGGCTCAGAGCAGCTGTTCTCTGTGTGGTACTACAGAAGCCAAGAGGAGAAGGAATGTCAGCCTGTGCAAGGCTTGGCATGCACTGGCTTTGTGCAGGGGCAACAGGGAGCAAAGTCTCAAGCAGGTATGCCAACAGAGACAGACCCACTGGCAACTCTACGCCGCATGTCTTCTTCCCACATAAAAAGCCTCTTCTGCTCTAGTACAAATCAAGGAGTTGTTGGTCTCTTTAAGCACTTTCTGCTTTGTAATAAAGTTCACATCTCTGCAGAGGACCAGCCTGCAGCTTGGTGTCCTGTGCATGTTCAGCAGGGACTGCAGCAATGTGTGCATCAACCGTGTCCTTCTCGCTGAATGCTGAAGAAGCCACGCAGGCCTGAAGGGCAAGAGAAGGGCGCAGCCTTCTCAGAACCGCTCCCTCTAAAATGAGGATGAGATACGGATTTGCTCGCATGTCTCACACACAAGATGAAAGGGGAACTAGCCCTCTGGGATGGGAGAAATAAATGGGGTCTGGACTGTGGGAAGAAAGAAGGTTGAAGACCTCTAAGTTAGGGAAGGGGTGGGAGCTGAGTGTCTGGGATTTTCATACTAGTAAAAATACCTTAAAAATTGATAAAATCTTTCAGTATTTTGACTTCTATTGTTCTAGCATCAGGGATGCAAGTGTGTCCTGAAGGCGTTCGCTAGAGCTGTGACCTCTTTGCTTCCTCCCCTCCCCACTATTGTTTTTTGCCTTAGCTGAGGAGGAGTGCTTTTTTTAGTCTGGTACATAAGCAGAGGACTTAACATTTGTCATAGAAGAGGACTGTAGGTTGTTGCCGTGCTTTGCTATGCTTCCTTTAACCTAAATTAAAGCTCATATTAATACTTTTTTTTTATAACATTCTTATAGCTAATTTGATTGTTTTCCTGGAGACTTATGTTGCTATCATTTCCGTTAGTTATCTTTTACATTACCTCCTAGAACATAGGTTATTTCCTCCTTTTTTGGTGGTTTAATTGAGTCAACACGATGCAAAGTGCCTTCAGTTTTTTACAGTAGATATATTTTTTTCTCATTTAAAACTGATTCTCAGTATGTTTGGTAGCCAAGACCAGAGAGCTAATAAAAGGAAACTATGTTAATGAATTTTCTCAGAAAGATTTTGTGTCAGCAACACATGTTTTCATGAAAGTAGTCAATCAGTTGCATTGTAGGTATTTTTCAAGAAGCTTCTAGAAACTTCAAACAAAAAGATTTTCAGAGTAAATAGTAAATTTCAGTGATTCTACTTTTGCGATCCAATTTAAGACTCCTTACTGTGTTAGGCAACAAAAAGTTGAATTAATCAACTTGATCCATAAAACTCTGGTAGCTTGGAGAGCACAGGCGTATTTTGCATTTCTGCAGCCATGGGCCTGTGCTCTCTTACTCAGGGGCAGGTTTGGTTGGGTTTTTTTTATTGTTGTTTTCGACTTTTCTCAATTTGATCAAGGCATAGGAATGAAATAACAGAAACTTGATAACCAAAGTTTTTAAAACTTATTCCTCACCAAGCATATTAGTAACAATATCTGTCACATGGCTCAGCAGCACTTTTTTTGTCTCTGCAAATGGTTAATTTTTTTCTTTTGTTTTTCTTTAAGCTTCAAGAGACAGTCAAAAGGAAATTGGAAGGCACACGTTCACCTCTCAATGGAGAACAGCAGAATGGAGTTTGCGATGGGAGCTTTTCTCCGACCAGCAAGCGGATACGGAAGGATGTACCAGGCATCGAAGCAATCAACAGCTTGCCCAATAATTTATCTTTGCCATCTGCTTCTCCCCTTCACCAGCTTGACATGAAAACTCCCCTGCCTCTGCAGAACAGTGGAACTCATGGCAGTAGTCTAGAAGACTTGGGGAAAAATGGTGGACTTCCTGAGATAAAGCTCCCTGTTAATGGTTGCAATGAACTAGACAATAGTTTTAATGTCCTGCAGAACAAGGAGCTAAAGCAAGAGCCTTTGGACGATCCCAGCTGCATAGACACTTCTGAAACATCTCTTTCAAATCAGAACAAGCTCTTCTCAGACATTAACCTGAATGATCAAGAGTGGCAGGAGCTAATAGACGAACTAGCGAACACCGTTCCAGAAGATGATATACAAGACTTGTTCAATGAAGACTTTGAAGAGAAGAAGGAGCCAGAATTTTCCAGGCCTGCCACAGAGAGTCAAGAGAGTTCAAGTGTGAAAAGCGATCCATGCCATTCTCCATTCGCTCATGTCCCATTAGGGTCTCCCCAGGTGAGGCCTTCTTCCTCTGGTCCTCCATTTTCAAATGTCTCCACAGCATCTAGCATAACTTCTGTGTCCAGTGCCCCGCCAGCTCCAATCCCTGCTGGCTCACCAGCAAACTGTGTTGTTCAGTCACCTCAAACTCCCAGTCAGGCCCACACTCCAGGCCAGACACAGACGAGGTCTGGAAACGGCTATCTCATGAATCCAGCAGCAGCAACTGTAGCAGGATCGGGACCTGGGCCTGTGAACATGCCAAGCGCTGACTTGTCTCCAGCTGAACAGCTCAAGCAAATGGCAGCCCAGCAGCAGCAAAGAGCTAAGCTCATGCAGCAGAAGCAGCAGCAGCAGCATCCAAATCAACCCTCAAGTTGGTCACCTGTAGGCCCTCCATCTAGTCCATATGGAGGACCCTTCAGTACAGACAAACCAAATAGTCCAATGATGTATCCCCAAGCCTTTAACAACCAAAACCCAATAGTGCCTCCTATGGCAAACAATCCACAGAAGACCACAATTAATAACTACCTCCCTCAAAATCACATGAATATGATCAGTCAGCAGCCAAATAACCTGGGCACAAACTCCTTAAGCAAACAGCCCAATATGCTTTCTTACGGCAACACCAAACCTCTGACCCACTTCAATGCTGAGCTGAGTCAGAGGATGACCCCGCCAATGGCAAATCCCAGCAAGAATCCCATGATGCCATACATCCAGCAGCAGTCCCAGCAGCCGCAGATGCAAGCTCAGATGGCACACCTAAGTGAGGAACAGAAACGCATGCTCATCATGAAGCAGAAAGGAATGATGAATCAGCCCATGGCATATGCAACACTTCCTTCGCTTGGTCAGGTAAGCACGAGTGCACAATACGGGGGTATCTAAAAAGAGGCTGATACAAAGGCTTAATAACTCTTTGTATGGTCGGCTCCTTCTCTTTCTTCTGGAAAGTATGGAACATCATTACAGATACTTCTTGGACTTGTCTTCTGGTACTGGAGCTTGGTCATTTTAAGAAATTACTGAGATTATGTTGTGTTATGCTTTAAAAATGTTGTTAAATGACTTTTTCTGAACTAGTGCTCTTTTCCTGTGCTTCTACTGATGAGTGATTGGGGCAACTCTGCGAAGTTTTGGGTCAGAAGTCATACCTCCTTGGAGGGCTCGTTTCCTCTTTTTCATAATGTAAGGCTTGATGGTTTTGGCTCCTAAAACACTTCATGGCTCAGTTTCCACAGCATAGTTAGCATTTTAACAAGAAGATGGAGTGATTGGCCCATTCTTCTTGGGGCAGAGATCCAGCCTGCTTTAAACAGCGTATTTGGCATTTTGGCTTAGGGAACAAAAGAAGGACGTTTTGGGTGCTGAGTGCCTTTGTTTTCCACTGGAACAAGTAAACACAACTGAGTACCTTTAGTGGTGCTTGAACTGTGCATGAAATGAGATGGTTTATTCTGTGACTTTCAAGCGACTGCTTGAAACAGCAAACTCAAGTATTTTATTGTAGTGGATCTGTAGTCTTTCAGTAAGTGGTTAAAGCCATGTTGGCTTGAGTGACTTGGCATCGTTTTCTCACATGTATTCCATGCTGACCTCTGGATTGGCAGCTGCCAGCCTTGGGGAATGCTTTGGAATGAATTAATAACCAATTTGAATAATTGTTATAGTAATGCCCTGTCACCTCTTGCATCAGCTTGGTATTCTTAGTTGTGCCTCTGTAAAGATCTGCACACTGATGTCATGGAAAGGCTCAAGAATAAATTATCTGAATGTTGTTTTAAGGGTTTTTAAAAAAACTAAAGTTAATAATCAGTACACAAAATAGGTGTTGACTTCACAGAAGTGGCACAGAAGTTATGTGCCACCAAAACATGATAGGAATTCTGATAGTACACTAATAGGATTGTTGGTTGATAGTTTTAGTGTAACGTGTTTTTACCAAATTAGCTGTTTCCACACTATCTAAAAGGAGTACTTCCTTCTGAGCATGGTTTAACTGTGACTCATGCTGTAATGCATGTACAAATAGCAAAATTTGTCATTTCTTCAGCTTGTGGAGTTGAGGGGTCTACCAATAGGAAGAGTAGGATCTTTACTAGGTCAGAGCCCATGGCACATTATTTAAAATTAATTGCAAAACAAAAAGAAATGTTCACCTGCCTCCTAGTTTTGGTTCAGAATGTACGGTGACAGCTCAATGGTTCATATCTCTATTTTATTCTGCTTGTCTATTGCATCAGAAATAGTTGGTCTAAAGCCTCTTCTTTTGGGGAAGATGTATCTAGAAAAATTTTGCAATAACAATATAAAACTCAGACTGTCATCTGAGTTACAGATTTGTCAGGTTGTCACCAAGAGGCTGAGGATGTTTAGTCAGGCTGTCTAATGTTTTATCATTTCTTGTCTTTCTTTTTTTAACATCTGTTGAACTCAAAGATGCATCAAACGGTTGAAAGGATGAACTGCCTGCTTGAAAGAGTTAATGTCATCTCCTCCGGTTCATAAGTTGAGAAATTCATATAAATACCTCATTGCAGCTCTCCAGTGTGAACAGGAAGCCAAGATTTCATATACGTAATCTTGCTCAGTTCCTTTTCTTTTAACGTTGGAAAAACTAGATATTTGGATACAACTAGACGTTCTTTTGAAAACAAGTTCTGATATTAAGTCATTTCTATATCTTAAAAAGAAGAAACTTAAGGCAAAGTTGTTCTTTGTTACGTAATAAATGCAGTTCACATTTAATGGCCCAGTGGGAATGAGAGAATCTCTTGCTTGTATGTAGGTATAGAAAGGCCCTTTACTACGTGTGTAGCCCACTTGCCTACACCAAAGGGATTTTGTTTGCTGAGGAAGGTTGAAATAATAGATTTCTAACTGTAATGTATTTCTTCATTCCTTCCCTTCCTGCTTCTCTGAAAAGCATTTTTCTGTGAAAAATTGGAAAGCATATTATTGTGAGATGTGTTTGGTGGAAACGGATTGTTTTTGCAGAGGTGGTAAAAATGATATGTTGATATTGTTGACAAATCCAGACTGATGCAGATTATCTAATTCTACTTCTTACTGCGGACGGTCGGACTTGCCAGATCATATATGGAAAATAAGGAGATTGCACTCTGCAGTATGAAATGCATTTCTGAATGTGAAGGAAATATATCTTTCAGTCAGTTTATAGTTTCTACCTTCACTGTAGTTTTGGTCTTTGATACTGAATTATAATAGTATGTTTGTTAAATAATCATGAGGATTTAACAAATGACATTAAATGGAAAAAAAATTCCAGCTATTGCATCTCATGATTAGCACTGACCATATATGTCTGCCAGGTGACTATTACAAGAGCATGTGCAAGAAAAAAAGATGATTTAGGGAACGTCAGGCATTTACAAAAACACCTGGTCTTATTTTCTGTGTACTGCTGTAAAATTCAAGTATGGCATGCATATACTAGGTATGCTGATTAAACTTATGTCCATTTGGGCCGAAGATATTTCTGTTGTTAATAAGCAGAATTTTTACATGCATTCATTACTTCAGTCATTGAGTGTACCTTGGAGATACACACCATTTTTTAAGTCTGGCTAGGACCTTGCAAATGCTCTGTGGAGACCAGTTGCCTATGACTGTCCTGTTAACGTGTCAGTGCTCTGGGCTTGCATTCTGGGCTTGCTGAGCCTCACTGCATACTTTAAAAGAAAGGTGAACAGCGAAGAGGAAGCTGTGCAGCTCAATATCCATGTTAGTGATTGGAAAGGGAAAATGCTAACTGGTTGTAACCACAGCTACACTAATGCGCAGCGACCCATACGCCCTGAACCATGATGTCCTCTATTTCATACTATAGCTCGTTCTCTTCAAAGAAGCACTGGATGGGGTATTTGTCTGGTTTACAACAAAGCAGATACTGGTTTGGATTTTTGAGTTGAGGATTTTTTCCGCGTTATCCTGCAGGTAATTCAAACTACTTCTTTCACACCGAGAGGCAACGTGAGCTTTGTTTAGGCTTTTTATGTGATTCAAGAAATAAAAGCAAGCAAGCCTAAATCAACCTCCTCTCCCCAAAATTAGAGCTTTGTTTAACCTAAAAATGTTCCATTTAGTTTTTTGAGATATATGTAATGTTATATGAGAGGCACTTTTTCTTTCTTTTTTTCTTTTTTTTTTTTTTAACCCAAAAAGTAATTTCACATTGGGCAAAAGTGAAAACATTTTCTTTGGAAATTTCAGAATCATTAATTATGCCTTTCCTTGGTTCCAGCTGTTCAATATGTACGTGTAATGGAAAGAGAAAAAGGCACCCAACAGAATAGATGTTGAATGGCTGAGACAGAATTTGACGTTTGGAGCCAAGTGAATGAGTGAGAATAATGAGAGGTCAAAACAAAACAGAACTCTCTGTGGGTATAAGAAAAATAAAACTAGACTGCAGCTCTTTGCTTGCATTGGACTGTGAGGATGCTGCAACTGTATTTCCTGTTGAAACCACTAGTTACATTGTTTGAAATTGGACAAATGTGAATGAAGAGGAGAAATGACACCATACTGGAAGAATATCTTTAAATTCTCTTTTCTTTTGTTTTAATCTTATAAATTCAATATGCATTATCTGCTTAGTCTGGTTTTGCATGTGAAGGATAAAGGGAGATCTGTGTCCAGAGAACATTTCCAAAACATAATTGTCTTTGCCCTTTCAAAGTGAAAAGGTGTATTTCTCACTGGAATTGTAAAAGAGATTTTATACTTTTTTGAAGGTTATCTTTGGAATAGTGAGAAAAAGAGATTGTTGATGTTCTGGGATTTGATTTTTTTAAAAGCCTACCTGAAAGTAAAGAAGAAAGTCTACAGATTTGTATTCACTGCATGAAAGTGCAGCAGAAACACAACTATCTGACCAGATCTTAGGGGAAACAAGCTGGACTGGAAATAATGACTGAAACTGTGAGGATCACTTGCTGAATAGCCTATAGAGAAGAAGTGAATGTCCATCTCTGCTATGTTTGACTCGTAGCCACTGTTTTCCACAAAAGGTTTGCCCAGTAGTTCAGATGCAGAGCGTGCCTCTTAAAAATGCCAAAATTTGCTCCCCAGAAATCAGTCCCCCACAGACTCTTAAGGACAGACAAATAATGAAAATATGCTGGGATGAATTCTGACCATCTCACCAGGCAATCTGTAAATGCTAGCCTGTCCTTCTCACTGTTCCTGCTGTCACAGAATCACAGAATGGTTTGGGTTGGAAGGGACCTTGAAGCCCATCCAGTTCCAACCCCCCTCCCATGGGCAGGGACACCTCCCACCAACCCAGGCTGCTCAAGGCCCCATCCAACCTGGCCTTGAACACCTCCAGGGAGGGGGCAGCCACAGCTTCCCTGGGCAATCTGTTCCAGTGCCTCATCACTCTCATAGTGAAGAACTTCCTCTTAATGTCTAATCTGAATCATCTGCCAATTGCGTTGAGAAAGGAGGTCATGTTAGCATAAATCACTAGAAACGAATATTGGACAGCACTTGGCTAAGATCAGATCTCCATGGCATCATCCTAAGAAACAAATTTTGACTTGTTGGTATTTCCTCATTTTGTGACCTGTGGGAATGTGCTTTCTAACCAAATACTTACTTTGTTTTTTTCCATATGGTAAATGTTTTTCTGCAAGATTTTTTCTCTAGTCCACGCCTTGCAAAATCAAAGAGCATTGCTCCCACACCCCAACTGAACCAAACATCTTATCTTAAGAAAACCATAGATGTCTTTAGTGAAACCCATGTTCCTGAAACCATGCTGACCAATATCCCTGCTCTATCCTCTGAGTCATCACTGGTAGAGAACTGAAACCAATTGTTCCATTGTTTTGCTGGAGAGTGTGTCAGAATAACCAGTCTTTTCCTCTTTTTTAAATACCACAGTTGTAGTGGTAAATCTTTGGTTCTTGGAAACTTCTCCACTTGTCCAAGATTTGTTAAAATGCACTGGTGTGCAGTTTACTTCTTACTAGTTTCTGGAAGACTCATACTGTGAGTTATTCTCATCTGTAAATAAATTGTCCTACATTACTTTTAGAAGCAGAAAATTTGTATTACTGGCTGCACAAAGTGTGTATTAAATGTCCCCTATTTTGAAGTCACCATGATAGCATACTTTTTCTTCCTACATGATCTAGATTGCTACGTAAAGAGCAGTTTGTCCTGTTATTTAGTGAAGCCTGTTAGTCTGTTGATACATGTGCCAGCCAACTCTCCTTTAGTTTTATTAGTTTCGACCGCAATTGTGAAGTGCTGAATTTGAAATGCCTATAGCCAGCAGAAGTATATTTTTACATAAAATGCTACCTTTTCCTGTTTTTTTTGTATATTTCTACTTAAAGTACAAGTTATCATCATCAATTTTAGTTTTAAGCCCCACGACCCATTCCAAAGGCTTTCAGTGATACCAGCCATAATCCACTTTTGGTTCATGAGCCTTTCTAGTTCTTCTTGTTTATGGTATATGCTCTTAATATATAGATAGTGTAAAACTATGTTCTTTCCACCTGCTTTTATTGATGGATCTGTCATAAGCTGGTGACACAGCACCACTGAACGTACTAGGATGTTAATACCATGCTCTCCCCAACACTGTGCTCTTCTGCAGGTTAGTTTGCTGCCCTCTGAGCATCAGCATAACTAATTTAGCATGAAAAGGCCACTGCTTTCAGTGCTAGATGGTGACTAAAAGATCCATGTAGCCTTTATCTTGGCTTGTTATGTTGTAGTGTTCTCTGAAAAATCAAAAGCCCTCCTTCCTGTCCTGCTTCCTGCGGTCGCCTCTGAGAAGCGGCGTATTCGCTGTGGCAGAGCTACAGGGGTAAACCCAGTCACCCAGTGACACCTTTACTCTTGTGGATCCAGAAAAGCCTGTACCTACAATGGTACCTGTCGTGTTTTGATGTAGAGACTGGGTTCATCTCATGGGTTGAATTCTGTTATTCTCTGAATTCATCTTTTAGAGAACACTTAATCCAAAGACTAAGATTAAGGTTCCCATCCTTGGGAGTGTGCTTTTTCTGTTTACCGTTTCATGCCTAGAGCTCGCAGAGTGCTTGTCTGAGCATTTTGGTGTGATTTGGTCTGATCCCTTTCTCTCCAGTCAGTGATCTTGCATGGCCCAACCAGGATACAGATTTGATCACAGCTTGCACTTAGATAATATTCTGGAGTTTAAAATTAGTCCTTCTGTAATTTCTCTAAGGTTGTGACTGTCCTTACCTTTACCTTTTTCTGGAGTTCAGATATTTAAAGTACTTCTTTCCCCTGTATTTTCATATTCTTTCCAAAATTTCCAAGTCTGCTGGTTTGCTTGTCAGCGTTTCAAAAACAGTAATTAGGTCTTAGTTTTAGAGGAATCTATATTCCTAGGTTTAAATTTTTGAATATAAAAGTCTAAATGTCTCAAACAAGTCAACTCTTGCCCCATAATACTGCTGGTCATAAATATTCAGAGATTCTAAAATTGTTTTAAAATCACGAGCTCATAAAACTAATGTATATTGAGACTGGTGGTGTTAGTTGTCTTCCTGTTTCCTGAACTGACAGAATTCCAGTTGCTCTTTATCTGTTTGAGGCTAAAATTAACTTTTAAAGTAAAGCTTCGAATTCTCCCTTACCCTCTTGACTCGAGAATATGAAAGGGGAACACATGAAATTATAACTCTCACCATAGTATTGCAAGATAACATAACACTGGGGATTTTCCTTAGCCCCATTTCGGTGCCCAACTGGATGATTAAGGTTATGGTGCAACTCCAAACCTTTCTTGGAAGTTTCTCTTTGGTGGTATTTGTATTTATGATGTGTCATATAGTTCTTTTCTAAAAGACACTTCACAGAAACAAATGACATTGTTTCCAAGTTACTGTCTGTACTGAGGTCATGGGTGAAGTAATTGCTTAACGTGTACCAAAACGGCTTCGCTTGTCACCAACAAGGAGGCTGGGAGTGCGTTTTCTGCATGGAGTGGATTTGCTAGACCTTGCAGCTAGTAAATCATCACCAGCTCCTGACCAGATTTAGTAGTACAGATCCAGGGCTATTTCATCTCTGTTTTGGAGGCACAAGGAAGATCTCTTCTTCCTTCTCCTCCTGACCTTCCAGGTCTCACACTAACCCACATGGAGGCTGGTGGTCAGCTTTCACTTGGTGGTAAAGTGAGTAAAGCAAACCTTGCAAATAAATTTGGAAGAGAAGAGACTTTGCTGGAAAGGCCAAGGAGGGCTTGGCACCTGTCTACCCGTTTCCTGTGCTGTGGACAGTTCTGCGGTGGACACCTTCCAAGTCATCCAACCGTAAGGAACAGCAGACATGCGTTGTACAGTGCGTGCCTTTGCTGTGGACAGGTACAGGGGCCATTTCACAGTGGCCTTCTGCTAGTGTTTAGTGTTGTGTTTTGGATCTGAAGTTACTCAGACTTTCTGTGTGTCCACAGAAAGTGGCTTTTTTTCGTATAATTTTCAGAGATCTGTTTATAAATAAATAAATTATTAGTATTCATCAGGCATATAAAAATGTATTTTAGATTAACGAGAGCTGGACCCTTACTGCTTGCTCTACTGATTGTAAGAGATGAACCAGACTGCCTCCCTGCAGGCTGCATTCTACCCTTAGCAGCACTTCTAAGCCTGAGTGTCATTTTGTGTATCGCTGCCAACGTTAGATCTAAAATTGCCTTTTGACTATTCTGTTCTGCAGGGAACAAACTGTTAGCAAATCCCTTTGCTAGGAAAGCCTCTTCCAGGTAGTCTAGCAGTTTATTCTCCAATTTAAGTGTAGTCTCATTGTCTTTCCCAACCTTTTTAAAGACAACTGGAGACTGGATTAAAAATTAACTCTCTTCCCATCTGTTTTTTCATCTTCCTCCCATGAGAGGGGCTTATACAAACTGAGATTTAAGTCTAAGCAAACTTGTCATTTTTTTATTAGTATTTGAAGAAAAGCCATATGTACGTTTTACATACAGAAATATTTTTGCAACAAGAATTATTCTTGAATAAGCAGTACCCTCCCTCTGTGCTCCCTTTACTGTGGGAGGGATGGAATGACTCTGCTGCTTAGCTCAGTTAAGTATGTTTCAAGCAGTTTCTGCTCTATGGTGATCACCCAGTCTCCTTTACTTTCCCTTCATTCTCTTTCTGCTCTGACTCCTATCTGTTAAGGAGCTTGCAGTGAGCAAAACTGCTTATCAAATAATAAGGGTAAAGGTTATAGGGTATCCTATAATTAAAAAGCCTATTTTAAACTGTTTGTGGTTATTATAAAAGCCACTTCCATCCTGTTCTTCCCTCTTTTCCCCCCTCAACCTTCTTATTGTTTTCCTGTGACAGGTAGGTGAATCCTTCCCTACACATAGCTCTACGCTCAGGGAAACAGAAGAAGACACCCCACTGGGGGTAAATTTTGGGAAGTCAGCATAGGGTCTGCCTTCCTCCCGAAGGGCTGTTTGCTGGGATGCGGGAGCATGGGCAGCACCCCATGCTGTATGCATCCTTCTTTGCTGCCTCCTGTACCAGCTCCTCTTTCCTGTTTGCAGGGAAACTGTGAAAGGCTTTTAGGGGGCCAGGCCAGAAGGGCTGCCACGTTTCTAAGACTGAGCTTTGGTGCACATAGAAAGCCAGGCTAGGGAGCTGGGCAACCGGTTGGGTTCCTCTCCCACCGTACCCACCACCAGTTATGGATGTAATATGGAAATGGGTTCCTTTCCAAGTGGGAGGAGAGGTGGGGGAATAAGTGTCAATTCTTTTCAATTGCTCCGGAAGGCAGTCATGGTCGTTTGAACAAGCTGTCAAAAAAAAATGTTACAAGGGAAGTAAATCGTAGAATTTCTGACATGGTGTTGCTCCATCTGGGCCTTTGTGCAAGGGATCTTGCAACTTATTACAGATTACACACAGTCACAGCTTCATTTTGGGTAGCAATGTGAAGAGCTCAAATAATTAGAAATGCCACAGTTGAAGTCTGTGCTATTCCGTAAGGTGCAAGAAATGGCAGAAGAGGAAGGACACAAGGGAGAGAAGCTAAAGCATACAAACATCTTATGGGAGGCGGAGCACTGCCAGAAGGGGAACCACCCCACCCCCCCAGCTTTGTTGTAATCCCCATGCTACTTAAGCATTTTCCCACACTCAGTAGTGTTTAAGTAACACTGAAAGAGCTTGCTTGTTCAGCCCAAGAACATGAATACAGCTCAGCTTTTTTGCTTAAAGAGAAAATCAATAAGTACTGACTAATGTTCTGACTAGGAATTTAAGGCCAAATAAGACATATATTCCAAGGAAAAATAATAGTCTTATCTTCAGTGGCTCATTTTCACTCATCTTTGCTTACTGCAGTTCATGGCTTGTAGCTCAGGAGTGTTCTGAACTTGTGAGCAGATAACATCACTGTGCTTCGTGGAGCCCAACAGCTCTCTTGAAATTTGCGTGCACTTACTGCTAGGTGTTACTTTTTGGAAATGTATTGCCAGGAGCTTTTCCATCCACTCTCTAAAGCAGTATGACTTACAACTTGTTTCTGCACCATTAGCAAAGGGCTTGGCCACCCGATCCTGGAACAGCACAGCACTGCAATGCCAGGACCGGTATCAGTGTGCGCTCAAAGCCTTGAGCTCGACTTCTGCTCTCTGTCTCTGTCTAACCTGTGTTTGTGTGAAGGAGTGCTCTTTGATGGCAGTCTATGCTACCCAGTTGGCTATGATGTTCCAGCTCAACCACGAGGTGTAACTTCCACTTCTGAATTCCTATTTGTCTTTTATTTTACCTATATGGATCCTTATACCAGTGCTTTCCACAACAGTTTTGAGTATTCAAGCCCAGTGCTACCTAGAATCATTATACTCTCAGCATGTGTGCTCCCTCCAGAAGGGTTTCCTAATGCCTCTGATGTGCACGTGTCTATAGTGGGAACGCTTAATACCTCTTGAAAGACTGTCCCAGTAAATGGTTAAGTGCAGATTTAGAATCCTGCATTCAGGAAGTTCTGCCAAATCCCAGCTGATGCATCTAATTTGCTAAAGAATGTGGCTTCTGCGCTCTCAGCAAAGATTTGATTCCTCATGGGCAGTGGGAAGCTTGCCCTTTTTATGTTTTTGTTCAGCAGCTTAGTATTAAGTCTGAGACAGCCAACTTTGTTACTAAGGAGAGAAACCAGTTTGTCGGTTCCTACATTCTTTTTTCTTTTGTAGTGCATGCATACGTATATTTTTGAGTCCTCTCACCTTCATTTAGCCCCTTTTCTTGTGTGTGAAAAATGCTTTGCATGCATTAGCCTGCTAGTGTATCCTACACATTGGGAGGAAACCACCCATTCTGTGTCAACACATCTTCCAAACAGGTGGCTTCCTCATTTACACCCAGTGGGAGCTTGTTAGCCTGTTCTTGCTCTACAGTAAGAGTGGGAGCTGTCTAGACAGGGTCAAGTATCTCATAAGAAAGCACGCTCAAGTCCAGTGGCACTGTCACAAAATCATGTCTTAATGTTTTCTCTACGTGTCTTTCACTTCCATTTCATACTTGTGCAATATTAAAGTCCATTCCTCACTCCAGAAATTCAGTCTTTGGCTGTTCATCCTTCTGTAGAACCTGTTCTGCCAGGTTCTTTGCTGGTAGGTAAAATCTCCTTTCTTTGAAAAAAGAAAGACATACCTGTAAGCTGTCTTTTGTTTCCTTATGCTGTTTGGAGAAAGACAAGGGAAAGGCATTGTCTTTAAAAAACAAAAAGAAAAATAGTTTGAAAGAGTCAGCTTAGAGTTCAAGGTCTGCCCTGAGAAGATGACTCCTTTTCCAACATGATGTTCCTTACAGGCTTGAGATTTAACACCCTCAAAAGAATTATTTTTTGTACCTAGTATTGCCTAGAGAAAGCAAAATTCCTGAGACTGCCCAACATGCACTTACTTTCCAAGGAATTATTTTTTCAATGTGTCCTTCTCTCCCTCTGAGTGCAGCAGGTTAGGGGTTTTGTTTTTCTTTTAAATCTGCCCTATATTGTTTGTCTGTTCCTTTCTCTCCTCTGCAACTCCATAAGCCATTTTTCTTTCTCTCTCTCTAAGCTCTCTGCTCAAGTTTACCCTCTGATTCTCCTCATTCAGCTTTTATTTCTCTGCCTTCCCTTCTTATCCGTTTAATAGCAAAGGCTGGTTTTTTAGTACTGTCACAGTGTGCAAGAAATCACTATAGACACTACAGCTTTCTGTGGTTTGTATACCTCTGGCAGATGGAAACAGTATGAAATATTTGTTGTCATATTAAATGTTTTTTTAACCAGTCATAAGACAGATGAAGGGTTGGGGATTCTAAGCTATAATCTCACTAATGTGGTGGCACTGTCCGTGTGATAAATTTGGCTGCTCCACCTTCAGTCTGCCCACTAATCTGTCTCAACCGTGTTCTGAACTATGGAGCAGCTTCACTGGATCAAGATTGTTTGTAGTATACCCTTATCACAGACTGCTAAAACAAAACTAAAAAAGCAGAAGTTTTCTATTATTAAATTGCCAATGTCATGTAGTTTCCCACACCTTGAGGGTTTGTCTCCAGCAGGAGAAAGCAGTAAATTAGCCTCACAAGCCCTTGCATTCTTATAGATAGAAAAGCAATTTTAAGTGATTTTTTGGGGTGATTTTTAAGCTGTATTAATGATACCTTTTCTTGCCCTTCATGCTGTGTGAAACTGGTCTCATCATTTGCAGATAGCTTCATTGTTTCCACAGAAAGATGCAAAGAATAGAAATATTTATAGGATTTTAAGACATTTCTGAAATAGTGTACATCTTAAACTACACGATGCACACAGATGTATAGTAAAATCTAATGTATGTGGCTGCTCTGAGGCAGTATTTACCTCATACATCTAATCACATGGGGACTGCTAGTCCAGGATTAAGAAGAAACACTGTGTTTCTGGGAGGTACCAGTGGCTTCACCAAGCTCCTGCTCACATCCACCAACCTTACTCTATGCAGTAAAAGAGGTCACAGAATGGTTTGGGTTGGAAGGGACCTTAAAGCCCATCCAGTTCCACCCCTTCTGCTGTGGGCAGGGACACCTCCCACCAGCCCAGGCTGCTCAAAGCCCCATCCAACCTGGCCTTGAACACCTCCAAGGAGGGAGCACCCACAGCTTCCTTGGGTGCCTCATCACCCTCATAATTTCTTCCTGATGTCTAAGGTCATGGTGACTTTAATGTATGGGACAGTGCTGAAAATCTCATGTGTCTGAAGCTCTGAGTTGCAGTTGGAGATGTCAGAGGTTTCAAATTGTGACCCAAGAGAACTGGCTGGCTGCGCTTCTGCAGAGGTTTGCATTTGCCCGGTTCCTGCACCTGGTTAGCACAAGGACTACATCCCCAGGCCTCGCCAGACCGCAGAGAAGAGCAGAAACAGCTACCAAAAAAAAAATATCCTCGACTCCGGTTACATAAAGAGCTGGCTGTTGTCCAAGGGCGCTGCTGAAAGGGACCCAGGTGTCACCTGCAGACGTGCTCCCAGCTTGGGGGAGGCTGTTTTGGCTAGGGATGGCCGGCACACCAGGTGCACTGCCAGCCCATGATTTTAATGCTAATGAAGCCGTGGAAAAGGCACAATGCAGCGGTGGCAATGACTGGGGGGAGGGGAAAACAAGGCTACTAGCGCAGCCCTGGGGAAGAAAGGGGCTTGTGGGAAGAGCGAGGCCCCTAAGCCCTGCTGCCTTAGAGTAAAACTGCACTGCTTGGGCCTCCTGACGCCTCCGCGCCTCTCGCCGCGCGTGTGGCCGTGTGCACGTTGGCCTGAGATGTTTCCCACTGCAGCTGGGCAGGGGAAGCTGAATAAAGACCAGCAGAGCCCAAACACCTGCAGGGTTATTATCCACTCACCTGTCCTGAGCATCTTGCAGACCTGCTCTGCCCCCTGGCCACCCCACGAAGCCTCGCGTCAGAGCAGATTCACACGCTTCGGCCCAGTGCAGTGCGGGGTGAAGCAGAGCTCCCAGCATCGTGACTGCTGGAGCGAACAGCAGCTCTGCGGTGGCCAGCGTGGACTGAGTGCTCCCCTGGGTGCAGCATAGCATCTCAGCTTTCACCAAAGGCAGCTTAGGTGTCTGCTTTCCTCTGCTTCTGCTCGGGTCCTCTGCCCTAGGTACAGTGTACTGTGCAAAAAACCCCAAAACTTTAATGTAGGTAAATGAGCTGTTTTCCTCATGCTCCTGGAAAGCACATTCCTCTGGAAAAAGCATGGGCTTTTGGAAAATCCTCATGAGTAAGTCTGAAATCCATGTACTGCTGAGGACACTGAACTGAGGACACTGAACGGCAGGGCGCTGTTTTGTTTTTAAGGTGGCCTTTTATCGTTTTTATTTTTCTTTTATTCAAAGAAAAAAACATTGGTTATTGTGATTGATTTTCAATTAATCAGGAATTACTTGCTCTCTCCTCCATTTTCCTTACCTGTTCCACCACTTTTATTTTTCCTGTTAATAGAGTGTGCTTTGCCTTTTTAACTTAGTGAGTGGTTTCTCACCAACAGAGCCCCAGTCAATGGGAGCATTTATGTACGGATTTCACAGTCTGCCCTCAGTGTGTCTTAATGAAACTGGAGAAATATTTTTTCCTAGTTCTTTAGGATTAGATTCCTTTTTCTCAAAGGCTTTTTTTTGGCCTCACAAAATTAGATCACCACTCCACAAAAACCAGCCCACTGTGATCACAGCTTCATTGCCCAATGCCTGCGCTTGCTTGAAAGTTGCTCCCATCTCTTCAAGATTAAGTAAGATCCAGCGGGTTGGACCTTTGATCTACATAATAAAGGACAAGGAGGCAGTTTGTAAATCCTTCCTTTCCATCTTTATTCTTTGCATTTTGGGACTTGGGTGCTTGAAATAATTTTTGCTTGCTAAGAGGAAGCTTTATGTAATATATGTGGCGATGCCATTATGCTAATTAGCGTTGTTAGGAAAAATCAATGTATGTATGCTATCCAACAGCAAGCAATGATCTTCTCACAATCAGCAATTTATCATGCATTGCCAATGCAATAGGGCTAGGACTATTTTATTCAGATAAATTTCTCATTCATTTAGTCAGTAAATCATAGTGCACTTCATGATAGTAATTTTTAATGTGATTGCATTTTATTAAGTTTTAATTACGCATAATGGATTTTATCTGGCAATAGGGTTAACCTGTAGTCTCTTCCTGTGTCATTTGTGTCTTCCTGTCCCAGCATAGACAAGATCATGGTCATACCCAGATGCCCCAGACTGGGAGAGAGGGGATAGGAAAATAAAGGTGGCATGGGAAGATGAGCTGTTAAGATTGTTTTTAAGCACCTAATGCTTAGGTTAAGATTTACTCTGGGTGAAGTTTTACCCTAGGTGGAATAACAGCAGATTGTACTTACTGTATCTTTGCCTCTGGGTGTAATGGAATTTGCTTGAAAACTGTGTTTGCACGAGCTCTCCCAATGACACTTTTGAGTTGATCAGTTTGAGTCAGGGCTGTGAGAGCAGCTTTATTTCACTAGATACGCTCGTAGGCTGAAACTGGTGCTGCTCTTCTATCTGCAGTCCATGCTGAACTTTTTCATTGGCAAAGCAGTGCAAGATGACGTGTGGAAGTGAGGAAGGGAACCATGGTGGTTTTCAATGAGAGATGGGCTCTTTTCTTTGGTGTCTTCATCATGAGTCTGATCTCTGCTGTGACTTGCTGATTCCTAAGCTGGTAGAAAAAGTCCTGTTGCCTTCAGGTAAAACAAGAATGTGCCCTGGGTCTCCCTTGCAGCTTCAATACAATGCTGCAGTTCTTGCTTACATTTCTGAATGGCTGTGGAGTGTTTCCATTTGCTTCTTACATATGTGGCTTGACGTGATGTTCTTCCCCGCTGAAGCAAGCCGTAACTGTCTTTTCTCTTTCCTTTTCTGGTGGCTTCCCTATGTTTTGGTTATGTCCTTCTTCCCTGCACTCTCATGCACTCTTTGTCTGTTCTCCTTTCAACTCTTGCCTTCACGCTTTTTTCCTTTGTTGTCTTTTGCCAGCCAAAAAGACTCATTCTTTTCATTCCTGTCTCCCTGTAAAGCATAGTAGGCTCTCTCAGTGTTAGGTCCACTGAAAGGGGAAACAGGAATACAGGGAGAAGCACAGGAGATGCTGTTCTGCTTTAGGTTCTTGTGCTGTGCACTCAGTGTAGGGATCGAGTAGCGTCTGATGAGCTGCTTGGGTTGGATTGCTGTCTAGACACAAGTCAGGCTCAGGCTTGTTAAACCCTTGGGGCACAGCCCCAAATCTCCTGTAGGTGCATTTCTGCACTCCTTGCAGCACCATGGCTGCCCTGTGCTCATACACCGTCACGTGTATGAGCATGTCATGAGCATGTATGGACATGGTTTTCTCTGCTTCCTTTCAATGGATGTAGCCTCCATGCCAGACGAATATATCATTTAGAAAGGTGTTTGAGTTCCTTTGGGATGAAAGGTACTATATGAGTATAAAATCCCCTTAATGTCCCAGAAGGCTGGCCATCGATCCTGAACAGCCATTTCACTTCTTCCTACAGATTCCCTCATTTCTTTCTACTGTTCTGCTGAGAGAGTGACAATCTGGAAACTGATGACCCTTTCTCTTACTACAGTACCAGAGAGGGGAAAGAGAGAATTAATTGTCCATGAATTTTGCAGGAGCTTTCTCCTGCTGTATCAAACAATCATGTTGCCTTGTGTGTACTGATGCTGTGACTCCTCACCCTGCTATGACTTCCATGCGGAGCATGACCTCTTTCTGGGTTGTATTATCTCTAGTTACACTGGTGCAAGGCAGGACTATTCATTGAAATTAACAAAGTTATGTAGAAGCCATCTTAGAAAAGAACTGGGTCTTTTGTTTGGTAAATGGAAATTGAGTAAACCTTATCTGTTTTTTTGTTAATATTTAAGCGAAGAGCGCCCTGAAGACATTTTGTATCTTAACAGGTTTTTAGTATCTCTCCCTGTCTCTCTAATGCATCTTTGCCTACAGCCCCATGCATTAGCAATGCAAAGCAGATTTTGAAAGCCAAGGGAATCCAGTCTCTTCCAGATGAACACTGTGATTTAAAAAAAAAATCTAGAAAGAATAAAGGTTGGCCAAGTGGCATATGGCATGACAGTGACCCTACTGTAAGGACAGACGTACAGAGCTAATGGTAATCCTATACTGGAGCCAGATAACATCCTGAGGTTAGGAAATCAAAGCCCCATGCTTTGGCTTAGCAAAGAATTAGCATGTGGAGCTTGCTTTAGCTCAACAAACAGGGCAGTTCAGCTCTTAGCCATGTTGCATTTGGGGCTTGCAGCCTTGGTAACAGCAAGCTCCTACCTCCTTGTGTGCAGGAAAATCAGACCGTGTAGTTTGGCCAGGAAGCAGAGTATGCTTAGTGAAGCTTCAGTGTTTAGATGGATTTATGGAGAAGTTGTATAGTGTTTCTGATAAGTAGCCCAGAGAAGTTAACGTCTATTACTGCAGAAACAGGCCATAAGCTGCTTGGTCATATGCTGCTCAAAAGCTGTATGAAGTTGGGGAATAAGTGCTGGCACTCAGAGCAGAGTCCAATAAATGAATGGGGCAGAGGTTGCGGCAGTTGGTACCCAAGGGGCGTTTTCAGGGCATTTTCACATGAGGACCCTGGAAAGTAACCTCCAGCAAACTAAGCCTTAGGCTTGTACAAGAGCCACTTCTGCAACGTGGGGCTTTAACATCCTTTAATAACACAGCTGAGTCCCAGTGCTTGTTAGTGGAGCCGTAGTTCCCACAAGTCCCAGCGCAGATGATGCTCTGGACAGCAGGGCTGGTGCCCTGAGCTGCACCCCTGGCACCCAGGGTAGCGCGACACTGTTGAGGAGTTTTGTTGGGCATTTTCAGGTGGTCAGGCACAGCACACAGGCACATTTTTCTTCCAAAGAGAAATGTGAGTCCACGTGATGTAACTATTTCACTTCCCAGTAGTACTTGGCATCGAATGAGTGACTCCCTTGTTACATAAATACTATGCCCTTGTTAAAAAACAAAAGTTGCAATCAGGCAGCAATGACACCCAAGAATTTTTGCATTCTCTAGCAAACTGCCTCCACCTCATCCAAGCCCATCTCTCCCTGCCCTACTGCTTGTGATTTCTCCCTTTCTTCTGTTTTTCAAATATATAGCAATGAGATCTTCCTTATGGGTATTTTCTGAAAGAAAGTAGGTCATGTCTTCCAATACAGGATATCAATAGCAATTCTTGGAGGACAGAAACAGAAATTAATAGGGTAGGACCATCGTTTTTAGGTGCGGTTTTGGATGTCTTAGCTGCATTCAGTTAGGCTTAATTTTTAAAATGACAAAATGATCCCTGCTATAACCAACGTCAACAAAAAGGATGATCAGCACTGAGACATTTTGATCATACTCATTACATTTCTTTTTATATTTACTTTTTTTTTCTCACAAGGGAAGAATTTAGGTACAGGGGAAAAGCACAAATCTTGGTCTAAAAGAGGGAAAAGGTTTTTTAAAAAGCCTCTTCAGGCTTATTTTGGAAGGGAATCTCCTGGTTCAGTTGCAGAAGGTAGACGAAGATTTAAAGAATTTGTCCTTGTTCTTAAAAGCATAGGTACATGTTTTGTATTGGAATGTTATTGGTCAGGAATGGGGAACTGTTCTATTTTTTTTCTGTTTCATGTCAAGTGACTTCTCATGAGCTGATCATCATAGTATCTGGATCCAAATAATGTAATGACAAAGTTGAAGGAGCTCAGTCACTCCAAAGTTGAACTGATTTATGTATTTAAAAGGCACGCATCAGATTTTTTAATATGAGCTTTTTGAAGGAATTTTGGGCTTATTCCTTCCTTTAGAAACTTGGATTCCTTTAGAAACTTCCTTTAGAAACAACTTGGGTATTTATTGTTGTTTCTCTTTCCATTTTGCATTCAACTGGTGGTGTTATTAAAATATGTATTTTTTTAATTGGCCTCTGTACATGTCTGCCTCTACTTTCCTGTTGTATGATCTACTGCTGCTTTTCCCTCTGCAAGCAGAATTATATTCTCTTGCTTACAATAATGCATGATGGGGAAAAAAGATTAAACTCATTAAAGTACTTAACCAGGAAATAGTCCACTTATACAATCCCCTCTTGTTTTTGACAGTGTCTCCGGAAGCTGGAGTGCAGAATTAGTCATTACTGCACACATAGAGGCAAACAGCCACTGTGAATATTTAAAATTCAGTCCATGAACGGAGTAGCTAACGTTGGGTTTTGTCGCAAGTGACAGATCACTACTAGTTTAAAACTCAAATATTGAGAGCTTCTTTTGCAACTGAAGAGGTTTATTTGGTGCTGTTGAGCATCCTTGTCAGAATAAAAGTCTGTTAGCAGACATGGGATTGCACACCCAGGGGTTGCTTGTGATTATATGGTTTACTAAACACAAACATATAGCAAAAAATAGACACAACAGCTAAGATTTTAGCTCTGTTCTGCTGCTTTTGGATCAAGCATGTGAAGAGAAAACACTGCATAATACTCGCCTTGCAACTGTGGCCTCTACTCAAGTTTTTGCTTTGTGAAATACGTTTTAGCTCAGCACCTGATAATGTTGTTTGTAATATGAACAGCTTGCTTAGTAATGGCACTATGAAAACTCTTCTAATTATTATATGGAATTGTTTATCCATTTTTATGTCAAAGAAGGTCTTTCCTGAACTTTATGGTATTTCTGCTTGAAGTGCTAAAAATTAATTCAACAGTCGTAAGAATTGAGCCAATACTTCTGTTCTTGTTCCATACTCTTGACTGTGGGTGTGATAGCTTGGTCCACATGACTGTTCTTCATGTGCAAAGGCAAGTTTTCAAAAGCACAGTCATCCCACCAAATCCCACAGAGAATGCATACAGGTTGGATCTCGAATTCTCATTTCTCTTTTAAAAATGTGTATTTGCATCTCTATTACTTTGCTCTCACAAGAACGCCCACACATCTTCCCAGAGTTGGTCAATCTCATTAGAAACACTGTCAGATAAATACAATCCCAGCTATCCTTCCCCTATTCATGGTTTCATAGACACTGGCTGTTAGCCCTTAAGATTATCAGATCCACGTTCAGCATATGAAAAGAAAATATAATGAATCTTTTATTCCATTTGACCTGTTTGTCACCTTGTTTCTATCAGAGTTGTACTAAAGGTGATTTTGCTCCAAGCACCACCTCTCCATAGCGTGCATCAGGACGTGGTGTAAGCACTGACATATTGGGAAATCTCTGTAGTTCTCGCATCTTAAAGACTGGGCCTTGGAATTGTAACACTTTTTCTTAAATAGGTGGTCTTGCTAGAGTACCCTAGATGCTCTTGGAAATAAGGATGTAATTTTTTAGAGAAAGATGGCCAGCCAGCTGCAGAACACAATTTTTTCCCTGGAACAGATGAGCACTCACCAGTCATCGGAGTAGAGAAAGTTGGCTCCCGAGTGGCAATGCTGTCTTGGCAAATGCATTGTCTGTCACAGAGCAGAACTGCTTAGGATCTCTCTGAAATAAGTCAAGTGTTTTTCAGCAACTCAGTTTTGACATACTCAAATCTTATCCTACTTTTGTGCATATGCACTCCTCTTTCTTTAACATCGCACTGTTTTCTTGAAACCTTGAAAGGGTGAAGGAATCTACCACTAAATGTTACTTTCTGCTGAATGATGCCCTTGAGCGTCTTGAGGGAGAGAGAGAGAGAGAGTGCGAGTGTTTCTCAGGCATATCACCTTTTCAGTTTGGAAGGCCCCTTTGTTACCCTCTAGGTTAGTCAGGGAGATATGCGTGGCCTTGGGCCTCTTGCATCTCAGCCTTTGCTGAGCCTTTGCTCTGCTCCTCTGTCTGACAAAAGCATGTGAATGGAGGGAAGACTGTGCACAGCTGACATAGAAAGCTTATGAAATACTAAAGTGTCCTTCAGTATGAAGATGCCGGGCTCTCCACAGTTCTCACAGTGATGAAGAGCATGAGACGGTTCCCCTCTTATTGAGCAGATAGATGATTACTGAGAAGTGTGCCTTGCTATAGTCCGTCTAGCGTTCTTCAGCCCTCACTCCCACCACAGCTGCTTTGGACCATTCTTAAACCATAGAGATTTTTTTCCATCCACACACTATGTAATTTTTGCAAGGAATTAAATAAAGATGAGATAGACAAAGAAGCTGAGGACCAGACATCGTCGTCTTCCAAAGTGATGAGTATTCAATACTCATCAAACCCCAGCTGAGAAAGAAGATGTCTTTTCCTGCCTCATCTGTGGATGTTCAAGGCTTCATGCCTCCAGTATCCTTGGCCTTACCTATGATGACTGCACATCTTTTTCATTTCCAGAATTATCTTGCTTTAGGAAAGAGAAGATATCATCCTGACTAGCTGGGAGACTGGCAAATAGCAGAGAGCGTATAAAGGGGAACACAGGGAACTTTTGAGCTTTCTTATTTGTAAGTTAGGATAATGCATAGCATTATTGACAACTTCATATAAAAATGTGTTAAAACAAAGTTTCCTATTGGGCTGCACTGATTCTTAGACACTCCCCGAAAAACAGCCACTCACAAACAAAGCACCAACAGCTTCAGCCGGGCGCTTAAATTTAGTGGAAAGCTTTTGAGAAAACTTGCAGGAGAGCGTAGATTTTTCTGGATTATATATTTTCTGTGTGAGGAGGAGAGGCTGCTCTGTTCAGCCCAAACAGGAGAGCGGAGCAGCAGCAGGAATTGGTGTGAATTTTCCTCCATCAGCTGAGAGATTGCTTTAGAGTTCCACCTCATTATAGGGCTGGGTGAAATTGTGCATGATTAAGGGACAAAATGAAAATTAGATTATGTGTCTTTACTCTTCCTGTGACTTCTCCTTTCTCTTGTATCCAATTGCAAGCATTTGGGAAAGAGGGGAGAGAATTAAAAACCCAAAAGAGAAGTGGGAGAGGAGAGGAAAGGTGCAGAGCCCCACGGTAGATTGCACACTGTCCCCAGAACTCACAGCTTCTGAGGTCTGAATCCTACAGTACTGGAGTCTGAGGAATTAAAATGTGGAACAAATACCAAAGTTTCAGGCTGCCTGTCAATAGTCACCGTGTAGGTCAATTACCCATGTGGAACAGCATCCTATGGGGAATTTAGTTTCCCTGCTGCAGCTTCACACAGGTGAAGACCTGCAGTTCAGACACAATCAGGCTACCAGAACAAGCGCTTTCCTCTTCCCAGAGGGAGGTGTTCATGTGTTGTCCATCTTTGGACTCCTGTTTGGGCAATAAATTTGAAGATACGAGCCTTAAAGTCAGAGGGAAATCACTGCTTGGCTGCAGGCATAGGGTTCTTTGACAGGTTCTACGTCCTTCAGTGGATCTCTGCTCCTACTCAGGGGCAAACGCACATGTGGAGGCACCAAGAGCCTGTTATCCTTTCAGCCCACAACATGCATCATCCTGTAGTATCAGAAAGCAAAGGTTTTCCATTCCTGGTCCATACCACTTTGACAGAACACAACATGTCTTTTTGTGCCCTCTATGTCTGCATTCTTAGAGGAAAAAAGGCACATATCAATCCTATATTCAATTAAGATAACTAAAAATCAACGTTACCTGTCTTGCTACTCCAATAACCTTAACAGGAAAGGCTGGGAGGGGTGTATATCTTCTTGCTGCCAACACGGTAAAATTCAGAGCAGGAGCATAATGCCAAACTGTATGAAATTGTTAGTTCCCCTTTGGGTTTTTTACTGTGTGTGGCCATTGGCCTTGGGAACTCAAGTAACCTGGTTTCAATTGAAGAGACCTAGGTGCAAAACCCCCACACGGCTTCTGCCTCTTCCTGGGGCTCGGAGGAGTTGATAAGTGAGCACCGTGCTTTGAGGTACAGGAGACAATCCACGTTTTCCATCTCACATTTTAGCATGGAGTTGATACCTGGTGTGTCTTCTTTGGAAGGCCTCAGATCCCGAAGTCCCAGCTTATACGAGAGTCTTAGGTTTTGTTTTGAAAAAAGCATCATCTAACAAAGGAAAGCTTAAACCTGGCACCTGCGACAATAAGCAAATGGAGAAACCCATGAAACTTAATGATACTGAGGAGAAATATGAAGGCCAGTGCCATGATTTCAGGGATTTGCTTCCTGCTTTTTAGACATTCGGGATTGGCTGCTCTGTAATTGTCTTTTAGTCTCCCTAGCATAAAAGTAAGAAAAATGATATAAGAAACCTCAGGATTTCCCATGGGAAATGATAACTAGGTCATGAGGATGCTTGCTGTGGAGGTACATATAGTTTCTTTTAAATTGATCTGAATATGAGAGGCATAAAGGAAGAGGGTATGGTTCTGAGCAGAAGCTCTTTTTTAGAATTGGTATGTTTTTCCTTGCTTTAATCAAGTTGTTTGCCCTGTCTTAAGAGAAATGAACTGTTCATGCTGATTGTGTTCTTTTTTTCTTGTCACTTGGCACTGACCTAAAGTTGCGTAGTATGAAATCAAGAAAGGTAATGATACCCTTAATGAGAACCTTGCCTGACCTCCTTATGCCTAACATTATATGATTCTCAACAGGTTTGCTTGGCCACCTTCTGCCTAGGTAATAAGTCCAAGCCCTGCTGCAGCGCTGCTCAGCTGTCACTCCCAAGGCTTCCACTTCACTCACGTCAGTCCCAGCAGGAGGTCCCCTCTCCATGGCACTCTGCAGCAGGGGCAGGTAGAAGGTCCAAGGATGTGATGTCTCCTTCATGCCAATTTTCACCTCAGTTTCCATGTCAGAGTTTTCTGTGCATATCTTCTCATCTTCTAATGGTTCCTTTTCTAGAGGGGGGGAGCTCCCTGAGAGTATATTATCTCTGCTACAGGGATGGATGGAACTGAAAGGACCCACCTCTGCGAAATCGTAGTGGGAGGCCAAGCACTGTAGCTTTCATCTGGACATTGCTCATCAAAGTCAGCCTGCTCCCTGAGAAAACTGCTTGTCTTCTCCTTCTGCTACAGTTTTAGAGTTTGTAAAAACCATCCTCTTGTTTTGAGGGGGAACGTAGAGCCTAAGAGAATTGCAGAAGATAGTGGCCCATGTCTTAAATGAGATTTTTGAAGCCCCATTATATCGTAAAGGTAACCTTAATGGTAAAGGCTACCATTTTGTCAGGAAACCCATTGACTCAAATGCTTTAGGTGGCAGGTTAAGCACCGTGTCCTTTGTAGAGGTTGTAGGGACTCTTGATATGTGGATGAGAGTTGAATACGTGTATAATTGGATGTAGATTTCTACACAGATATTTTGACCAGACAGTCAGCTAATAACTCCAAATAAGACATTCTGCCCTCTTCTATCAGTTCATCTGCCACTCAGACATGCTTAGCAATATATATGCTGCTTTTTATGCATGTAGCTCTTATTAATGCTCAGGATTGTTATGAGTGTGTGGAGAGGTGTCCTTGCTACATCCTTTCAGAATATTGTCTCTGAGGAGAAGGAGTTACTGTTCGTACGACACGGCTGTCCAGAAATGCTTGCAAATCAAATGCTTTCATTTGCTTTTTATGTAAGGGGGGAGGAGGAGAAGAGGAGGCTGCACACCTTAAAAAAATTCTCTCACCCTGCATCTCGCTTTAAAGAACAAAGTCCTTTTAGATTTGCAGGAGCTCAGAAAGGCGTTCAATCACATCCACTTTGAATAATTTGGTATGAACTTGTCTTGTCAGTTAGATACCTGTCTGCAAAGTCTGTTTAAAGAAAATATAGGTTTGGTTTGACACTATCTCCAGTATAAGAAGGGAGGGGGTGTCAGGAAACCCTAAGTTTGTTTCCAGCCTCTAACACAGCTGGCTGCATGACATAGAGTGAGTCACTTAACTTCTTGCTTGCTTCTTCTCTTACTGGTAGAACAGTTTCCCAGTGTATCTTGTCTTTCATGTTGCCCATCTGTTCAGTTCTGTGCTTTTTTTGGACAAGGCATATAGTTGGGGCATAAGGCATAGCAAGTGGTGATTGCCTGTTCATCGTATAGCAAATGCGAGCAAAGAAAAGCAGAGCTTTATTTACACAACAGTTTCAGTCTGTGCCATGGCATTACATTAAATGCGCAGGGGCTAGGAGTGACGTGGCTACACATATTCTGTAATATGTGTACTCCATGTGTTGTTTTTCAGCCTCCTGGGAGATCTTGCCTGCTAAAGTTCTGCAATCTGGATCTGCTGTGTATTCAGTGTTATTTTGGTACCAGCTGATAGCATAAAGGCTGAATAAATTTGCTGCATGTTAGACGTGGCCCTCTGCAAATAAAAGTGCATGTTAAGAAACCCCTCTATGACATAATTAGTTGTCTGTAAGCCACAGTGTCATTGTGCAGAGTAATTAGTTCTGTATATTTAAAGGAGCCCTGGAAAGCTATTAGCAGTTGCCAGTGGACCAACAACGAGAAAAGAAAAGATAAAAACCCATGTGTGGTGGTTATTAGCCTCTTCATCATACTAATGGACAGCTTGCAAGAAATTGGACTTGCTATCAGTGGCACCGAATAACAGCAATCGTGTGGGGGCATTGTTTCTTCTCACTGGTGATAAGGGCGACTTGTGGTGGGCTTTGATAGGATGCTCATTTTTATCTTCTAAGTGCACGATGCTTGTAAAAACAGCAGTGGCCTTGTTACCACTTGATGTGACACTAGTTTTAGCTGTTTACATTGACACGCTACTACACTCTTAAAGCTTCAGCCTGGGGTCAGATTCATTTGAGTACTTCAGACATGATACTGATGCAGCACCTGGCCTGATTTCTTTATGCTCCCTGCTCCAAGAAAGACTGAGAGAGACAGTGTAACCCAGTGGACGGCCTTCACTTGCTTGTCAGATTTACTTTCTGTGGTGAAGTTGCCCAAGGCTTTTGGAAAAGCAAATGAGGTACTTCATTTGTGTGTAGATGTGCTTACCTGAGGAGAGGGAAGGGAACCCCATCTGTAACCCCTGAGGGAGGAAAAGGAAACAGGTTCCAGCATGGGTTGTGTGCAGCTGACCAGTGCCCTCAGCTCCCAGCAGAGATGTTTCCAAGAGAAGAGTTGCAGTGGTGCCTAGGCTCAAATAGATCTTGGATAGATGTACACTTGCTGAACTCGATAGGGTTAAAAAGAGTGGCAACAACAGCATTTGCTTCTGAAACCTGTGGCATATAATATATTAGAGTTCTTTCTTACATTATTTCTAAACCACCTTATATAGGCTATTAGTGAATTATTTCCCTAGTCTGTAATTCTCTAACATGGCTTATAAATTTTACAGAGAGGTTATTAGCTATAAAGCGTTGTGACAAATGATCTGGGAGAAGGAGGAAAACTTAGTTAAACTTTTCTTCCCCACCCTCGCCCCTAGATTTAGCAACTGTGCTGAGTTTTAAGTGCACTTTGTAAAGCTGGGTACCTGTGAGGAGACCAGTGAGTGATCCCAGGCACCAAGGAAAGGGTCTTTCCTGAGAGGAGGAGAAAATCATCCAAAGTTTACCGCTGAGTCTCCAGTAACTCTTTTGTGATGAGTTAACCCTGGCCCAGGTTGCCCAGGGAAGCTGTGGCTGCCCCCTCCCTGGAGGTGTTCAAGGCCAGGCTGGATGGGGCCTTGAGCAGCCTGGGCTGGTGGGAGGTGTCCCTGCCCATGGCAGGGGGGTTGGAACTGGATGGGCTTTAAGGTCCCTTCCAACCCAAACCATTCTGTGATCCTATGAGCCACCCCAGTCAGCTGAAATAGAGAATATAGGCAATAATAGGATCTGTGGCCTGAGTTTCTGTGCTGAGAATGTGTCCATTTGCAAGTTGGAATGGTTTTGATGGAAGCAAAGCTGCATCTCCCAAACCTCATCAGCTTTTGCAAGAGGACATTGCTGCCTGCAAAAAGGGAGTCTTCAGAACGTGTTAGAAAACCTCTGGCAGTGGTGCATGACTATAACCCATCTAATATCTGTCAGGGCTCTTTTGTCTGAGCTTCTGCAGAAGCTTGTTTTCAGATCTCTGCTCTTCAGGGTGTCCTGGGTAATATCCCAAACTGTTAAATAAATAAGTAAATCCCATCTTCTCAGTACCCTCAGATTTGGGTAACAGGTCACGTTATGTATTGGGGGCTGTCCCTTCAATTTTCTTTTACTTCTGGATGCTGTCACTAATATGTATCATGTGATATAAATGATAATGACAGGAATCTGAAAGCTGCAGCTTTTTATAGCCAAATTGCTATATTATTCTCTGAATTCACCTTTACATGTGGCCATCCTGTCCTGCTAAAGGACTGCTGCATGTGTAATGCATCTGTAATCATTCAGCCTGAAGGTGTGGGGGAAGGTAGCCAGCAAAACATGTGAGTAAGATTTTTGCAAGCATATTTGAGTCTTTTGTCGTGAGTTGCTTGTATCCATGGGATTTGGCCATTTGGTCTCTTTGGTGAGAGGCAACGTATGTGATCTTATTTCTCACTTCAGCCTCCTCTGGCCTTGAATCTGGCTGCCTCAGCCTGCAGGACCCAGAATTTGGACCCAGGGGCAACTGAGAGATCTCGTTTTCCTTTTTAATTATTATTGCAGTGACTAGATGCTGACCTATCAAGGGAGGAGAGGATTGTATGCCTACTTGTTAGAATAGCCTAACACTGCAGCCGAAACTTCCCGTGTGGCTGTAAATATGCCAGGCCTGCCTTTGTGGTGAACCACAAATGCTCTCAGATTTTTGAGGAGCCTGGGGAGACAATTCCAGATCCTAAGGAAGAACAATTCATCTCTTTCCCCATCCCCCGCTATACACACATACACCATCCCCTTGTCTCTTTTTAGGTCATTTATAATCAGCAGTCATGGAGCACTGGCCTCATTAGTGATATAGCCATTCCTTCAGTGCTTCAGAAATAATCATTTAGAAAAAATGCGCGGTTCTCTTCCCTTGAGAGCCCGTGAATGATGAATTTATTTCAGTCTGGCTGTCTTGGCTGTCTTGCTCAGCCTTATTTCCATATTTATTTCAACAAATAGTGTACTGTGGGAACAACAAAACATACTCTGTAAGGCAGACAGGATAGCCTGGGCAGGGAGGGGTTAACCGGAGAGATGGCATCCGAAAGCTGGGGCTCAGGGGTTGACATTTTTATTCCAAATAATTTTTTAATGTATAGACTTTCTGAGTGTTTGTGTTTGTAGTGATTTAGAGGCCCTGGGATTTGGACATTGATTTATTCATAGGGCACCATTTAGAGAACAGACATTGTCCCCTGAGTGGTCCAAGCCACCGACCTTTCTCCTGAAGGGACTATGCCTTTTGTAATGAGAACAGGTGATTAACTTTCTATGCCAGCTAATGACTCAGGTCTCTTGCAAACAAGCACCACTAATTGTGACTGGCTGTGAGGGCTGGTGTCCTGGGACCGATGTACTCACCGAATGAGCCGATGGACACCCCTGGCACACTCGGGTTCCAGCTGTATATTTGCTGCATGTCCAGGAAGCAGGACTTGCAGCTACTGTAAACCAGTCTCACAGAGGGACTTAAACTCGTGATTTTTATTCTGCCAGCAACTGTTTCAGTAATTGAGTGTTACGCTCTGGAAGCCTAAGCGCCAAGGTCAGTGGCCAAGGACTGGGAAGGCAGTCTCTTCTGTCTCTTCCTCCCCATGCGTCTTCAGATATCCCAGGCAGCACAACTGGGCCACCATTTCCCAGTGTGCAGATCGGACGTAGACATAGACCTTTCCTCCAAGCCACCACAGTTACACTAGGTTTATTTGAGTAGCACTAAACACTCCGAATTCCTTGAAATACACTTTCAAAGAATTGACCTTCCCAATGGGTAAGTTATTCCCATTCATGGTGTTGGGCTGAGGGTTGGACCTGATGATTTTAGACGTCTTTTCCAACCTCAGTGATTGTATCACCACTTAACACGTCTGCTCTGCCCTTCCACTGGCCAAATAAATCTAAGCACGTGGCATCACTTTGTGCTATGTGGCTGCAGGCACAAGTCAGATGTGTGCCATGTGTTATATTTACGGTTTGGTTTTATGGGTACTTATGAAAAGGAAGGCCAAGCCTGCCCTCTATCAAAATATAGCCACTCTCCTTCCCTCTTCCTCTCTACCCCTGCTCAGGACACGCAGGCTCACGTGTGAAGTGGTGTTTCTGCTATGGCTTCTGTCTGCATTTCATTTGTTTCATGGGATGGCTTCTCTGAAGCATCTAGAAATTGTCAATTTTGCATGCGTTTGTGAAGTACGTGGAATTTGCCTTGCTCTACATTTTCAAAAGCAGTTCCTATTCAGATGTACTTAAAGGTAGCATTTGTGCACAGGATACCTCGCATTTGATTGCAGAGATCCAAGCAATTATGCATGCAGCAGCCCTGTATATTTTGTGTATGTGCACACACCATCCTAATGTCTGTTCCAGGTTTTGTTTTCCTTAGCTTGCATGGCATTCATTTAACTACAACTTTTTCCCTGTTGGCTTGTTCGCTAATAGATATTCCCAAAGATTTCTTTTCTTCTCTGTCCCTTTTATAGTGCACTTTCAGAGGCCCAAGCTAACCAGTTCTCTTAAGTCTAATAGATGTGGGACTAATGTTTTAAAGGCTGCTTGTGTCAGCCTTCAAATTTGGACACAAATATCCCGCTCCAGTCTTTTCTGTTAAGGCAAAAAGGTTGTTGCATTCTTTTGATGTGTTTTCTTAACGCACTTCTGTCTAATCTCCTTGGTAGCAAGACTGTAACCAGGTAATAAGGAGCAGTTAGCTTGTGGCCTTCTCCCCAAAGGAAAACCAGTGCATGCGTCTGCCCTACTTTAGGGATAAGCGTCGTCAGCTCAGGAAATCTGGGAGGGGTATAACCAGGAAGGCTCATAACGGTGACATCTCTCTGTGAACAGGTAAGGTTCTCAGGGGAGGAATTTAGCACTTTGCTCTTTCCAGCTGCTGACTTGGGAATGCTTTCAGCTTTTGCAAAGTCATACCTCCCTTGCCTTTGAAGAATTTACCGAAGAGGAAGCATAGACTCATATCTTTGAAACTCTGTGCTGCTCGCCTTTATTTTACAGTTGGGGAAAACGGCTTAAAAAGGCTTCACATCAGGCAGCAGTAGGTGCAGAAGGGACAGATTCTGAAAGAGCGCAGGTAGATTTCACTTTGCTGTATAGGCCTCAAGCATATCTCTGCTTTCTGACAGAGAAACTCCTGAAAGTCTCAAAGACATTTGTTTCATCTTTATTGAAGAGCTGGAAGCTTTGCATTTACGGAACAGATGTCCTTTGTTACAAATTTTTACATTCCTTATTGAAATAGATTTGAGCAAGAATTCACACTACACAAACTCAGGGAAGCAGCATTTTAAATTGAATGATTAAAAACCTTGCCTTCTCCCATTGCTTCGTTTTTCACTTTTGACTCCTGTGATGTCACCTATTTGCTCTTCTCCAGTTGTCATTGCTTTTGCTGGAGACAAGAGGATAAACTCACCTTGGGTGTCCATACACTATGTGAAAGGCAAGTGAAAAATGAAATAGAGGAGGGGGAATATGTATTTTAATCTTTTCAGATCAGAATTAACTCAGGATCAACCTGGGCCTGCACCTGATATGCTTTCTTGATTTTCATTAAGTGGAACTTGTGATAACCTACTATAAAACATTTAGGCTTCAGACACAAGAGAAGTCTAAGACGCCGTGCAGACCATGATGCCTAGATGGATGATTAGAAGTGATGGGTCAATACATACAATACAAACAGGGCTGAAACTAAGTTGATCGTTAAGGCAGTGTCGCAAGGAGGTCCCTCTGCAGAGGCAGGGAATGAAGAACATAATTGAGGTTGCTGGATCTTACACCTCGTGTGTTAGCCAAATAAATCATGGTTTACACCAAAAAATGGTGAGCTTCTGTGAACTATATGGTTGCTGGTCATATTAATTTACTACAAATCCTTTCTGTAACCTCTTTGTAGAGTTGCACACTGTGAGCTTCTTTTACTGTTAATGTTTTCTTTTGTGAGGCTGAGTTTAGTGCTGATGAGGAAAGGCAGCCTGATGTCCATGGAAAATGAAATCCTGTATTTATCCATAGACTAAGTGCCAGCTGTTCCAGCAGAGGAACCCACTGCAAGATTGAATTCAGCTCACTCAGCCCTCTCCTTCCCTTTGGCTTGCCTTCTCCGATTGCCTGTTGTGCAGTGAAATTGGTCAAATGGATGTATCATCCGTTCTGAGTTAGGCTGACACTGTTCAGTTGCCCAGATGCCTTTCATTAGCTTTTCAGCTGTCAACTACAGTGATACTGAGCTCCTTGCTTTAAATCTGGCAAAGCAGGTGTTTTGGAAGGGCTGTGCTTTCTTTGAGTCTGAGTTTTGCAAACTATGGTATATACCAACCACTACCAGAGCTCAAAAGTCTGTGGTGGTTTCTGCATCTACCCATGGAGAAACCCCTCAAAACCTTGTCCAGTCACCCTGTCCGTTAAAGTCACCTCTCCACACAGAGGTAAAGTGCTGCTACCTTCACACAGGAGAGGTGGGTTAGCCTGGAGACACCACTTTTCGGCTTTTTGGAGACAGCATCCTCATGTCCCTGCAGAAGGCCTGCAATTGGAGCTGCCACAAGCAGAGCACAGGATTCTCTTGTAAGGCTGCACTGGAGGATCCCTACTTGACCACAGCAAACTTCGTGCGTAGGTTGGGTTACTGCCCCTGAGTCTGGGACCTGCATTTCACAAGCGAGGTGATTGTAAATATTCATTCCACTCTTAGGAAGTGTTAAAGCCTTTATCAGGAAAGGAGGGTTAAAAACACAGAATGCAGACCAAAAGTTGGAGGAAGTAGTGAACATTTTAATGAAAAATCCGTTAACGTTTCCAGTTGCTTTTACTCCCAATCTGGCAGGAACACTAGGTTCTGATCCTTTCTTTCTCCATTATATTGGTTTGGCAACAGCTGCAGAGACCAGTTTTAATGTTGGAGCAAAAACATCAAGCTTGCTCTACTTTTCTCATGCTTTAGCCTCAGGTGGTTTTGCTTTAAAACTGTGAACACAAATCAGCTGCCTAAAGTGCTTCCCTTTTTCTGCATCTGTTTGTGTATCATGTAAGTGAACATAGATTAATTGTATTTTTCTTCCTCTGTAGATCTGGCCATCTTGAATGGCCCCAACATCTGCAGGATATGGTACAGTCAGATGGATTAAGATGTCCCTTTAGCCCATAGCCAAATGCAAGAAGAAATCCCATCCCAGAGCACCCTACCTTTGTTTAGTTTGATGATTGTGATACTGATTTTAGACCTCATGAGATCTCTATAGCTTCAGCTTGTATTTGATATCAGCAACCCTCCTTACCTTTCTTCCTTGTACACTCAGTTTTGCTTATCTTTTGAGAGTGAGCAGCTCATCACACTGAGCAAATTCTGCCCAAATGCCCGAGCTGTGATTACATTAATGGAAAAGTGATACTTTCAATCAGAAATCCTGCAACAAAAGCAGTGTCCCTGGTCACAGTGCTGGTCAGTAGGCATTGAACTGCCAGTCTTTGTTTCCAGTCTATGCCTCCTCTCTCAACTACATAGCCATTTTTTTAAAGTGCCACCTTAAACAGTTTGTGCCACCAAAACATGAATTCTGTGCAGCAGGTATTGTGGCTGGACATGGGATCGAAATTCAGCAACTGGTAGGTGCTGGCAGAGGTGCTGCTGTGAGAGCTCTGCACTAGCATCAAGCAAAACCACTGTTCCCCCAACAAAAGTTACTTTCGAACCTTTGTAGCCTTTGGCTCATTTGATGTTTAACCCTTGTGGTTGGGGAAGAGTGGCTGAAGAGCTGCCTGGCACAGAAGGACCTGGGGGTGTTGGTTGACAGCAGCTGAACATGAGCCAGCAGTGGCCCAGGTGGCCAAGAGGGCCAGTGGCACCTTGGCCTGTGTCAGACCCAGCGTGGCCAGCAGGAGCAGGGAGGGGATTGTGCCCCTGTGCTCAGCGCTGGTGAGGCCACACCTCGAGTGCTGGGTTCAGTTTTGGCCCCTCACTACAGGAAGGACATTGAGGGGCTGGAGCGTGACCAGAGAAGGGCAACGAGGCTGGTGAGGGGCTGGAAAACAAGTCCTACAAGGAGCGGCTGAGGGAACTGGGGGCCTCATCACTGTCTACAACTGCCTGGAAGGAGGTTGTGACGAGGTGGGTGCTGGGCTCTTCTCATAAGTGATGGTGATAGGACAAGAGGGAATGGCTGCAAGTTGTGCCAGGGGAGGTTTAGACTGGACATTGGGAAGAATTTATTCACTGAAAGGGTGGTCAGGTGCTGGCACAGCTGCCCAGGGAGGTGGTGGAGTTGCCATCCCTGCAGGTGTTTAAAAGATGGGTAGATGAATTCCTTAGGGACAGGGTTTAGTAAGGGAACAGGTACAGCTGGACTCAATATCAGAGGTCTTTTCCAACCAGATGATTCTATGAAGCCAGCTTTACTGAAAAATTTGCAGTTTTCTCTACAGAGCTATTAGGATCAGGATTTAATCCTTGTTAACGGGTGCATCGCTGAATGCCATACCCAGGTCTGGAAATATGATTTGCCTTGTATTGTCTTACTCAGTAGCTTGCAATTGGAATGCAAGGCCCTTTTTATTACGAAGAAAATTTGAGGCGAGATTTATTTTCTTGTAGCTTCCTTCAGATTTCTAAAAATCTGTGGGAGGTGGTGGGAGATGAGAAACCCTTGGTTTTAATTTATCTAAAATTGAATTGGTGTATAGAAGAACAGCTTCTAACAAAGCTGTAAAACCAGCAGATAAGGAAGATACCAACAGCAATGGCAGAAACACTGCAGAAATCTGCAAGTAAAGCAGACAGATGCAAGTCTGGTGTAATTTCTGCTGCTGGCACTGTCTCGCTTCCCCTGCGAGGGCAAAGATGAGGAGTGAGGAGCTTCAGGTTAGAGCAGGCATTGCAGCCCTGCGTCAAAATGGCAGAGCTTTCCTAGGGCCTTTCTTCCAGAGTGCCTTGCTTTCTCTTGCCCTTTCCCAGCTGACACCAGACTGGTAGGAGAGATGCGGCAGGTTGTCCTGGTGTTTCATTCTCCCATTCTCCCCTCTCCACCCTCCCTCCTCCCCTACTCCCCTGCACTCCTCTTACTCCCCACTGCCCACATCGAACATGTACAGATTTTACAGTTCACTGGAGAATAAGTGGCTGTCATTTCACAGACGGGCCAGGATGTAATTAGCCACAATGCATCGAAGTAACGGAACAGATGTCTCTTTGTAAACTGAGTTTGCTGTTGCACACTCTGTGTGTGTGACCTGCCGACTGCTCCGGGCGATTCTTCCCAGCCCCCTACCCTCTCTCTGTTGCCGAGCCAAGGGCTTAGCTCACATCAAGTGTTTGTGTTTTTGCGGGTTTGTTTTTCTCTCCTTCTCATGCACTCCTCTCTCCTGCTGTAAGGCCACTGATTATGTGACGGAGTGTTAGCAAGCAGAATCTGCATTTATCGATGGAGTCATTCAAAATAGAAAAGGTGATACCCCTCTTATGAGATAATTGGCAGTTTCAAGTTGCTCTTATTACCCGATGATAATACACCAGTAAAATCATAAATTACTGTTATGATGCCAGACGTCCTCCTCCTCTTTTTTTTTTTAACTCAAAATAAAATAGCTGTACTCCCTGAGCCCTCAAATTAGTATTTACATTTCAGATAAGAAATGGGCTATTGGACTGATTGCAATGTGATAATGCACACAAGCTAACAGAAAAAGCAGCACACTCAGAAAGATGTCCATCTCACTCAGCTAGGAACTGCAGCCCAAACTTAGAGGGGCAAAAATGGAACCTGACTTTCAGATTCTCATTTTGAAGAGCAGACTCGTCTCTGATGGCTACTGAAACTGCATAAATCTCCAGTTCATGGAATTTTCCACCCTTAATATTCTTGACATGTGTTTTCAGGATATATCTATGCAGATTTTCCATTTCTTTAGTTCCTTGTGCCCAGGCAGCTCCCAAACCCTGTACATCTTGCCACTTGCAGGTTCCCAGCTGTGCAGCTTTAGCTGCTTCTGCTTAAGGTTTCTTGCCAGTGCTCCAAGCTTCTGGTGGGAGCAAAGGGAGCCATGGGACAGGCTGGCTCTTGGCCTCCATCGCTGGATTTGGCTTTGCCCACAGCTCAGCCAGGCCTCAGAGGAGCTAAACACCATCACCAGGCATGAGAAACCTCACGGTGGCACAAACAGGGAGGACATTTAAAGAAAACACATGCTTGTGTTCTTGGTGCCTCTGGGTGTTTTCATTGTACAAATAAGTTTGTGTATCAGGACAGCCATAGTCCAATCATGTATGCAGTCCCTCTGTGTGTGTGTGTGTTTGTATGCTTGTGTGCGTTCACGCTTTATTTTCACACACATTCCCTGAAGAGTTGCACTATTTCTCCAGGGCAGTTTCGATGACAAGGTTTCCATTGGTTCCCCTGGTTTTGACCCAGCAAGCTTAACTTCAGATTGCACATCTTCTCAGTGTTAACAGTGGTAAGATACATTCAGTAATGATGGTAGGTCTTTTGTGTTAGGAGGACTGAGTTTTTACCTTGAGCTAAAACGATAGAGGCTGAGCAGCCTCTCCATGATAATGGAGAGCAGAGTGTAAATATGCTGGATGTGTTAAACCTCAGAGAACAGCACTGTAATTCAGAATAATTCTCTGTAAGTTTAACACTGTGGACAAAGCATTGGCCTAGTGCTGACTTCAGTTCTTCTCTTCAGTCCACGGTGCGATTGATGAAAGATTTCAAAGGACAAAGACATCAGGGATTGGTCTACAGCTTCACATATACTTTGTAGGAAGAAGAGCCGTGATGAAATATGAGAGAGAAATAGCAATCCAGTTGGTGCCAGCCCGCAGAAGCAAATCCCTTGTGCAGTGGGTTTCTCTACCCTACCACGTGCTCATAAAGTTCTTTTCACTCGCCTGGACATGTGCACTGAGCAACTCCCACACTGTCTTGAAAGTCAGGAAGCGCAGAACCTACCAGCTCTGCAGGCACCCATCACAGAGGGCTCCAGAACTTTTTTAGTAGTCTTTACGTTCAGGTCAGCTGGGTACGTGCACAGAATTGACAGTGTTGGAGAAGTCTTCTGAGGCGTATCAGACTGGCAGCAAGTTTTACAAACACGGTACTGTGTGGATTCCTCTGTGTCAAAGACCACATTGTGAAGCGTGAGATGTAGCCTGTAGTGTGAGAACATCTGTGCATTTTTGAGGGAAAAAATGTAAAGCAAATTTTTTTATGGAGTTGAGAGTGTGGTTTTTTGTTTCCTCAGACAGTTTAAGCAATAGGTATTTTGTGAGACAAGGAATATGGGGTTTCAACACCCTTCACAGCCATTGCCTCTCAATTGAAAAGGCGGTTGAAAGCGGCATCAGAAAGAGGACTTGGTAGTTGAGAGACACTTCACTAAATGTGGGTCCTCTGTGGAAGAGACCAAATGATTACCAGGACTTCCTTGTACATACGATGTAGTGTATTTTATAATCTGTAGTGATATTGCAAAGTTCCAGAAAACCGTTTAACGTGTTTCCATTCTTGTATACAGTGCTTAGGAAACTGAGGGGCAAGACTGGCTGTGGGCAGCTGAACTGCAAGCCACCTCTTGGTCTCCTTCTCGCTGGCTCTAGGATCCTAGCAAACCTTGGGGGGGTCAGGGGCAGTAAGAGACACCTGTGTCTGCTTGTGGCCAGGGCCCTCAGAAGGATGCCAGTCCCAGCCAGGATTAGTTCTGCAATCTTTTGGATGAAGCAAGACCAGAATAAGGCATTGGCTTCACTTTAACTTGTGGCACAACCCACATTTGAACCAGTCTCCTGAGGAGAAAGATTTGTGCAGTTATCACGGGTGACTTGCTGTCTGTTGGTTTTGGTGTGCTGCTATTTTTGGTCACTGCTTATTTCTGCATAGCAAATAGACAATCAGGAGTGCAGTCCAGGCCTGTGACCTCGCTAAACTGACTGACCTGAAGGATCTGCAAACAGGATTGAGGGTGCAAGTGTCACTCTCCAGCGGAGATGTTGATATCTGCAGGCAGATTTCCATTAAGTGCTGTCAGCCTGGTTCCCTGTAGAGCTCACACCTGCTAGGTAGGACTGCCCTGAGCCATTTGCTTCCAGTTTCTTTTGGATTTTTTCTTCCTTTTAACACTCAAATCCACACGCTGGTCTCACCTGCATTGGTGGAAATGGCTCTTTACCCATGCTAACGGGAGAGAAAACGTTATTTGTTATGATTTTTCAAACTTGTTTAAAATAAGCATCCTGTGTGTTCCTTGGGATTCAGTCAACATCGTAGTCTGCATGGTTGGTCTCTGATGAAGCTGATGGTATTTTGGGCTGGTTTCATCTGGCCCCTGCCTTTCAAGACACAAAACTTACTTAGGGCTTGTTAAGTCCTTCCAAGATTTCAAAGCAGGTACAGTAGATTGATTGAGCTTTTCTTTTGTCTTGTCTCAGAAGAACCAAGCTTAGTGCTGCCAATGCAGGGTGGTCTAGTGTTAAGGAGCAAGAGGGAGTTTCTGTTTGGGTCTAAATGAAGGCAGTCTCTGCCAGCCTAAACTCAAAGTGGCTTGTAAGTCAAGCTGCTTTGCAGCAGGCAATTGTACAACACTTGGGAAGATACTGTACAGCAACAAGTGCTTGTGAGATTGAGATATCCCTACTAAACTCTTTTTAAAAGAATATCCAGCGTATTTCAGAATAAGTCTTTTACTGTGTAAACAATGGCTTTCTTGCTCCCAAAGACCTTTCTTGGGCAAAGCTCATACTGACCCAGCAGAATGAAGGCTGAGTTGAAACCGTGACAACAGTATGAGAGGAGACCTCATCACTGTCTACAACTACCTGAAAGGAGGTTGTAGCAAAGTAGGTGTTGATCTCTTCTCACAAGTAACAGGTGATAAGATGACAAGGAAATGGCCCCACGTTGCACCAGAGAAGGTTCAGACTAGACATTAGGAAGAATTTCTTCACTGAAAGGATTGTCAGGCACTGGCACAGCTGCCCAAGGAGGTGGTCGAGTTGCCATCCCTGGAAGTGTTTAAAAGATGGGTAGATGAGTTTCTCAGAGACATGGTTTAGTAGGGGCAGAGGTACGGTTGGACTCGATGTTCTCGGATCAGTCACAATATTTGGATCGGTCACAATATTTGGATTGTGTTAGTGGGAAGAACTTGCCTGCATGTCTCCGTGCTGCCAGGTTTGCAGGATGTATGTTTCTATAAGGGACCCTCTAGCTTGTTAGTTAGTGGTGGCGTCCCTGACACTGCAGTGTTGGGGACTGCTGCTACAAACCTGCACAGCTACTATAAGCAAAACCACTTACCCTTGACAGGAGGAGTGCAACCTTACTTTGGTGTTATGGTGACCCAGGGGTCACCGAGTGGTTTTTTTTTGGTGATGCTCAAGTGCTACTGAAGGCTGGCACGACTCGGGCTCCTGTGCAACTTTGACATGTGTAAAAGTGTGCCCCAAGGTCTGAGGACAGCTTTATCTCCCTTTGAAAAACATGACCTGACCCTTTAGGGCAGTGGAATGGCCTGGCTAAGATGGGGTTAATGTGAATCTGAACTCTGGAGGCTTTCTACCAAAACAAAGGTCCTGCTTGCTCTGCTGTGCTGCCCTGGCAGCAGGGAGAAGGGTGTGGGGTGCCGGTGCCAGGAGGAGGCAGCCCAGGAGCCAGCCGAGCGTGGGGGCATGCACAGAGAGACTTGTGTCGCCTGGCGGATGAACACTGGGTGCAGGATAATAGTTCATCAGGACAATCATTGGAGAACATGCATTTCTCTCTTCACATCTGACTGGTTATCTATTGCTCCTCTATACTGCAGTCTGCTTGTAGGGCTTCATAGCTTTTGAAGGTATAAGAATAGGGCTCTTTTCTCCTCCTCTCTCTCTCTTTTTTTTTTTTTTTTCCACTTGCCTTGAAGTAATCACCTATATTTAGGTCAGTGACATGATGAAAGATGTTTATGTGTTTTTACCTAAAGCTGGAAATTGCCTTTCCGGATATCACTGGATAGAAAAAAGCTAATAGAGCCTTGTTGTGCTTTCATTGCTTGTGCAGTGGTGTTCTTGTTTGAGGACTATGGCATGCAAAGCATCCTTCCTCACCACATGGCTCTGGCTTTCAGGTCCCTGTGCATCCTCCACTGGCTCCCCTGCATAGTGCGGACTTGGAGAAGGGCAAGGGGAAGGTCACAAGAAGTTGTTTTATTCCCTGGCTATGTGGAGCAGGCATTGCCAGCTCTGCCCTATCAAGTAGAAAATGTGGCACTGATAAATCCTGTCCGCTAAGGAGCCGAGCCTTTTTAATATGCAAGTGCTCAGTCAAAGAAAGTAAACAGACATCTCCTTCTGCAGGGAATTACTAGACAAACGTCTCCCTCCCCTTAAACTCCTTCCTTCCTCCTCCCTTCCATTTAAGTGTAGGAAATTCTGCTCGCTTTATTTGATAAAGAGGAGGAGGGGAAAGGACATGTACTGAATCATGGTTAAGCTGCTGTCTTCTACCCCAAGACCTTTCAGTCTAGATGTGCTTCATTAGTTTGATAAGCAGACACCAAAAAGGGGGAGGGGTGTGGGGTTTGCATGAGGGGATCTGCCTAGGGGCTGCCCGGAGGTTTAAGAAGATGAACTGCTAATGATGTTGAAGCTGTACCTTTTTGGGACCTTGGTTCCTGGAGGAAAAATAGGCCCTTTTCACTAATTGTGTCGTGCTCAGTAGTGTGATGGAAAAGGACTCACAGGGGAGTGAAACAGAATGAATATCGTCTGGGCTCTTCTGAGCAGCCCCCTCTGCTTCTCCTCCAGCCCAGATCTCATCTCTTTAGCAGGGTATCTGGCATGAAGTCATCCTAAATATCAGGAGATAACATTAGGAAAAGAGATTAATTTGGTGGGTCACTTATTTGGACAGTCTGGCGTGAGCCTTGCAAGCTAAACAGAGATTTTAACGAATGTTTTCCAAATTGGCAATGCAAATGTTTTGATGAATAGCTACCAGAAAGACTGTCAACCTTGGATCTGGCCCCGTGCGTGTGCAAACACAGGATCTAAGGACTTTAGAATGTTGCTCACTCTAATCCTGTGCCAGCCCTTTTCCTCTCTGGCAGATTGATGTCTCAGAAGCAGATAACCGTATCCACGCTGTGCAGTGGGGTAGGCAGTTTTTCACCTGAGGTGCTATCGTGTGTTTCCAGGTGTACTAATTTTCCTTTCAGCAGCTCCCTTTCACTCAGCCACTGTCCCAGTTGAGAAGGTGAAGTGCAGTTCCTGGGTGTGCTTGTGAAGCACCCAGGCTCGCAGTAGGTCAGCATTTCCTTTCTTCTCCACCAGCCTCTCGCCCAGCTCAGCTAAGTCTGGTGTGTTCTGCGTGTGTTTTGGGGTGGGGGTGGTTGGCGGTGGACAGGCTTTGTCACACTAGGCCTGGCAGCCCCTTTCCAGATTCCTGCCAAATGCCACCCCAATCAACCCCATGTTGGGTGGGTGAAGGAGACAAAGGCAGCCAGAGGGGCTACTTGGCACTTTGTTTTCTCAAACACCAGCGGGCACAGAAAACCTGAACCATGCAAATTAATGGCCCTTTAGGGTCAAGAGGGACCTTTTGAATGTAAGCATAGCATGCACTTAAAATTGTATATCCCTACTACAGTCAATGGTTACAGACAGGTGGGAATTATTTGAAAAGCTGTTCAGCAAATGAGACATGGGTGGAACTTCAGGAGGCAGCCAGGTACCCAGGGAACTCCCTTAAATGTGAGGTCTCACCACTGTCAAGGAAAAGAGCAGGAGATTTGTAGTGTCTCTGGAGCATTCCAGCAGCACAGGAGGGGACAGCAGGTTTAAAGCAAAAGGATGTTTTGGTTTTGCTTTGTTTTGTTTTCTGCACAACATCTTCTTAGTATGCAGAATTCCTTGCTGCATGCTGTTGCGAAGACTACATGTAAAAGGAATTGGATAAATGCATGAAGGTGAGGTTTGCAGTTGAAAATGAGTTGTGCTGCATCGAGGCAGTCTCCAGCACAGGATGCTCTTCATCTTCTGATTGCTAGAAGCTGGGAGGGATCCCAGGGGAAGGCTTGCTGCATATTTGTCTTTGTTCCTTTTACACTTTCTCTATGAATGCGTGGCTGGCTGCTGTCAGAGATGGGGTACTGGGCGAAGAAAACCTTGACATTTAAGAATGTTACATTACGATGACAGGACAGGAGTGAACGCCTGTGTTGGTGGGATAACCTGGGCAAACCAGGCTGCGGAGCAGAGCTTTATGGAATTGCTGCTGGTCGTAAGCAGACCCATACGTGACTTCCTCAGCATCCCTTTGATGGGGATGGTCAAAGGAGGAGCACTGGCAGACAGTGCAATAAATGCCAAAGTTATATGTGTTGTAAACCACTTCACAGAGAGAGGTGAACATTTCCCAGGGTGTGATGTGGCCAGGCTGAGAGACAAACTTTGAAGTTGGGACCAACCGCTTCTCTTCCTTTCTTTTCAGAGATTACTTTACGTAGTGGGCAACACAGACAACCACAACACTAATTTCTTAGTCCAAAGGTTATTCAAGAGATTTTCCTTGCCTTCCTCTCCCCTTCCCCTCCCTGTCTCCTTCCTTAACCCCACACCAGTCCAGACTGATGAGGGCAGCTGGTGGCTGCTCCCACCCAACCACCGTGCCCTCCTATGGAAACCATTCATCCCAGAACCCTGCGGTTCTCCCCTTCACTCAGCACATGTTGTGTTTGCGCCTCTGCCTTGACCAAAATCCCTGCTTGGGCAGCTCCCTGCAGCAGCAATGGTGCAGGGAGAGGGTAGGATCACCCCCGCTCACAGAGGGTGCAGGACAGTCTGTTCCTGTGGAGAAAACACGCATCACACGGGGTGGTGGAGAGGGGACTGTGCCTTGGTCCTTGTAATTATATCCATCTGTTACTTCCTTGTCTCTGCCGCTACTGAAGAAACCCACAAAGCATCACAAGTGTGATTTAAGCCCCTGGATAATACAATGGCTTCATTTGAACAAGCTAAGCTGGCCTCTAATGCCCTGCTTTTACTGCCCCACTGCTGCATGCTGGGCTGTTGAGGGCTGCTCTTTTACAGAGCCATCGGTTCTCGCTGCTTGGTCATTATTAACTCTGAGCCTTTTTGTTGTTTCTGCTGCTGTTGTCAGACTTGCTCAGAGGGGACAATGTCAGAACTGTTCCTCCTTTCCCTATCAAAGTGGCTGGTTTGGGAGTTTAGTGCCTTCTGCGTTAATGGGACTGGTAAACTGGTTTTGCATTGCAATCTCTCTTGTTTTCTGTGCCCTCTTGTCATTGCTGTTGACTCATCAGGCTGAAGTATCTGAGCTTAATTGAAGCAGTAACAATGCAATCAACGTTTCTCTCTATTTTTATCTGCATCTCCCCCTCCCCTCTGGTTTTCTCTGCTGCCTGACATGCTATTTCTGGGGCTGAGAGTTTGGCAGCCTTGCAGAGAGTTGCACTGGGAGGGGACTGAGCCACAAAAGGAGCAAAGCACACCAAAGGTAACAGGGGTTCATTCTTTTTCTTGATGATGCTGAGCTCCCTGCTTACTCATCATCCTTGCTGTGCTCCCCTTGTCACCTCCCCCTGTTATCCTTCCTCTGGTGTGGAGAAGTCCTGGGCACAGGGAAGTAATTCTGCAGCAGGGCTGTATGGATGCACCTAATTAGCATAAAATTAACATAACCCTCTTTGTTTAACAGAGACTATCCAGCTCTCCTCCTTTATACAACTGATGTGACCAAAGGCAGGGAGGAGTAACTGGTCTTCGTGAGAGCTTTAAGAGATTGGTGGTGAAGATGCTCTCTTGGTCTTCAAATGCTAAAGCTTTCACCCCTGACTTCAAGAAGAGAATTGAGTGCCCCTGCCAGCTGCATGCTTAGCTGGCAGCCGTTCTGCAGCAGATGACTGATACTCATGTTTTCAGACACAGGTCTCCAATTTTAGATATGTAAGGAGCCTGATCTGCTAGGGATGCAAGTCCTAGAAGCAGCAATATCTTTATCAGTAAGAGATGCTAAAAGCTTGGGAAACTCTACCTCGTTTCCTCAGGTATTTAATTATTGGCTGCTCTTGTGTTAGCTTTGAGAGCAGAGCTAGGATTCAGGCACCACTGCTGAGTTTTCTGCTCTGACTGGGGTAATAGTTCTCCCAGCATCTCACGTAGCCAACCAAGGGGCCTGGTGCAGCAAACCTATTAGGACAAGAGGAAATGACCTCAAGTTGCACAAGAGGAGATTTGGAAAAACTTCTTTACTGATACAGTGATAAAGCATTAGAGCAGTGGTAGAATCCCCATGGCACCTGAGGCTGTGGTTTAGTAGGCACAGTGGTGTTGGGCTGATGGTTGGACTTGATGATCTTAGAAGTCTTTTCCAACCTTAATGATTTGAAATGTTGTTACTGAGAGTGCAATAAGGGACGAACCCACAGCAGTCAACTTCCACCGGCTTCTTACATTGATTTTATTTTCCTCTGCCCTCTATGAGTGCAAAGGATGTCCTGACTGTGTTAGCCTTTATTTGTCCCCTAGCAACAGCTGAAGAAGATGCATCAGCACATCTTCCCAAAATCCCACACAGCTGTAGCTGTGCCATTCGTTACCGTGACATTGGGAAGCTAGAAAAGTCAATGAAGCTGGGTCAGGGACTTGCCGCTTTGCAGAGAGGCTGTATTCTCTTTTGCTTTCTCAGTCTTTCCTCCATATCATTTCACCAGCGCCAGGTTTGCCCAAGGACAGGCAGAAAGTCTACAGATGGGAAGTGAAGCCAGGACACAGGAACTGGAAGCTCTTAAGCGTCTATAAACATGCCCACTTAGGGGAAAAGTAGTGATGGGAAACAGGAAGGAGTAAGTAAGAAAATGTGGTCACTTTGTAATACATGGAGTAGAAACACCAATTGCAGCTTTTTTGGATGGAATGTTAAGTGGTGTGATTCATCCTGGGCCCACCGTGCAGGATTTCTGATCTATGGCCATTCTCTTTGCACATAAGAGCATTCACAGGGGTTTTAATGTGCTTTGCTCTATGAGCACTGGAATACAACATTAGTTTTGCCCACACGTTCCTGAGTGTCCCTAAATAGGCAGGTGCCCAAGCAAGTCGACCTAGCAAGACAGTTTGCTTGGCAGCATGTGGCTATAGCAGTCCGGTGATGTCTGGTAGAAGCTGAAGAGCAAAAAAGGTCTCTGAAAGGAAGGATGTCTTGGACAAGTCTGGCCCTATCTAGCTGGAACGTGCTGCTGATGCCTGTGCCCAGAGGGTGCACAGCAGTTTGGGTGGGCAGAATAGCAAGGAACAAATGGATCTGAAAGGTTTTGCATCTCAAAGGGCTTCAAAATGTCTTTTCTTCTGAAATCGATTAGGGTTGCTATTGCTGATGGCAATACCTAAGGTGTCATGTGCAGAAACTAGGAGGTAAAAAAATGTTTTTTCTTTGTCTCCTGTCTAAAGTCTTGGTGCACTTAGCAGCACACGCATGTAGTTGGTGTTTGTGTTTTTATTATGTAGTTGGTTTGTTCCCCCCCCAATGCTTTTTCAGCTCTTGGTGATGCGATGGTAGGCAGAGAATCATCTGAAAATATGAAAGTGTCAGTAGAAAAAAAAACCCAGAAGCTAGAGCTGGCTTCTGGGTAGGTGAATTTGTTGAAAACAATTAAAACTCGCGTCTGGGAAATGCCTAGATTTCAGATTGACAGAGTCCTTTGCAGTGAGACACGCCTCTCCTTTGTGTGAACTGTACCGCCTTGCATCCTCTTTCTGTCACCTTTGTAGTGTTGTTTTTGGAGTGCTCATCTCTATTTTGTAATCTTTTTCACTTTTTTGAATACAAAATTAACATACTCTTCTCCTCCCCCCTCCCACCCTGCGGTACAGAGAAATTCTGCTGCTTTGTGTCAAAACCAGAATTGTTTTTAAGGCAATACATGCAGATCTGGACCTCTCAGCATTGATGCTGTAATCTCTGCTGGCATCTTCAACAATTTTATGTCCTCGTGTTAGACTTTGCCTCACAAATGTATATACAAAGCCCAAACTGTATTATGTAGAGAACAAATGCTTTCAAGTAAGGGTGTGCAAGAACCAGCCACTAAGCAAAGGAAGGTGAGAGGCAGCTGACTTTATTAAATACTCGTTAATACCTCTCCCTGTTGGCGGAGCCTGAAGTTTTAATCAGCTCTGCCTGTGTGTCTGTCTCTGCCTTCTGTGTTTGCATTTGCCTTTGTCGGCACGTTTTTGTGCTGTTCAGTTCTGTCTGTAGTTGCATGCCTGTTGGCATGTCTCTCGTGTGCGCCTCGCTTCGGCTTCTGTTTGCCTGCGTGCTCCGTACACGCTGTGTTCCGCTGTGTCCCGGCATGTCTGGCTGCGCTGGTCTCTGAGTCAGCCTCCCTGCACAGTCCTGCCTTCCACTGTCTGCATCTCCCAGCGCATCTGCACTCATCTCTCGCCGTGCATCTCTGTGTCTCGGTGTGTTTGTGGGATGGCACACGGGGGGTCTTGGTGTGCAGTGGGGCTGGCAGCCCTTTAAATGGAATTCCGTGACTGTGCTCTTGTTGAGATGGAGACTCCATTGCTTCCCTCTGTCAGCCTAACAGACACTTGTACTGGGGAGGAAAAGCTGTTGCCTTGGTGGCTTCAGTGAAGTGAAATAAAATGCTGTTTCGAGTTGATGGGAGTGGGGATCATTCTCAGATGTCAGCTCCTTAAATATGGCCTCACTTAAGATGTGTATGGAGAGAAGAAAATGGATTTTTCTCTTACAGGAGGGGCTTGTACGCTTTGCCTGGTGTTGGATTTTCCCCCCAGATCCAGGCAGAATGCTGTGCACCGAAGGGAAGGTCTTTAAAAACAAAACAAAAGGCAGCTGTCAATTTAATCCAAGCTCCCTGATAAAATTCCAGCAGAGTTCTTTTTTTTGTCAGAGATGAAATAAGAACCCTGGCAGGCCCTCTTGACTGGCCACATAAATCATTTGCGGTAATTGCTCTGAGAAAGACGAGTGCCTCTTAGGTGCAGGGAGGGGGAAAGGCACCGGCTGCAACTGCGCAGTCCCCAGGTACCCCAGCTCGTGGGGACCCCCAGGCCTGGGGGGCAGCTCCCTGCAGCAGGGATGGGTGCTGCCAGCGCAAGGGTACAGTGTGCTGCAGAGGATAAATGACAGGGTTTCCTGTCGCCTTCCCTTTGTTGTTGGTCCTGCTTTAATCACCCCGGAGGGATTAGGAGTCAGACTGGGGATTTTGGGAAAGGAGGGGCTGAGAAGAGGGGGAGGGAAGGATGGAAATGTGGAGAGGGAAGGATGAAAGCAGGGAGAAGGTGGAGAGAATGAGATGGAGGTGAGAGGAAGAAGCAAGAGATTGATTTAAGTGACTAGCATTTAGTGTGCTGGCGGCACAATTTCAATTAGCTAATACCTCCTTGGGTGGGTGCATGACTCTGCATGCTTCTTGTCGCTCCGATTAGAAGTGGAATGGCCATAAAAAGCATAGTGCTGGGGTCTGGTGTCAGCTTGCCGGCTTCAGCAGTGCAGAAGGACAGCTGCTCCGGGAAGATGTGTTTGCTCTTTCTCTGGGCAGTCATAAAAATGGTGATAATAAAATAATGGGGCTCCAAAGCAGCACAACAGGAGCAGCCACCACTCACAAACCAAACGAAGAGGGCACTTCACAATTCACCCCTTCACTTTCATGGTAGAAGCAGTGGGGTGCAGTAATGACTGTATTTAATATGTATCTGTAACTGCTGCTATCAAAGTGATCTTTTCTTAACTGTTGTTGAACCCCAGTGGTCTGAGTAGTTTAGGGGGCATAGCCACAACCAAGAATAAATATTTAAATTATATATAATGTAAAATCAGTACATAGGAACAAGGAGGTTAAAGGCAAGGGACATGGAGGACCAGAGTGGGAGCTTTAAGGTCTGGCTTGTGTTCCTGAGCCCACCATCCCCCAGAGCCTGGCTGAAGCAGCTCTGCAGCCTGGGTTATGTGTGTGGGATACGTGAGCTGGGCAGCAGCGCTTCATGGTGTCATGACTGCTGCTGCTGTGGGACACTGCAACATGCTGGTTCCCAGTATCTCGTAGGGGTGCTGCTGGTGCTCCGTATGAGCCTGTGTCTGCTGCCTTGCTGTGAGTCATGTCTTGCTGTTGAGGCCCATCCAGTAGTGTTACGTGTTAGTTTTGAAATGCACCATTTGATTTTCTGGGACTCGCTTATTTCACATGTCTCCACAGAGGAAGCCCACTTCCATTTCCAGTGCAGTGCCAGAGTCGGCATTACCTCTTTTCCTTGCTGCAAACAAGTTGCTCTGCCAGTATTTCAGACAACTCCTTCTGTTCTTTCTTTGTGGGCATGGAGCCCAGCTGCTGAGCACGCCCTTCAGCCTCCCTCTGTGCTCGGCCCTAAGAGAAAGACTAAGAAACAAAGGAGTGCAGCCAGTGTGGCTAACTGGCAGCTGGAGTCTCCCAGACAAGTTGCTTTCACCATTTCCAGCAGAGCCTCTGAGCCGGGAAGAGAGAATAAATGTGTGCCCACCATGCCCTGTCCTGCTGCTGTCCACCAGGTACCAAAGTGTCGGGTCCTGGGCATGGTACTTGGAGCCAGCAGCATCCTTCAAGCTTCAGATTGCCCTTTCCATGGTCTACACGCATTCCTCCCTCTCTCAAAGAAGTTGTGGTGAACCCACAAGCATTTGCGACAGTGAGGAAAAAATAGTTAATGGGCTACAGTCCCTGTATGTGGCTGGGAATGGGATCATAGAATCCTAGAATCCTGGAATGGTTTGAGTTGGAAGGGACCTTAAAGATTATCCAGGTCCAATCCCCCTGCCATGAGCAGGGACACCTGCCACTGGATCAGCTTGCTCGAAGTCCCATCCAGCCTGGCCTTGAAGACCTCCAGGGAGGGGGCATCCACGACTTCTCTGGGCAACCGGTGCCAGGGCCTCACCACCCTCACAGTGAACAATCTCTTCCTAATATCTAATCTAAATCTCCCCTATCTCAGTTTAAAACCATTGTCCATTGTCCTCTTCCTGCACTCCCTGAAAAAAGCCCCTCCTGAGCTTTCCCATAGTCCCTTCAGATACTGGAAATCTGCCATAAGGTCTCCCTGGAGCCTTCTCTCCAGGCTGATCAACCCCAACACTCTCAGCCTGTCCTCATACAGGAGGTGCTCCAGCCCTCGGATCGCCTTCAGGGCCCTCCTGTGAACTCGCTCTAACAGATCCATGTCCCCCCTGTGCTGAAGACTCCAAACCTCCTGTACCCCAGGTGAGGTCTCACAAAAGCAAAGCAGAAGGGCAGAGTAAAGGGATAAAGCATATGGCAGCAAAACTGCGAAGAGCTGGCACACAGCCACGCACATGCATGCGTGTACGTCACAGGGTCTGTATTAGAACAGATCGCGATGCACCGAGTCCCTTGGTGACCCTCCTTCCTTCTCAGAGCCTTGGCCCACAGATGTTTATGAGTTAACGTGCAGGAGTGGAGGAAGGTGTTGTGCCCAGCTGTCACCCGCCCCTGGTCTTGAAGTAGTTCCCCTTGTGGTGAGAGCCGCTTAATCATTTCTGAATCAGTTGCTGAGCTGCCATAGTTCACAGCCCAGCGCATTAAGGTGAACTGGCACAGATTGCAGTTTACCTTAATGGACTGCAGCCGTGCAAGAGAGGCTTTTCCAGCAGTGAAGCTCTCTCTGCCACACAGGTAGCCCACTGTGGAAGTGCAGGGGATGGACACAACCCCAGCTTCATCCATCAGCTTGAGAGCTAACAGTCAGACTGAAGGGTGAGTGAGTTTGCACGTTGCAAGGAAGCACAAGGATTTCAGTTTGTTTCCTACACCATAGGGCCAAGTTGGGGAACCCTCCTGGCCCAGATCCCCACCCCGGTCAGCGCTAGGTGTGCCGACAGCATCAGTTAGTGAAAGGGGTTGTCCTCCTAATTATTAAGAAGGAAGCAGTTGTGATTTCCCTTTTTAGAGAAACTAGGACACAAAGACATAAAGGACCAAGGGTCAGGAAGAAGGGATGTGAAGTGCTGGAGATAAAGATGTTTGTGTTAGCAATGGCATCCTGTTCTCTCTAGTACCGTACTTCTTGCTTTCTTAAACCCTTTAGTTCATGCTAATCAGCTCTGCGTGATAAGTACACACTGTTTTGCAGATACAACGTTCAGTTTCCTGTTACATTTATTCTCCCAGTTGACTATCTTTTTCCCTTTCTGTTCTTACTACTTTTGAAAAACACATTAATCTACATTTCCTGCTGTTTAAAAATGAACCAGAGTTAAAAAGCACCTCGCCTTTGAGGTTAAGATGTTAAGAATCATAAAATGGAATTAAAATATCTGCATCTGCACCCCATTTCACAGCGGGTCTCAGTTCTGAGGAAGCTGCTGACTTGGTGGAAAAAAAGGCAGTTCCAGCATGGAGTGATAGAGAGGGATGATTTCCTGCACTGAAGCGCTTGCCAGAGGAGGTGTTGAAGCCCTTGTGTCATTCAGTGAATCCTGTCATCTTAAGAGCTGTGCTCCCACACTGGAAAGTGGTCCATTGATCTTGAGGGTTGGCAGCCTCCAGCCAAGAAGGGGAAGGCGAGATGTCCCTCTCCCTGATGCAGCCCCTCAAACAGCCTCACTGAGTGCCATAGTGTGCCATTTAGTCACTGGCATCCCTCACCGGCTCTGATGGCATGGGAGTTGTTCTGATTTCACTGAAGGGAAAGCCAGAGGCTCAGGGACCGTGGGAGTACCCAGTCAGAGGGGAAAGGACAATGGCCTGGAGAAAGGGCCCAGCTCTTCCTCCTGGCAGTTCCAGTCAGCAAATCCAGGGCCAGTTGCCGAGTGTTTCATTTTCCATTTATCATCATCCTTGCTGAATACAGGGATGCTGCTTCATACGATGGCCATCCAGAAAATTGGGCCAGATTCTTGCTTGAGACCCTGGTTAGGGTTCCTGGTACCTCCTAGAGGCCTAAACTGGGAAAACTGGCAGGCCTGGGAAACCTTGGCTGAAAGCATAAAGAATCAGCCCCATCCAGCCTGGCCTTGAATACCTCCAGGTAGGGGGCAGCACAGCTTCCCTGGGCAACCTGGGCCAGGGCCTCACCACCCTCAGTGTGAAGAATTTCTTCCTAATGTCTGATCTGAATCTTCCCCCTTCCAATTTAAAGCCATTCCCCCTCATCTTATCACTCCATGCCCTCATAAACAGTCCCTCCCCAGCTTTCCTGTATCCCCTTCAGGTACTGAGAGGCCGCTGTGAGGTCCCCCCTAGCCTTCTCCAGTCTGAACAAGCCCACTGTCTCAGCCTGTGCTCACAGCAGAGGGGCTCCAGCCCTCAGATCATATTTGTAGCCTCCTCTGGACCTGTTCCAACAGTTCCACATCCTCCTTATGTGGGGAATTCTAGAACTGGACAGAGTATTCCAGGTGTGGTTTTATGAGAACAGAATAGAGGGGGGAAATCACCTCCTTGAACTTGCTGGGTAGAGAGATTTCTATGAAGTATTAGTAGATAACAGCACCATTGTAAGTGTGATTGATGGGTGGCACTGAAGAGGTTAATGCAACGTTGCACACACGTCACTTATGATGGATAATCTTGTGTGAGCAGTGCCATTTTTGAGGTACCAGAAATAACTACCCTTTTGCTTTTGTTTCTTTGGGGAAGGAGAAGCAGGGATTGATCACTTCCAGGAGGCACGTGCAGTCAAGGTCTAGCCTTGCAGATTTTCCAGTACTGCTCATGCCAGAGAAATGACTCAGAGAAGAAGGTGGTGGTGGTTTCTCTTCTCTGTCAAAGATGCTCCAGACTGTTAGAAATATGCAAATTCTTATTTCCACCCTTTTCTTTCACCCAAGATCTAAAATTAAGCCAAGCTCTCCCTTTTATACATCATAAATAAACATCAGGCTTCGGGTGGTTTGGTCTGGCTTGGGGAAGGGTGTAGGTAGGATCTCAGACTGCCAGTGACTGTGCTGTTGTTACTGGAAGAGTTTATTGCCCTTCTCCTCAAGGATGCTGCTGTCACTGCTGTGGTGAATGATCCCTCCTGACCTGCTTCAGCTATAAAGAGCCGGTTAGTAAGGACTTGCTGTTTGTACTATTTAACCCTTGTTGTTTGGACTGCAGCGGAGAAGAAAGCACTTACACAAGTTTCTGCACTAGATTATGAGTGAGTTGTCACTTCTCATTAGAAAGCAATAGGGACCATGTGGGCGAGAGGAAGGTTTCCAGTCAGAGCAGCTGGATTTGGAGGAAGGTGCCTGCTTGCTGGCAGAGAGGGCAGGATGCGTGTGCCGCACTCAGAAGTGAGCAAAACCTGCACCAGTGCCAGCTGTGTTTCAGTAGCTCCTTGCCCATTTCTAGGAGCAGATCAGAAACAGGCACATCTCTTCAAGCCCCTTGGGAAGCTGGGTCTTCAGTACATTGAGAACAGCCTTCCTTATCTATTACCTTTTGAGAGTTCTGTTGATGTTGCAGGCCTTTTGGGATGGCCCAGCTGGAGCTTGTTTGAGAAACACATTTGTTTCTACTTAGCTAGCTGAAATGTCTACCTTTTAGCCCGCTTTTCAGGTGAAAAATAAAGAGATGCTTTCTGTTCCTGAGCCCTATAGGTAAAGATTTGCAGGGCTGGTAGGATCCCATAGGGTGCTTAGATATCTGTGTAGACACTAATAGCAGTTGTCAACATGCAAGCTGATGTAATGATATAAAGGTGAGCAAGCATGCACTCCCAGACAGAAGCTGGAAGCTGCCCACAGAGAACAGGACAGGATTTTTGATAGTAAAAGCTGATTCCTTTTGGATATGCAAGCTTTGCAGGTGAGTCCTAGTTGCAGTGGGGGCCCTCCCTTATTTTGCCTGGACAGCACAGAAGGTGGAACCGAGAGGAAACATTACGGAAGGCAACACTATATGTGCTTGAGGTCAGACAGAAACGTATTGGCATTAACCCAAGCCCCAGTCTTGTTTTTAACGTCTGTTGTGTGAAATGCATAATCCACAGTTATCTTTTACTTAAATGTAAGCAATTGCTAAGCTAAGTTTCCAGCTGTGAATACAGCTTACCCTGTGACTGCACCACTTGGATGCTGTCAGACGTGTGTGTTACCAGCTGACACTTGGAGAGCCAGATTGATTGGCTCAAATAGGAATTCAGAGATTTATTTGAAGGGTCTTGTAGGTTCTTTGGAGCATCTCCTCTGTTCAGGCTGTCAGTTCTGCCTTATGAGCACGTCTCAAAGGTGGCTGTACAGGTACTGTTTAGATGCAGCACAGCAGAATTACAGTTTGTCTCTAATCTTTTTACAGATTTATTAAAATAAAGCATAAGATTTGTTTCAGTTCATTTTATAAGGTCATCTGTAAGCTACAAATCTGAGAACAGCTTGGTTAGTTCAGGGTGATATACTGGCACTTCTAGCCCCTCCTCTGAGGCTGTGTGAGGTATTCAAGCAGAAAGCCTCAGAATCTAAATGGTGTTTTAGCACAATATATTTCATTCTGTTTTCACTGGAATGTCTTTTTAATGACAGTACAGAAAGCTCTGTAAGGTATACTTCCACCTGTATCTCCATACTCAGGTCTCATACACTTGTACTCATGAGGTACATCTGCTTTGTTCTTCCTAGCTTAGATCAAGCAGGTTTTATTTGAGCACATCTCTGGCTGTGTTATGCCTTACACCTGAATAATCACAAATTGAATTCCCAATTAGCTTGCCTTTTGCAACTAAAATCCTGTTGATTTCAACTGTATAGTCTGGTTTAAAATACACAGTGAAACTGCTCTCCCAGTACATCCCAGGGGGACCTTGTAATCTTATTAGATGCACCTGCTGCCATTTTATTTTAACCTCTTGGTTTTTCCCGGCAGTATAATGAATTCAATATTCCTCTGCCACAGAAAGCCATGCCGAATAAGCTTTACTGTCACTGTTAGGAGGAACAGCCCTGCCGCCAGTGCACCCCCATCCCCTGCTGCCTGGCCCGGAGCAGCTGGGGATCGCTTCCACCTTCTACAGCTGCCGGCAGACCGTGGCTGGACCCTGCACGTGAGCAACCCCAGCATCTGTCCCAGGCCAGGACACTGGTGACAAAGTTCCCCTTGGCTGGGGCTGGGCAGCTGGCATTGCAGGTGGTTACGCAGAGCAGTGTGGCCCTTGCGGGCTGCAGAAACTTGGCTCTAAATCTTTTCCTGTGGCTGTTAAATCAGTAATGAAGCAGGATATAAAGTGCTTTTGCAGCTTCTGGGATATCAGGCCACTTCACTGCCGGCTTCACAGCTGTTACTTCTAATCAGCTGGGCAGGCACCATAGAAATGTCAATTTTAATAAATAGTCTTTCACTTCAAATTCTGTTTAGATTTTACTGGTGGAAAGGGAGATTGCTGACCTTGTGATCTCTGGGGTCAGGACTGCTCACTGAACACATGTAACTTCCTCCCTTGCTGCTGGAAATGCAGAAAGAGGGGGGCATTTACAACACAGTGGTAACCGACCTCGGTCCATGGAGCTGGTATCCCATCCTGGATGGCAGCTGTGAGCCAGTTCCTTGGGAGGAGCGGGAGGGCAGGAAAGGGCTGTGGAGCTTTCGCCCAAGATATTTTCCGAGCTTTCAGCAGCCTGCAGCTCAGGGACTTCCAGAACCACGGGTCATGTCTCTGTGTTTAATTAGAGGTGTTTAATTAGCAGTGGTTCCCTTTGGATCACACTGCTCTGAGCCTGGACTGTGCCAAACTTGATAGGGCTCAGTATCGTAGTGCAGCTGCTTTAAAGTCTGGGAATAAATAAATGGCAGAGTCACTGTCTTGGCTTGAATCCCTGCTAGGAGCCTCACAGGGTTGGACTGAGGTGGGCTGAGACATGGGGTCTTCCTTTGGGTCTCAGATACCTCTCTGTAGCTCCAGGTCTGTGCAGGGCCATGAGCTCTCCGAGGAGGAGGCCTGCTCCCGGTACCGCGCTCCTTGCCAACCTCCCACACCTTTCCATCCTGTCTGTGGCACCCGTGTCCCTCACCATCTTCAGCCAAATCCCCGTGCTCTGTTAGCAAGAAAACCACAGGCAGCCCTGTAATAGTTTTGTTGCTGTTTGTTCTTGCTAGGGCCAGAAAAAGTCCCAGGTGTTACCGAGGCTTGGGGAGAGTGACTTTTTGCAGGTACCGTTTTTTGGCAAAGCTGTGTGGGTTAAGGGAATAAAAAGAAGAAGAAAAATAGCGATTTTTGTATTCTTCAGTCACTGTTGTGGAGTTACAGGCATGGGCATGAATCCATTTCCAGGAAGCCACCAGCAGAATTTGTTAAAGGGCACGAGATGAAGTATTCGCAGCAAGTGCAAGTAAATCACGCTGGGAAAGAGACAGAGAGAGAGGGAAAGCCCCCCTGAGTCTCATTGCAGATGCTGCCTGCTCAGCCTGGGAGTGGCCGGCAGCATCCCGGGGTGGACATGGATGAGGTTCACCTCGGGGCTCACAGGGGCAACTTGTGAGGCTGCAGGGCATCTGGGTGCTGTGTGTCCTGACACCTTTTAGACACAGGGAAAGCATGCCCCTCTTGATGCGCTGTCAGAAGTGGCTGTGCACACGTTTGTGCATATACACCTCTGCGTGGAGGGAGAGCAGGGAGCGTTTCATGGTGATCCTGGGGAATCTGGCTTCCTTTTAACTGAGGATCTCTGCTCGAACACATTTTTTCCCCTAGCAATCTCTCATTGTCAGGACTTCAATATTTTCTGGAAACATGTAATACGTCTGGCCATTTCTGTCTGTTGAGGAGAATCGACGTGTGGGTTGTAATATATATTAATTCCCTGGAGAGACATTGAACTGCTTCCTCTGCCCAGGTGGAAAGGGATAAACACAGCCACTGACATGCTGTTTAGTCTGAAAATAGCCCACTGAATGCATAATGAAGAGCCTCCTGAGGAGTTACTCTGCATGTTAAAATGGTGTTCAGCAGCCTGTGCTGTCACACAACATAATTTGAAGATGAATGTGAATCCAATCAGCCTACCAATAGCTGACTGTCACCGTCTGGCCATTAGTATTACCTGTCGGTTCAATGGCAGCCGCGTCTCCAGGAAGCAAGAAGTTTGTCGGTCCCAAAATATGTCTTGGACGTGAATGAGACAAATGAAGAAGTCTGTGTCTTGGCTTCGTGCTCTGTGCCCATTTCATGCTGAACAGCCACTTGGCTGTAGCTGGTGAGGACAAAGGAAAATGAACATTTTTCTTCAGTGGGAGGATTTCTGAATGATCAGGGGAAAGAGCACTCTGCGTCCCTTGTGAGCCTAATGGAGGCAGAGCGGCTGAGGGTCCTTCAGTTGCATCTTCTGGTTCATGCGGTCCCTGCCTGCACTGAAATAAAAAATTGCCAACCTTGATCCTTTAAAATGCGAGCCAGCGTTTGAGCAAAACGGCTCACGTTGGAGTCAATTGACAAGTGGCTTCTGCTGTTTAATTCACACCCTGGTAACAACACTTGCATGAATGATATGTAGACACCACTTTTGTCTCTGAACGTTTGACAGCAATTAGGGCTTCACTCCAGGGGCAGAACACCATACTAACACTGGAGTGCTGTAGGAGGAGGTTAGGGTAAAGAAATTAGCCATCTGTCTGGTGGAGACTGTATCCTCCAGGAGGCAGTTAAATGTCAACAACAGGCAAAATGTTTCCATTCTCATTGTCCTGCACTTCAGTTGTACACAATAGAATGAAAGGCACACAGAAGCCCCATTCACTTCCAGTTATATAGAGGTCTGCCACCAGCCACCCTGACAAAATCTCCCAGGCTATTGTAGCTAGTGGCAGCTGAGCACCGCTCCCCTCAGTGCCGCTTGCAGAGATGCCTGTCAATTTTAGGTGTCCCGTCGTGGAAAGCCAGGAGGCAGGGACGTAGGTGTTTAGCAGTGGAAAGCAGAGCCTGACTGCAAATGAGGAGACAAAGTGATTTTTACAGCCCTTCGCTTGAGGCAGGAGGAAGCCAGTGCCGGTACAGGCTCAGGCTCTGCAGCATGTTCCTGGGCTGTGAACCTTGAATGCGCCACTGCGTCCTGAGAGGGAGAGGAGCGGGTAGATCTAATCAGTGCCGCGTGGCTGTTTATCAGCTCGCCCAGCGTGGCCGTGCTCCACATCGCTTAGAGCAGCGCATCCATCAAGTTATTGCTTGGAACTTTGATTTAAGAAACTCCCTGTCACTGGGCACAGTTACTGCTAGATTAGTCCAGGCGAGGGTTTAGGGAGCGCGTGTTGACGTTTGGTCACGTTAGTCACACTGAGCTACACAGCCAGAGAGAACTGCCAGGTCTCTCTCACTGTCTGCTCTGAAGGACTGTCTTTATAATTTCTACTACACAGGCACATTAATTTTTTCTTTCTTTTTTAAATAAAAAGAAAAGCTGCAGTGTTTTTCCTGTCAGGAATCTAGATCTGATAAACAGAGTGCCCTTGGACAAGTCCCCTAGCTCAGTGGTTAGAAAGTTCAAGTTTAGGAGCATTTTTGTTGCTTTATTTTTACATGTGTGTCTGTAGACAAAGGTTCTTGTGGGAAAGCAAGGGGCATCATGACATGTCTTCATTGTCTTCATTAGTTGGATTCAAAAGGTAAATTATCAATACTATAGCTTGATTCTAGACTACTGTCATTATAAAAACCACAGTTCACAAGTAATGCTGTTCTGTATCTAGAAAAGGAAGCACCTCTATGAGCCTTCCTAACATGCAAAGAAAACCACACACGATGACGCAGATAGGGCTCTGGCCCCCTGATGTGCCCCAGAAGACAGCTGGTATCTCCCTTCCCTCTAGGTTGTTCACATGAATCCTGTACATTTATTAAGATGAAGACTGTCATGAAATTCAACTCATTCAAGCTTCCAAATCTCAAGCAAGGCTTGACACAGCAACAAAGCTGATTAACTCCTCTGTTCCCTTCCTGGACTCCCTTAAGTCTGTCTTGCAAGGCATGAGCATCAAGCTTCTATCTTTCCCAGGACTCATGTCTGACACCCTCCTGCTCTTACACTGGGCTGTAGGCTATATACGCACTTGTGGTCAACTGGACTGCGCTGAGTTTGTACAAATGGTAGTGGCAAACAAAGTTTTCTTTATTTTAATGGTAGAAAAAGACCCTATGGATAAAACATATTTTAAATTAATGGTGTACAGGCACATCTACCTGCCCAGCAGATAGTACCTTAGGCAGACTTTTCAGGACATCCCAGTAGATGTCCTTCCCAGTATTTTTTCCCCAGAAAGTAATTTTCTCTTCCCTAGCGTCCCTTTCTGAACTTGCTTAGTATTTGTTCTTGTTCTCACCTGATTTGGGTGGAGTCCTTTACAAACCGTTTGTTAGCTGGCTAGAAGGCAGGCAGTAGAATCTCCAGTACTAATAGTGGAAGTTTTGTCTCTCCACAGAGCCATGATTAAGAACAGATGGCTTGTTATGACTACTTATTTCCTTCCTCGTTTGTTTTTTTTGGTAGCCTTCAATGAACTGAAGTCTCCTCGCTTATACAGTAAGCATTACAACCAGGCCAGCTTAGTGTATGCATGAATTGTTACAGAACAGATCCACTTCTGTCACAAACTGAATCAACTTTGGGAAGGAAGATATACCTTTTAAAAGTGGTCAGCCTGTGTTGTTTACTTTGCACAGGAGTGTTTTGTTTGGTTGTTTTGGGGGATCTTTGGATCATAGAATGGTTTGGGTTGGAAGGGACCTTAAAGATCATCCAGTTCAAACCCCGCTGCCATGGGCAGGGACACCTCCCACTGGATCAGCTTGCTCAAAGATCCATCCAACCTGGCCTTGAACACCTCCAGGGATGGGGCATACACAGCTTCTCTGAACAACCTGTGCCAGGGCCTCACCACCCTCACAGTAAAAAGTTTCTTCCTAATATCTAATCTAAATCTCCCCCCTTTCAGCTTAAAACCATTATATCTTGTCCTATCACTGTGCTCCCTGGTCTATCAAGTTAAAAGCTGAGCCATCAACAAAGCCATCCATCTGACTCCAATCAGAAGGTTGCCTTTAAGGGAGTGTCATTGGACAAAAATTGGTGTTGAGTACTGCTGATTAGAGTGTAGTTTCTTTCTTCTGTAGAAACTAGTGACTCTTCTTAAAAGATGTGAAAGTGTTTTGCTGAAAATTAGAAGATTTGTCTAAGTGTTCTGTTTTCTAAGCTCTTTTTTCCCTAGTATTTGGCAAAACTTATTAATTTTCCCCCTGAAAACAGGAACCTGTTGTCATGAATGTTATGCAGTTGAAATGGTAATTTTCCAAGGAAAAGAAGACTCAAAAGAAACTTTTTACCCAGTCCCAGTTTTTCAGTAAAACTCTGTGTTCAAGTTCTGCCCATCTGTGAAAGCACTTTGTGAGGCTATGGTTTAGAAATAATGTTGCTGTTTCTCTGGCCAACAAGATTGCACATTGCCTTTTTAGTGCCACAAGCAGTGTCCATTTAGTGGTCAGAGTGAATCATTTCCCATTTTTGTTCAAGATGTGAGCTTTGTAGTGCTCCTTACCGTGGCTGTTTAGGGAACAAAGATCCGGTAATCAGCCTGCCGTACAGATCACACAGGGCTGTTCCTGCCTCTTGTAGGAAGGCACAGTTTTAAGATTTCAGTCACTAAAAGTTCCTGCTGAGCCATTCTCTCAAAACTTACTTTTTAAGTCAAATTTGGAGAAGGGGGCATGCAGATACGTGACTGTTTTTCAGGGTTATAGCAGCCTCTGATACAGACAGATAACTCTTTCTTATGCCTTATTTTGCTCTTCCAACAATGTTTTCAGACCTATTAAGTACCGTGTCTTGTCTCCGCGGGCTGCGATTCTCTCTTGGAGCTCCAACGTGCACATACAGGGGTTGTTTATTAGCTTGGTAGGAGCCGTTTGGTCCTGTTGTGGTGTGAGGGATGAATCAGCCAGAAGAAACCACAATGCAACCTTGGTGGCTTCGTGTGTGACCAGCCAAGGAAAAGCGACTTGTCAGCAGACCAGGCACTTTGGAAAACAGCCCCTGTGCTCATGGGAAAAGGAATCCGATGGCACCGTGTGTGTTCATCCCTCAGGCACTGTTTTACTTGTGCTTTCCTGTTCAGTAGTGTCTGCGATAATAGAGGGAAGAATAATAAACTAAACTGATGTCCAGTGAGGTAGGTATGCTGGCTAACATTTATCTGAATAGACATTTATTATCCCTATCCAGAATGGGCCCAAAACACGTAAAATCTACGGAAAAGTAAGAGCAAAGGTTGGTAGGGGCACCTTCTTCTTACTCAGCTGTTAGGATTTAATTACATATTCCAGTAACAGTCAGTACCTAAAATAATTGGCGGGCTGATCTTGTGAAATCCTCCACCTCTTAAAGGCCTCCACATTCCTCAGTAGAAAAAAGCGGGGGAGGCGAAAGATAAAGTGGGCAGTAACAACAGCAGAGTCCGTGCTAAAAAATGTGAAAAGACATGAAAAGAGGAGAGACATAGATACAACTTGTTTCCTTTTGTAGTATGGATTGGGTTTAGATGTGTGTCTCTGCATCTGCTGTTATTGCTGCTGCTGCCACTATTATTTATTATTCATTATTTTAGCACAGTGAGGGAGCAGTAGTTGGAATAAACTCAAGCACAGCATTGGGTAACAAATGATTCTGAAGACTGTCCCCCAAAATAAATTTACAGATTTGTATTTCAAAAGCTATATAGATGGAAGAGGCTGCTGCGGATGAAAATAAAATCAAACTGGTGGGCATGTGGATCTGTAAATAAATCCTGGTGCTTGTTTTTCATAACCACTCTGGCTGCTGAACCTCTCAGTAACCTTGGCCTGACCACAGTGCTGCACAGGTCCATCTTCTGACATGCGTATGTATTTAAAGGCCTTAAAACTGCACCCAGTGATAAAGGATGTGCACAAACACGAATGAGTGAGGCTTTTATTTCAAAACAAGGAGGTCAGAGATGACCCCAGCACTGCAACAGGACTTTGAGCTGTCCTGTCCTTCCTAGCATCCAAAATTCTGGCCTTTTCTGGAAAACTGCATTTTCTACAGAGAAATATGTTAGTTGTTGGTATTGATGATTTAAAAACACTGAGCATCAGAAACCTGCTGAAGTAATTTTCACAGTGTATAAAAATGACACGAGTAGAGGTTTTCTGAGATGTCTTTTTAGCCAAAGACGAGACTTTTTTGGTGACAGCAGTAGTTATGTGTTATTGGTCATCTGCCATCTTCATTCTGGTTGAGATTTTTGGTGTCTAAAATTGTTGACTTTCGTCCAGACTGGTTTGTACAGAACAGATTTCATTCGGGTCAATGTATAAGACGCCAGTTCTGCTGGTGTGAAGGAGAAGGCCATGTGGATGCCTGCATGTTAAGTCTCTGAAAACAGATGTTTCTGTTGAAAAAAATAAAAAGGAACGCGTTGCAGCTGAGAGTCCTGGAGCACTTTATGCAGAAAGTAAGGGATGGCAAAAATGGACCATGCCTTAAAACAGGGAGCTGTTGAGAGAGATGGAAAGCAGTCAGCATAAAGAATCATCTTGTAGAAGATTTGAGCAGAAGGTTTCTGTGGCTTTGCTGCCCCAGAAGGTACAAATTTGTTCTTCTCTCCTCCCTCAGCTGGCTGCCTCTTCCATTTCTTTGCACTGGAAGCAGACACAGCAGTAAAATTCCTCTCAAGCACCATTTCTGTGTGGAGGATTACTGCTTACTGTATGTCCACTAAGGTCCCACACCAGCCTGAGAAGTCTGGGACCTGCTTCATGGAATGAGGTAGCCAAGTGAACCTCACAGACAGAGGCGCATGTGGACAGCACTTAAACCTGCGCTACATGATCTTAGAGGTCTTTTCCAACATTAATGACTCTATGATTCAATGTACCTTGGCCCAGAGGTGAGGCAACTCATTTAACAATGAGAAACATGAGAAAAAGAAACAAAAACTTGCTCCAGAGCTTGATGCAGTCCCTCCCTCCTTTCCCAAATGAAGCCTCTTAAGTTTGCAAAGAGCATGTGTGAGGTTGAGGGAAACACTCGTAATTTGTTGTTTTGCAGAAGGGTGGTTCCCTGTGCCCTTGGAAAGAGGCCTTTGCTGCAAACTAAACAACAACAAAACCTTTCCCTTCAGGAAGCCAAAGCCTGTTTTTTTGGAAGTGTACGTGCACATCCATTGCTTTTGGCATGGTCTTTGTACAAGCGTCCAAGAAAAAAATATGCTCTGAAAGTGATGAAATGTATGTGGAAGAAGTAATAGTACTTTGCACGTGTGTCTCAACAGATCTGATAGTGGGTTCTGGGCAAGCAAAGGGCTGCATCTTGGACTTCTGAACTTGTAGTGCTCCAGAATAACTGCTTAAAAACTGAGGGGAAAAAGGTATTAAGAAATGGTATTAAACAAATGGCAAAACCTACCTTCTCTTTCTAAACATAATGCCGTCATAACATTTAGTTACATTGGCAACGCTAGAAATAAATTTAATGGTTTTCTACATCATTTTGCTCTAAGTTTCTGCCTTCCTAGGCTTCTTCATGAAAAACTGCCTCTTCTGTTTATCCCTTGCTGAACTTGGCCACATATAAGCAGAGTGGTAATGTTGTCACACCTTGGGATTTTCTCTGTTGATTTTAGTCCAAAGGCTTTGATTCCCAGAGTCAGGTGACTGCGTGTCTCACCTCAGCTCTTCTATTTTTTAAGTAAGTTTCTGTACTCCATGGATGTAAGGTTTCGAGTGTGCAGCAGAGCCAGCTGCGTGTGTGTTATTTTCTCTCCTTAGCTGTCTGGTGGAGGAGGGAGAGACCAGCTCCCTGTTTCGAAACAGGAGGAAGCTGCAGCACTGAGATTTGCAGCACTCCAGAAACCAGGAGCATCCTGTCTTTTCACAAGTTTCTCGCAGAAGCAGTGGCTGCCGCAATGCCTTGTCTTCCATTGGGTACCTATAGCTTGGTGCTGGCTGGTACCTCACAAGTTTTTAGAAGCCTAAACTACTTTTTTTAGCCTCTTCAATAGCCTGAGAAGGGCATTTCACTCCCTGGCTGAAGAAGCTTTCAGACTGCTTTCTTATTTATCTTTAACTGTTTGCTGTGCCTCATCATTTACAGATGAATGAAACTCAAAGGTATCTCGTGCCTGCAAATAGGCACCTTTGTTAAAGGTAAGCTCCCAAGGACCACTTCAGGGAACAGTACCTTGCCGCACATGGAGGGATGTGATTTCAAGGGTGGTGATGCTGCCAGTTCAGTCTGTACCCACCATTATGTGTTGTCATTGGGCATGGATCTGGCAGGCTTGTCAGTGGTGTGGTGATGGTGTGCTGGAAACTTGCTTGGGAAACTTCTGATGGAGCTCATCAGAAGGAGGTTTTGGGGGAAGTCACCATTCCCCTTTTGTCACAGGGCAAAACAGTTTTACCCCAGAGAGCCTCTGAGTAGGCTCCTCTCACAGCAGCTGTGTGAATGAAAGACCACAGGTGAAGGCTACTGTGAAAAACACCCGCCACATTTTTCCTTTAAACTACTTCGACTTATTTCTTTCAGATGTGAAAGAAAGAGCTGACAGAGGATGCCTTCCCTTCTCATAAATGAGATTTCAATGCCCAAAGAAGTTCACAGTGTCCCTCTCTATCTTATATTCTGACATTGTGGAAGGCTTCAACTTAGCCCTGGTAGTTAAGCTGTAATTGTCTGAACTGAGCCAGGGGGAAGCTGGTAAAAAGTGACACACGTATCTTTTTTTCTTTTTTTTTTAAATGTCACTCATCCAATTGGCTTTTAACAAGAACACTCTCTGGGCCGTTTCTAGAAGGACCTGTCTGCTAAGGGGCATATATCACAAAGTTCTTGATCACCTCCTCTTCTCAGACTTTTTATTGTTTGTTAAGGAGCACTGATGTGCTGTGAGATTCTCTCGTTACAGTAATTCCTCTGTGTTGAGCTAAAAAGTCCTCATGGGAGCAATCCTGTACGGGCTGAGAGATGGGCTAGGTGATCTTCTCCATCTCTGCCTTCTGTGATTCTGTCGTTCGTACATGACACTGCTCTAAACAGTGCCCTTGGAGAGCACTCCTGGCGGTAAAGCTCTAAAATGCTGGGATTATCCAAGGACAGCCTTTTTAGCTCAAAGTACATCACATAATCAAAAGTGTAGACAGCTTAACCAAAGCGGCAGTTTTGCAGTCTAAGCATCTAGTGCATACTCAGGGGACTGTGGCTTGACTCCAGTCATCTGCCAATCAGGTCGTGACTTGGCACGGCAAGTTTTTGGGATCATGGCATGTTGCTCTATGGAGCTGTCACCATCCTGAAGAGCTGCCCCAGGAGAGCGGGCTGCTGAGCAGCCTTTTACCCTGGCCTGTGCTCAGGCAGCTGGACCAGTGCCTTGGAGCAGAAGAGCTCCACACCTTTGCAAGTTCTTCCACTCTGCAGGGTTTCTCCCTGCTGAGGAGTCTCTTGTTTACTGCTGAACTTTGCTTCCTTCAGTGGATTCAGCAATCCTAAGAGGCACTGTGCCTCATCCGGCAAGCAGTGCTGCTGCAGGAGCAGCCGAAAGCAGCTGCCCACAGCCAGCCTCAGCTCCCATCGTCCCTCAAACCTTCCGACAGCGACTGAGCCTTGCTCTGGCACTGCAGAGGTGCCTGCAGCGAGAGGCCGAATGCCTGCCTGGTGGTGTGTAGCACTCAAATTACACCTGACAAAGAGGAGGCAGATTGCTGAAGGGGGAGCACACAGCTGTCAGCTCCCGACAGCCATGGCAGATTCACCGGGCTCTGCTGCTCTGTCTCACCCAGCTCTGGAAATGAGGAGAGGCTTGTCTTAGGATCCAGAAAAGCTGGCACTGTCTGGACCACAGCAAATCTCTTGGTTTTAGCCAAGAAGCCTGCTCTCGTTCTTCTGCCTGCTCCTTAACCTATGTTTTTAGTAACATTGCTCAAAGGAAGCGGGAGTTGTATAGGAGAGAGAAATTTATTTTCTTCCTTGTTCTGTTCTGAGTAAGATTTTTGCCTATTGGTTTGCTCAGATGCATGCAGGCAAGGAATATAATTCTGGGCTTTTTCAGAGAAAATGTGTTCTCAGAGGAAGTAACTAGAGCATGCTGGCACTGTAGCTCCCTGGATCGCAGCTGCCTTGCTGGGGTCAGGGCAGTCTGGTGAAATCAGAGGAACTGTCATTGTTCTGGTCATGGAGTGGAGATGCTGGAAGCGTGCGGCAGCAGAGGTATTTGTCCAAAATCTGGACTGTGACTGCATCAAGCTGCCAAACCTCAGCCTCACAACTATAGCCTTCTCCCATATAGGGTTAATTAAAACATTCTGTGCGCTTCCTAAGACTATGTCCACCTACCTGCCCCCTCTCCACCAGTTAATGACCTGTCTGGAGGCAAAGAAATTACTCTGTTCTTGTGAGACCAGTCAGTGGCAGGCAGGGTGGCACCTGTGGCTTTTTGCTTGAAAGAAAACAGGTTAATCTTATTTAGATTAACTAACGAAGTTGCTTTTTTTGGTATCAACAGCATGGAAGACTGTAAGGGCTGCGGTTCTTCCTTACACAGCTATTGACAGAACACTTTGTACCCCAAGGAGCTCTTCAAAGAGGGGACGGCTTGTTTGCATTTACTCCGTTTTGATTTTACTTCATAAACATACATTGCTGTCCTGTCACTGAGCAAAGAGAGGTGTGTGCTGGCTTACTCGGGTTACTTGGACTGTACAAAGCATTCCTAAAGCTGAGCTGAAATGCAAACAGTCAGCTAGCCATCACTCGAGAGAAAATGATAAGATAGAGAAAGAAAGCACTCATTAACAGAAAACAAGAGCTGTTTTTACATCCTGCCTTTTCATTATCTCAGTAGAGAATGGTCTTGGGTCATATTTGTGCCTTAACTGTGGTGAAGTAGAAGGGCCTGATCCTTCAGTGTGCCTCGCAGCTCTGCTGAATTGATATGGTCCGGTGCTTTACAAAATGCCACTCAAACAAGACAACACAGAACAGCTCCCCACGAGTCATAGGTTTCCTCAAGGCCTTGTCTTCCCTGGGCTTCAGTGGTAGCAGTTGCTTTTTTCTGTCTTCTGGGAGACTGACCCAAGCAAGGTGGCATGAATTGTTCAGGCATACGTCTGGCATCACCTCACGGTACCACTGGCCCCTTTGGGTGCCAGCCAAGTGGGCCCGTCCACCAGGGCATCCCTGCTGACTTTGTGAGGGAGACCTTAAAGCTGTGAGTTTCCATACTCAGGTTAATATTTAACCATTTCAACTTTTAGCACAGAAGTCACCTCAGTAAATTCTTCCCGAGTAACGCGTTTCTCTGAGATTGCGGCATCAGGTGAGGCTGCAGCCGTGGTGCCTGTGCTCGCCCAGCACTGGAGAGGCGCTTTCAGGAACCGCAAGATCATCAGGCAAAATGGCACTGAGAAACATCAGGGACAGGCAAGACAGTAAAGGGTTCTCTGCCTTTTTGCTTGCCCTGGAATTGGTGACACAATCCGTGTCTAGATTTTTTTGATGAAACAGAAAACCTGTGTTGGATGCATGTTCTTTTTTGAAATGGATCTGACAACTGTTAAAAATTCTGAAAGTTTTGCAGGAGGAGATCTCTAAGCTCCTACAGCAACCCCAGCTCTCCATCCTCTGATTTCTCCCTCTCCCACCTACACGGTGAGCACAAGCTTGGGAATGAGAATGGGATGCATCAATTCAGTATTATCCCAGCAAGAGAAGAGCCTCCTCTAATACTATTTTTAGCTTGGCGGGTGCACCCTGCCTACCATGAACTCAGTACAGTGAAGTGTTTAATTCGGCCTCCTCGCTCATTTAAAAGACGGCTGTTGAGCACTCTGACCACCACAGCTCCATTTTTACAGCTGGCCCTAAATTTCCGAGCGTGCAGTGATATCTTTAGCTTTGACTCCAGAGATTTCCTGTTGAGCTACAAGATGCAATCCTGCAAGTGCGCTGAAGCTAAATTTACCCTCTCAGGCTGACACACAGCCAAACAAACAAGGGCAGTATCAACATGAGTTTTTTCCAGTGCTGAACGGGCTGAGTTATTCTCCAGGAGGTGGGGTCTAGTTCAATTAATTAGGCAATTAAGTTTGTTTTGGCATTTAAATAATCTTTGGACCTCTTTCTACACTTACAAACATCTTGTTTGTATTCCTATAGAAAAAGACCATATGACCTAGGTTTCACCACTGCACTCAGCTTTGACCACCGAGTCTGCTGTGGGTGAAGGTTTTCATCCTGTAGGTGATGGCTTTGACTTCAGAAAAACATAGCTTTTCACTTGTAGTAGCCAGCATGGCCACAGCCTTTAAGAAAGAAGAGAAAATTAATTTTGAAGCAGTCTTAGGTGAGGGAGGGAAAATAACAGTAAAAACATATAAATGAGACACACAACACTGGCTTGTTTCTCTTCCTGGCACCAGTGCCAAACTGGTGCCACAAACTTGGAGTGATTTCTCAGACTACAACCTTTCTAGAGTTGATTTTTTTATGATGTGGCTGTTACCAGTCAATGCACTCCATTTCATGTATTTTTAGGCCATAAGAAAATGTTCTGAGGGGAGGGAAAAAGCTAATTATTTTTTCAGGTTGTGTACCTTGCTTTCGCCATTGTAAATCTTCAGTCATTTCCTCTTGTAAGCAGACGTGTCCGTGCCCAGCACCTGCTGAAGATGCAGCAGGCCCTTTCTCATCTGCAGCTGCATTTGACTGTTGATCCGTGTGAGTTTGCTGTTTGTTTTTTTGGAAGGGAAGCTGCTACCAAATGAGCTTTAACTAAGGCTGTCTCTGCACCTAACAGTCACTGCAGAGAGCTATGGGACAGAGGGTCCCGCTCTGCTATCAGGAGGAACAACAGGAAGGCAGGGGCACCCGGGAGCTCTCTTTACCACTTCCCTCAGGAGCTTTAGAAGGCTTGGGGCTCTGCTTTGGCTCTTGTCTTTGCAGATTTTATTCGCTAGTCAAAGGAGCTGGAGTTTGCTGCCAGATTGTTTCTGAAAAGTCAGGGAAAGGAAAGATGGCATTTATTTTTGGTTGTCTTTTTCCTGGACATCCTTGCTGCACCAGGTAGTGGTGTGTTTTACATTTTTTAAGAGAGAAATGTCTCATCATAAGCAGTGAGAACACATACTGCTACAGCAGCTCAGAGTAACAGATGATTTTGGAAGGAAGCCAGCAAAGAAAACATGCTACTTGGAGTTAAATAAAGATAATAATGCTAATTGATGAGTATAAGCTAAGGATACACATTGCTAATGTGTTGTGTTTGTTAAGGAGATGATTTTTTTGCAGTGACAAACTGAATGATGAAATCTGCTGATTCTATTACAATTTAGAGGTATTTGACGAAGTTAAGTGCACATCACTGTGCTAGCTAAGAATCACAAACCTTTTCATAAAGCTAAATTGCCTTACTAGGGTATACAGTTATTCAGGTAACAGTACATGGGAGCACAAGCACTGTGGTTATGTTGCCGGAGATGTCTGTGAGGTGTAAGCAGCACAGCACTCAGGGATCCTGATGCTTTTGCCAGTGGTGCGGCTTTCCTACCTTGCTGCTGGGTTTCTCGCAGAGGAAATTCCCCAGATCACACCCTGACCGTTGGACAGCTCTAGCAGTCTCTAAGCTATCTTGAAGAAGAGGTCTGACAACTTTGGAAAGAATTGGAGTCAGCCCACTGAAAGCGCAGTAACTCAGTGAATATTAGCTTGGGATTTTTCTAAAGGCAAAACCACCAACTGCATTTAATTCACACACAAATGGCTGTTGGAATATGAAAAATGTCTGTCTTTATTCCCTATTTGTGATAACATTTCCTTATCAGCACCTTCTTCTACTTGTTTCCCAGAGCTAGTCGGTGGCAGGTCCGTTTTGGTGAAGCCCAGAAAGATGCCAGCACTGGGACAGACAGTGAATCCAGTGGATATCACAGTTGTCGGCCTGTGTTGCAGATTACATCTCGGTGCTACATGTGTGTTTTCATATCTAGAAGATCATATTTGGGATCATTAGTTTGAAATCCAGTGAAAATTCAACAAAACTACTCCACACAAAGGTTACAGCTCAGCATTTTCAGCGGGCTGCTGTGGAGGTGCCTGAATGCTTTCCTTTTTGGAGACAGAGAAGCAGACGTGGGTCTGCAGAGACTTACAAAAATTGTGACACTCCTAGTAGGCATGAATGCATCTTTTATTTGAAACATTATGAACTTAGCTTACCAGCTGGAATATAGCACAGGAATCTCACCTCACCTGCTTTTTAGGGGAATATTTGATTACAGAGTTTGCTAATTAAGCAAGAGTGCTGCTGAAAACAGTGACCCAGACCTGTTAAACTTGTCTTAAGTAAAAAATCGTGATTCATTTAGGTGCTTGCTAGTACATTCCCAGCTTATTGCAGTGTTATAGGTAGTTTCAGAGGAAAAGATTTTAAAGATGCTAATGACAGTGTTACAGCTACAAGCTAAGGGGAGGGGGAGCTAAACAAAAGGAGGATTCATTAGAGAACAAAAGAAACACTGGAGGCTTTGAACCTAGGAGTCTCCCACACATTAACTAGGTGTACTGCCAATGTGCTACAGATGTGCATTACATGAACACATAAGGTAATGATATGTCTACAAAGGGCTGAATGCATCTGTTTGATGTTTTGTAGTGAATTATTTTTAAGCAGGTGGGAAGCTGCAAACTCCCCAGTCCTTCCATATGTCAGAAATAAGATATTAAGAGGTCCAAAGATACCTTCTGCAGTTTTTGTAGAATTGCAGCTGAAAGCCACACCATGTGTTGGTAAATTGGAGCTCTGCTACACCGTACAGCCTGTGGTTTCACAGAGGCAACGTTTTCTTTGTGAAGGGTATCAGCTCACTTGTTTTTGAATACAGACAGAGGATAATGTAGCCGGAAGCAAGAAGGCAACCCATATCCCTGGAGATTTCAGGGGTTCTCTTTTTTCATGCCTCACCAGGTAAATAATGGAGGGATGTTCAGAGTGGGGTCAAGAGAGGAGAGCCCTGCTGGGCTGAAGTGCCTCCTGGAGCAGCCCTGCAGAGGCAATGCTGGGCACCCAACATTCAGGACAGGATGCACACAGAGCTACCAGCCAGCCCCAGCTTCCCTGAATACTACTGAATCAGCCTGGGGAGCAGGGGTGATAGCTAGCATCAACTTCCAAGAAGACTGTGCAGTCATACTCAAAATAATTCGAGCCTACAAATCAGGATTTAGTCACTGAAATGTGACTCCTGTGCCTATAAGCCAGGCTGTGGCAGCAGAAACCCAAGCTGGGTTATTTACACCACAAAAGATGTGTTACAGGTGTTTGCCCAACAGCATGGTTTGTGCTTCACAGCAGAAAATGAAATTACATCCATATCCAGGATTTCAACCCACTCATGATCAGGATTGGGACTTACAGTAGCTTAACCATAGTTTCTCTTGCTCTTTCTGAGGAGAGCTGGGAGCTTTGGATAAGATGTGACTTCTGCTTGTGACTTCTAGAACAGTGAGGTTAGACCCTTAGAAGGATGAGGCCAAGGAGATCTGAAGAGAAGCAAGAAAAAGGATGGGATTCTTGCAGCTGAGAAAGATTAGAGTCAGAATGAATGTACATTACAGATACCTATTTGTCTGTAGAGATGCAGCAAAAATGCTCCATTAAAAATCCAGGTCTTCAGATTTAGATTTATTTAGATATAGGTGCATCTGTATAGTTCTTTCCATGCTGTTCCATCTTTAGGTATTGTGCGTTGTTCTCTCATTGAGCTTTTGAATATAAAAAGTATTGAGCCTAGCTAGGAAGATCTTTAATTGTAGGTTGTTCCCCTTTTCACTGTACATTATGAAAAAAAACGTAGTAAGGAAATGTGAACACTGGGCTAGAGGAGGTCACCAGTAATCTATGCACCTGCCAATCCCATTAGCTCCTTTGGATTTTGCACTTTAGGGGCCTAAAGGAAATATGGTCTAAAAATAGTCATCCAACTTACGAAAAGGAGTCAGCCAGACCTTCCTTCAGATGAGCTGCAGCTGCCTGAGCATTTTGAGCAGCGGTAATAGAAAGCTGCAGTATAGAAGTTCTTTCCTTTTCTCAGGAGACTCTATTTTACTAAGGATAAAGAATGATGGATGAGAGATCTGCCCTGTTTTTAGTTAACTAACTTCTAATACCACCTAAGAGGAAGCAGAGAGATTCTATTATCCCATCAGGGTTCAAATATGACCAATGCACAGCCTTGGTTTGGTGGCTGGGATATTCAGTCACCAGTACTCTGCCACTTATTGTTATTTTTTCAGATTAACGTGTAGCTTTATGTTGGCTCTCTGGGACACGGTCAAATTCATGGTGATGGCAGGGCGAACACTTGTATTAATGAAGGGTGTCATTCTTTGCAAACAGGGTTGGGTTTTTTTCTGAATAACTTCAACAGGACTTTTCTGAGGTTTGCATTTTTCTATTCCAGGTCCTTTTTTTGTTATTGAGATAATGAAATTATAAGGATGAAAGTGGGGGCAGGGGAAACCCAAGTCAAAGCCTGCAAAATAATTGCTGCAATTTTTTTTTTAAAAAAGTCTGTAGTCTTCATTCACATCAGTGATAGCTCAAACAAGGCACTGCAGTTGAGTGGCAACCACACCAATTAGCAGTGCTGCTGTTGGTTTGTGAATTGCATGTGAAATGTAGAATTTGTCCAGAAGTGCTAATGCAAATTGCTCAACAAAAATGTGCCCTCTGTGTCAAGTCTTTTCACTTGTTCTGACACACTGATGTCTTCCCAGATTTCTCTGATCGGCAGATCCCTCTCTCAGTTGACAGCTACCAGAGCTCATAAAGGAATGGAAATATTTCTTGTTGCCATTAGCTGTGTTTCGGCAAAGAGGGCTACAAGCTACTGCTGGGACCAGTTACTTGCTATGTGACATAATTTTGACTTTTATTTATAGGCTGTTGGACTTGACATTGCTGGAATTAAATACTGAAAGCCCAGTAAAAGTCTAAGATTTTACCTGCATGGAAGTTCAAAGACCTGGTTATCTGCCGTGACAGTAATTTGGTCACTTTTTATGTGTTCAGCATCCTCTGTTATTGTGTGTGGTGATAACCTTTGTTCCTTGCCATATGAGGCTGAGTTAACAATTGCCATGGGAACTGTAACTTAGTGTTTCCCGGCTTTTTTGGCATACAGCATCTCATCCCAATATCGCGTCCTTTAAAAGAAGAAGTGGAGCAAGGGCACATTGAAGTGTTGGTGTTCTTGCATCTACAGAATATAAAATAGCATACTTAGCTGTATGCAGATTTAAGTGGTATTTGTAACTGCTTGCGCTATGGCAGGTAGCACCTCTGAGTCATAGTCACAGTTCAGGAGACCCATTGTGCCAGGCTCCCTGCAGATGCAGGATGTAAATGTATTTCCAACCTAAGCGTAAGGTAAGAGATGACACGGGGAGACAAATACACCAGGAGTACAAGGAAACAGAAGAGACTGCTGGACATCACCGAGACAGGAATTTCTACAAACTTCTACAAATGTAACTATACTGGGGGCAGAGTTCAGGGCCAGATTTGTATGACTTTGAGAATCTCCTCCCAGAAATGAAATCCAGCAGGGAGGAAAGTGTGAAGGCACTTCTGGCTAAAATGTAACTTGTGGAAATGAGCAGACTATGATGGGTTGACAAAGACTCAGCAGTGAGTGAGAGATGATGCATGAGGCAGCATATACTGCGGCTGGATTTCAGAACAAGGGAGGGGGCTGAAATCCAAAAGAAGGGGAAGCCAAGCGAGGGCTGCAATGACAGAGCTGGCACAGCCAAGGGGACAGGCAAAGACAATAACCTGGGCCACAACACTCTGGCTGTCTATGAGCAGCGTACATTGCAGCAGTCAGGGTGTGAGGCAATGAGAGCCTGGCTATGGGATTCTGTAGGGAGGTTTGAGACAGAGATGACAACCAGGCTGAGTGACAGGCAAGTGATGGTGTTGTCCTAGGGGACTGAAGAAACAGGAAGGAAAGGAGACCTAGGGAGTAGGATGAGAGCCTCCTTTAAGCTTGAGCTGACAGATACCCACAAGATGATCCCAAAGGTAGGGCATGAATTTAGTTGGAACAGATGGGAACTGGCCAGGGACAGAGAGGTAGGTCTGCGAGTCGCTGGTGTAAAGAAGGTCCTTGAATGTGTTCGGAGTGAGCTTGCTCAGAGATACAGGCAAGGGGGAAAGGAGAAGAGGGACAAGGACACAGGCCCACAGAACAGCAGTGGGATGGAGGGTGAATACTGACGGACTAGTCTGAATAACAGAGCAAGCAACTGAAGGTTTTGGATCAAGTAGGAGCACTGGGAAAGGAGGACAAGGCTTCCAGTGGACTGTGGTCAGCAGCACCAGAAGGAGCTGACAGGCTGTGGCAGCGAGCCTGGGGTAATAGGGCAGAGCTGCAGCCAGGCAAAGGATATTAGAAGCTCTGTGATATTGGTTTCTGCGACAGGCGAGAAGTGAAAGCCTTTTTGGAAAAGAATCTATGTTGAAGACAGAGACTAAATTCAGTCAAAATCATATAAATCATAGGCAGCACAGTCAAAAAGCTTAGAGATGACAGTGGGAAGAGAAGAGGGAGTGAGAGCTGGAGAGGTTGTTGGAGTTAAGGGTTGTTTGGAATTTTTTTTCTTTTAAAAGCAAGAAGATAAAGCATACTTGTGCTGCAAGGGGAAGGAGCGAGAGTGACATGTAAAGAAGGAGGAGGCACGTGGGGACAAGAGAAACGAGAAGACAGAACACAGTGAGGTCATCAAGACAAGCAGAAGAGCTGAGGATCAGGGATGAGGCCACTGCCTCTGTGGCCAAGAAGAGTGAGATGGGCAGGAGATGAAGAAAAGCAAACAGGGAGAGAGGTAGATCATGTCTTGGTTTGTTAAGTCTCTCATGGGAGATACCAACGCAATCCTGTCCAAAGACCTGTCTCCAGTGAAGTCAGGAGAAGGCAGGGCTTGAGGAGCAAGTCAAAGGCTGCCAAAAAGAAGCTGGGATTGCAGCTGTGAGGAGTAGCTAAACTGACAAAGATGAGTGTGTGTTAGGAAGTTGGCAAGACAGAAGGAGGCAAAAAAACATTTATGGTGTGGAGGAAGTTAAAAAAAAAAAAGGGTAGGGGGATTAAAGCTTAAGAGATAAGTAATTATTTTAGAAGAGGTATTAAGGAAACCCTCAGGAGGCATGAATAAGGGCTTGATCAGCAAGGGAAGCTATGCCTTAGAGACCTGGAAGTCTAGGGATAAAGTCAGTACTTCCAAAAGATGAGCTGAATTACAGCTTGCAAAAGAGTTTTCCTTAGCCATATAAACAAAGGGGACCTCAGAGAGAAGGGAGGAACCATGCAGAGAAGAACATGTCAAGGTTAGAGATAATCTAAGTATAGCTCAAATCAGCATACCTTGTCTCAGTTTTCACTAGGTCTAATAAAATTGAATGTCAAAACAAAGGCCAGGTGGCTAATGGAAACACACAGACTACATCCAAGGTGGAAGACATATCAAGATCGTTTCAGGTACTGAAACTGGGTGATCTGGGTAGCCTGGATTCAAGGGTGCTAAAAGACCCAGCTTGTGAAACCATAGAGCTGATGTCCCAGCCACCTCAGCTTATTGGCAGCTAGTCATTTGAAACCACAGCAAAGAAAAAGTGTTTTGCTGGGCAGCTGCAGCAAAAACCATTTCCCTTGGTCTTTCCGGCTAACTTTTGGAAACACTTGGCTTTCAATTTTAGACTGAAATGCCACCTGCAGAGAGGCTGCAATAGACATGAGCCTGTAACCAAAACCAAGTGAGTTATTCCAACTCTTCGAAGCTGGTATCGGATGGGAAGATCATAGAATTTATGCATTAATTTGTGCAGATCACCGTTCCTCAAAAGCACAAATGTGGCTGCTTTGGTGTTTTTATCAGTCACACATCATCTGCATGAAGCAGAAAGAAGTCCTCACTTCTCACCAGTCCTTCTGGTGTGTGATCTTCCTCTCATTAGGGCACAACGTGCATGAGCTAGAAAAGAGTAGTATTAAAGGTACAGTTGTGCTCTGCAGATTGTTCACTTGCAAAGCAAGTTGTGCCAGGAAATACCGACAAAGATAATGCAGATTTACTGTGAGCACCAGGGATGTGGCATACTCAGCCCCTGACCCCTCACCACACTTCTGCCAGGCCAGAAGCCAACAACAGTCAGTGGCAGTGTGGGAGAGGTCTCTGGAGGCATGTAGAAAGAGGGCTACTTTGTAGAGAGACCCAAACCTTTGCTCTAAATTTTTCTGTGGATTTTGTTTTGCTTTGGCAGAAGCAACAACATGGGGCAACTGCAGCTTCTTCCCGATTTTTGAGCTAAGGTGCCTTCTGCGTATGAGAAGGAGAGCATATGGCCCACTGTGTTTATTTCTCAGCCAGGATTCTTTCAGGCTTGGCAAATTACATGCTGCTTGCTGAGGAGCAATGCAAGTGCCAAGTCTGAATTTCTGAAAATGAAAGGGATTTCGTTTATCACAGCACAGAAAAAAAGGATCTGAAAAACGCCCTTAAGTGTGAAAAATACCTTTTGTTTATGCTCAAACAAAACAAGCAAGGAGAAATTTAAGAAAATTTCACCTAGAGTGAAAAAAACATAATTCTGCAATTGTCCGCAGGAGACTTCAGGCAGCTTCTGCCAGGCATGAGCTAGAGCCAGGCTCTGTGAAATACCTCAACAACCGGCCAGCTCCATCGGGTATAAGGTGATAATGTGGTACGGGCTCAGGCCATTAGAAAGAAAGGGGCTGGCTGATAATGGATTAGTGTTTGCTGCTAGAGAGCTCCATTACAGCATCTTTTTCCTCATACTTTTGCTTTTTCTGAGCCCCGTATTTTTCCCCTCTTTTTCTTTTATAGCATTTTATAGCATTTATTTTTCTATAAAAATGTTCAATAAAAATGTCATTTTCCCTCTGTTTCTCCTTTTCATTGGCCCTGTGCAACTGTTTGTTTAAACCGTTTGCCTACTTCCATCTTCCATTTTTCTTCTCTCCCCCTTCCCAGGGGCTCTCCAGCCGTGGTTATCCTTACTCTTCCCGTTAGGTTTCCTTCCTCCTGCTTCAGGATGGACTCAAATGGGGCATGGATTAAAGAAAGCTAAAACCTGTAGCAGAAGAGAATCTCTAACAGCTACCAGCTTTCAAGGTCCAGTCACCTCCATGAGCTCACTTGTCGCTCAGTTTTGCTCCCAGACCACTTCCCGAAGCCCTGGGAAATTTGACAAGACAGGGCCAAGCTGGCACCGAGAGCATGGTAGTCACTTCTCTTCAGTAGCCTGACTTGTACTTTTGGAAGTCCTCAGCTATGCCTGTGGTCGAAGGCAGCAGGGACAGGGTGTGGAAAAGCTCTTGCGTGGGCTGGCTTTTTCAACTCTCTCCTCCTGCCTATCGCTCCTGAAGGCTGCTGCTTGCTTTCAAAGTGGTGAAATGCCACGATGGCACAGCTTCATGCAGTAGTCTTTGAGGGGGAGTAATTACAGCCTGCACAAAATATAAGGTTGGGCACTTGGTGTTTCTTCAGATCCTCACCCTCCTTCTATCCATGTCACCAGCCCTGCTTGGGGGCTGGAGCTTGGGCATTGGCACTGTGGCTGTGGGCTGGCACTGGCGAGCACAACTGCAGAGATGCCAAGAGGCCAGTTAGAGGCTAACTTTGTAGCCCATTGGCAGCCCCCTCAGCCCTCTTGCCCCAGAACACTAATGCCAGGTGGCTGCTCTTCAGGGAAAGGGGAGCTGCTCCCTACTCCTTTGGGGTGGGAGCTGTGCGTGGGAGTATCCTCTGAGTAACTGATGCGCTGTAAAACCACACCCAGCTTGCCTCACAGAAACTTGTCTGTGCAGCCATTCCCTCTGCGGGTCAAATTAATGGCTTGATTAACCCCATTAGTTCACTCCTGCAAGAAAATTATGTAAAAGACCATTTCACTGGAGCATGAACGCTGGTGCAAACAGCAGGTGAGATCGCAGAGATTGTGGAGCGGGTGGATTCGTTCCCATTGAAGGGGCTGGGTGGCAGCATCCCAGCTGCCTTACAGGCCAGCCAGAGCTGCAAGGGCTCTGTGACTGCTCAGATCTCAGATCTCTGCTCCTCCAGACTGGCTGGTAGCACAGTCACTAGCAACTTCCATACACAGCATATATGGGCATATCCATGGGGACTTGCCAAGGACCACGAAGCTCACATCCCATAGGTGATAACCATAGCTTTGCAAGAGGCTCTGCTTGAGCCAGGACTTGTGACTCATTAAAGCAGATAAGAAGAGCTCATGGTTTTACACTTCACGAATATTTCTATATTTTTATACTCATTTCTCCTTTTTTAAAGAGATGTATGTTGAGAGGCCATTTGGGGTTTAATTTGGGCTGATCCATTTTTTCTCCTAAAATAAGACCACGAAGACCAATAAAAAATTGCAATTACAATGAAACTAGTTTTTTGAGATAAATGAATAGTTCTTCTTACATCAGTGCGCTCTGCACCTTGGAACTAGCTTGTGAAACTGAGGATAAACAAAACTGAAAAACAGGAGCTATTTCCCCTGCAAAGGTTTTCTTATTGGGGGAGGGAAGAAAACACCTGAGTTGTTACGTGTAAAAGAGGAAATGAGCCTGTTTTAATCACCCTGGTTGAAGTTGAATAGAATTCTGTTGAAACCTGCATTTCTGAGTCCCAGCAGCACTTGCTCAGGATTTGTGGAGTCAAACCACTGTGCTGAAGCAGAAGTGGATGCGTGGGGATGCAGGGCTTCAGGGGCCACCCGATAAAATGATGACCCCTTCCACCTCGTGGTCTTTCAGATTAATTCCAGGTGGTATTTCGCTCTTAAATCGTATTAGAAAAACGTTGCTCATTTTAGAACCCTTTGTTAGCTACTTTCTCACCAGAAGTGAAGCAATTAGCCCCTCTGATGAACAAACAAAAATAGACAGAAGTAATAGCCTGACAGATCCTGTTTGTTCTGTGGAAAGAATAAACTATCAAAAACACGGGGAGGAGAGATGCAGGCGAAGGGAGGTGAAAGGAAAACAAATTGGTTGCATGCAGAGGTCTGGTGTCAAACGTCAGAGGGATCTTGTTCGCTCAGATACTATATGAAAGACCATGGCAACCGGGGGCCCGGGGAGAGAGGAGTGGTTCGTAACCCCTCCCTGAGACTTGATGACAGAGGAAATAGGTGAAGCAATCTGCTCTGCAGAGCGTGCTGCTGGAGTCGGAATTGTAAACCAGCAAATTCCAGCCCATCGTCCTGCATGCTGGCTTTTTCAAGGAAAAAAACATAGTAACCTGAAATGAATGGATTTGTAATTCCCTTGGTCTGTCAGATAGTACCATTCTGCTTTGCTTTGGGCAGCCTGATTTAGAGGGAGGGATTAAGATCTCTGCCAGACACAATAAGTAACAACATTACAAGGAATTTAACAGAAATATTTCTGGGGGAACATAAGAACAAGCTTTCAGGCTGCTCTGAAAACACGAGAGATGATGTTTTACTGCGACATAGTATATGGAAATGGAGTAATATTTTTGATCCCAGCACTAGGTTGGAGAGCTTTTTGAGCACACGCACACACATGCGGTACCTGAGAGCCCTGAAACAAAGCAGCAGTGCCTGTCAGCCTAGGACCGATGTGGTGCAGGAGGGCCAGTTGCCTTTGCAGATGCCAGGTAGCAGCAGCTCAGAGCTGTGCAGAGGTAAGGGCAGACGGTGCTGTTCTATCTTGTACATCACAGGCCATTCAATTGCACCACTCAGTTGTGTTTATCCAGAAAGGCTGTCATCCGTGAAGACATCAAAACATGGAGATGTGCCTTTTCTGATGGGTAATGAAATCATAGTGTAAAAATTTGATTCTTCTTTCTGATTTGAATCTGTCCTCAGCTTCCTGCCCTTGTATCTGGTTTTGCCTTCTTCACTGGATAAAAGAACTCTTTAAAGGATTTCTTCCCTCCTGAAGGTATTTTTATACGCCACGGCCAAAGCATCTCTCAGTTTTCTTTGTGGTAAGCTAAATGGATTGAGCTCTTTCACTCACTCACTGGCAGACACTTTGTGCCTCAAATAATTTTTTGTGTCTTCTTTTTTTCTGCTCTAAAATGTAGACATCCGATTGTATGCATTTTCCTAGTTTCGTTCCTCTAATGCAGTATGCAGGGTAAGCCACCTCCTGGCTTCTATTTGCTCTTGTGCTCTTTGTATATTCAAGGATTGCATTAGTTCACAGCCCACAGAACAGCACAGCAAGCTCTTGTCTGATTGTCTGCTTTGCACATTTACACCTTGCTTTCAAATCTCTGCTTCTTCCCTCAGCTTTTTGGGAAAGAAGTGCTTTGTTCCCAGACATGGAATACCCATTCTCCTGTGATTTCTGCCTGAAACAGCCCCCTTTTCCCTGAGTTCCCACCCTGCCTCCCTGGCCTTCAGCAGGAGCAGAGCCAGCTCACCGTGTCCAAGGGCTCTGATCATTAGGCTGTGCATTGTGGGCCCATGAGTCAGCTTGGCTGGTCCCTGGCTGTGCTTACCCTCACCCAGCTGCCTGGCTCTCGGGGCATCAGCTGGTAGTCGTTCTGCTTGTTCTAAAAGAAAATTGTGTGATTGCTTTTAGCTGTAGTTGGGAGATTGAATGACAGATGGAAAGGATAAATCACTGCATGATAAGGAAGAGGAATGCAAGATTTGAGACAAAGAGGGAAATACCTTTTCCACTCCCCTTTGTTTTCTCTCTACTTTTTCTTTCTCTTATGTTTGCTGTGCACAACTGTACATATATGCACACACGTCACCCCTGAACGCCTGCGGAGGATCCCCTCACTCCAGCAGATCCTCAGAAATACACTCCTGTCACTTAAATGAAAGGATCCGACTATCAACACAGAGCAGCTCCCGTGTAGGTGTTAACTAAGCAGCCAGATCCTTACAGAAGTTCATCTTACTGGGTGCTCTGCAACTATGCAAACCAGTCCAGACATGTTATGCTGACCATTTGGAAATTGTGGCTCTTTTTTTGGCTCTGTGAATGACAGCTTGGCTCTTTCAATTTCTGGTTTTGCTCCCAGGGGCTGAGAACTTAATTCTGTCTCTTGGCTGCTTAAAAGCTGGGGGCTGTGGCTACAGAGGCAGGAAGGGGTCTCAGCAGGGTCCCTGGGAGGCTTAGCCAGGGCCAGCATGTGTGTTTGAACTCTCTCTGTGGTGCAGCAGCGTCAGGGGATGTTGGCACCATCCACCCTTGTGTAACTGGCCTCTCTGCTTCGCCTGCCTCTCAGTGAGGACCTCCTTGTGGAGCCCTGTTCCCAGCTAGAGTGGCGTGTAACTCTGCGTGAGCCTCCATTATCACTAGAGAGCTGTTTTCAGCCTGTGAGAAGCACACAGTGGCTTTGAGTGTTGTTGAAAATAGCCAGAGTGTATATCAGAAATCCCAGATGTAACAGGCTGATGAGAGACAGGCTGAGAATACAGCACGAGTTTCCCATTCCAGGACATCTTGTCACTTTTTCAGGGACTGTATGCCTACATCCATACAGGGCACCCGTGTATGCCTGTGCCCACACACACATGGCCCTGGGGAAACGAGCTGGGTTGTCCCCTTGCTGCTGTGGATCCCTTCGGAGTGATGGCAGGCTGAGTCAGTGAGTCAGGCTGTGGGCATGGTATGCTGGGTACCGGCTCTGTCAGCTGTGGAGGTGATGTGCAGCCAGGAGCTGGGTACTGGCTCTGCCAGCTGTGGAGGTGATGTGCAGCCAGGAGCTGGGTACCAGCTCTGCCAGCTGTGGAGGTGATGTGCAGCTAGGAGCTGGTTAGGTGGGGTGCTGATGAGCAGTGTCTGGAGAGTGAGGAGGCTGCAGTGCCAGTTGGATGAGAAAGGAAAACACAGATATAGAGCAGAGGGTGTAGAAAAGAGACAGCAAAGAATGAAGAGGAGCAGGAGTAGGAAGCCTAGGGGCAGGAAGGCTCAGGGTGCAGTAGAAGCGTGAGGGAGGGTAGCAGGTAGTGCAGAAGCAAAGAACATTATCAGTGAAGCTTGGATTGGTTTGGATTTGAAGCTCTGTAACTGTGCAAGTGCTGCACTAGGGCCCAAGTTGCTTGCCTGGGTGCTCAGCTCCTGTGGTGAGACTGCATTTGGACCTGAGCAGGCCTGGTTTGTAAGAGGCAGCTGTGTAGAGCCCAGTGTTGCTCCTTTCATCAACCAGTTCTCAGCCACACACAAGTATAGCCTCCCCTAGCCCACTTCCAGGTTTCATCTCTGCTGGACCTCCAGAGGAAACAGTGGAAGGAAGGTGGGTTTGTACTACTGTGACGGGGCAGCAGGTTGCAAGCACACGTGACCCCATGCTGCTGTCAGAATGGGCCAGGGCAGTGCGCCTTCTCCCTTAGAGGTTAACAGGAGCAGTGCCTGGTTGCAGAGGTGCTCCTGGTAAACACTTCTGCTCCCAGGTGCTGGACAGCATTTTTCTGCCTGCGGAGACCTTTTGCCTGGGCTGTGCTCCTGTTGTCAGGTAACACAACCCAGGGCTGCTCCTGGTGATGTCAGCAGGGCCTTTCATCATCAGTTGGGAAGAGCTTTTGCCAAAAAAAAATTGAAAGGAGAAAATAGTCAGGGCAGGAGGGGGGTGATGTTCTGGCTTGATGAAGAAGGCCTGTCTTTAAACCTGTTATTAAAACTGGAAACAGGAAGTTTTCACTATAAGTAGGTAAACTCTTGCACCTCGGAATGACTAAACACACAACACTGGAAGTAACACCTTTGTGCTAATCTTTGTATTTCCTCCAGCTGCTGCACAGCGCACAGGGCTCATGTCAGCTGGCGGGGTTCCTTTCAAAGTTTTCTTCCTTTTTAAACTCTAAATTAACTTATACTGCAATACAGTAAAGAATAGGGTGCCTTCTGCAGCATTACCATGGGGTGAATGTGTCCCTCAGCCATACCCTTGTGTGTGCATAAGAGCCAGGACAGTAGTTGTGTAATAAGATTGTTTTGAAGGCAATTCAATCAGGACTTGGGTTGCAGCCCCAAAGGCAGCTGTGCACTGAGGCTCATCGGAGGAAGCTCTGGTGATGTCACTTCGCAGCATGCACTTTGGCTCCCGGGTTCTTTTCCTCCCTCTTTTCTTTTTCCTTGTAGTGGCTGCAGCAAAGGCTCCATTATTTGGCAGCGTGGCATTGCTTTTGTCTATAAATGGAAGCAGTTGGCCCATCTCCCAGTATAACACAAGATAGTCCTGTGCATCAGTTATGCAATCTGTAGCTTGATGACTTCATCAGAAGTCAGGGGACGGCCAAGGGGGTGGTAAGAAAAAGCCTTTACTTTCATCTCTGCTGGAGACATCTGATGCCTGTGTGTCCCCCAGGCAAAGAAAGCAGGAGCTCTAAACGACAGGGGTGGGTGAAAGGGCTGGGCGAAAGAGCAGCAGAGGGATATTGGCAGGGGTGATTCCGAACGATCATTGGCAGGGGTGATTCCCTGACCCCAGCTCAGAGAAGCCCCAGCAGCTGCCACAGCCATCCACCGGGTTGTAAAGTGCAGCGTAAGACGAGACTGGGAAGATGTGGAAAGAAGAGTGGGCAGAGAACTTTCAAACCAGGGCAAATGTTAAAGAGAGAAAGAACCTAAATATCAGAGAGCTGCCTTTCAGCAGAGAGCCCTTCAGGGAATATCTGTGCGAAGCAGAGGTGTGGACAAATTGTATTTTCTTGTTACTTCCTCAGAAGAGTCCTTGAAAACCTGACCTTCATCCAGAAGGACTGATCCTAATTTCCCAAGCTACACTCGAGCATTGATTTTAATTCTTTCATTGACTGAGTTGGGGTGGGTGTCATAAGATTACTGTTCTGTAAGTTTCCAATCATGCAGTCATTTGACAAAAGTCAAACCATCAATGAAGCTGATGAATCTAAACCTCACTCTGACATGCTTTGCACAAAGGCTCCAAAAGTCCTTTCCATCAAGTTAGTGTTTTGAATGAGTACCCATTTCTATAAAACAACTAAAGAGACCCTAACAAGCAAGCATTAAAACCAGTCCTGCCAAGCAAGCAGCATTCTGCAGCACTTACTGTGACTTCACGTATCCCACAGAGGTAAAGAGCACCAGTATCCCACTGAGCTATTGGTTTTCCCAGTACTTGAGGGAAGGTGATCCTGCTCTGCAAAGCAACTCCTGCACAGTTTTTTGTCTTAGAGGAAGCCAGCTTTGGGGCTCCCGGTTTGCCACAGTGGCTGAGCAGAGTCTGCGAGTGGGACCCAGGGCTGTTCCTCCTCCAGGACACATTGCAGGGCAACACATGGGGAACTGCAAAGTGCTCATCATGTGGAAGGCAGAGGGAGAAAAGAAACAATCCTTAAGCTCTTTTACACCAGAGAATACATCTGGAGAAGAGGAGACTGAGGGGGGGCCTCATCGCAGCTTACTGTTTCTTCACAAGGGGAGGAGGAGCAGGCGCTGATCTCTTCTCTCCGGTGACCACTGATAGGACCTGAAGATGTGCCAGCGGAGGCTTAGGTTAGGAAAAGGTTAGGAAAAGGTTCTTCACCCACAGGGTGGTTGAGCATTGGCACAGCTCCCCAGGGAAGCAGTCACAGCACCAAGCCTCACAATATTCAGGAAGCATTTGGCCAATGCTCTCAGACACTTGGTGTGAATATTGGGGTTTGTCCTATGCACGGACAGGAGCTGGACTTGATGATCCTTGCAGGTCCCTTACAAATCCTTCAGTGAATATCTGGATAAGGAGTGGGGAAACAGTCCTACACCTGCTGCTTTGTAATCAAACCCTGGAATCAGTCTGTTTATTTTTAAATAGGGCCCTAGCTGGCCATTTGGTTTTGAGTAAGTCTCTCCCTGTAGTGCAGACAGGAGGGACTGCGTGGTCCCAAGCTTTGCTTTCCCTGGCAACAGGAGACCCTCATCCTTCCCTGCTGCTGAACATGCTGAGGGTCGTAGAACCGCTTGGTTGGAAAAAACCTTTGAGATCATCGAGTCATAGAACCACAGAATGGTTTGGGTTGGAAGGGACCTTAAAGCTCACCCAGTTCCATCCCCCTGCCACGGGCAGGGACACCTCCCACCAGCTCAGGCTGCTCAAGGCCCCATCCAGCCTGGCCTTGAACACCTCCAGGGAGGGGGCAGCCACAGCTTCCCTGGGCAACCTGGGCCAGGGCCTCACCACCCTCAGTGTGAAGAATTTCTTCCTAATGTCTAATCCAAATTTTCCCCCTTCCAATTTAAAGCCATTGAGTCCAACCGTACCTGTCCACTACTCAACCATCTCCCTCAGCATCTCATCTACCCGTCTTTTAAACACCTCCAGGGATGGTGACTCAGCCCTCTCCCTGGGCAGCTGTGCCGGTGCGTGACAGCCCTTTCGGTGAAGAAACGTTTCGTGATGTTTAATCTGAACCTGCCCTGGTGCCCTTGTGCCATCTCGTCGCCTGTCACTTTGGAGAACAGACCAGCGCCCTCCGTTCAGGCAACTGCAGAGGGCAATAAGGTCTCCCCCGAGCCTCCTTTTCTGCAGACTAATCAACCCCCGTTCCCTCAGCCGCTCCTCCTGACACTTATTCTCCACACCTCCTTCCCGACTGCCCCCTCACCCGCGGGGGCGCCCCCACCCCCCCGGCCCCGTGCCGGGGCGAGCACGGTCCCGCGGGAGGCAGCGACACCTGGCGGCGGGGGGGCGGCACTGCGGGGCCGCGGGAGATGGGATCCACACGGGGACTGGGAAAAACCCGGGCCCTTCGCAGCACCCGGCGGGAACAGGAGGTCCTGGAATTTATCCTAGAATCATGGAATGGTTTTGGTCGGAAGGGACCTTAAAGCCCATGCAGTTCCATCCCCCCTGCCACGGGCAGGGACACCTCCCACCAGCCCAGGCTGCTCCAGGCCCCATCCAGCCTGGCCTTGAACACCTCCAGGGAGGGGGCAGCCACAGCTTCCCTGGGCAACCTGGGCCAGGGCCTCACAGTAACAATTTTCTTCCTAGTATCTAGTCTCAATCTCTCCCCTTTCATCTTAAAGCCATTACCCCTCGTCCTATCCTTGCACTCCCTGATGAAGAGCCCCTCCCCAGCTTTCCTGTAGCCTCCTTTAGTTACTGGAAGGCTGCTGTAAGGTCTCCCCAGATCCTTACTTCTCCAGGCTGAACAACTCCAACTCTTTCAGCCTGTCCTCATAGAGGAGGTGCTCCAGCCCTCTTCACAATGATCTTCATGGCCTCCTCTGGACTCGCTCTTACAGACGTCCTTCCTGTGCTGAGGACTCCAGAACTGAACACAGTGCTCAAGGTCATTTATCCCGTGGCCTTCTGTCACTTAATTTTCCCAGCAAACTGGCAGCAAATTGGATTACAAGCATAAAGAGAAAGCAGGGTGGGTGTAGGAGAAGGTGTCTGTGGCATCATGTGCCCTTCATCCTTTCAGCTACATACTTTTGGTCTGTTGCTGTGGGATGGAAATCTTTAAATACACACACGATTTGGTTACATCCTGAGATTCTGGTGCAATACAGTGGCAATGAATGCTGCCAGCTCCAGCTATTTTTTGTGTGCACCTAAAACCTCGAGTCCTCAATGCAGACAATTCTGTGAAACTGCAGATATGGGGAAAGGGAAAAGGAGAGAAAATATATGTGTCTCCGTGATGAGGGTGGAGAAGTTTGGAAAAACGTTACTCTGAAGTTACACATCCTAAATTAAAATAAACCTAGTACGCAATTTCATTATTTTATTTTTATTGAATTGTAAAACACTTTTGCTTTACCTGTGGGGGCTTTGAGCTCCAGGAGAGAAGAGGAACCTGCTGCCTGCTCCTTGTGGTAAGCAGCTCATGGCTTGGTCACAAGCCACAAGCATCTTTCTGAGGGCTTTTACTTTCTTCGAGTTCACCTACAGGCTCAATGCTTCTTAGTAATTAGCCATAATTTCCCTTACCCATGGAGCTTGTTAAGTAATGAGGTCTTTCTCTCGCTTTACACAGGAGCAGCATCAAGTGGGACTGTCTCGGACCACAGGGACTATGCAGCCTTCTGTCCCACCAGGCTCCAGCAACGTGGTCACAGGCACAAGCTCTGGGGGTCCTTTCCTAGGAAACCAACCTCAAGCAGCGCTCATGAAGCAAATGCTGATTGAGCAGAGAGCCCAACTCCATGTGATAGAGCAGCAGAAACAGCAGTTTCTAAGAGAGCAAAGGCAACAGCAGCAGCAGCAGATCCTAGCAGAGCAGGTACAGTATTCATTTGTCTCAGGCACCGCAGTACATGTTGGTATGAAAGTATTAGCACTAGAGACAGTGCAACACCAGCCCTCCCCTCTTTGCTGGATAATTCTTCCTCTGTGTTTCATATAATGGTATTTCAGCAATGGTTATCACCAAAAGTCTATCTCAGTCCTACCCATGTTCCCAGCAGTGGGCTGGAGAGTCATGTGGATTTTAGACACTGGAAAAGTTAGCTCTTAACTTGATGTCTGCCTTTACTCAGACAGAAGTGGACTCTGCTGCACTTAGAGTTGCAGGTCCTCTCCCTTATGCCTTGCACTGATGAAAGTTAAGTATAGCCATGTAGTCACCTGGGAGAAGGAGTTGACATGGATTTAAAGTAACCTAGAAAAAAAAAAATAAAAAAATTAGTATTTACCCAGATCATTTCCTTAGTCTGGTTTATCCCATACCAGTACGATCAATTATGTTTACGCAAGGGAGAGCTACCCTCAAGGGAGGAACCAGAAGCTGAAGTAGGCGAAGAATAAAAACACCTCTCACAGTGGCAGCATGGGACTGCTGCACTGGAGCCTCATCTGGCTTCTCCAGTGCTTGGGCTTTGCAACACAGGTGTTAAATTGCCCTGTCTGAATGGTGATGTTTTATACACGGTTAACTTGGCTGTAGTTTAAAAGCAACCCAGAAGATAGTCACACTGTTCAGTTCCTGTAAGCTCATACCAGAGTTTAAACTTGCAGTATTCTAATGCTACCTAGAAAATGTTCTGATTGCTTTAAGCTTGGCTTCACCTGGGGAAATAAAATTTAGGACCTGGGATCTGCTTTAATTTGAGTTATAACTTGTGTATGTTGTATAACCACAGAAACACTGATAGCCTTTCCTTCTTCTCATGGTCCTCCTGAGAAGCAGAAAGATTCACCCCCAATGAACAGGAAGGATGCTCCTGGAAAAATTTAGGGTAAAGATGCATGAGTGGGTTCAGAGTTGAGCAAGTGCAGATAAGTGAAGATGCAGTGATGTTCCCCCACCACGGATTAGGTCAATTCAAATGCATAAACCCAAGAGCCAGTCACTTGGCTGCTGAAGGCAAGTGTAGATATGTTGAAAACCCCTAAGCCCATGGCTGACGAATGTGCTGGTACAGATGAAAAGCAATGAGGTCACAGTCCTCAGGCTCCTGACTTTTGGGTGTTTCATGCGTAACAAGATTCCCTTTATGGTTTTGATAGTTTGCAATCACCTGCTCCCAAATATCATTCACTGAAGCACAAGAGGAAATGTGCTTCAGTAGCCGTTTCTGGTTTTGCTTAGAGAATGGTCCTATGCCATGGTGCTTGGGTCAGGATGCAGTACTTCTTGCAGCTGGGTGCTTTCAGTGCAGAGATGGAGGGAAGTCTTGTGCCAGGAACACATATCTTTAGACATGGGCAGGGCTGAGGGAAGGAAAGGGTGTGTGGCTAGAGTTGCCCTTAGACCTAGGTAAGCCAAGTTTTCTTATATCCCTTACCTCTCCTTTCAGCCCGAAGATAGTTAATTTCACACTGTGGAGGTCAAGATGAAGTGGTTGTAAGTAAGGAGACATGATGTTAGCCTCAGTGCTTATTCCTTTTTCAACTAGAAGGAGTCTGGGCGTTGGGTAGCCCAAGTGCTCTCAGGAGGACTCTTCAAATGACTCTTCATGTATCTCCAGAACAGCTTGCTAGATAAGAAATGCTGCAATTCTGCTGCAGTACTTTTGCCACCAGCCCCTTTCTCTGCTCATTAATTAATTAACTATCTTTTTTCTTTTGCTTTCTTTCCCTCATTCATTTTCAGCAGTTGCAGCAGCAGTCACATTTGCCTCGGCAGCATCTGCAGCAGCAGCGGAGCCCCTACCCACTGCAACAGGTCAATCAGTTTCAAGGTAAAAGTCAAATTCTTTTTCTATATTGAACCAACTATAGCAGGCATGTTCATGCATTTTGCGAAGACCAGGGTTTAAGGAGTGTGCTGGAAAGTCAGGCTGCTCCACACTTGCACATGCTTCATATTTTAGCAAAGAGCAATGCCCAGGTTTGCATATTTAGTTAAGTTTCTAATTTCCTTTCTGCTTTTCTCAACAAAAGCTGCTTTTTTTTTATTTGACATTTGTTTTGCCTCTTCGACACCTGGATTCTGTGGATTTATCTTGTTTGTCTCCACCCTCATTATGCCTTTTCTTTAGCTAGTGTGTCTCACTGTATCTTCTTTTAACTCCTCTTCATTCCCCACTTTATTTAACTTGATGACCAGGGAATTTCAGAGAGGTCATCTTTGTCTGGAGAAGTGTCTGATAAATGTCAAGTGTGGGAAACAGTGAAATCTCTGAGATGAAAATGGAGATCTTTTAATGTTCTCAAAAAAGCAAGTATTATTTCAGTGTCCTTACAGATAACTGAAGATTGCAAGACAATCATTTTGGCTTAGGAAAAGAAGTTAATTCTGGGCTTTTTGTGTGTGAAGCATCAGCTGAATGTCTTCACTAATCACGGATTCTAAATAGACATGAAACGAACATGCACTTGTGCTGTATATATTCATGATAGTGTCAGGAGAAAACAAGGGACCCAAGCACATTGCAGTTCTCATACCCTGGAAGTGAACACGCAGCCGGATCTTCTGCTGGTCTGTATCAGGGTGGCTCCTTCCCTAATCGCCTGCTTATTCTTCATAGAATGTCCTGAGCTGGAAGGGACCCACAAGGATCATCGAGGCAAACTCCTGTCCCTGCACAACATTCACACCGTGTATCTGAGGGCATTAGCCAAATGCCTCTTAAATATTGTCAGGCTTAGTGCCATGACCGCTTTCCTGGGGAGGCTGCTCCAGGGCTCCATCACCCTCTGGGTCTTATCTCTAGCAGCATAAATTCTATATGAAATAAATTTTTTCCTTACAATTCATTTGCAAAATCAAAATATATGCATGTGCACTGCTGTGAGACACACATGTAAAATCTTTCTACATTAACGCTTTTTTGATACCCTGCCTTCACATGTATTATTTAAAAGAAATGCAGTAGAGAGTTGAGGTTAATGTGACAGAGCAAGGAATTAATTTTCATAAATGGGCTAATTTAAATATAAATATTTCACCATTTTTCCTATTTAGTCACAAGAATGTAATCAAGTGCAGTAGATTGTGTGTGAGACCAGAAGGTGGCCTAAAATCTTAAAATCTGTTGCATATCTCTTTTAACTATTTTTTGTCTGAAATCTTGCCTCCTATGCCAAGCACGGTAGTTCACAAAAGTAGTATGTGAACCATTTTCTAGTAATGATTCCTTTGGAGGTTTTTAACTGCTGTTTCCAATTGAAAAATAGCCAAAGGTGCATTAAGTTTTGTCATTGTCTGTACACTTAAACGCTTGCTGGAATCACAGCAAAAAGAAACAGCTTCTCATCAAGGAAGAAGGGGTAAACTAAATAAAGAAAATTTGAGTACAGCTAGTGCCAGTCATTAAGAAAACAATGTAATTGATAGTATAGGTATAGTAGAAGCTGCCACTACATTTACCCTGTGCAAGTGAGATCCAGATGGTCTCCCTTCATGCTACAAAATGTTTCGTTTACCTACGTGGTGGAGAGCTGAGCTAAAAGCATCCTCCAGAAGGTTATCTTGCTGCAGCAAAAAGGAAATGTAGCCATCCTCTGCATCATGTGTGTAAAACTACAGGGCTGACACTTTCTTTATTCATTGCCATCGTGGACACCAAGCCACCATAAATAACAGGGCTTAGTATTCTTTATTCTCTATGGATGTTCAGGTATGTCGTCTGCCACTGGGGAACAACACGTAGGGGCTGATATAAGAACATTCAGATTTTGTTGTGCAGTTTATGACTCTTCAAGCAAGAGTTTCACCTGCAAAGTATTTAATTTAATTCGGTGTGGGAGTAACTCAAACCCACATGAACCCATGCCATAATCAGAGCAGCAGTAATTGTTTTTTAACAAAGATAGTAAATACAGAAGCATATTGGCTTCCCAGAAATCGATAGCTCCCCCTTTACCCCTCCTGAAATGAAGACACAAGTGTGGCTCAGTTAATCTGCCACGGTGTGGAATTTAACAAGGTTAGGATTTTCTGGTTTCCCATCAATGGCCTAAGGTGGAATAAAATGTGCTTATAATATCGATTCACTAATACACTTTCCCTGCTTTAAATGTCCACAAAAACAATTTTTCTTCTTTCCATGGACTTAATCAGTAACAATGATATAGAAAATCCATTCATTTATGCCTCCTGAGCTATTAAAAAATTGATTGGCCTTCTGAGCCTGACATTTCCATTTTCAAGGCTTACTTTTGAAAGACAATGGAGATATTTAAAAAGGAGCTGCAAATGGTAAACTGAAGTTCAGTTGCTTTGTTGCCACTGAAGAAGGCCAGTGGAAGCTTTCTCATTTGCTTGCTAGAAGCTGAATTAAGCTCAGCTGAAGAAGATAAGAGCTACTGAATCACAGTGCGTATGCAACTTTGAAGTTAGGAGGAGGGTGCCCATTGTCACTGATCCTGGGGAAAAAAATACACACAAAAAGAAAGACTTGCATTTGCTTTTGAAAGGGGACTTAGGTTTCCAAGTCATTTTGAAAAAAATTCCGTTTCTGGTCCCAGTGTAGTAAGAGAAAGGCAGGCCTATTTTAGCTCTGCAGCTCCTGTGGTTGCGTAGCTTAGCTACCTGAGTCAGTTATTATCAGGGAGGCAACCATGGCTGTAATCATGCATCACGCATGCAATCACGTCGCTTCAATTCTTCAAGAATCTGAAGCCATGAATCCCTTTGGGTAGACCTCCCGAAACTGTCATAATTGAGAATTACTTAGTAAATCATTGGCCTTTTAACCTTGCAAACCTCATTTTAGGGCTTATGGGAAATTAGGCTGCTCCTCTGCATCACTGGTATTCTCTGCTGAGCAGCATCCTGCTTCACAAATTGAATGGACAACATGATCAGCGACTCCCGTTTAGGGTAGCACTTGAGCAGTATTGACTCTCACTTTCCAGGAGAAGGGACTTGGCAGGTCAGGAAAAAGGCTACAACCAGAGTGAAGTGGGGAATGCATCATCTCTGAAATGCAGCTAACTTTAGGTAGCAAGCACATGTCCCAAGGATGAATAACCTTGCTGACCTTCAAGTGAAACAATCATTTATTCGCTCTGAAAGCACAGCAATCTGAAATCCTACTGTGATGCAGAAGAGTCCTCTTATGAAAAGATGTGTTAATTAAGATTTACAGGGTTGTGTTCTTCTCTTACCTCTCTCCCTTTTTGGTCTAGGTTCTCCCCAGGATATAGCAGCTGTGAGAAACCAAGCGGCTCTCCAGAGCATGAGGACATCCCGAATGATGGCCCAGAACGCGAGCATGATGGCAATGGTTTCGTCCCAGAACCCAAGCACGCTGCCCACAACCGCAGGCCAGTCAGACATGGGCATGACTCCTTACAGCAACACCTCTTCCAGCCAGCCGGGAATGTACAGTATGAGCACAGGGATGAGCCAAATGTTGCAGCACCCAAACCAAAGTGGCATGAACATGGCACATAACGCAGGCCAGGGAACGAGGCAGCCTGCCTCTGGACAAGCGGTGGGAATGGTCAGCAGTTTTGGTCAGAACATGCTGGTAAACTCTGCTCTTCCTCAGCATCAGCATCAGATGAAAGGACCTGTGGGCCAGGTCTTGTCCAGGCCACAAGCACCACGACTTCAAAACCTGATGGGGGCGGTCCCTCAAGGAACACAAAACTGGCAGCAGAGAGGCTTACCTGGTATACCTGGGAGGACTAGCAGTGAAATGGGGCCCTTCAATAATGGCACAACGTACCCAATGCAGTCTGGGCAGCCGCGGCTGTCCAAGCAACATTTCCCACAGGGGCTTAACCAGACAGTTGTGGACTCGAGTGGCACAGTAAGAGCCCTGAACCCAGGGATGGGAAGGCAGTTGCTGCAACCACTACCTGGGCAACAAGGAGCCAGCCAGGCCAGGTCGATGGTAATGTCTGCAATAAGCCAAGGGGTCCCCACGATGTCAGGCTTTAATCAGCCTCCAACGCAGCAAATACCAGGTGGTAACTTTGCTCAGAGCAGCCAAGGCCAGGCCTACGAGAGGAATCCCACTCAGGACATATCTTACAACTACAGTAATGAAGGAGCAGGGGGGTCATTCTCCAATTTAGCAGAGGGCGCAGACCTTGTGGACTCCATCATTAAGAGCGGACCAGGGGATGAGTGGATACAAGAACTTGATGAGTTGTTTGGAAACCCCCAATGAGTGGGCTTGTATAGTCTGGAGCTTTGGTTGTTACGTTTGCAAAAAGAAAAGAGAGAGTTGGATGTTCTCCCCATCTTTGGATTGTTGGGTTTTTTGTTTGAATTGGTTTGGGGTTATTTTGTTTCCTTTTGTTTTTAATCGTGCAAATTGAGCTGATCTGTAGCCAGCTTTGGAAGATTCAGGGGACGATGAAAACATCGGCATCCCAAGACTTCCACCAAGTGATCTCCGTTGCATGGCAGCACCCACTCTGTGCGTGAGTGGGGCAGGATGGGGAAACTGGAAAAGTCAGGTGGTGCCTCTGGTCAGGAAATTTTAATCTTTCCCCACTGAAATGAGGCTTCATTGCACAGTGTTACAAGGTGGTCTCGATATCTCCCACCTCATGTAATTGTAAACACTGCAGCTTTCAGGGGAGCAGATGAAAACAGACAGGAGCAAAGCTTAAATATGTCCATGGGCGATTGCACAGGCCCTGGTCAGAAATGGGCTTGATCCTGGATGTAAGAAAGTCTCAGTGAGCCACGGCCAGGCCTGCAGGGCCGGCTCTGGGCTGTCACCACGGAACGTGCAGCACACATATAACAAACCTAAGCAAGCACAGGGAGGTCACCATTTTCACTGCAGAGGGATCAATATCCAATAGAAGTGGAGACCATAAGTTTGGCATAAGAGGACAGTTTGATCACGGGACTGCTGCTGGAAAAGGCTTAGGTGGGTGGGTTAACATAATGAGCTGTTTGGTCCCCTTGGGACTTGTGATAGCGCTTCCCCGCCAGAGCACTTTGGCAGGTATCTGCTGCCTGGGCGTGCAGAACAGCAGCAAAGACATCAGCATAGGTCCTAAGTGGGTCCTTCTCCCTCCTCCCTCCCCAGTATGTTTTCAGTTCGCTCCTTCCCTTCCTCAGTGTAAGGTAAGGCGAGGTGGCTGCACTTCTTCTCAGATGAGCGACAACTGCCACAAACGGATGGGCAGGAAAGCAGAAAACAGGCATGAGAAAGGGAGAGTTTGAATGAGCACAGAACGAGTTTCTCCTCTCCTCTTGAAAAGTGCAAAATAGTGTTACCCTGGAGTGACTGGGCGCTCAATGTGGTGTCATGTGCAACCTGATCTTCACTTTTAAACAGATATTTGATCTAATATCTCTGGTTTGCTGGAATAAAATTCATTGTGTTATTTGAAGATCAGGAACCAGAGAAGAACTACTGTAAAGATAATTTGTGAATGGGAAAAATAATTGATGAAGTTATTACAAACATTGGGGTTTGCCCAAATAAGCTTTTAGGTAATACTGACCAATTACCATCTCTGCTATGTGGATCGGTCCTGAGCCGCAGTGTGATGAAGTTGTGATATATCTTGCACAATACTGAGATGCCAGCCATTTTCAAAGTCTAAAGCACTGGTTTCCAGACTGCAGTCTGTGGCTGAGGATAAGCTGTCTGCTAAAACCTATTCACCTTTTTAGGTTAGCTATCAATCCAGCTTGCCCTGACTGCTAAATTTTTTTTAAATGATCTAGTTGCATCTCTTTTTAGCTAAAATCCAGCGCAAGGACCTATTCCAGTTCCTACTGAAGATGATAGTTGCCTGTCCTCTGCTTGAGCAGGAGCCAGGTTGGGCCCTAATTCAGTGACAGAGAGCACCAGCCATTGTGGGTAAGTAGCTCTAGGTTGCAGTAGCCTGAGCAGAAGGGATGGGCAAACAGTGAGAAATGGTACTCTGAAGGGACGAGGGCGTTGTGCACATGTGTGCGTCTGTGTGAGCGTGTGGGCAAGGGAGCAACACGCTGGTGTAGCCCATACCTGCCCTGCCCGGTTTGACAGAGGTGCACTGGGGCAAGGAAGCAGCGAGTGCACTGTGCTGGGGATAGCACGGCATCTGCTTCTCGGATGCGAGTGGCCAAGGGTCAGCTGCCAACACAGAGCTGGGAAATGAGGGTATGGAAATACACAACCACCACGTGGCGGCCAGGTGCAAATCCCTGTGCATGGGGGAGATACAGGCTTTGGTGAAAAAACGGTGAAGAAGACTGAGTCTCTGTTGTCTTCGTAAAGCTTCCTCCAAATACTCCGTACTGGGACCAAGTACTAGAGAGGTAGATTTTAATAGACTCGGGTTGTTTTTTTTCTTTTCTTACTATGGTGCTGATGTATATGTAATGTTAAAAAAAATTATTTGTAAATATGTTTTTACAATTCTACAGATATCACTGGGTCTACTATCTGTAAAATATATACATATAAATATATATATATATACTGTTTGTTTAAAATAGAGTATTTTTATTTCATTCCTTAACTCATCCTTACTGCAGTGATATTGCACTTCAGATGACGTCTATTTACTAATTTGTACTGTATCCTTGACAGCAACTTGCTCCATTTTATTCAGATTTTTCTAGTTTTCTGTTTTTACTTTGTACATTAAGCATTGCTTATTTCCTTTTAAGATGTGTACAGAGCTCTGAAAATGTAGGAAAAGACCTGATGTTAACATACCACTTTTAAAGAAAACAAAACAAAACAAAAACAAAAACCCACACACAAATAAAAGATGATTATCTGAGTCATATACGAGGCTGGTTTATAGGATTATCTCTCACTCTACTCCTGCGCCTCCTCAGCGGATCATCTTCCAGGTGGAGGAGGGAAGGTGGGCCTGGTTTCAGCCATGGGGTTTCTGCATGGCCAACTCACTGCACCCTGCGGAGCTGCCCTTGTCCACACGAATTCAGGGCATTACAGGCAGGGTATAGACAGTACCAAGGTATCTCTTGCCCCAGGCTTGTTCAGCAGTTGATAAAGCCCCTGCATCCTGGTTAGCCCCACCAGGCACACCTGGACAGCTCCTGATGCATCAGCAGAGCCCCAGGTTGCTATGATGAGCTGCTGGGTGGGGAGAGCTTCAGCAAGTGTCTGCCTTGCTTTGGGGCCATGGTGCCCAAACCTATAAAAACTGTGTGTGCCCTGAGGTGAGGGCTGCACTCAGGCAGTTGCTACAGGGGAGATGGTCCATTATTCAGCCCATTAGAGGCTGCAGCTCCAAATTTTTGTGTTTATTCCATGTAGGGAGCAAAAGCAGGAAAAAGCTTTTGGGGGAGAACACAAGGTGGAGAGCCCAGGATGTAGGAGTCCTGTGGCTGAGATCTGAGAAGGCGAGGTGGGACAGAAGAAGGGAGATGTAGTGTTGGACATAGAAGTTGGCAAGAAGGCATGGGGAAACTGGGGAAGTGTGAAGGTGCATGCATAGAGTAGCTCCCAATCACCCACTGCTACAGTGAGACCTGTATTGTCAGAAAGCTTTTGACATGTAGACTTGCTGAATTTATATGACTTGTTCAAGATAAACATGCTAGGAAGCCTTCAAAGCTTGACACTGATTCATCCATGTTTCCAGCCTGCTGGGGAGTTGGGAGAGATCAGACACTGGACCTCTGTTTGCACAGCTTGCTGTTCAGGATATCAACGTGGCTTGGCTCCATGTACAATCTTTAAGGTGAGGTTCCCTTTCTCACCTCAATGCCAGTCCTTAAATTTCTGAGTATAGATAATGGCAGCACAGAGGAGGAGACTGATCCCTATCAGAACTCCTTGCCAAGAGTTACTTCTCAGCATGTGCTGGCAGAGGGTTTCCTGAGAAAAGATGCTTTCAGCAAGAGGTTCCTAGGTACTGACTGACTTTGAAGCTGCAGCAGGGACCATCGTCATTTCTGATTGTGACCAGTAGATGAAAATTTACAGCTGCTCACAATGTACGCTGAATGTGCAGCCTAATACTTGACTCCTCGATCAGCAGGCACGAAGTGGTGTGGTTCTCACTAGAGTTAAACTACATACTGACACTGACAGCATCCATCTGTTATAGGTGTATTTTGTTTTGAATTACAGATGAGTCACCTTTTAACACTTTTTGATCATAGACATCCTGTCCTAGCCTACTGGAGAAAAAGCAGTGACTCAGAAGACAGGTGGCATCCTCAACTCCAGGCCTATTTCTGCCCTCTCGTTAGCTGCTACACCTCCTAAAATGTTAGGTTCATGTTTATCCCCTCGCACTCTGGCTTTGTGCTGCTGGATGATGCTTTGCAGCTTCCCATCTGCAGTTTTTTGGCATGCAAAATTGTCCCTTGGTGATAGTAGTTTATTCCTTTCTGTGGAATGGAATAGAGTGGAAGAGAGAAGATGGGGTATAGGAAACTACCATCAGACCACTACAACAGGCAAGCATGGAATGGAATAATTTCAGAGGCAAAGACCTCTTGGCACGCAGTTAGCAACCTTTGGGCCTCCTCTAGTGTGTATTTCAAGCCTGTTACCTAGTTTGGAGCTTTGTCTTGGTTTTCAATCTTGTTGGCAGCACTTTCTGCAGCCTGTGACTGTCTGAAGGCGTCACTGACAGGTGGGTAGGTGGATTTTCTGTCTTTCAGCCCACAGAAGGAAAGTTAGTTGAAGAACTTCCAGTGATTTCTGCGGTTGTTAAATCTGGCCCTGTTGGACTTTCTCCCTAGAGTCAAGTGCCAGAGAGTTGCCCTTTCCACAGCTGTGTCAGCTCAAGCCTTTCACCGTCATGATCTGTCCTTCTCCCCTTGGCAGCCTTTATCAGACCCAAGTCTTGCACCTTTGTATTTGTTTCATTTTATTGTTTCAAATGACATTTCAGCCTTTGCCACCTGCAGGTGCAAAGCTGTGTCTTTTAATCCCAAGCTAATGTCTGCATGTGTGTCCGCATTTTTCATATGAAAGGTTATTATGAACATGATCCAACACTCAATTGTTTTGTGGTCAGGTTATCAACCTCAGTACAATTTTGGAAAGACCATAGGCTTGTTCATCATATAGACCTGGCTGAACACCACTATAAATGTGCAGTATTTTTGGCCAAATCTTGTGTATGGCAAGGAACCATAGGAAAGAGGCGGACAGACTTTTTAGTAAGGCCTGTTATGACGGGACAAGTAAAAATGGTTTTAAACTAAAGGAGGATGGATTTAGACTGGATATAAGGAAAAACTCTTTTACAATAGGAGTAGTGGAACACTGGCACAGGTTGCCCAGGGAGGTAATGAAGGCCCCATCCCTGGAAACATTCAAGGTCAGGTTGGATGGGCCTCTGAGCAACCTGATATAGTTAAAAACATCCCTGCTTCTGCAGGGGGGTTGGACTAGATGACCTGTAAATGTCCCTTCCAACCTAAACCATTCTGTGATTCTGTGACAAGGAAAATTTCTGCCTGCTGGCCCTAGCATGAGTATATTCAGCATTGCCTGAATAATTTGAATTATAAGGAGTTATGAAAATAGGCATGGCCTTGCTTCTCTGTTCATCTACATAGTTTAAATTGATCATCATCATACTTTGAGCTGACAGTGATAAGCCATGAATTTTCCCCCCTCTTAGCAGTAAACTGTTTTCATAGTCTGTTTGCTTTTCGCTGTTATTTTATCATTCCCAAGGCTGTGGCCGTGCTGGGATATTTGTTTGGTCTTTCCCACACCCCAGCCATCTGTGCCTCCATGGGAGACAATGCTCAACAACCCAATCGTTGAGCAAGCATCTGTGCCTTCTTTTTGTCTGGGCTGGTTCTCCCTCTCACAAGTGCCACGTTGTGGGTTCAGCCTGTCTTCCACAGGCTTTGTGTGAGGACTGGGATCTGCCTACAGGAGGGTCCCACTTCTACGAAAGAGCATTTGAGCATGTGTTGAACTGCGTACCCGTGTACAAAATCAGAAGGCCTTCAACAAAATGGAGGGTCAAGTGCAGCTTTGTTTTCCTGAAGCAAGCAGTGTTTCCATATATGCTCAAACAGCCTCCTGCAGTGGGATTTGATATACTGGGAAAACTGTGACCTTGCCGCAGCATATCACGTCGAAGCATGTTTTTATGTTTGGGCAGAACAGGTGGCTCTGCTGGGGGAAATGAAGAGGAGTTGAAGGAAGACTGTAGAGGCACTGGCAAAGCTGAAGGACATCGGGTAAGATGGGCTGGTGCTTGCAGTGCCAGTTGCAACTAGATTACTTAGTGAATTAATGGGTTTGGGTTTATGTAATTTGTTCAGGGTTTACAATACTGTACAGGAAAGCAGAATATTTAATTGCAAATGCAGATGAGACATGACATTCTGTCTGACTGACTCTTTTTCAAGAGTGTAGGGAAAGGAGAAAGTGTAAACAGATCAGGAAAAACATGCATTTTGCATTGCAATGAGCCGTTATTAAAGAGTTCTGATGCTTTATTCACATGCAACTTATAATCTTTTTGATGTTCAGGGAAAATATCCACATTATTTATTTTTTTTTTAAAAACTTCAGAACAATTTATGTAGTTTCTTCATAATGCTGAAGTCCAGGTACTCATCCAGAAAGCTGTTAACAACCCCAGCTGCACCCAGGGTTAGCAAGCAGGCTAGAATTATCACATTCAAATAAAACCCTGTTAACCTAGAAGCGGGAAGCAGAAAAATACTGTTACGAGATGTATGTGGTATGTTTTGCAGTAGAACTGCTTGACCACACCAGTTATAAAGAGGTGTATAGAATTAGAAACGGTCATCGCTGGGGTGTTTTGGTAGTAAACCATTCCTGCATTTCCTTTTGCTAGGGAGAAGAGAGATTCCTAATATCTTCTCTATGGAAGAACTTGCCCTCAGTGTTTCTAAGTATTCTTGTGGAAGTTTGGAACTTGTTCCAAGGTGAAGCTACCTCATCCCGTGGCCCAAAGACCCATAGGTAAAACCACAGATAAACGTGAGCACAAATGTGGGAGAGAAGCCTTAGGAACTGAAGGAGAGGTGTTCCTGTCTGTTACACCCACATCTGTTGGTCGGGCACTCTCCACTGAGCTGGGAGGTCTGCTACTGGTTATCACCTTGACTTGGAAGTGGATTTCTGGATGCGAAATGAAGAGCGTTGATACTAAAAAATCAGTGATTAGAGTACTTGCTAGGGATGGGAGAGGATCAGGTTATTATACTTGTACAAAGTGATAGCTCCCACTGAAGAGGCTGGGAGAGCCCTTCAGCTCTGAGACACAGAGCTGGCTTTGTGGGTGCATGTGAGAAGCGAGCTTCACTTCCACATGTGCTCTCCTGGAGCTGTTCTCAGTTGCCTTGGTGTGGACTCTGGTCTGATAGGCATATCCTGGGAGTTGCTGCTGGGTTGATTTCTGCAAACAAGAGGTCTCTTTGGAGAATTCCATCGTGTTAGCATTGGAGAGAGGTCTGAGGAGCTTATCAGCCTTCCATTTACAGCTAGCTATCCCCGTACCCACAGAGGCTGAGGAGGTTTTGGTGCTTGGGCACCACCTGGACTGCGGGGAGCCTGAGAATTTCCCTTGTGCCTAAACACTTGATACAAGTAGCCCTTCTGGACGTGCCACATCTAGACTCGGATTTGGAGTAGTGAAGCATGAGATTTGTCAGTTTCAGGAGCACATGAAAAGTCTTTAGCTTAGCTCTTCAAGTACCTGCCAGAGCCTGCTGGAGGAAGGGCAGAGGATACAGCTCACTTGCAAAGGCCTCTACAGCACAGAAACTGAGTAGAAGGTGCATTTTCCTATAGTGTTCTTAAAAAATCCAGCCTTGGCAAACCTGAACTGCAGTTCATGTAGCGAAGGACACTAATATGTGCCATCACCAGCTCTTTGAGCATGTGGACCTGGGTTGTAACTAGCACAGCTGTAGCTAGTGATTACAGTTGAGAATCAGCGTGAAGACTAATTACTTCCTGGCTGCTAGGGCTGCCTGAGGCTTGTTTTATGTTTTGGGGCTGGGTTCCCCATGATTGACTGGCGTTGACCTGTTGCTGGCTGAGGTGCCTGCTGGAGGTGAGCACTAGCCAGACCTTGTCGGCAAAGCCATAGTCTAGGGCTGCCAGCCTGACTCTCAGTACCCTCTGTTCCATGCAAAGCCACTACAGTCTTACCAGAATTTAAAGTTCTGTCTAATAGAGTGAAAACAGCCACTGCTCTTAGGCTTGCTTGAGAAGCTGAAACTATTTTGGTCTAAGAGAACTGAAGTAAAGGAAGTCCTTAAGTAAAGGACTTTTTGGTTTGTTGATTAAAGACCAGGCCTTTAAGCTCTGCTTGTTCATTCGTTTAGAATTTTGCTCCCCGAACTTCCTTAATAGTTGCTAGTCTTCCAGTTAGTGGTCATTGCATCATTTGAATTATTGCATCTCTTACTGGAAAATATAAAATTATCTCCATATATTTGCTCTGGAATACATAGCCTCTCCCTTCTCTTAAGCAACAGCTCTTCCAAAGAGGGTAAAAGATTAGTGGGGACTGGTAATATCAGTACACAGGTTATGGAAAATAGCCCTGTAGCAGTCTTTTGCTGCTGCAGGATTATTCACTACAAAATAGTCTGATCATATTGTATTTTCTTCTAGAAATACACAGCCCAGGTCTTTTAGTATAATCATAAGCATATACTGTGTTATTTGCTTTTAATGACTGCTATGTGTGCTGGAAGAAGAGCCTTAGGTCAGGACACAGTGCAGTGGCTTCAGTGAAATAAGAAATAAACTGTGTGTCTGAGTGTTTATAATGGAGGGGTGTTTTGCCGGTGTGTGTGTTTGTGGAAGCAGGATTCATGTTACGAGATGATGTGTACTTAACATTCATTAACATATGCTTATCTGAAGCTGTGTTCTTTTATCTGTTTGGTGAAAGTTCATCAGCCTACAAGGTCAGATTTGCTCGCTTCCTTTAGTGCATTTTGTATGGCTGGAGTAAAGGTCTAATGTGACAAACTGAGGAAACATGAAAATAGCAGACAGGTAGGCATTGTGCAAGCCTTGCCTGCGCAGTCTCCCATCCCACAGCAGTCCTGAGCTGCAAAACTATGCTGCTAATTTCAGACCTTTTCTAGTCTGGTTGCCAATACACTAAGTACAAAGCAGGCATCCACAAGGTGAGCATCGAACCTTTTCTCTCTCGTGACCTGTAGCACTTGCTTGTCTTAACCTAGGCTTCTGCTGTAGGAGCCAGCCCTCTTCCCTGAGGGTTTCCGCTTCAGACCTCTTGCTGACAGTTTACACGTGTTGCATTCAATTACAGTCACTTTTCACTGCCAGTCCTTGGCTCACAGCCCAGCTTCAGACCGCAGCCTGGAGCGTTTAACCTGCATTCAGTTGGTAACTCCTTACCTTCCTTTCACAGACTGTACGTAACCATGGAAGTACTTGTAGCGGGCGAACACATACAACACACCCAGAAACGAAGCTAATTCTAAGAAAGAAAAGATTTAAGGGGAGGGGGAACAGTTAGAAAACTAAAAAATGAGGATCATAAACAGTCAGACACTATTGTTTTGTTTTCTAGTTGCATAGTTCTGGGGATTGTCATAGCTACCCATACCCAGAGAAGTTAATTTGGGAAAGAAGCATTCCAAAGAGTCATAAGTATTCTTAAACATTCACTAAAGGAGGCTCTTGATATGGGTTTATGGATGGGGTGAGCATAGGACTGTCAAAAAAATTAAAATAAATCCAAAAGCATTCCTTGAAAAGGAAATATCAAGAACTGACAGGAATCTGCAGCTCTCCCAGTTTGGTGGTTATTCCAGACAGGATGGTGGTTGGAGTACTGTGGCTTGACCCAGCCATTTTGTATTGTTATGGCAGTTCATGCTAAAGGGGAGTGTTTATTTTGGAAAGAGATCCTTATTTATGTTGTTAATAACCTACTTTGCATTTATATAGCGGCTTTTATCCAAGGACTGGAGAGAAAGCTGTAGTGAAGTTAGCTTTCTGACCTCCCTGTGGGAAGAGTATAAAGTCACCTCCATTTGATAGATGGAGCAGGGTGGGTGGGTTGGTTGTATTATCCAGGACTAAGCCGGATAATTTTGCGCTCTTTCAAACCAGGAGGGTGAGTGCTACAGGGAACAGCTTTTACTGTGTTCTGGATTAACTCGTGTAAACATACCTGTGGGAGATGCTTAGCTGAAAAAATTACTTAAAGAGAAGGTGAACATAATCCTTCCTTTCTTACGTATGACAGCACATGCCTGTGTTGCTGGTCAGGAACTGTGATTTTCCTTGATTCAAGTGTCTGTGAGCACATGTACTACCTCATGCCTGATTTGCTGACTTAAGTGATGCTACATTGGGTCTGAAGTGAAGATGGAACTCTGGCTACAAGAGGCTCGCAAAACAAAAGTACTGTCGCAAGTTCTAGCTCTGTGAAAGTTCACCCATCGCTGTTAGGAGGCATCACAGACCCACCTTGGAAAGTCCAACAGAGTGAGAGGTATGAAAGTTCTGTGGTGTCTGAGTTCAGAACGTTTGGCCAAAACACACCCCCCTGATGGGTGGCTGAAAGCACACAAGAGATTTTCCCGAGTCGCCACTGCGTACCTGAAGTACAGTATCGACAGCTGGAGATGCCGCTGTTAGGACTGTACCTCAGTGCTTTGTCGCAGAGCAAATGAGCCATAGCCCAGTGGTGGTGTCACTCGTCTGGGATGTACAATAAAACCCAAAAGTTTGCAGGCTTGGGCTCTATTTCCATCAGCCAGGAGTTCAGCCACAGGCATTGAAATTTCTGACCTGAGTCTTTTCAGGCTGCCTCCTCCCCAGGCATCATAGCTATGCTTGATGTCCTGTGAGAACTGTCCCGTACTGTGCAGATAATTGTTAGCAGGAAGCAGCTGGGAGCTGCTTCTCTGATTCACCCTGCAAAGCCATTGAACACGTGATAAACGTGCCGTGTAGCGGCTTCTTGGTTTGCAAGCCTTCCTAGAATGCTCTGCTAAGGTAGTGCAATTAAAAGAAGGGGAAAAGATGTCTACAGTCATTTACTTCCTGATAGAAGTGAAGTATTTTAAACCATTATGTTAAACTTCTCAACCCGAGACAGAAATGAAAAGTGTTTACCTTGATTAAAAAACCATCCTGCAGTCCAGAGGACAGTCAGGAATATTGGGTAAAACTCCACACAGTTTTGTCTGCAAAATAATTTGGAAGAGCATTAGTCTAGAGAGGAAAATAACTATGGGTGGGATTTTCAAGGAGAATTGGCTTTGGCCTCATTTAGTTGCCACTGGATGCTATCGAATCCAGTGGGAGCATTGTCAAGCCAGAATTAGGCTCTCTTAAAAAATTCTATTCTTTGTAACCTCAAATACAAAATATTTCAAATATTTGCCTAGTATTTAAACTTATACAAGGATCTGGATCCCAGCTACATGGAAATAAATATGGCAAACAATCCTAACCTGAGTGCCTGTGCAGCAGAAAGAGGCAGGAGTTCCAGCACATGGATGTGATGTTAATCACCTATTTCCATACATGTTAGATTATCTTATGGTGAGGACTTTATTTGTGGACATCGTCAGTTTTCCCACCAGTGTTTTGTTGGGATATCTTTTCCTAGTTGTTCTGAATGCATTTCTTCTAACAAATCAGGTGACCTATATCTCACACATTCTGCTACTATGTTCTCTAATGTATTCCATGCGTCACTATTGCTCTCCACTACAACTGCAGTTACAGCAGATGGGATTGTTTTAAATAAATACAAATACTTTTGCACAAGGTCATTAGCTAATCGGAAACTGAAGCCCTTTAGGAAAACACTGTCTTCTTAGGCAGGCTATTCCACCATTATCCATTGTGAAGACAGAGGTTTTCTGCACTCGTCTTCCTTGTGTTTGGTGTTAGCCGCAGACCAAGAACTGCCAGCTTGCTAGATCCAAAACATCTGAATTCCCTAAGTTACAGTCAATGAGCTCTCAGACTCTGCTTAAGTTTAGGTAATCTGATTGCCTGCTTTGATCAGAATTCGAGCAGTGACTATTTTAAATGAGATAAACTTACCCCATTACCATGAAAATAATAGCCCAACCATTTGAAAGTGATCTGTTCGTTATTTTTCCTTTTTTTTTTTGAGAAAAAGGTGAAAAATAAAGTAATGTTTTAAGATAATGTTCTTCCTTCTCTTCTGAACTGAATTGTTATTCATTGCCACCATCTCAATGATCTCTGGACTTACTGTGCACGAAAAGTCCTGTCAAATTCTGGAGCTCCACTGACAGCTGGCGGCATGACCTTGTGCTTCATTCTTGATTTCCCCACCAGCCACGCAAAATGAACTGTAAGCAAAAGTAAGGGCTCGTGAATTACACAGTTCCTTGGCTCAATTTCACCCCTAACATGTCAGTAATCTTTATTTTAAAGATCATTACTCTTCAGCTCTTTCCATTTTGTTTGGTGGAAAGAGACCAATATTAGATAAACTATACCAGGTTTTTCCCACAAAAGTTTAGATCTTATCTTCAAGAGTGACTTACTGATGATGAGGGGGGAAACTGCTCTTTCAGAAATACATTCATTCTCTTTTTGTATTTGCTACACTAGCTAGGACTTAAATATCCTTCTGCCTCCTCTGAATCCTAGAACTGCAGAGTCCAGGAGCAGTGTAGTCATGCTACAGCGGCAGTGTGCTGCCTTAGCAGCATCCCAGCAACCAAATTGCCCTGGTGGAGGTCACTTCCCTACGCATTTGAATAGCATATGGTCATTTTGATTTAGTCATGCTTCAGAGTATGGGGCAGCACAGCAGTCTTTGGAAACAAACTGGTAGCCACCTTTTCCAAATTCTTTACCCATATTTTGTAATGTACTTTCCATTGAAATTCAGCATGTTGGAAAGAGCAGAGATGCAGCTGGGGAGGCAGCCTGTTCTCTGCTCTCTGCCTCATCTGCTGGAGAGCTCCGAGAGGTCGGAAGGGATCTTTAAGATCATCCAGTTCCAACCCCCTGCCATGGGCAAGGACACCTCCCGCCAGCCCAGGCTGCTCAAGGTCTCATCCAACCTGGCCTTGAACACCTCCAGGGAGGGGGCAGCCACAGCTTTCCTGGGCAACCTGGGCCAGTGTCCTCTTTCTAGGATCACTTTTGATATGTATTTGTATATCTCATTTTACTGATGTCCTCACTGCAGAAATCTCCCACTAAAAGTTGAACAGAGGTTCATAAGGACAAAAGGCAGCAGTTTTCTGTATGGAACAGAGCATCTCTCTGACTTCAGAGCTTGCTGGGTACCTGAAGTTATTCTTCTGGTTGTGTCACAGCTACCCTGTATGAGAAGCTCACTACTTTGTAACCAAACTCTACCTGGATCCATAACTCAGACACTCACCCAAGTTCACAAAAAAGGCTTGTGTAAGGGGGAAGCCTAGAGCATGACTTCTCTACTCCCTTTTGGGAGCAGTGGCATTAAAATAAGGCTAGAGATATTAGTGGTGTTTCTCTGTGCACCTTTTTTGTCTTAGCCTTGTGGTGAAAGCCTTTTCCCAAAAAAGCATTTTCCCATCTGTCTTCTCCCCATATGAGTAATTATGGGGTTTGTTCAAGTGGGCTCTTAACCTTTCCCTCCAAAGACAAGTCAGAGCATCTCAGATATCTCTCTGTAAGGCAGGTTTACAGGACCTTTCACTGTATTTACATACAAGATCTCCGCTCCCACCCACACATCTCTTGTCATGCCTGGTGATTCATCTGTTATTTGCCACCTTGTGGCCCTTTCAGAAGGGGAGATAGTGTGGAGAGGGTGTAGGGAATGCACTTCAGGGAGCCTGAAACTTGTGAAAGCACAAGAATTACCTCTGAGAAATATTTTCACCTAAAACTTAACTGAAAGTTGTTTTTTAACTTCTGTTGCACTCAATATGTTCCAATTTTTTATGACAAATACTACATGCAGGCAAACCCTGCCTGGTTTATCAGCCAAAGTGGTAGGTGAGCCATAGTGGTTTATGCAATGGCATTTTTAGCCAGCAGTGCGTTCCTCATTTTCAGACCTCACTGAGCCATTCTATGCTTACAACCAGTCTAGGACCATTTTTTTTCTACTGAGGAACTAAGGTGAGCCAAGGCAGCTCACTGCATCCAAATCAGATGAAAAGAAAAAGCCTTGAGTGGGTGCTGATCAAAATAAACAGGGGGAAATAAGATGGTTAAGGCACTGTAAGGGCCAAATCATTCTTGGTTTTGCACTACAATTCAGCAAAGAAAATCATCGAGGCCATGGTATAACCCTGCCTCAGCTGTAACACGATTTGCCCTTGGTATTGCTTGGTCAGTAAAAATCTGAGAGGCAGAGATTTGCCATGGCGAGCTGTGGCTAACGTTATGCGAAAACAGGTCGTGATAGTACAATAGTATGGCTGAGCGTCGTAAAAGCCACTTCTTTAGTGCTTTCCACTGTGATTGATGGAAACTTTGCTTCAAGTAGGGACAAGTGGGCTTCTATACGCCACTTAATGGGTGGTCATGTCTGTCACCTTAAAAGAAAAGGTGAGCCCAGAGTGCAGAACAAGACAGATGCCAACTAGGGACTCAAAAAGAGCTCAGAAGAGGAATAATTGCTGTATTTTTTTGTTAACTGCATAGGACTTGCCTTTTAGTTCCTTTCTGGTGAATGGAAAGCAGCAATGAAACTCCAAATTAAAGTTTTGTGATTATGGTTTAAAGTAAATACTGAAGCAATGGGAGAGCTCTTCTGCCCCACCCACTGGAGGTGCTGCCTTGAGGACTCCAGAAAGCATTGCAACACGAGTAAGTAAAGATTTTCATAGCCTTTTCTTCCCCCTGTGTCAAGTTGTTCAGCTCTAGCAGGCTAAATTACATGACTGAGGTAGTTACAAAGTACGCTTGATTTGCCTTTGTTTGATTTTTTTTTCATCTTCAGGTGACATTTATGGTTACTGAGTTAATATCTTTACTCTGAAAACATAGGACAAAGCAGGCTTTCAAGGAACATTACTCTCGAACACTTTATAAATGTTAAAAAGCATATAGAGAAGCTGCTACCTGTATCACAGTATATGAGAGTGCCTGTTAATTTGCATGGCCTGGCCTAACAACCTTTACAAAAATATTCAAATGCCTTGCTGGGTCCTGGAATTACTACTTCAGAGACATGCTTCAAAACAGAGGAGTAGTGGGACTCCTGTTTTCCCTGTTCTCCCTGTTCTCTCCTATATCAATGACTGGGATTCATTCCATCCTCTCATTGAATTCCCTTGTTTTTCCATGAGTCTACAGAACAGTAACCTCTCAAGCAAATCTTAGCTGCTTAAAACTGGATTCATGACTGGAAAACACTTCCTGCATTGTTTCTGCTCTTTCTTTCTACCCTAGAGCATTTCTTGCACAGTTTAACCTTCAATGACCTGATTCTTCGAATAACTCATGGGTCTGAGACACCGAATCTTGTACCTCTGACGATTGTTAAGTGAAACTTGACTTCCAGCACTGCTTCAGGGAGGTTGCATTGCCTATTAGCACATTCCTAACTCAGGACCAGAGGCTCAGCAGAATAAACAGAAGAGCAAATGGAGCACCGAGTGCCGCGTGTGTTGTATTTTGCTCACAGGCATTGGTCACACGCTGAGCTACTCCCCTCGCACGAGTTGGTTGTAACACACGCTTGTGGTGCCGGTTTCACAACATTCATTGGAACTCCCATAAATTAATCCATGTCGGTTTAGCCATGCTATAAAGCATGCTGAAAGTAAGACAAGCTGTGATGATTTGAATCAGATCAGCAGATCAGATTCTTGCACAGACAGACAGTGTAAATTAAAACCCAGGTTATCTCATCTATTCTGTGATTTTAACTAAATTAACTAGATGGATTAACCATCACAAGGAAGAACATAGGTATTTTCCCTTTCCCTTTAAATATAGGTATTTCCCCCCCTCCCTTCACAGTTTAAGTATCTGTAGAATTCCTTGAGTTTTCATAGATCATAGAATGGTTGGGTTGGAAGGGACCTTAAAGATCATCCAGCTCCAACCCCTTGCCCCAGGCAGGGGCACCTCCCATTCCTTCAGGTTGCTCAAAGGCCCATCCAGCCTGGCCTTTAACACCTCCAGGGATGAGGCACCCACAGCTTCTCTGAGCATCCTGGGCCAGTGTCTCACCAGCCTCATCATGAAGAATTTCTTCCTAATATCTCATTTAATTCTCCCCTCTTTCAGCTTAAAATCATTACCCCTGGTCCTACCACTGCACTCTGATAAACAGCCCCTCCCCAGCTTCAAGTTGCACTACTTTTCCAGGTATTGTGTGTTTTTTAGTTGATTTTAATTCTTCCCACTTTTAGATTAAAACTCAAGGCAGGCAAGTTGGATTTTCACACAAGCTGATGGTAAATATAATTTCTCCATTAGATAGAAATGTTCTATGAAGATCATAAGGGTATGTTGGAGCTGATCTAATGACATAAAAAGAGAATGTAAATTTTAGGTGCTTTTTATTTGCCTTCTATTGTGCTGAGCTTTTTTAACCTGGAAGGGTCACATTGTCAAGCTTTTTTTTTTCTGCCAGGTACAAATGTTATTTCAGTAGATGAGGCTTTGAGATCAAATAAACAAACAATCAAGCCGCACAAATAGGTTGCTTGATAAGTTGGCAGTGCTATAGATATTTGAAAAAAGGCAGAATAATAATTTTTAATTTGCTCTTAAGCTCATACTGGTATAGCATAAATGCCTTTAAAATCTGTCTTGTTTCCTGGTGTAAACACAACTACATAAATCAACATGTTTCAAAGCAAATAATGACAAGCACTAAAAGTGCTAATGCCGTTTTAGACTGATACACAGCAAAAAGAGCATCTAGACTTGCCCATTTCTTTCCCTGGTCCCTGATTCTCAGAGACATATCAACAGGGAATAAAGAAACGTAATGCTGAAGAATATCCCGTACTATTGCTGCCCAGTATAAAGGTTTGCTTTCTTCTTTAATTCCTAATACTTAGTAAATATCTCTATTGCAGGATACAGTTTTTACAGTGCTTTCAATCCAGCATCGGTGTATTTTATTTCACAAATTCACTCTCACTTCTGAGCTTTTCCGTTGTACAGGTGCCTAAATCAGAACTGAAATCAAGACATGATGTGGGTTTGGGGTAACTTTACAGGTAGTTACAAGCTCTTACAATAGCGTGATTCCTAAAAGTCAGCAAACAAAATAGAATTGAAAGCAAATGAGTTTCTCTCGCAGGACTAAGTAATCTGTCCCACTGAGCCAACTCCCTCTCAGACAACAGAGCGTGTAAACAAGGCTCGGTGAGAAAAATCCTAGGAGTTCTCAGAAATTAAAGTTGCAGAGCAGCCAGTTTATCATAAAATAATTTCCAGTACTTCAGAGCCGGTGGAAACCTCCCCAGCCACACAACCCCACAGAGCTTACATTGCTGGAAGGCGGAAAGAAGAGAGACAGCCGCAAGCAAAATTAAATCACCAGCCATGTTCCCCGCAGCTTCCGTGTGCGAGCAGGATGTGTGTGCAGCAGAGAGAGCTCGAGTGAGCAATAAGGAAGAACAACAGCTGGGAGAATTACAGTGCTTTTCAGCAGTGCAGCAAAGGTCTGCCCTGGCAATAAAACAGCCTGACTTTTTAAACAAGAGGGTGCAAAATTATGACCATCTTTCATTACTGAAAATGTAAAATGCAGTGAGCCAGCCCTGCCTGCTTCCTGCCTGCGTGGAAATGCAGACAGAACAAAACCTGCCTCTGTGCGTTCAGCTGTTCTTTTATGTCTTAGATTTCGTTTGCAGCTTCTTTGGGAGTGAGGACTTTTTGTTCTGTGTTTGTACAAGGTCCAGTGCGGTGAGGGCATCACCAGAAGCGCCACTCGAAAGCAGCCAGTGCCGGAGATGCAAGGAGGGAGCAGAGCTTTGAACAGTCCCTACGCTTGGTTTATGGGTTTTGCCGAACATGTACAGCCCATTTTACAAGTAGTCAGCATGCAGAAAGGAATTGTTTGGGATAGTTCAAAGGGTAAAACAACTGAGAAAGAAAGAAATAAATATCTCCCCTCATTTTACTCACTGGCGTACATTTCCTCTAGTTCATGCCTAGTCCTAAAACTGGGAGAGATTCTCTCAAGGAACACAGTTCCATCACCTAGCCCTAACTAAGCTCAATGTCTTTAGCCTTTATGATCCCATAAGACCACTGGAACAAAACCAGTGTAATGATTGTTGTGGCTGCAGGATTATCTATCCACTTTGCCTCCAGCTGATGTTAAAGTGGAATATTTCATTGACTGTAGCCAAATTTGCTCATTTTAAAGGCAAATGTAAAAAACAACTTTAAATCAGTTATTTTACCTTGCCAAATTTTCAAAGGTTATTTCTTGGGTATTAATTCAGTATATTGTTCTTTCAAAGATTGGGAGAGTATGTACGCTGTCATAAGAGTAGCTGGATGTTTGTGCTTAGTAACTCTTTAGTTGCTGATTTATGTGTTCTACTTGCGGTTCTTGTCGTGGTGTGGGTTGGCTTTTCTGACAACAAAGTCTCTCTATGATTTTAATGGCTGGCCCAGAAGCATTCAAAGCATTGTCACCCTGCAAATATAGGCAAGTGAAGGAAAACTCTGACAGAGCTGGTCAATTGAAAAGTTAAAGCCACAAGGGCTAAACATTTTACCCCCAGATGACATTGAAGATACGGGGTGGGTATTTTTTACACTCTATTCAAAGGATTGGATCTCAAGATGGCAATGGATGTTTCAAAATCCACAAAAGATTGATTTAAAAGTGTGCAGGAATACAGTTTGGTGCAGGGGGCTAAATCCACACAAATATTATGTCACATGCCCGTAATGGCTGAGCCAGAATCTGCTTTAAACTCTGTTCACTTAGCAGAGAGTTTGTAGTTGCCTATAGATTTTTAGCCACGCGTAGGCCACAGCCAATGTTATGCTTCCTCCCTGTGTAACCCAGAAGAGAAAGTCTGATCATATACAAACCAAGGTTGGGGTTATTTATGATTGTGGAAATACAGTAGTATCTCAGATACCGAGTTTTATGATGTGTATAAACCCAAATGTATAAATAGATGCCAGGATCAACCAAGAGATTTCTCCAGTTGTGTCAGGACATTTTGACAGCTTGTCTGTGGCTGGTTTCTCAGTTTGCTCCTAATGAATGTAATTTGATTTTGCATTTCCTTCACTTGCATGTATTTCATGCGTACTTCGCTTCTCTCTGCTGTTGCGAATGCATGTGTTTTCTGCAGCTGTCCAAAGCTGTCTCCAAAGCAAGAGCAGAGGCTCTGAGCAGCGAAATGTCATGTGAATGACCAGAGGTATGGGTGGTATCTTACCAGACTTAAGTCTTTCCCATTGGGAAAAAATGGTATTTCGTTGCTGCACTGTACTTTTTATGTGTGCCCTACAGGGAAAACAAATTTAACTGTGGTTTACAGCAGTGGGAACAGAGGCATTGGATAAGAATGGGACTTACTAAATAGTTTCGTGCAGCAGCTGTGTTTCAGAGCTGTGTGTCTGTGCAGCCCCAGGATTTAAGGTAAATGAGTGGTCCTGCCTCTTGCTGACCTGTATGTCCCTGGCAGACCTTCTCAAAGAGGCTGGCTCTTCTCTCTGTAGAAAAGCCGCTGTTGACCATCAGCAAAGGCAAATTCCAGCAGGGTGGCAAAACTGCTGTCACCAGAGAGCAGATGGTTGGGGTAGTGAGACCAAAAGCATTTTAAGTGTGAAAACAGACTGACCAAATAAGCTCTTTTAATGCACTTACACTGTCAAATCTCCTCTGGTTTTGTCCCTGCAAGAGCTGAAAAGAGCTCTGAGAAGTGCAGTGCTCAGCCTATGCTGGGGTGTAACTCCTTCAAGGCCAGGCAAAAGTGGCAATGCAGCATCTTTTATTTTTAAACATCTTCCAGAAGACAGGCTCTGAAGAACAGAGAGTTCTTCTGGCTGGAAGGGAAAACATATCTGAACTCCCATATATTCCACTGCAAACATTTATAGGGTAAATCAGGACTATTAGAATGTATGAGGCTAGCTCATGTATCAAAAGCAGTTTAGCTACAGCAGTTACAGTAGTGTGCTCTGAAGTTTATTAATTTACTCTGCTTTTCAACAATATATTACAGAGAACACGGGCCCGTGTAACTCTGGCTCATACTCAGACTTCACATTTATCAGAACTGTGAAACAAGTGAAAGAGGAAGAAAACAAATTTATTTCTTCAAATGTTCCTATTTCTACCTCCAAAATACCAGCTGTACCCGTATGTGCTGTTATTTCACGTATACTTTGTGTGGGGCCTCAGAGGAAGGATGAACAGTCCATTTCCTTCACTTCATTTTAAGGTCTGCCTGTTCAGAGTTCCTTGCTTTGTGTCAGTGCTACTGAATGATAAAACAGATCCTCATTTCCTATCCCCATCCTCTGGACGCTGCTGGCATGAGATCAGACTATTTTTTATGGTGGCGACAGAGCAGATTTAAAAGGGTTAAATAGAGTAGTAGACAGAGGTTTGGGTTCTTCTCTGATCTGCACCTTCTGCAACCTTGTGTCACCTCCATCAATACTGGATATAAGTCAGGAAAGAATTGGTTCAGGGTGTTCTCATCTGGATGTACAAAAGATTGATATACTTGGACTCTCATCAGTGTTAATGTTAATTCCTATATGCACATAAATTCCCACATGCCCACAAGCCTCATGGATTTCCTTACAGCCTTTGGATATCATTAATTTTTTTACTTTGGACATTGCAGGAACATATCTGGGATGCAATTTTGGATTGCAATAGAGAATACTATGTTTTTATATATCTTTATAATATGCAAACTGTGTCAATCTTGTATATTATCCCATTGTAATCATAGCAGGCTTTAAAGTAGCAGCAAAAAGGAGCCTAGATTGTTATATACCTTCACGTAATTACCGTGTGGGGCTGGTTTTTTTTAAAATACTTTTCTATTAAAACACATGTTTTTTTCTTAAAATATCGTCACTTGTTCTCAGCTTTAAGGAGCACAAAAGTGCAATGGCTTGGGAGAGATTATCAGAACCTGCTCTGGAAAATGGTGCACACACAAATACATCTGCACTGCTATGTAGAAAAGCTGTGTGTATATAGTGGTCAGAGAATACCTGGGGCATACAACTGGGTAGAGGCTGAATATTCCTCAAATCCCATGTCTCAGACCTCCTCCTAACCTGTATGTTTCTGGAACAAGTGGTAAATCTCCAGAGAAGAGGTACGGCCTAGCACAAGAAGAGAATTCTGCAAACCCTGCCTCTCCCTTTCAGGGGCAGAGGAGGAGGAAATGCAGTATGCAAAGCTATTTCCCATTCTTTCCTTTGATTTTCCTTGTGAGAGATTTAATGTGTGCTGTGAGAGCTACCAGCCTGGAGGCAGGATGCGGTGGGCCTTGCAGTCACATAGTGTCTGAGGAGAGTCGGGCAAAGTCACATTTCTTTTGTCAGTGCATGTGATTATGCCTGACAATTAGAAGCAACTCTCCCAGATTCTTCACCCCATGGATATCAATGCAGCTTCCGCTCCGCACCTCACTCCCAGGCTAAAGCTGCTGTGGACCGATATCATCACCCTGCCTGACTGCCTGTATAATACAAATTGGCAGCATTTCAGCCATGAATAACAACTCATTAATAAGTGATGGGAGCTGGGAGACAAGCGGTGCTTCCAGACGTTAGAATACTTCCAGCATCGCACAGCCCCGCTGGTTCTGTGTTCGGTATCTCTGGTTTGCAGCAGGTAGTCCTGGGAGAGCTGAGGGCTGGTCTGCGAGATGCGAATCCTGCACGACTTATGTTTGGATCAAAAGGAGGTTTAAAGATTTTCCTGTTGCTATTGACCAACTGGAAGCAGATCCCCAGGCCAGTGCGGCTGCTCTGATACCTGGAATGCAAGGGATTAATGCAGATTCAGCAAGAGATTTGAAGATGTCTTTGTTCTACATCTTGTCTCCCTTCACAACTCCTAGCAGATCTGTGACAACGTGGCACATGCTAACCTCGGACAAAGAGCTATTTTAATTAGTGAACCGCTTCAGTTCGAGGGCGTCTTTTCATCCATAGTGAAGGAAGTGTTAATTTCATCTTTGTGGAAATCAGCTATGCTTAAGAAGTAGGAGGTAAATTGTGTTCATGTTTGGCTTTATCCAATGCCTCTAGGTGACAAAGCAGATCTTAGCATTTTTTCAGCTGGTGAGCCAGGTTCTCCAGCCTAGCTGGCTCTTCAGTGCAGCTTACCTTACAGTTACAACTGTGTGCCATTCTTTATTGCCTGCATTCTCAACCTTTTAGAGGCGCTGTTGGTAAATGTTGGCTCTCAGTGTCAGAGTGATGCTTGCTTGACCCCAGCTACCAGGGCAACGTAGCAGCCCCGGTTATCGTCATAATTTTAAACCTGACAGCTTCCCAAGGTGTCTGCTGTAGTTACGCATTCAGCTGCCTCCAGGTTTCTATGGGGTGGGATGCCCAATTCCCTGAGATTCGTTTGACAGCCTTCTGTGCATTGGCTGTGCTAGCAGAGAAGGTTAATGGCAGAGACAGGAACGAGAACAGGTACCTGGCTGTCGCCCTCGAGCTTTGAATTCCAGACTCTGCACCCTCCTCCCATCTGGCAGGTCACAGAGAATGCAGCGACCCAGATGCCAGCTGCCTTGCAAAAAATAATGTAAACAGCTGATATTGTAAGTGTCATATTTACACGGGAATGTTTTGAAAAGAATAAAAACCCTGGAAAGTATCTTCCTTCTACCATGCTCCTCCATCTCTCTCTCTACCTGGGGCAGCCCCTGTCACGTCCAGCCCTTCCACACTGGAGTAGGGTTTGATCCAAGTGCTGTCAGATCAGCCACATTCCCAGGTCGGCCACTCCATCCTGGCTTGGCTTCCGTCTGCCCCTCAGCTCCTTTCTGCATCCCTCCCTGGTTGGCTTGCCATTTCTCCTTTTGGTCTCCCCAGCCTCTCCTTTCCAATTAGAGGCTGTGCTCTCACCCTCTCTCCTGCTCACACACTCTGCCCATGCCCACTCTCCGCTGCTGCACCTTGGCTTAGCTTTCGGAGTGCTTCTATGTTAGAGCTGGGAGGCCTGGGAAGATTTGTCTGCTCCTGGGCAAGGGAAGGGGTCCCCCGGCCAGGGTCTGGTGTTGCTTGGCAACATATTCCTCTCTCCTTCGACAGTCACTTCCCCTGGCAGCGCCTGCTGATGCACGCACACCAAATGACAGCAATATTGCAGCAGCAGTTGCTCCTGCCACTGTTTGCTTGTTATTTATGGTTGTGGCTGTGAAAAGATTTGTAAACACCTCTTCACATTCTTCCTTGGCCTAAATAGAGATTCTTCCAAGCTTTTGTGGCATGCCTGCGTAATTAATGAATGGCCACTGCATTTCAGCACACATGACACATAATCTTATCCATGTTTTTAAAATGGTTGCTGGTTCTGGATGTTTCTGGTTTTCATCTCCAAACTGGGACGTTCAAGGTTTTGTACCCAAAAGTGCAAAATTCAATGTAAGAGAGCCCAGCTTAACTGCCTCAAAATGTGGCTCTTGTTTTTAGGTATGGATACACTTAACATTTCTGCTCTGAATTGCTCTCTGTCCCTTTCAAAAGGACGGTAAGGTTAGCTTTAAGATTTCAAAATGAAAACATTTCCATGAACAGAGAGAAAGCAGCCAGGGTTTTTCCTGATGTTTGGGTCTCCACCTTGTCTGTTTGCCCTTTCCTCCTCCCCTCCAACCACTTCCAGCTCAGTCTTTCCATCTTGCATTTGTGGATGTGCCAAAGAAGGAATATAGCTTCACTGATCTGTTTTGACTAAAAGAGCACTGCACGAAAGACAAGACCACGTGTGTTTTCTGATCTTACAATGAAAATCCTGTTGAGGCCTCTCCTTACTTGATAGACTTTTGTCACTTAGGACAGGTCTGGAAAGCTTTGTTGGTGCTGCTGGCAGGTTATGTGCTGTCAGATCTTCTGCTGGGCCTTGATTTAGCTCTAGATAGGTTTTATTCTATTTCTTAGCAGGGACTGACTTGCCAGCTTGTGACAAGATCTGACAGGCAGGGGAGAGTTTTGTTTTATTACATATTGCAGGGTTGCCCTGCAGTGACGGATGCATATGTACATCTGCCATTGCCCTCTGCTGGGGTTTGCCAGAACTACTGGCATGTGCCCTCAGCTATCTCAGCCAGAGGAACCCTTTACATTTCCTGAGTAGAAGCCTCTGCTTTAAGAATTTACCTGTTTGTGAGCTAAGGCTGCCTGCATGTAGCTGGTTGGCAAACAAGACAGGTGGTTTTGTTCAGCAGGCGACTGTCACACACTGTCACCTCAACAAGGAGCCCAGAACAGGAATGAACCAGGGCCCAAGCTGCAGAGGAGCATAGAATCAAAGAATGATTTGAGTCAGAAGGGACCTTAAAGATCATCTAGTTCCAACCCTCGCACCCCAGCACTGGCAGAGACACCTCCCACTGGATCAGGTTGCTCAAATGTTCATCCAATTGTGCCTTGAACATCTCCAGGGATGGGGCACCCAAGACTTCACTGGGCAACCTGTGCCAGTGCCTCATCACCCTCATGGTAAAAAATTTCTTCCTAATATCTAATGCTATCCTAATATCATAAGATCTGCATCTCCAGTGCACAACAGACTGAAAAAAGATGAGGTTGTATTTTTTTTTCTCATTCGGCTCTTCTTCCGACTGACCAACTTAGCTGTCTTTATAGTGGATGCATGCATACTGGCTTGGTTGGCTAGTTTGCCACTGTACCATTTAGATTGTACATCTAGTCACCGTTTCTATATTTCTGATCTATTGGACTTGAATGCGGAGATGGTTTCCGACTGCAGCTCCAAGGCACAGTGCCTGCTCTGCATCCGCTCACTTATCTTCATGCTGAGTAGAGACAAATGAAAGTATCAGCCTAAAAGCTTTTAGATGGAGATTCTGAATCCATTTTAAAATCCAGTTTTCCCGCAGCAGGGGTTATTAAGGGAAGGCTTTTTGAAAGTATTTTTTAGAATGAAGACCTTTGTAGCAATGAAAGCTGCAACAGAGGCACACCTGCAAGGAGGGGGCAGCTTGCATTCCTATAGGACTGCACCAGTACAGAAGGAAGAGGACCAGCAGTTCCTCAGAGAAAGAAAACAAGCTGCAAATCAGGCTCACTTAGCCTAGACAGGCTGATTTTCAGTCTTCTTCAGTCTGCAAATCCCTCTGAGTTTTCTGCTGGAAACAGAAGTAGGGAAGGAGTGTCAGCTCAAAGCGTAACCTGGTAATGCTCATGCAGAGCCTTGCAGGAGTTAAACCAAGTAACGTGGGAGTGCAATTAATATGCGCTTTCATCAGTCACCTTACCCTGGTCACTGTCTGGATCAGCTAACATCCTTGTGCTGACTGAGTTGCCTTTCTCAACTCTGTGAGAGACAATATTGCAGAGTACAGAAAACTGCTGATAAATTAGCAGAGTTTGAGAGTAAATGCCATTTCGGTTCCAGAATGGCCTTATTACTCTTTGAACAACCCAAATGTTTCTTGATATAGTTCATTTAGCCAGCTCTGAAACAGGGAATGTAGAAATAGGTGGCATTGACTTCGGACGTTTATTTTTAGGTAATGCTTTTTATTCCCTTTCTTAGCATAAGAACTACTTTCATCTTCTTCAGAGGCAGAGTTATAAATATCTTCCATTGAGATCCAGGGCCTCTGACACAAGTGTGTAGCACTTTTCCCTGCTGCACATGGCAATCTTATTTCCTTCGATTCCAACAGCCCTCTCACACCCCTCTGACAGAAAAATCCCCCTTGGCTCCTAAAATCCGTTTGTTATTTTCCTAAGGAGGAAGAGGGTGCTTGTGGGAAACTGCACATTATGTGTGGTATCGATATGAAATATAATGTGTCCCATTTCTGCCTATTTCTAATACATCCTCAGATTTCAGCAGCCTGGTTCCTCTTCGTATAATCAATAGCATGTGCAAACTGCTCCTGTCCTTGCTCTCCTTTGCTTTCTGGTGCCTTAAGCAGTGCAGCACTTGCCCATGACACAGGCACCACGACAGCTTCAGAGCGATAACACTTTATTTGTCAATATGTGATATTGAAAGGTTCAAGCAGGGAAGAACTGAAAGTCTGTCAAGCCCCAGACTTGTAGCCCCAAGCCCATTTGATAACATTCTCCACTATAATCCTGGCTGCCCCACTTACCAGAAGAATGTTATCTTCCTTGGGGAGTAGCAGGAGCGCCACAAGAGTGCCCGGTGCATTAGCTGCTATTTCCAATTGGGAACAGCTCAAGTGGTCAAGCTACGTAGTGTCCCCACCTCACCAGACTCCTTCACTGCTTCCATGAATTATTCAAGTGCCCACAAAGACAATAGAAATGCACAGTGGTTTTCCTTTTCACTTGCAAGGAAAATGCTGGAATTTCCCTCACCTGCACCTCAAAATAAGAAAGGAGCAAAGAGGAGACAAGAGGCTGTGGGTCCTCTGCTGAAGCTGTGGAAAAGCATGGGCGTACAGGAGTTGGTGCAGATCATAAAATCATAGAGTGCTTTGGGTTGGAAGGGAGCTTAAAGAATATCCAGTTCCACCCCCCTGCCATGGGCAGGGACACCTCCCACCAGCCCAGGCTGCTCAAGGCCCCATCCACCCTGGCCTTGAACACCTCCAGGGAGGGGGCACCCACAGCTCCCCTGGGCAACCTGGGCCAGGGACTCAGCACCCTCATAGAAAAAGATTTCTTCATAGTATCTAATATAAATATCCTCTCTTTCAGCTTAAAGTTGTATTTCGTAAGCCCTGAGGAGCTGAGGGTAGCAGAGACGCACTGCCCTAGAGGAGGACCAAGGGGCAAGACTGGTACTGTTCCTTTAGGAAGTTTTGCTCAGGTGATCTAGAAGAAAAACGACTGAAGAAAATAAATAGAGCAATAAATAAAATGGTAGGGGAATGCCTACTTGTCAAAATCTGCACCTGCAGGCAGGGAAGTATCATTTCCACTATCTCAACTTTCAAGTGCATTAACTTATAACTTTTGCTTAGTTTCCCTCGTGGTTAGAGCTATGTGCACATTACCATCCGTGGGTATGATGGTATAAGCAGTGTTCTCTTATAAAATACTCATATCCTGAAATAAGCATAGCATGACTATGGGCAGAGAATACTGGAATACATTTCAAATTGTGTTTTTTCGATATCATTCATGATTTATGCTAAATCAAAAGTAAACAAAAGCATCGTAGGTCATTTTAGAAATGTATCCCACTTTAATTTTCTGCGGGCATTATGGTGGTTGTATTCTTGATCATAATTTCATTTTCAGCATTTGCTAACTTAGTATTATTTTAAGATTTCGGTTCTCTTTTTTATGTGTCACTTGAAATCCCCCATTTCCCTGAAGGGGAGTGGAAAGAGATCATCTCTTTAATGAGCAAAAAAGATTTATTCCAACCATTTTTCTGTTTGGAAAATTAAAACACTACTTCCACTTGGAGAAGAACTTTATTTTAGCTTGTTTTAAAGTGCAAAAATCAAGATTCAAAATAATGAAAATCTGGGCTTTCTTGGAACAATTTTCTTTCTAAAAGACACAAATGAAAGTGTTCAAATCAGTGTTAAAAAGCAGGTATTCCAACAGATCCATTGCTTTGTTTAATCCCTGGGCTTTGCAATTTTGAGTCTGTTGTATAAGGCTGTAGCACTCAAGAGAAATTTTCTTTCCCAATGATAAGCTTTGAGAAGAAACAGGCAACTTATATAGGATAGAGAACGGGATGCATTTTGTTTTGAGGCATATCCAGTATCAGCACAAGTCATAAATTCATGTCAGATCCCTTGTACTTTAAACTTCACAGGCAACTTGAAGCTTACTCTCTAAGGGCTTTAAGGCAGTTCTTTTTCTTTCCTGTGATCCACAACAATGTAAATGTGACAACTTTTCATACTCATTTTTTGGAGATCACTTGGCTTTTAAAGAGAAATGAATGAATTAACATTTTTTGGCAATGTATACATGCTACCTTTGGAGTATACGATGTGCTGGAAAGGTCCATACATCAATTATTGTATTTTGTATGGTTGACAAGGCATTACACCTAGAACAGCAAATAAATTAATGCACCCCATTGCTTTCCTTCTTTCACCTGACTGTTGCAGTTGCCTAGTGTATTGCAAGAATGAAGCGAAACAAGAACCGGAATAAAAATATATGTCTAAAGGAAAAACAAGGTAGTAGAATATGATCCAAATTAAACTTATGCGTATTTCCCTTGCTAACCTGAAGAGGTACCCTTCAGTCAAGTGAGGCAGTCTAAGAAAACCCTCTCCTGCTCTATACCTCTGAGCTTGTATCTAACATAGAAATAAATTTCATTAAGCAGACCGGGAATTAGAAAGAAACAACTGAAGCAGAAGGAACAACTTGATCAGGGATTGGTACAGCTGCCCAGGGAGGTGGTGGAATCAGCATTCCTGGAGGTGTTTAAAAGACAGGCGGGTGAGTTCCTTAGGGACATGGTTTAGTGGGGAGACAGGTACAGTTGGACTCGATGACCTCAGAGGTGTCTTCCAACCTTATTATTCTATGATCCTATGAGCCTTGGAGTCCCCATGGATGCCAAGACAGCTGGCCTGGTCTGGAGAGCCATGGACTGCTTGTTCACATTTGTCCCCCAGCCCCTTGCTCTGCTCCTTGGAGGAGTAAGGTCACCAGGTGCTTCATTTGCTTCTCCTACACTGTCTTCTGAAAAAACCCCGCTGCACCGCACTTGGGGACTCAAGATTGCCAAGTATTGGCATTTTTTTGCTGGTGAGCTGTTAGCACCTCAGGATCTAACCCAACACACTTGTGACTTGACTGCAAGGCAGTCTCCGAGGCACCTTTTAGTCCTGTTCCCTATTTGTGCCCAAGCGTGGCCCCAGGTGCACGCACAGCTGCAGGCGGACAAGGAGATGCACCTTTAGCCTGCAGCTCTGCATGGGCCAAACTCAGGGCCTTATTCCCTGTTTGCTTGTGCCAGAGTTTCTCATTTTTTACGAACAAGAGGGAAGTCTCAGGCCCACTGGCTTCATTAATATTCACTAGTTTGACTGAAGGGACATGGCTCCTCGCTTTCTAAACATCAGCTTGTCCTCCAATGCCCTCTGGTGACGGCAACTAATTAGATGTCACTGCTACTATTGAATCCAGCTGCAAAACACTCATTTTATTCCTACTAAATATTTCAGGCAAATACTGAGATACAGCACGAACTGGAGTCAGTTCTCACTAGTTGGAACACAAATTTCCCTCTGTAATTGCTATAGCGCTTCCTAGGAGTTGAAAAATAAGCATGTTCTACAGACTCCATAACTTTGTGAGTCTCCAAAGCTTATTAGGTTGATCCTTTAAATACTTTAGTCCTGATCCTTACTGCAGAGAATTGCACTTCTCCGTGCATGTGTGTGCCTGCATGGCTGCAGAAAACCCTTGTGTTACCTTCCCTGCTTTAATCTCTTAGGACGGAAGAGCGGCAGCCTCAAATGACCCTTAGGAAAACATGTTGCTGAAATACTCATAACCACTTGCATACGCTGGTGTGCAACTTCTGTCCTCTGCCTACCAGGGCTCTTGTGAATGAAAACAGCCAGGAAGCAAGAGGGAAGCTAAGGGGCAAGATGGGTCGCCTTACTTGGGATTTGAAAGTCAGTCTGCCTGTGTCGGCATTTTTCAAACCTAGACTAGAGGAACAGCAACATGTGAAATCTTATCCAGTAACTCTTGTTCTTAGTCTGACTTTACTTTATAGGTTGGACTCGATGATCTCAAAGGTCTTTTCCAACCTTATGATACTGTGATACCATTGTGATAACAGGGAAGCAGGTATTATAGTAACACTGAAATACATAGCAAGCAACCTTGATAGATAGCATTTTAAAATTAAAAATACAAAAATCCTAAATAACTGTCACAAAGCAGGTCAGATTTCCATTTTATGAGCCTAGTGAACTTCAGAGTGTATCATCACCTTTTTAAACTTTCCCTTGCTATTTGCAATCTCTGTACTTCAAGAAAAGAAATAACACATGCTTTAAGAACGAAATCTCCAGGACTCTGTTACCGCAGAGTGCTGCCACAGACTGAGCGCTCACAGCTTAGTTATTAACCTGTGATAAAGAGGGTTTGTAATTGGACCTGCCAGCAGAGCCTTGATTAGTGAGGAGGATGTAGGCCCAAGTATAATTTGATAAGCTCCTTGGGCTCACAGATCTGCAGCCATCAGTAACTGCCTCCAGCGGCACCAACCACCCGTGCGTTAACCCTACAGCCTCTCTGGGCACTGGTTGGTTCTTACTCCCGCCCTTCTCCCTGCAGCAAGACTGCTGTGAACGCCATGTAGGATTCCAAATGTGCGCCAAGAGTTTTGCTCCAGCCTCCGCTCTGTGGGACCCTGGAGGAGAAACAGCAGTGAGTGTACGAATGTGTGGTAGCTGCTGGCTTTCAGCCCCCTAATAAGGAGATCAGGAGCTTCAAAAGTTATGCCAGCTTTCCTGTTTTATGGTAGCAGGGAGCTTCACTCATGACAGGCGCATCATAGAACATTTGTTCTTACGTGTATCATGGCAGCGCTCAGCAAGAAGAATGACCAGAACAAGCTAAGGTATAGATTAATTTATCCCTTCTGCATGGTCAGGGCTTGCAATTCTCCCATATTTATGCAGTGGTCTTCCTGAGAGTACACAGGACTCTTACCTACACCCCCTGAACACCTTCCTTCATTGCCAGAGCCCTCTCCCTGCTCCAAGGGCTGTCAAGGCTGTTCCTTTGCATTTTATACATAAAATAATCTCTTGCTGCAGCCACGCATTTGTCTGACAAAACCACCGGGGCTTTAGAAATAAAGACAAGTGTTAGGCATTTTATGAGTTTTTGAGGAAGGAAATCCATCTTAAAATGGAGCTGGGCATAAGCAGGAAGTATGATACAAACCTGCTCAGATTACCTCACCCTGTGCAATGGAAGTTAATCTTCTGGAAAAGACGAGTGCCTGTTCATTACAACCAATCACCATTGGTTATAATCCTTCTAGGAAGTACATGGAGAATGACTCAGTTCATTTGTTGAGTTACACTGCCAGTTTTCCCTGGAGCACTGGCCAGCAGAATTACCAAGGCTGGCCAAAACCCTTCTGAATGGCACTTGGCTTAGCTTGCAGTAACAGGCAACTAATGGAATGGGGCTGACCAAGATAAAAGAGGCAGCAGGTGAAAGCTTAGCACAGGTGTGCATCTGCCCGCCCATCTTTCGGCACTCTTTTGATAGGTCTGCAGCCGAAGAAGCTCTGAGCTAATAGCTACACTTCAGATTTGTGTAACCGAGGATCTTAATGCTTTACAAACGTTATTTTAACTTCCTAGCATGTATGAGGATGGGATCCTGCACCTTCACATCTATGGCATGTGTGAGGTATGGAGAGAGAAAGAAAGAGAGTAGCTTTACAGCCAGTGAGAAGCGTGTCAAGTTCAAGGCTTGTCAGGCTCACAGGAGGGTTAAGCATAGGCTTTTCAGGAGTACCTGGAACTGGTTTACTCCTGTACAAGCAGAAGTCAAAGTCAAAGACAGCAAGTAGACTTGAATCAGCATGGGCTAGCACCTTCAAAGGAGTATCAGAATCCTCATTCTCACTGGCTTGTCCCAGAAGCGCATATTGATCCCAGAAATGATGATTTATACCAGTTACTGAATCACATTTTAATGGAAAGCTACACATTAACCCTGCACATCCTGCAGAGAGAATACATTGCAGAATTGGAAGCAGACGGGAACTCATCTTGTTGTAAACAAGAGTCAGAAAGTTTCTGATTAGAGCTTAGTCATGCTTTTTACAGTATGCAAGTCCAGCATTATTTGTGTGGATCAGCTTGGCTTCCTCTCAGGCTGGCACAGATGCTTATACAACTGAAATCAAAGCCTCTGAGTAACACGGGGGGTCACAGCTTAACAAAGGGAAACAAAATCAGGGAGTTGTGCACACAGCACATGGATGAACAAAGTCTTTACAGTAAAACCTCTCATTCACTACAACTTCTTCTGAAAGGAGATACTTTTAGCAGCCTTGTCATAGCTTTAAAAATCCTTAGCCAGTGCTGACAATTAATCCTCACTTTCAGATGGGCAAATAAATATTGGCAGAGCTTTGGAGAAACAAACAAACAAAGAGCAAGATCTGAGAACCCTTCTTCCGAAGCTCTGGGAATTAACTCTAGCAAAGTGTATAAGGAGCTGCGATGCAGCATGTCAGTAACTTAGGCTTTGGCTGAGCAACAGGCAAGGGCTGTGCAGAAAAGGGGTCACCTGCAAGCCTGGAAGCTGGGAATAAAAATAGGTGTGTGCCTTTTCCTTCTTCTTGTAGTCTTCTGCTTTAAAAATGGGTCATTTTTTCAAGATGAGTTGAATGAAAGGATAGGTAGGTTGGCTTCTGAAAGATGTTTCGTGGGAGTGTTTTTGGCATTGTGGCACCCTAAAAGGTCAGGCAAACGATTACATCTCATCAGCCTGTATGCTCTCTTTGACACAAACAGAAATGCTTGATATATATCATGCTTGTAGGACTGAAGGAGCATGAGGGATAAATTTGTATGCCTCAGAACACTGATAAACAGCTGACAGTTGAGGAAAATAAGACAGCCTCAGCAGAAAAGAGTTTTTTAAATTTTGTGAGATTTTTCCTACGAGGAAGAAGGCTCCAGAGGGGAAATGTACTGGCAGAGTACTTTTCCATAACCATATGTCAAAAAACTTGTCTGCCAAAAGACCTCTAAACCAAGGCTGTGCGATATGCATTGTTATCCTTTTGTGCCAAACACTGACTTGGGTTGGTATAATATTTCCATACATTTAGCTCTCTGCTATTCTTTTTTTAAAAAGAAATTAACTGGGCACTTAAGTTAACAGAGGGCAAACTCACCCACTGATACGCTATCCCTGTCTCTGCAGGCACCTGATATCATACCCAGTGTTGTGCATAAGGACGCAAGCATCTTTCTAATCCCTCATTTCTCCAGCTGCAAACAGGACTGGCAGTGACCAGAAGGACTCCAGCCAGCTTTCACCATTCTACTGTTCAGAAACTTGCAAAAGTAAAGGCTGCAAGGCTGATCAGGTTGGCAAATGACACCTCACTGAAAAATTAATGCAATGCTATTTTGGGAGATAAAATAACAAATACCAACCCCCTACTCAGTGGAATTACATGAGAAACCACTATGTGGAGCCAGCCACTAATTATCTGACTGATGAGGAAACTGGATTCAAACAAGCCTGTTATAAAACCTTCAGGTTCATGTGCTTCCCCATTGACTTTTCTTTGGCTCTCTCGAAAGCCTTGACGTGGGACACTGCTGCCATGTAAACCAGATGCATAAGCCCATCAGTGAACTTAGTAAAGCGATGCTGTGTAGACAGAAAGATGCATTCCTTCCCTGTCCTTGGGAAAGAACTCTCCACTAGGTTTCCCCAGATTGTGTATGCAGCTTCTTCCTGTGCTTCTGTCTACCTTGTTCCTTATTTAGCTCTCATCTAGTCTAAACTCTGTGGCCTGTGAAAGAGTGCTGCGTGTTTCCCAGACTAAACAAGAGAACCGAGTACAGCTTGAATGTCATTACTGACAACGTGCTGTGGTTTGTGAACATCATCTGGCGGATGCAGAAGCCTCTTCAGCCACTTGATTAGGATAGAATTTAATTTAGAAAACAGAATAGCTTCTACATAAAGTGTATATTCAAAAGGCTGGGAAATATGACTAAACTCTTCAGTCTTAGGCATAAGAGGGAATTTCAAATGTTAGGGAAGGGCACAGTAAGAAATGCACACACCAAGGAAACTTTATATGATACTCAAGACTTCCTCTACTGACGAGCCAAAATGAGAATTGTCCAGCCATCCAGCAAAACCCTTCATCCCAAGGTGTTCCCATTCAGGCAGCCCCAAGCTTGGGAGCCTGCTAGACAAATGGGACACAAATAGCTACCTCTACATGTTCTGACATTGCAACTCTAGCAGCTTTGTAATGCTAGAGCCCCTCAGCAGATACCCAAGCTGTTACAGCCCCGGGCCAGAAATACCACCACAGCTGCTTTGTCTCATCTGACAAAGGAGCAATGATAACCAGCTTCAACAATAAGAATAAAATGAGAGTGGTCTGAATGTAAATTGAGTTAATAAATTGTACTGCTGCTTTGTTACAGAAATGCAAAAGTTTTCATGTGTTAGAAGAGTGTTAAAAATGTCTGAAGGAACATTGTTCACACTTCAGGAATCACCAAAGAACAACCCACTGTGCCTCAATTTAAGCCTCCAAGAACTGTACTACAAAAAACAGGGTATCTTCTAAACACACAGAATTGCACATTAAATAAGCAACAGCTTGGACTCTTGAAAGAGTTATTTATTATTATTTTAGCAGTCAAGTAGTTTTAGGAAGCAGTCATTCCACTTGCTATCTTAATAAAGCTTGTCCTACTTAGACATGACAAAATCCATTTGTTATGAGGTGGCAAGCTGTACCTGAGCTCTGAAAAGGCTGCCTGAGACAAAAAGGGCAGCAGAGCAGGGCACATGGGCAGGCTGGGCAAGAGCTGGCAGGGCTCAATGCTGAGGGAAGGGAAAAGAACCACAAGAAGATAAAGAGAGGGAAAGCTGTATGGAAGAAGCAGGAAGACAGACTGTAGGGGATGAGCAGATATTGTAAATCAATTCAACTCTCTTCCTTAGAGAGACCAAATCTCTGGATTCCTCCTGCTGCTCTCAGCAAGCAGCTCCAAGGCTCCTCTGCAGAACTGTCCCCTCATCATCTCCTCCCTATGGGTGACAACGTCCTGGTGCTGCCAGATCCTACATTAATTCTGTGACCTTAGAAGTACAGCTAGAAGCCACTGTAACACATTTTGTTATTTTAACTAGGAGGCTGACAAACATTAGAAGAGAATGTTACTGCTCTTTCAAACAGAAATGCAAAGGAAGTAAAGGAAGAGAGATGATACGTTCAGCCTCCCCACACTATTCTGTGTGTTTTGCTGCTCTCTTCCATTATATGGTCACATACTTCTTTCCAAAGAATTCTTACCACAGTCAGAGTAGTGCAGGGAGATTTAGGGTTGGTTTTTTTCTTCCCAGAGGTTGGCATTAAATAGGTAAGGCAAGGGATTGCATAAACAATAATAAGATTAAACTGTTGGATTCAGAGTTAGCATTTAAGGAGGGCAAGGCAGCATCAGGTCCCTGCTTAGAAGAAAATAAAGGAGGCAACCACTTCCTAGCAGCTGGAACAAACTTAAACAATGATTAATGATGTGAAGACACACTGTGAGTCCCAACATGCCCGCTTGTCTGTTTAGACAGTTAAGCAAGCTGAACTGCAGCCTAGAGATGCCTCTGCAGTCTGCCAAAACAAGTGAAAAAGTCTCAACTAATGAGACCTCTCAACACTGCAGCCTACTAAGCGTTTGCTTGGGATTGCTCCTGTGGTGGGCACATCAGCTGAACCAAAGTGTTCACAGCTGATTGCCACTTGTTTTCTGCTCCACAAGGGACACTTGGGAATAGCTCAGCAGATGGCTGAGCTCTCAGGCAGCAGCCTGGCTCTGGATAATGGAACCAAGTTGAGTTTTTGCTAGTTTGATGTTAAACGTCTCCCCACTTCTTAATAGCCTAATGCTATAAGCGTGTGTTTATCATCATTTTCATTTAGTGTTGCTCTGCTGTTCCTACAGCTGTATTTTAAGTCAGCGGAAATTATGCTTTGAGCATATGAGACATGTTGTAATGCTAAGAACTCAACAACAATCCCGTACTTGATATTTACCAGACACTCCAATAGTTCCAGCCTGAGTCTCTCAGTTAGAGAACATGCCTAGCGCCAGCACTGAGCTGCAGAAATAAGTTAATTCATTTGTGAGGAAGCTGGGTACCATGGACGGACAAGAGCAGAAGCTCTCCTACGTGTTATCCTTGTATTCAGCAGAGAATATGCAAGGCCTGAAGCTGTATGTGAAACAAACAGGGCAAAAGGCAGCACTGCAAACGTACAGCAAGCATGGGCTCTGGAGAAAGACTCTGTGGTTATGCAGTTAAAGGCAGGAGAAGAGCCTGTCCACGAAGCAGGGCACATTGCAGAGGGAGGGATATTTCTTATATTTGGAGAACTTGTAACCTTTGCATTTTTACTATGTGATTTTGGGCAAAAGGTATGGGAAGAGGATGTGCTTTTAGTATGAATGCTGCTGCCCCACATCCTGATGAGCTTCTGCAGGTGAGTACCCACCACACTACTATAGTTGGTCCTGTTGTCAGCACTTTCTTATTTGTGTGTTTAGTTCACAGCGGTGTCCAGTTTCTTGCTTTCTGTTGTGCTTCCTGTGAACACTTGTTATCCCTTTGCAAACAGGGTACTTACCCATACCAGCCCCACAGCCTCGCCTCCCTTCTGCTCAGCAGATATGCTAATAGCTTAAGCACATCACCTTTGCCAACTCCGACACTATGAATGTGCTGAGGATCAAATAATCTCTTCAGAGACTCCCAGTGAAACGAAACAGAGAAGTTGGATAGGGGTTCTTGTCGTGCTCAAGCACAATATTACTGTGCTTAAGCACACTAAACCAGCAGATCTAAGGAAAACAACTACGCCTTGTTCTCATGCCTCCGTTTCCTTTTTTGGTGGGATGAGGTCAGAAATGGTTTTGACAGGCTTTAAACCACAAAACAGCAAAACTGACTGTCCTTTGCTTAATTCAACTATCTGTGATACAGAAGCAAGACCTTCTGTTCTGCTCAGCCTCTCTGTATGTCTCAAATCCTCTCTAAAGCTCTTGAGAGTAATATTTTATAAGTCCTCATGTCAATTAGGTCAAATACTAACCTCATTATTCTTCCGTTTAAAGATCTCCAAACGCTTTCTCCAGACATATCTAATTATTTGGTCTCACTAAGCTGTAGCTGTCCTGTTTTCCTGGTGGGATGTGGTCCCTGACTTTAGCAGTATTGTCGGGCAGCACGTGGCTGGCTCAGCGCAGACTTACTGAGACCTTCAGATGGGAAGGGACTCTGGGATGTCTCTGCTCCAACCTGCTGCTCACAGATTGGAGGTCAGGTCAGGCTGCTCAGGGTTTTATCTGAATGGATTTATCCAAGGATTTATCGGGGCTTTATCCAAGGATGGAGACTGCACAACCTCTCTGGGCAGCCCACTACACTGCTCAGCTGTCCTCACAGGGCGCAGGTTTCTCCTTAGCCACATCTGAACCTCTCTTGCTTTCAGTAATGCCCATTGTCTCTTGTCCTCCCACCATTGGGGAGAGTTGTTTTCTTGGTAGGGATGGTGGGCTGCTGCAGGGTCCCCCCAAAGCCGTCTCCTCTTCAAGTTTAACAAGACCTCTTCCCTCAGTCTCACCTCGCAGCTGTCAGGGTAGGATGAAGGAGATACCTCCTGCACTCCCAAGACAGCCATCTGGAAACACTCTGACTTTCCTGTAAGGTGGAGGGTGAGATCTCTGCAACATGCTGAGGCACGTGGTGACAGACAACAATCCCCAGCTCCCCCTGAGCTCAGTAAGAGCTCACAAGTTGTACCCACTGCTTGGGGTCATCACCCTTCCTGCAAAACTGAAATCCAGGAGTCTGTGTCTTTTGGCAGTAAGATCCCTTGATGTCAGGAGCAGCAGATAAGAATAACAGAATCACAGAACGATTCAGGTTGGAAAGGACCTTAAAGATCGTCCAGTTCCACCCCCCTGCCATGGGCAGGGACACCTCCCACCAGCCCAGGCTGCCCAAATCCCCATCCAACCTGGCCTTGAACACCTCCAGGGAGGGGACACCCACAGCTTCCCTGGGCAACCTGTGCCAGGGCCTCACAGGAAAAAAATTCTTCCTAATATCTAATCTAAACCTTCCTTCTTTCAACTTCAAACTGCTACCCCTTGTCCTGTCACTGCACTCTGAATAAAGAGCCCCTCCCCAGCTTTCCTATAGACCCACTTTAAGCACTGGGAGGCTGCTCTAAGGTCTCCCTGGAGCCTCCTCTTCTCCAGGCTGAACAAGAGTGAAGAGAAGCGGGAGAAGCGGTGCCGTGGCACTCATTAGGGCTCTGCTTTTTGAGGCAAACCGCAGGAACGAGAATGCAGAGCTGCAGCCTGAGGCTGATAAGCCAGCCCCGTACAAGGCGGCCGCAAGTTGCACCAGGGCAGGTTCAGATTAGACATCAGGAAAAATCTCCTCACCAAAAGGGCTGCCAGGCGCTGGCACAGCTGCCCAGGGAGGTGGCTGAGCCCCCGTCCCTGGAGGTGTTTAAAGACGGGTGGAGGAGGAGCTCAGGGACAGGGTTCAGCAGCGGGCAGGTGCGGTTGGACTCGATGACCTCAGAGGTCTGTTCCAACCAAGCGGTTCCATGACTCTAACAGGGAGTGCCCTGGGGGCCCAGCACTGAGTGGGCTGGGATTTTTCTGCCACTCTGTACCAGGTTATGAATATTCTCCAGCACCAATCACAGAATCATGGAAGGTCCTAAGTTGTCAGGGACCCACAAGGATCATGTCAAGTCCATCTCCTGTCCCTGCACAGGACAAACCCAACACTCACACCGTGTGTCTGAGGGTGTTGGCCAAAGGCTTCTCGAATGTTGCCAGGCTTGGCGCCGTTGCCAGGGCGTGCACTGGCCAGGGCAAAGGTGGTGTCTCTTCGCGCTCCCTTTAGCCCCTGTCAGTCTGGCTCTCGGCCACGCCTATAAGGGGGCGGGGCTATGAGCGGGGCGGGAGTAGGAGGCGGGGCGGGACCCACTCGCGCCGTGAGTCCGGGGTCTTGGCCTCGCCTACAAAAGGGAGGGGCTACAGGACAGGCCCTCCCTCCGGGGCGGGACGAGGGGGCGGCTCGCGCGCGCCCCTGTCAGTCCGGTCTCGGTCAGGCCCACAAGGGGGCGGGGCTACGAGGCGGCACAGCCTCCGGAGGGTCCCTGCGGTGCGCGCTCCCGCGCTCAGTTCGGGTCTCGGTCACGCCCACAGGGGCGGGGCCACGGGTCGGCGCCCGCGCGCGCGCCCCTCGTTCTCACCGCGGCTGCGCCCCCGGCCGGAGCCGCCGCCGCCATCGCCATGGACAGCGACGAGGAGACGCTGGAGGAGACCGTGGAAGGTACCATATGTGCCCCTCCATCCCCGGGTTGTTGAGAGGGGTATCTCCGGGGGGGAGAGGCAGGCGCTGAGCGGTGCCCGTAGGGTTTCGGTAGGCGAGAGGGGCTCCCCGGTGCCGGCGGCAGCGCATGACATCACCGCGCTTATGCAACAGCGCACGTGGCGGGGGGGCACCGATACCGGTACCGGTGCTGCGCTGCTGCCTCTGCTGGGGTCGCCTGAGCAGCAGCCCCTGCTGCGGGCGCGTCTCGGGCTACCGGTACCGGCGCTGCACACCGCGCCCCGGGGAGCCGCGTCCTTTGCCGCGGTAGCAGAAATGCGGCAGCAGTGAGTGTGGAGTCAGGGAATCATAGGATCGTGGAATCACAGAATTACAGAATCATGGGTTGGGGAGACCCCACCTGGAGTCCTGTGCCCAGTTCTGGAGTCCCCCGCGTAAGAAGGATGTGGAACTGTTGGAACGGGTCCAAAGGAGGCTACAGAGGTGATCCGAGGGCTGTAGCCCCTCTGCTGTGAGCACGGGCTGAGAGAGCTGGGGTTGTTCCGCCTGGAGAAGAGAAAGCTCCGGGGAGACCTTAGAGCAGCCTCCCAGTACCTGAAGGGGCTATAGGAAAGCTGGGGAGGGACTTTTTACAGGGGCAAGGAGTGACAGGAGGGGGGCTTTAAATTGCAAGGGGGGAGATTTAGATTAGACTTTCTTCTTAGGAAGAAATTCTTCACACTGAGGGTGGTGAGGCCCTGGCCCAGGTTGCCCAGGGAAGCTGTGGCTGTCCCCTCCCTGGAGGTGTTCAAGGCCAGGCTGGATGGGGCATTGAGCAGCCTGGGCTGGTGGGAGGTGTCCCTGCCCATGGCAGAGGGGTGGAACTAGATGGGCTTTATAGTGCCGTCTGACCCAAACTATCTCCCAGAGCTGAGCGTGCTCAGTTGGAGATGGCTGGCACATTGGGGGATGCCTGTCCTTGGGAAGCGCTCTGGAGGCGAGGGGCAGTTGCCCTTGGGCAGAGAGTCAGGTCAGTGGAACTAGGAAAGGGGAGAGAAAACAGGACTTGGAGGAGGTTACTGTGCTTCCATAGACGGGCAGCAGAGCTGGTGTTGGGATCACCTGCATCCAGGCAGGAAGGCTCATCTCACGGAAAAATGCACCCCTTTCGGCCTGGCCTCTTGCGAGCAGGGAGCTAACTGTTCTCGAGTTTTAAACCAGAGGCACCCACCTCTGGAAGGCATTGCTAATGGAAGGCTTGGCACACAGCAATGCAACTCAACAACATGCTGTCATCCATTGAGGCATCTGGGAGCACCGTGCAGGTTTGCATCCTGCAGCTCGTGGGCAAACCATGCCTGCTGTATGTGAAAGCACCTGCTCTATGGCATAGTCGTGCCAGAAGGAGAAATCCTGGGTTTTCAGCTGTTGGGATTAAGCACACAAAGTAAGGAGCTGCCAGTAATTCTCACCGTTTGGTGTTGGGTGTTGGTATCATGTGGCAGGAGGATTAGGCCTCAAAGCACATTTCCCAAGGAAGACATTGAGCACGGCAGCTTAGTTTAACAACAGATGCGAGCTAAGCAGCTGCTGCTAGGATCTGGGTTTATTGTTGAAGAATGTGGTCACAGAGCCAAAGAGAAGCTCAGTTTTGTAAAACATGGTTGTGAGGGGAGTGATTCTTCACATGCAGGGTGCTTTAAGTGAACTGTGCCCTAATAAATGTGTCTTTTCCCCTGTTTTTCCTTCCTGCTCCTCAATTCTATGAATTACAATTATGTCTTGAGCAGAGAGTCATGGTTTTGATCTTTGTATACCAGGTAAAGGGTGTGGGGGCATGTATGTGTGTTACTGTTGCTATTCCTAAAACATCCATCTGGCATCTTTTTGGCCGGAATCTTTTATTGATGATGCACACAGTATGTCTTCTGGTAAGTAACAGTAATATTGACAGGAAAGGGCTTTTATCTTTGGTTTGCATACATCTGTGTTTTCAGTAAGTGGCCCCATCATGCTTGCATTGTGGACTAGCCCCTGTTAGTGTAATTCCTGCTCTTGAGAAGTTCCTTGGTCTAGGCTTAAGGGGAGATCTTGAGAGACCCTTAAAGAAGTAACAGAAGTAAGGTTTTAAAATATGTTTTGACATTTTGGGTTTGTTTTCACAAATGGAGGAGAGAGGTGAGAAAGGGAAGTGAGACGCTATGCTTTGCTCTCATGAAAATAATGAGGATGTTTCAATTGACTTCTTTAAAGCCAATATAAGAGAAGTTATATCTATGTAATTAAACTTGAAATTGCCTTTTTTTCCCCCTATTAACTAAGAGAGATTGAATGTCTCTTGTTTTGTTGGGATGGGAAATATTATTCTCTTTTTTTTTTTTTTTTCAGTAGAAGAAAATCTCTAGCATGTTAGAAGAATCGAATTCTTTGTACTATGGCTGAGATTAAGGCCATCGGATCAAAACTGGCCATTTAAATCTCTTGTATACTCTGTAGCCTACTGTGCAAAAGTCCTGACAGGAGTGCTGTGTACAAGCATGGCAGCTTTTGTGTTGGGCTTTGCATTCTAGCAAGATCTTGACAAAACTGAATAGTCACAGAGAGCAAAGTTGCAAGTTTTCAGTTTTGTTGTTTTGCCTTTTTTTTTTTTTAATAGTATAATATGCCAATACTGTCAGTATATTTTTTAGCTTTAATTTTTTGAGTGTTTTATGAAAGATTTGCTCCTACAGTGAGGGGAAACCTGGTAGTGTGTTGTTTAGGGTTTGTTAACGTACACTGGGGTACCCTTCCTGTATTGATAAAACTGGAGCCTTTAATTAAACCATAAAAGCTGGCATAGTTGTTGTTCTAAAACAGTTGTTCGCATCAGAAATTCCGCTGACATTTTAGTTAAATTGAGATAATTGCTAAAACTTTTCCTTTCTGCAAAAAAAAGTGTCCTAACTGAATGGGAGGAAAAAAGCCTTTCTTCTATTTGGAGAGAGCAGCATGCTGCCCTTTCCATTCTATAGGGTTTATCTTCAAAGTTATTAAAAGCCTTTAGTGATGTAGCTTTCTCTGCCACTCTTCTGTTCTCTCTACTGTGTTACTTCTCTCAGCTTGGGCAGTAAGAATTGGATTGGTTTTATTAACTTTTAAACTTTTGACCGTTTTCGATCTCCCTTAGACTGGAAACTTAGGAGCACAGGGATGTTTTGTGGGGTGGCTGACTTGGAAGCAAGATGGGTTGCTACCTCTGAGAGGGGCAGGCTGGCTCCCAGCCTCCTCACTCTGCCGTGGCGGGGGAGTGTAGGGTCAGCCTCCCAATCCAGCAATAGAACAATGAAGGGTAGAATTTTCTGCCAACATAGTGGCTAGCGCTGCTTGCAGAAAGTGCTAAGGAAGTGCCAGAGCAGATGCAAGAGGAACTTCGGTGAGCATACTTGGGAAGGGAGAAGGAGGGAATCTTGGCTCTTGAATTAATTTGGATATCTCACCATTATTTTCTCCTTCTTGCTGGGTGCATTTTTATACTCAATGTAAGAAGTGCAGGAGATGGGTAATACACCTGCACAACCGTACGTGGTGCATTTTTTATTCCTTCCTCTGTCTTTGTCTCCTGTCTCTTTTTTGACTTGGAGATACTCAACAGTTTGGAATTACAGCCTAACAAAGTAGCCTGTGCTGCATGACATTCTTCTGTCGATCATTCCAGTATTGACAGTCTAGGGCAGGTCGTGTGCCTCATGGGAGAGAACTTCCTAACCAGATATTGCCCCACATCCTTACCATGGTCTGTCTGTGATGTCCCAAGGAAGGAATAGCTTATGGTGATGTGAGAACCACATGTAGGCATGTGTGTGCACTCTGGGTCTCCTGTCCCTACGGAACCCTCTGGACCTGTTGCAATCAGGGCATGAATAAGTAGCTTTCTGAAGCCATGTGGCTGGCTGTTTTTTCCCACTGCTGTCTGCACAGCCTGTTTTCTCTCTGGGTGTAGGACTCGAGGTTTGGTAATACTGAAGTTGCCTGCATCAGCCTGGGCTGTAATTGCTTCCCCTCACACTGGAGTTTGTTTCTGCCTTTCCATGTGTGTGTTGAACCTTTTCAGCTCAGGGCAGATTTGATCTGGGAAGAGCTTGACCCAAAGCCCGTAGAAGTCTGTCATCTCTAATAGACTCTGTGTGCCTCACCAACACACTCAGGGGATCAGAGGTCAGTTATTACTTAGAAACACGGAAGAAGGTAAATATACGCTAGCTTTTATTTAGTGGTCAGTTTACATGCAAAATTTGTACCTGCCAAAATGTCAACGAAGGGAGCTTGCAGCCCTGCTGAGCCTGAGTATCTTCGTTCTGCATTTGGAACGATGTTCTGCTAATGCAGGCCTGAACACCCCAGGTTCACACCGGTAAACTAGACAATACTAATGGTTTAAAACAATCTTCTTCCATTTTCTTTTGGCTTCTAAGTGGCAGATAGAGATGCAATTGGAGCCTTATTATGCTTTGACTTAGAGTTGGCCAGCTGTATTCTGTAAAATACAGACGCATGCAGATGAGGATCCAAACGCGTTGCCCCCCAGCTTTCCCCATGTTCAACATCTGTGATGGGGAAACCTGATGCAGCTAGGAAAGGGAACAGGATGGGGGGGCGTAATGGGAACACAGCAGAAAGGCTCTGGAGAGCGGCATTTAAAATATGAAATAGAAAGTTAACTGACATATTGCAAGGGCATAGTATTATAGATATTACATGCTTTTATTTCTTTACATTCCTGTGGGTATACTTAAGAGGTGGTACACCCACATTGTTCTAAGACATGTATTTATCAAAAGAAAATAACAAACCTTTTCTTATTTGATGGATTAAAGTCTAAATCTATTCTGTTCTCATCAGTAAGTACATATTTTAGATAAAGAATTATTATATTTTAAGACATATTAATACAAGCTAGAATAGTATTAACCTTGTTTCTTTTAAAAACTTGTCTTTTTGCTTATTCTTCTCTTTCCTGTCTGTTATCACTTTTCTTTAATCTTGACCCATTTAATTTTGTATTTTAAGCAAAGTGTGTTGCACAAGTACAGACTTAAGTTGTTCTGAATCTCTTATCACTGTTCCTAACAGAAATATTTGGATGGGGATTACTGTTTTATTTTAGGGAGCCTCTGCATTTCAAGTGTCGACATGAGCAGGGCAGGTTTGCAATTTTATATAGAGTTTAATGTGTCCTTTTGTTCTTTGTCTGGATTCTATTTCAGGGCATCTAGATGATGATGGGTTGCCACATGGATTCTGTACAGTCACCTATTCATCAACAGACAGATTTGAGGGAAACTTTGTGCATGGAGAAAAGAATGGCCGTGGCAAGTTCTTCTTTTTTGATGGAAGGTAGACAATGACTCTTCAGTTTTTGTTCTGTATTCTGCCTCCTGCTTGCAGTGATACAAATCTAATTTACATTGATTGCATGCTGTTGAGTTTCTGGATAAGCTTGCTCGTGAAAAACTGTAGCTGTAAAGTTTTCTCTGCTGCTGCTGTAGCTGTACCTTTGGGGGCTTTGCATGTAATGTGATGCCTGGACTTGTTTCCTGGTGGGAGAACGCAGCCATGTGAGCACTTCTAGCACTGTAAAGGTATGAACTAATTAGAGACCATAAGAACTGGGAGGTGGTCAGAGCTATTGGAAACCATGCTGACAATGACTTGAACTGTGAAGTTCAAGTCCATAACTGCAGATGGAATTCTTTGTTTGTCTTTATAGCCCTCTTCAGAGACTGCAGCTGGCCTGGGACCGCAGTGCCAGACCTCATGCACAGATACAGGACCTTGACAGAGAGGCTCCTCCTCTACTTGGTCTTGGAAATTGTTTAGTGATTAAAGACCTGAGTTAAATACAAGTTTATTCCCAACTCCACCTAATCCTCTGCAAGTTGCTTGCAGCCTGATATATTTCGGAATGGTCCCTATAATTTCCTCTCTTTTCACTGGGAATTGTGGACAATGGAATTGGGGTAGTCTGTGCCTGTGCATGTGTTTTCTTCTCTGGCCTTCAATATGAACACCTTGTATGTCTTCCCCCAACTGCAGCATTTCTCTCTGCAGTTGCTCAGAACTTCCTCCAAAAGAGCAGCAGATATATAAAATGACACGATTCTTCATGGGTTTGCAGCTGTCGGCGGCACTATGAATAGCAGCTGTTAAACTGACAGTCGTGCCGGGTCTTCTCTCCTCCTGCTCATCGAACTTCTTGAGCAGGAGCGGAGGTATTGTGCTGCCTCAGTGAGTCAGCTCCTTGTCTGTACTTGCCTTTGCAATTGCTTCATACTGGGGATTGTGAGGGGTTTTTTATGAGGAAGATAATATATTTATTCAGTTATGCAGAAACTGATCAGGCCTCCAAGCTTGGATGAAGAAAAATCCCCACTGTTGTTGGTAAGGGGCTTATTAAATCTTGTGTGAGTAACTGAAAATCAGTGCTGCCCAGCAGCTGACCTCTCTAAAATAGCTTTTTTTTTTTTTAGTTGGCAAACAGTGTCTCTGTGGACACATGTACATAATGCTTCTGTGCTTGCTGATGATCTCAGCAGAGCAGTTGCTGATTGTACAGTCGGAGAAAGTGACCCAGTATTTTGTAGGACTGCTCCTCCAAGTAATCCAGGGTACAGGCAGTGCTCTGTGGGAAAACTGGATTGCTGCTGAGCCTTTTCTGTACTGCTCCAATGTTGCCAGCTCTTTTTTTTTTTTTTTTTTTTTTTTTTTTAATTTTCATAACCCTTAAAAAACTGGAACAATTGGCTTCTGTGTGGCTTCAGGAACTAGCAGTATGAAAATACACAAAAATAGTCTGTAGTGTGGTTTTGAAAAATGGGATATTTTTATAAACTGCCCTAAGCATATTTTAATTTAGCTAAAGCAGTATTAACGGAGCAGTGACTCTAGTTACTAAGGGTTTTGCAGTTTACGTAGCCGTGCCCAGCTAGTGAGAGTAAGTTATTCTCTGAAGTGACTGGTTCAGATATCATGATGTCTTGCATGAAGAATGACCTGGCATAAAACAGGACATGCTGTTCGCACTAACTGTGCCATGGGCACGGCTCAGTGTTTATGAAGAAGAGAAATGAATCTCCCAAACACCTCTCCCCTTACAGTATTGTGTGCTTTGGTGCGGTAAGGTGGCTGGTTTCAGCATTCCTGGATCTGTTGCCCTCCCAGGCTGCTGGTAAAAGCTGACAGCTGAACTGTAGGTCTGTTGTTCAGGGGCAGTTGAGTCCTGTCAGACACTGGGGTGGCAGCTGTGTAAGCACTCTCATTCTTTGAATTTGGGAAATAGGGCTGGCTGCTCTTTTGCCTCAGTGAAAACTTTTCCCTGTACTGGAATAGCTGCCTCTTCCTGCTGGTTATTTAAAGGAGTGGAAACTGGATGTGAAACATCATTTGTTTTTTCCTCCCCCTTCAAAAATGGAGCAAACCCCAATCTATCCTTTCAGAGAAAAAAGTTTCACCTCTGGCATACGCCCTGTTTCGGGTTGTGTACTCGAGCTTCATTGGTGCTAACACTCGCTGGAGCGGGCTTTACAAAACACTTTACGCAATAACTGCGAGCAGGGGAGCAGTGTTTGGCACAGGGCTGCAGCTGCTGTTCTGCCTTAACTAGAAACTCTTGGAAAGTGACATCTCTCAGAACATAGTAGAGAACAGTATTATTTTTAAGGAAAAGTTTTCAGTATTCCTGTCTGGAAGGAAAGGATAGGGAGTGAGGAAAGAACAGACCAGAGTCTATTGATGTAACTTAATACCTGGAAGGATATAGCAATAAATATTTCCCCTCCTGCATGTCTTATCACTGGTTTAGTTTTTTTAATAGTGGGTATCTAGAGGCCTTGTGGATAATGGGAAGACAGTACATCTGATAGAGCTTGACTTTAGTAAAACTTTACATTATCACCAATACAATAATCTGAGAAGCAAACAGGAGAAATATAGGCAAGCCCAGGGTTTGTATTAACAAGATTTTGTTTATGCAAGACACAGAAGCTATTTATTCCTCCTCACCAGGTCTTAACTGTGAGTATTGTGTCTGGCTGCAGACACCATACCTTGAGAGGTTAAAAAAGAGAAAGAGAGAAGGGAGGAACAGGTGGAAATAACTAAAAACTGTGAAAAGTGTAAAAGTTTTAGAGAACATGACGTTTTAAGCGAGATTGAAAGACAAGGAATTCTTTCTTTAGGTATCTTTCTTTTGACTACGTTAGATGGTGTGGGAGTAGAAAGAGATTTTTGGACATTGTTTGGAGCTTAGTACAATGAAAGAAAACCTAGAGGTCAGAGTTATGGTAAAAGGTGTTTTTTCCACAGCTGAACCACTGCTGTAATTGAGCAACTTGTTAACTTCAACTAACATCATTAAAGGTAACAAGAAGGATTTTTTGGTCTGTTTCATTTCATCTGGGGTATCTTTTAAAGAATAATCCCTGCACGTGGACTCTGTGTGTTGCCAGCTACAATGAGATTCAAATCTAATGCTCAGTGATGGAGGAGAAAGTGGTGTCATTTATAGTTGAGTGAGTGCACAGGTTTCTGGTGGTTCCCGCATCTGCTCTGCTCCTTCCCTGTGCTGTGGGTGCCATAGCTGTCTGTGCAGCTCTGTAGCAGCCTGGATCAAGAAATTCATTAGACTGAAAAAAGAAACAGCTTTCCTGCCCCTTCCTGCTCTGCATCTGGTTTGCATTGAGGCTGCATGAGCAATGCTGTGGGACAAAGCACGGTGTGAGGAAAGGAGCTGTTTAACACAGCGTTGCTGTGAAGTGAGCTGTGAAAAATGAAAGCTGGAGTCTTGTTTCTAAACACTGTCTGTCATGGATAATGTACCTTATTTTACTGTAGTGTATTTCCCTCAGCCAGCTTGCCAAAGTTATGTAAAAACAGAGTGAAGCTTTCAAAACCAGAAAGTTAATTCTGAGAAAACATTTCTTCAGCAGCTCTTGAAAATATCTTTTGTAAAGTTTTGTAAAACATGTAGAGTCATGCTCCTAGGCACTGTTCGGGCTTGTGCCTTAGAAGTTTGCATCAGAAAGAATTACACAGTGGAAGTATGAGTATGGCAGCTGGCTGTTAGATAAATATGTGGGGGTAAAAGCTAAACAGTTTGTATTTTCTTATGCTAGTCCTAACCTGAGAAAGACATAAATGAGTAGACCCTCTTTTATAGTTCCTTTCAGCAGGCTTTTTTAATAAAGTAAGCAAAGCAGATTGCAAGATATTATTGTGCCCCTTCTAAAGGGTCTGTAAGACAAAACTGAAGTGAAAAGTCAAATGTTTCTTTGTTCAAGTCCAAGTACAGCACCAGTTCTGTTTGACACTCCGTGTTCCGTCTTAGAGAAAGACATGAAAAATGACACTGCTTTAACAAATCCAGTACAGACGGCTGCTGTGTGTATCACTAGGGAGCTAACACTGAACTGGCAGCAGGATGCAGGTCATGCCCTGCTGCAGTCCGTCTGTACAGCAGTTCAGTTGCATCTCCCCAGAGAGATGTCAGTGAAGATCCAAACACAGGAGGTAGAAAATCCTAATGTGAGAGTAGCCTGTTGGAGCAGTACTTCCTTCTTCAACTATAAGCACGCATTCGCTGCTGTAATTTGCTACCCCAGCCTATAAAAAAAAGCTCAGCAGTGTAATTTAGGTGAATCACATCCTGGTGAAAGGACAGTGTAAGTTGTTCTGTGCCTTTGGAAGTCTCTAGAAAAAGGTTTCAGGTTTTCCCCTTGGCTTTCAGGAGTCCTCCTCAAATTTGGTTGAAAGTAGCAAACACACCAGAGTTCCAGACAAAGGGGATAGTGATGCCCAGTGAGGCAATGGAGGTGGTGTCCCAGAGAGGGAGCCCCGGCAGCTGCCGCCGATTCTTTTCAGTGTGTCTTTCAGTCCACCTGTGCATCGCTCTGCCCCGCAGCAGCTGGGGCTCTCACAGAGACCACCAAGGAAATGAAGAGAAGCTGTGATTGTTGCTGTGGTGGTGTGCATTTTGGGGAGGATTTTAGGGTACCCAGCAACAGCAAACTAGACATCAACCGTTAGCTCTTCTTAGGACCTGACTTTCTTGCAGGTTTCCCCTCAGCCTCTCTGTACCAGTAATATTTGGAATGATAAGCAGAGGAGCAGGGTTGTGCTGTGCCTCATGTTGAGGCTTTGGGTTCACCTCTTAAGGAGGTGAATAGTCTTCTACTGCTGTTTTCTTTCTCTTTTCCAGCACCCTGGAAGGGTACTATGTTGATGATTCCCTGCAAGGCCAGGGAATCTACACTTACGAGGACGGAGTGGTCCTTCATGGCACATATGTGGATGGAGAGCTGAATGGACCAGCCCAGGAGTATGACAGTGACGGGCGACTGATTTTCAAAGGGCAGTATAAAGACAACATTCGGTATGGAGTTTGTTGGATTTATTACCCGGTAAGCTTGACTACCTGCCAGAATTCTGTCTTTCTGATTCTTGGTAAACACTCAGATATTGCTCTGGAAAACTCTGGAGACATTTTCGTGTCCTTTTGGAACCATGCTAGTTAGGACAATAATGGTTGTATGGTTTTTAGGAGTTTTTGCTGTAATTTCTTTAAATTTTAATTCCTGTTCAGCCTTACACAGCACTCCAGAGTTGAACCTTTCAGTCCTTGTGCTGAGGAGGGGGAATCCTCTGCATATAATTAAGCTGCTGGTCAAAACCTCATCTATTTCTGTGCTAGGTATTGCATGTACTTCAGTTGCAGATTAATTTCAAATGCTCACCACTGGTGTTCATTTTACTTACTGGTTTTCACTACTGCCATTAAGCACATGTTAGAATCAACAAATGCTTGGTGTACACTGCCAAACAAATAGCAATTTTTCACTACTAGTGTATAAAATACACGCATCTGACCCTTCAGGTCATATGTCTCCTATTTCACCTTCTAGATGAAAGGGTTGCTCTACCTTCTGGAAACGTGGGTACTGAGACGTTGTTTATCATTATCATCTTGCCTGGCTAAAAGATGCAAGGTGTTTCAAAAAAACCTTTGCCATGGAAGCAGTTGCTTATGAATGGCTCTATGCATGATGCTTTATTTAGAGTCATTGATATAGATTAGATGTTAGGAAGAAATTTTTTACTGTGAGTGAGATGAGGCCCTGGCACAGGTTGCCCAGAGAAGTTGTGGCTGCGCCATCCATGGAGGTGTTCAAGGACAGGTTGGATGAGGCTTTGAGCAACCTGATCCAGTGGGAGGTGTCCCTGCCCATGGCAGGGGAGTGGAACTGGCTACGTTTAAGGTTCCTTCCAGACCGAACGATTTTATGATTCTGCGTGTACAGATTTTTACCCAAACTTAAGGTTCACTGTTCCTTAGTATGGTATGTTTGGGGAGTTGAACAAAATGGTGCCACTGAAATAGAGTCTGTGAGCAGCGCTCTTGATCTGTTTCAGTCTGTTTCCACTTCACACCTGCTGGTTTTGCTCCAGGGCATTAATTGAAGATGTTTCCTTATTTTGAAATAAAGACCTGAAGTTGTTAGACCTGTGCTAATCTATGCATTTCATTCTACAGTTCTGTAAATAGAACTAACTGGAGTTACAGACAAATCACAGATGGAAAAGCCCAGGGCTAAAATGTTTTTTTTAATAGGCTCAAGTATTTTGTACCATGAATTAGCAGTGAGCCAGGCAGTAGTTTTTTCTTTCCTCCAGCACAGCATCATATTAAGAAAACTCAAGTGAAGTTTGTGCATGGCTTTTTAAAGGAGGCCTACAGGAAAGCTGAGGAGGGGCTCTTTGTCACAGAGTGTAGTGATAGGACGAGTGGTAATAATTTTAAGTGGAAAGAGGGGAGATTGATTAGATATTAGGAAGAAATTTTTAACTCTGTGGGTGGTGAGGCACTGGCACAGGTTGCCCAGGGAAGCTGTGGATGCCCCATCCGTGGAGGTGTTCAAGGCCAGGTTGGATGGGGGCCTTGAGCAACCTGATCCAATGGAAGGTGTCCGTGCCCATGGCAGGGGGTTTGAAACTGGGTGTTCTTTAATGTCCCTACCAACCCAAACCTTTCTGTGATTCTAGGCCTTTCTTCACAGACTGTTCACATGAAAATTTTGCCAATTGAAGCTCAATATTTGTGTGACATAATTGAAGCTCAATATTTGTGTCACATGGAAGAAAAGACCTCGGAGTTTACTTATTTCAAACAATTAAGAAAACCCCATTCGTTTCTTCTATCAGTGTTATCCTGACTGAAATGACTTCACCCTGCTTCTTCGTGTATCTGTTTCTTACTCGTTTTCATGATCTCACATCTAAGCTTACTGTGTCTTGGATTGCTTCTTTAAATAGTTGGTAAAAATCTCTTTCATTGACTGAAGATAATGATCTGTAACTAAATGCTCTGCCTTTTCTCTCTTGCCTGGGCTTTCAGGATGGAGGCAGCCTTGTGGGAGAAGTGAATGAAGAAGGGGAGATGACTGGAGAGAAAATAGCCTATGTGTACCCTGATGGAAAGACTGCGTATTCTGGAAGGTTCATAGATGGAGAAATGATAGAAGCAAAACTGGCAACTCTGACATCTGTAGAGGATGGGAAACCTCAGTTTGAAGTAGTACCAGGCAGTAAGTTAAGCTAACACAGAAACTTGTATTCTTGCTACCAGCTCTTCACTGCAAACAGCTTGGTTTCTGTAATGTTCCCCATTGGAGACGTTGCTGGCTGCAATGAGATAGGAAATCTATTAGTGAGAAGCCCTTTTTCTAAATCATAAAGTTGGTCAGAAAGGCGCGTGGAGCAATTTTTTTCTTCCAGGAACAAATGAGAATTGACCCATGCGGCGGTGCTGCTGGACTGCATTTCATAACCCTTCTCTCGCATGCTCATGGGCGTAGTCCTGCTCGTCACACTCACCATTGCCATTTGTGCCAGCTTGGAACCTGCTTAACTGTGTTAATGCTGGCACAGTTAGAAGCTTTTTGTTAGTAATACAACTAGAATTGAAGAGAGAGGCCGTGGTTGGGTTGTAGCTCGTGTCACTGGGGTTTGTGTGAGTGAACGTTAGCCATGTGAGTATTCTGGCATCTGCATTCCAGGCCTGAAAGAACACAGGGGTTGGAATTAGTGAACTAGATTCAGTTGTTGTTTAATGGTCTGATTCACCAGCACCCTTCAGTCTGTCTAGTCCCGCTGACAGAAAGTGGCTATGAAATGGTGAGGGTCAGGTTGTACCTTCAACCTGTGTAGCTGGTGCTCCCTCTCCAGGGCAATGGTGGCTCAGAACTATAGTTCTGGAGCAGTTTTGTTGCTCTGAGGTGTCTGATGTTTTGGAGGTGAGGGGATTAAGCTGTGGGCAGGATCATGAGTACTAAACGGGGGCTATGCTAACGTGTTTCCTGTTTGGGCAACAAAGATTGTCTCACGCGATATGAAATAAGAATATAAAATTCACTGAAAAGATGTTGAGAAGCAAATGCATGTGACTTTTATTTTTAAATCTCTCAGTTGTGATAGTAAATCAAAATTTACTTAAAAGACAGCTTCTGAGGGAGTATCGTTGTGCTTTGTAAGTAGAATTGAATTACGCCCTGGAGGAAGCTGCCTTCAGCCAGAACAGAGCTTGAACACCAGGACCTTTTACTGAATTTTTTAATATTGGGGTTTTCTCCATCTTATTTCCACCTGTATCTTAGCCTGTCTCCCAGGTAGTCCTCTGTCAATTGAATGTAGAGGTATGTAAGGATATAATTGCAGATGTACCACTGAATTGCTTACTAATGGCAGAAAATAAACGACTCTAGCCAAGTACACTTTGTGATCACTGTGCATTATCTTCTGGCTAAAGTCTATTCAGGATATGGACTAGAAAACATTTCATATTTGAAATAGACCAAGATTTTTTCTAATTAATGTGTTATTGAACATATATACTTTTACATTTTGCTTTACTTTTTAGTTTTAATTTAGTTTTAATTGGAGTTTTGAAAGAGTGTCCAGTCCTTCTTTGTAAGTTGGTGGTTTGAAGAGTGTTTATATCCCCTTTTAGTGATAATATTGCTGCTCTAGTATGTTTAGGGGAAAAATAATCAAGAAAATAATATCTCACTGAAAACCTTCTACAGGTGCAGTTCTGTTCAATACCTTTTTTGGAAGCATAATGTTTCTTGCAGTCATCAAAATTTAATTTTCGAATGTCTTGATGAAATTAAGAGTTGCATGCTTTCAGCACTGCCAATTAGTTTATTTCCTTTGATTTCTGTGTTTTTAGGCCCAATATACAGTTTTGACAAATCTACTTCATCCTGCATTTCTACAAACGCGCTTCTTCCTGATCCATACGAGTCAGAGAGGTAAGCTTTTTTTCTTCTCCCCTCTTTCAATATCTGTGTTTCTTTGCTGTTACGTATTTAGGGCCTAATTTTGCAACCTTTTTCTCATTTAAAATTTTAAAAAGTGTATAAGGCTTCATGAATTGAAACCTATTACTGCACATCAATCAGCTTTTGACTTGATTGAATTTCTTTGACTCGCACATCTGAATCACTAATTCCATGCCCTTTTCCCTTTTTAGGGTGTATGTCGATGTCTCTCTCATTTCCAGTGCTGGAGAAGGATTATTTTCGAAAGTAGCAGCAGAAGCCAGTACCGTGATGTCGTTTTACAATGGAGTGCGAATTACACACCAGGAGGTAAAGGAGAGAAAAAAGTCAGTCTGAATTTTCATTGCTCCTTCTGAAATCTCCTTATAGTAGGATTTTACACCCACCCCCTTCCCACTCTTAAGGTTTGATATGATGGAGTTAAATTGAAAAAAAAGTGCATGTACACCTATGTATATACATAAAGTGGTGGTTGGTTTTGTAATGGCTTGCAGGAAAAACTTTAGTTGCATGTGTTTGCTTTCAAACTGCTGGCAAAGCTGACTTACACACACACACACACACTGGATTTTTGCCTTGCAAACCAGGTAGACAGCAGAGACTGGGCCCTCAATGGAAATACGATATCCCTGGATGACGAAACAGTCATAGACGTGCCGGAGCCCTACAACCACGCCGCCAAGTACTGTGCTTCGCTGGGGCATAAGGCCAACCATTCTTTCACTCCTAACTGCATCTATGACCCGTAAGTAGAGTCCTGTGTTTCAGGGTCAAGCTGCAGCCCGGCAGCCTGGGCTCACACGGTGTTTTTGGGCAGCTGAATAAGGAGCAGCCGCTGGTGGGGCTGGGAATAATGCGTCCAGCCACTGGAGGAGTTCCTGCTCACCTGGGCTGAGTTGGAAATTGGCTGAACTTGCAGGTGCTTGATGTCTCTTGGGACTTCTACTGTGAAGTGTCTTGAAGTTTGCAACTCAGTTAATTTTGTCATGAACTGTAAAAGCTGCCTCTTGATTCTAAAATCTGTAAAGGCAGCTTTCTAAATCCTAGCTTGACTAGGACTGCGCTGTATTTGCTGAACTACAGATGCTTGACCAGCACCATCAAGTGTGCTGTCACTTCTGAAATTCAAAAAATAAGCATCTTGCTTCTCTGCAGTTGAAACTTTCGGTGGGTACATACGCTCAAGGGTGTAAATATTTTCGTACCAATGTATACAGTAACAGACCTGTGGAGGCAAATATGTAGAAAATAGTTCTGCTTCATTAAATAAGCCAGTTCCCTCTACTGTGAGACTCTGGGAGAAGTTGTACAGAAGTATGTTGTGATTGTTTAGTAGGTAACCGGTACTAAAGAAATTAAGATGAGCAATTTTCCATGCTCTACAGTCTGCCATAATCTGTACTATTTTCCTGTCGTCCTTATCTCTGCAAGCCCAGAGCATGTAGCAGTGATTAATTTTATTTATTTATTACAAACAAGCAATGTTGCAGACTGTTGAAAAACTTCAAATTATAGAGCTAGACTCAGCTGCTTTAATATATCAATATTTTTGTCTTTATTACGTGAATCTTTAAGTTTGACTCAAAGCAATCTTCTCATCCTCTATCAAATCATATGATATTGCTCTGAACTGTGAGTGACTTCTGGAACTATAAAAGGGGCTAACAGAGTCTGTGAATTAAGAGCTAAGCCTAGCAAAGGTGTTCTATGCTTTGTCTAGGTTTGTTCATCCTCGATTTGGGCCTATCAAGTGTATCCGTACCATCAGGGCTGTGGAGAAGGATGAAGAATTAACAGTAGCTTACGGATACGATCACAACCCCGTTGGGCAAAACGGGCCAGAAGCACCGGAGTGGTACCAGCTGGAACTGAAAGCTTTCCAGGCTGCCCAGCAAAAGTGAAATGGGAGCTCCTTCTCCATTCAGCAAACTGAAACAGAAACTTGGATCTATGCACTACCTTTATACTGAAAACTGGACAAGCAGGGATTGTTCATGCTGTTGCATCATAACTTTGCATTCTGTGTTAAGAGATAAGTTTCTTGCATACTGACTAGGTTTGACTGTGTTACTCATAGCAGATTTAACATTAGCTAGCGTTGCACCAGTCTTATCTGGAGAAATTATTTAATATTCTATACAAGACGTGGTATTCTTTGGTAGCTTCTGCTTTTGCACCATATGCAAAGATGCCAAAAGACTAGACAGAAAACAAAAATGGATATATCGTTGACTTTTAGTCGGCAGACTTAGTGTTGCTCTCTTATCTGCCTAGGCATTATTGTGCAACTGCATTTTGCATATATGCCACTTGTGATGATAACAGTAATATTTTGATATTCTCTAATAGTAGCATAATTTTGCCTTTTTAAACCTTTGATCTGAACCTTGCAATAGAGCAGTTTATTTATTAGCATATAGGAGGCTGGGTTTTAACTCCCCTTTCCTCTTGTCTAAACGTTGTTCTTTCTAAAAATCCTCTTCAGCAGAAGAAAATCCTTTCTAACTAGTGGAAAGGCTTGTGTGTGTATGTGAGAGTGCTGTGTGTTGGTCTCTGTGGCTCTCTAAATAGTATAGCAACGTGTCCAAACCTAATATTTATCTAGCCTTTACGGCTGGCTTATTTTATTTAATTTATGATTATGACACGCAAATGAAGCTGTTCTTTGCATGAAGATTTTTCTGAAAGGAGAAAACGGATTCACTTTTTGAAGGACTTTCAGAAGTACATGTTCTGGAAGGCAAGCACATTACTTGCATTAGTGTCCATGATTTGGTTTGTGTGTTTCACCCGTTGAAGCGGCCAGGTCTTAAGGCAGAAATTCTATCAGGGAGATGCTTGCATCTCATGTGAATTCTCTTAAAGGAGGTGTATGTATTTGAGGGCAAGCTGTAGTATTTGGTTAAGGAGAGCTGTATCTTCTGTACGTGTTCAGTTGACAAAGAATATAGCCTTGTAGCCGTCTTTTAGTAGTACTGGTTTAAGAAACAGTAAACTAATACAGTGTGAGATAACAAAATAGGATTTTTTTTTAAAAAAAAAAAGATATGAAAAGATTGTTTTTTGAAAGACAAACAATGAATGTAAAAAAGTCACTCACTGCTCATATTTAGAAACAGTAGTCAATCCATAGCTTTGTTGCAGCCAACAGTGGGGGCTTGTGAATATTCATCTGCAGGGCTGTGTTCTGGGGCTTTTCAGGGGTAGAGAAATGATTGTGCATTTTTTCAGATACTGTACTGGCCTTGCCTAATGCTGTATAAGAGAGAAATAATGTATCATCTTGGTTTGGATACTGGAGCCCTTCTGGGACTCTGATGCTCTCTTTTGAGTTTACCAGCTTAGGAAAAAATCAAATGCATTTGTAACATTTTCTTTAAATGTTTGTAGTTTAAAAAGGTTTGTATATATGTAACATAAATGATTTAGAAATCAGACCTACCTTTCTATTGCAACACATTTTGGTTGGTTGCTCGAATGGTTGGAGGTGTCTGGCTGTCGGGGGAGCCAGACATGGACAGAGAATGTGTTGGGCTGGTACCTGCAAGTGGAAGGATGAGGTTGCTGTTTTGTGCAGTCTGAAAATCCTTGCTTTGGTACCTACAGACTGTTGGTAATTATTAATAAGAACCTCTTTGAGTTGGGGCTCTCTTTAGTCCCTGTGACTGATCACAACCTTTTCCAGCACCTCGCCATTTAAGCTTGCACGAAAGCTGCTCTGTTCTGGGGTGGGGTGAGTAGGCTCCGGGCTTTCTGACACTCTTCCAGCAGTGATCCAAATGGCAGTGTGGACACCACCCATCTCCTCGCGCTGGAGACTTCAGGCCCTGCTTCTCATCCAAGGCAGGTGGCTGGCAGAGGTGACAGCTCAGGGACTCCGCTGAGTGTGCAGAGACAGAACTGATCCTCACAGGTGATGGAGACTTGTCAAAGGCTGATGTCAAAGGCTTCAGCAAATGAACCTCAAAAAGAAATATGCATGTCTTGATCTTTCCCTGCCTGCCCGCAGGTCATTCTTTCACGTTTGCAGAAAAGCATGGTAGAAAGCTGTTGTGTGCATCCTGTGGACTGTTCTGCCAGGACCATGAAATTTGCAAAGCTGAGGCCTGTGTTTAAGTGCAGGGAAGAGGCGAGGGAAGACTGAACCCAGCTGTGAATGGATGGTAACCCCTTGCACGGTCTTGATAACCTGCTTTGGACTGCTGGCCTCAGTGTGCCTGCTTGAGAATCGTGCTTGAAATATTCTGATCTCTAGAGCTCCTTTAGCTTCATTCCTGATCAGTCTCCGATTCCTCTGCTGTTTCCTCTTTGTGTGGAGTTGCTTATGCTTTAATAGATTTGTCAGTTTTCATATTGCTTGATTTTTGAAATAAATACAAGATAGGTGCTCTTTGCACATCAGGCATCCTAAAATAGGGCAATTCTAGGGGAAAGAAGCCCTGAGGTGTCCTCTGTGTTCTCAAAAGACCTTAATTCAGTGACAGCCATGCAGATACTCTTGCCCTTGCTTATGCTTGTAGCCTGGTAGTATGCCACAGCTGCGGGTGTTGTCTCTGTGAGCTACACTGTCCTTTTTCTCCCTGCTCTGTTAAGATCTATTGGTCCTCCTAAAGATCCCTTCTTCAGCGACCAACCTTCTATAAAACTTGTGATTATAAAGCTGCTTTGGCTTGGTTCAAGACCAAGCCTTTTAATTCTTCTTTGTTTTCGTTTTCTTTGTGATCTGTTGGAGTGAAGGTGGTTGGGGTGGTTTTTACCAAATGGGTAGCGAAAGGGCTCAAGGCTCTCTGTGTCTTTCAGAGGTTTTTGAGGTGTGCGTTGGCAAACACAGGTTCAAACACAGGTTAGTTACGTAACTCCAAATAATGCCTTAACTTGATCAACGTATTGCAGCTCAGCTTCTGGGGCTCACTAGGTAGCAAGACCAGCTTAGCAAACTATTTGTCAGTAGTAACATAAGACCCACATCGTACTGTGGGTTTAATTTGCGGCAGAGGAAGCAGTCACTTTGCAGAGCAATGCATGTGTGCGTTGAATGCAGCTGACTATTGATAAATATGTATTAAGTAAAGAAGCTCTGCTTCTCATACTCTGTCAAAAGACCTGTTCTGTTGGCCCAGAAACTGGAAGATGAGCTGATGCCTGTCAACTGAGCCCGGGTAAGCAGCTGGCTCTTGGAGTACTCATGATAAGAGAATGCCATAAGAGAACCTGGAATTGCTGCTGTTTTCAGGTATGGCTCAGTTCCCAACATCTGCCTTTGGTCTGCAGTGCTGCATATGGCTCATCTGTGTTGGGAGGGTTGTTACCTGAGCTCCTTGACAAGAAGGAGCCTATATCAGCCATTGTGACAGGCTGCTGATCATCTCTTTTTTAAAACAAAGTAGAACTTAAGTGGATCTGCCTGTGTTTTGTAACCAAGAATACAGAAGCTTAGTTTTCTGGAGAAGTGGTTAATCTCGTTGATGAGAGCATGAGAAGTTACAGCTGAGAGCTACCTGCTGCTTGGTCACTCTTCTAGATGAGAGGGAAAAGGGCCTCTTTTCCCTTTCAAAGAGGGAAAAAAAGCCTAGGAGGGGTGTCTCAAGTTGAGTCTCAGGCTATAATCTATAATTTGACATTTTGGAAGCTACTAAAGTAGATTTTCTTTCACAAATCTATAAAGGCACTTTTTTTTTTTTTTCTTTGTTAGTAATTAAAAAAACCTCAATGTACATAAATACATGTAAGTCTTAACTGTTGAAAAAGTCAAAGGATATACATGGGTATGATCTTCTGTGAGAAGAGTGAGAGCTGTGATAGCTTTTTGACTTTTTCCCCAGTTGCAGCAATACCCACTAGGATGGCCTTTGATTTTTCCCAGATGCTGCTCCTGAGCTACTCGTGCAGGTTTCAAGACCTTTGGGAGGCCAGTTGGGAGGCCTTGCGAGGCTGTGTGTTTCGGGAGTGAGTAGGTAGCCTTTTCTCCCTGGTTCAGCCTTTCTGGATGCAGAGCTTTGTGTTGCGCATGGTTGGCAGTGGCTGTGGTTTCTTTCCCAGGGCTGTCACTGTACATTGCTGGCATGGAGGCGAGAGCACCATCGTGGATTTCTCACCCTCTGCCAGGCACTGGAGGCGCAGAGTAGTGAACGTATCCTGTCTGGTGTGAGAAACGGAGAAGTGGTGGGAATTTCCGCTTCTCTGTTCCCTTCCCTGTTGGCTGCCCTTTTCCTTCAGTCAAAACTGGTGCTCACCACTTGGGTTGCGGCAGGAGCTGTACAGGTACTGTACAGTGTCGCATCAGTCCCCAAAACCTCTGCAGTTTCTCTCCTTTCACTCTGTTCAGTGGTCTTTTTAGGAGATGCTGCCGCTGCGATGAGGTAGCAAGTTGTACAGAGCCGGTTATCTGCTGCTTTGTTTTCCTCTGGCACAGCAGAATTGCTGGACCTGTTGGTGCCTGAGGAATTCATCTCCAAGCACTTAAAAAAACCCAACCAACCCAATTGCTTTGAAAACAATATTGCTGAAGTGTCTCCTTATATGCTGGGGTGCTGCATTAGACGCCTCTTCCTCACTTACACCGCGCTTTTGTACGCTGAGAGCATTTGGGCGAGGAACGCAGGCGTGGGAGCAGCTTTACCTGGGGGTGCAAGTGGGCTTCATGCTCACCTGTGCCCTGGGGAGACCTTACTCCTTTTGCTTTGTGTACTGGAAACATAAGAACTATATTTTTGGACAAAGCATTTCTAAGCAGTCTTATAAGGGATTTTTTTTAAAAATAAAAAGGTGCAAGATTGAGTGCATGTTTACTTGCCCCAGATCAAAGGTTTTGAACACTAAGGTCACTGTCTGTTCAATGGACCCTCCTCTTGGCGCTCTTCTGTCTTCAAGCAATTGAAGCTCCTGTCCTCTTTCTCTACCAGTTTTACTGGAACAACTTTATTTTTTTCCCAGGAGAAATATATATACAAAAATTCTAAGCAATTAAATGTTCAAGCCATAAAATCATGAGTGTGGGAAGACCCTCTTCACAAGTTTTAACATATTTGTATGTAAAAATGATGTTTGTATGAAATATTTTCATGGTAGAATGAATATTTAAAGAAATAGTTCCAATAAGATCTAAATCAAATTTAAAAGGGTGTCTTTTTGTAAGATGCAAGTGTAATTGACTACCAATAAGTAGATCACTTTTTTTTTTTTTTCTAAAGGGGAGATGCAACAAGTGATCTTTGCAATTACAAATGGTCGTTTCTGCTATTTAGGAAAGTATTTATGCAGCGCTACACATGGCTGTCATAAATAATTGCAATAGCAAGGCCAGTCACATCTTCAGGACATACCTCTCAGCTTGTCCTTCCGTGACACTGTACAAATGGACCCATCCCTCCTTTCTGCAGATTTCCTCCTAGAAAACTTTTTCCTACTTTAGCTGTACTGAATTTAACTCTCGAGCTAAGATCCAGTCTAAAATTGTGTATTACTTAACAGTTTCTGCTGGGCCTTCTGCTATTTTAATACTCTTCAGCCCATAATTACTGGGTGTCTCTGTTCTGAAGAACTAAGTGCTAAAGAATAATCCTTGGGGTAAGCTCACACGTATGTTAACAGTTAACCCCGGAGTATTTAACTTGTATACAGTACTTGATAGGTGTTTTATGACATTTGTACTCGAACTATGAGCCTTACTGAACATCTGTAGGTTTATTCATGACTTTTAAAAAATGGATAACTCTAAGAAAGATGTTTACATGAATGATGATTGCCCTTCCTTTGATGTTATGAATGAGGTTTTTATAGTGTGTTTGGGTGTATGTGCAAGGAAATAAGAAAAATGTTTCTGGGGAAAAATAGACTTGACAAACATTTGTAATAAGTGAATTTTAAAGATTGCTTTAATTGCGCTATGAAGGCAATGCAGATATTAAAATATTCAACAGAACCGTTGTCTCTCCTTGTCTTTTGTGTGTCGGGGTTTGGGGCACCCTCTGATCTCTCCCCCTTCCTGATGTGTTTGTGGTTGCTTTGCAGCTAACGGTTATTGCTGATGTATGAGAGCAGGATTTGGGGTACAGGTAACGTGCTTCCACATTAAATTAATAGTGAATGAACAGCAGAACAGTCCTGGCACCACTGCCTTGGGTTTTTTCTGGCACTTCTGCTGCTTTTGTTATTCACTTCTGTCTTCTCCATGCGCATAACGCAGGCTTCGTTTGTGTTCTGGTAGAACATGCTGCCTGGGTATGTCCTACTCTTTAACTGTTGTATTTTAAAACATAGGAACGTGCACGTTGAGGTGTTTTTCTCTTGCCGTGACTGACTCGGAGGCAGTAGGAGGGAATGGCAGCAAGCAGCAATGATGCCTTTCCAGCAGGTAACCCACTGCTCGGTTTCCTCATTAACATCCTGCTGTGTGAGTGGTGAGGAAAGGAGCAGCGCTTTGGTGATCTTGCTTGAATTTTTTTCTGTTTGTGCTCTGATTGATCACCAACTATTTTTGCTTTCTGAGTAGACATGTACAGCTGTGTTATGTATGAAAATACGAACATGAGTGAGAAGGTATTTCCATTGATACCGCTATTGCATGTGCATACGTGTTCCCAAAGAAGAGCTATCCTCCAAAGCCTTAGGCTAGCAAATACATTTATCTCAGCAATATTTCCTATAAAATAATACTATAGCAAAAAAGTACATGCAAAATTAAATGAGACACTACTTCTGCTATATATTCATAGTTTTGAGGTTTTGTTTATTCATTCAGATTTATTGCTATAAAAAGAATAAAGTTTCTGGCTGTGAAAGCTCATGGCCTCTTCTGCTGGAGTAAAGGGGGGATGCTGTGCTCTCCGCTCTCTGCTGGGGTGGAGAAGGGACTTGTCTGACCTCAGCATTGCCCGCTGAGCTGAAACCGAAAGAATGACTGTTCAAGGTGGATGGGGGGTTGCTCTGCTCTCCCCTCTCTGCAAGGATAGAGAAGGGAAATGTTTGGTCTCGGCATTGCCCACTGCGCCTTCTCAGCCCTGAAACTGGAATGATGAGCGGTATCCCCTCTCTGCAAGGGTGGAGAAGGGGTTTGTTTGGCTTGTGCATTGCTCACTGAAGCCGAAAGGGTCGATACCAAAAATGCCAGTAAATAAACTCCCTGAGACTCGTTTTAGAGATTTAGAAAGCGAGCAACCTTTAATCCAGTTGTGGACGCACGAGGGAATGGTTTCCATCAGTCATGCCTAACGAGACAAGAGCTGGGGACAGAAAGTATTTCCCACTCACATGCACAGGTGATAAATTCTCCCAGAAATGTTATGCATATTCTATTACTTTCAAGGACTAATTTTAATGTTGCGAACTTCACAACAGCCAGAGCTCTGCTAATTGGAGCTTTGGAGCCAGCTCTGTCCGGCCTTGCACGTTCGATAGGGAAAGGCTGCACACAGGTGATTACAGGAGACACATCTGTTCAGTAACCACTTCTTGTATCGGGAGGAGCGCTTGCTGTGCCTTTGACTTCTGTCCAGGAGCACTGGGGAACTCTCGTCGTTCCTTTCCGACGCGGCACAGTCTTTCCCAGCTGCTTTCGCACTGACTCAGAACTTTTTTTCCCCTATGGAAGGCGGAGCCGGAGCTTTCCCGTTCCCTGCCCCGCCCGGAGCCGGGGAGCAGCGCCGGGGAGCGCAGAGCCGGCTGCAGGTGAGGGGACAGCGGGGCTTGGGGGCCGGGGCGGGCAGGATGGGACCCTGGCCGGTTACCTCGGTGCATCCACCACTTGTAGCAGCGTCCCGGGTTCCTACAGGGAAGGAGCGAGGGGCAGAGGCTGGTGCCGCAGTCACTGCCAAGGGGAGCGGCTTCCTAGTGGGGTGCAGGGTTTCTCTTCTAAAGGAACAAATCCAAGTGAACCCTAGCACCTTTCTGGGTGGGAAAAACCCAAAGGACACGGGTCAGCGGCAGGGTCCGAAGCCAAGATCGCACAGTGCTACCTACCCAAAGCATCAGGAATGGTGCCCTGAACACCTGCCCAGCAGCAGGGGTTTCTCCAAGGACCACTCACCTTTGCTCACCTTCAGTGCTGCCGATCAGAAAGAGATGAACTCTGTACTCCCTAGGGAGCAGGTCATCCAGCCCTGCCACAGCTCCCTGCCCTCCAGCACGCGCCAGGCGGTGCTTGCTGACTGCTGGTGCTCCTGGCCCTTCTTTCTCCCACCTAGGAAAAGCTCCTCTCCCTTTCCCTAGACAGCCACAAGGCTGCTTTCCAGTCTCCAACTCTTGTCAGTGATGTTTGCTGTCTGCTGATGCTCCTTGCCCTTCTTTCTCCTAGGAAAAGTTCTTTTCCCCTTCGCTGGAGGGCCACAACACTGCTTTCCAGTCTCCATCTGTGAGGGGATTTATGTGCGAATCAGAGCAGAATGGATCGCTATCGATATTTCATCTTCAACCAGAGGAACATGGTGGTGCTGGGTCTGTTCCAGATAGCCTTCAGCACGGTGTGCGTTGTCAGCGGGCTCATAGATGGCGCTTTCAGAATGGAGTCTCAGCTCAGCAAAACCAGAGCTCCAGTTTGGGCTGGGATGGTAACGTTGCCCTCTTTTCTGTGCTTTGTTTTGCAGTTTGGAGTTTTTCCTACTTCTACCTACTAGTCCTCAAATTTGGGGTGGGAAGAAGACCTTGCCAGCCCTTCCCTGGTTTCCTGTTTTGAACACAGATAGAAAAGTCTTTATTATGGTATAGGCAGGAGAGTGCAAGCAGAATTCCCTCTGAAGGAGTTAAATACATTTCTACTGGGTTATGTAGGAGATGGGGCATAGTGGCAGTTGACAGGGTCTTTTGCAGAATCAGTGGACATGGAGAGACCAGCAAAGGTGAGGAGAGGAACGCTTCTTCAGGGTGTTTAGAGCTACTTCATCCTCAAGCCAGGTAGATGAATGGCCCAGTGATGATTGGTGTCCCACAGTACCGTGCCTCCAATTCTTTGTACCGAAACGAGGAGCAGGGCTGCCCCCAGCTGACAGCGGGTGCTTTCTGTCCCTGGTGCTCATTGCCCCGAGATTTCTGTTTGTACCCTGTTGAGTTGCTCTATGTAAGAGTTGTACCAAAGTGCTGTCTTTCATCCCAAGGCTGCCCATCTCTTTGCAGTAATAACTGCCTTCCACCTACAAGAGGTGTGAAGCCTTGGAAAAGCAGTACACATTTTTAGCACTTTAATCAGACTTATTTAATCGACTTTATTATTTGGCCAGAGCCGTAAAGCCAGGCAGAGGATTGCTGCCATGGGCATAGAGAGTAGGCAAGATGCATTCACGTAGTGTCCCGCCCCCAGGAGCTACCGCAAAGGAAAACGGAAGAAATCAGCTTTTCTCTTTCTGTTTCTGACCCAACAGTTACTGTGATCCAAGTCTTGAAAATGAGGGCCTTTCATCCCTACTAGTTTATCTTATGAATATGACACTTGTTTTCCAGTTACCTACTCTTTTGTGGTCTGCAGGTGATGGGAATCCCAGGAGTCCTGGCTTTATTTTCCTCTCAGAGGAAGAATCCAGTTCTCGTAAGCCTGGGGGCTGTGGGGTGGGGTGGTGTACAGGGCAGGGGCAAAATGTTGTCGGGGAAATCAAAAATGGTTTTGATTGGGAATGAGCAAGGTGATCCTTCTGCAGGACTGAGAGCTTATTTCCTTGATTTTTCTTTATAAAGGCTACTCCTAAGCACAAGGAGGATGCAGTGGAACCTGACTTTCTGTTACAGGACACGAGCACTGGCTCTAAGAACAAGCAGCACGCTGTAAAAACATTTGCATTTGAATGCCTATGTTTTGGTGTGCCTCCCTGTCATCAAGGAAAAACAGAAAACATGTTTATTAATTTGCATCTTCTAGGCAGGTCTCTCCAGCCATGTAAACTCCAAGGGGGGATATTGTTTATAAACAAGAGATCTCCAAGAACAAACCTTTCACTCCAAGTAGCACCTGTAGTTAAGATTTGAGACTCAATTGTGTCTCAGAAATTCAGTATCATGGAAACCTTTACTGCTCTGTGTTTGGCTTCCAAGTGACTGTTTCTATTGGGTACTTTTTAGTGTTATGGGAGGTCAAGGGCTAGTACCTACAATGCTTGTGAGTACGTTTTGTCTGTATTAGCTGTGTACATTTGTCAGAGGATAGTTTTAATTCCTGCTCCCATACTTCTCCTTTAACTTCTCTGTATAGGTGAATGTGCTGATAGTTGCATCCATAATCTCTTGTGTTGGCATCCTCATCGTAATAGTTTATAGCTCCCTCACGCTGAACTATGGTGAAGAGGAGGAGCTGAGCTCTGCCCCAGTCCATGTTATCCATACAGTAAGTATCAATATCATGCTTATTACTGGGAAACATGACTGTCTTACTCTGCACACATTACTAGGCATGACTTGGAAATAATGAAAACTTAGTGTGCTGAAATCTTGACATCTTGGTCTGTATCAGAAACAGCGGCACCAGGGAAGCGATTGTGTCCCTGGGCTCGGCATTGGTAAGGCCACACCTCAAATCCTGGGTTCAATTTTTGGGGGCCCTTCACTACAAGAAGAATATTGAGGTATTCGAGTGCATCCAGAGAAGGTCAATGAAACTGGTGAAGTGTCTGGAGAGCAAGTCTTCTGAGGAGCGGCTGAGCGAATAGGAGTTGTTTAGCCTGGAGAAGAGAAGGCTGAGGGGAGACCTCATAGCTGTCTACAACTGCCTGGAAGGAGGTTGTGATGGGGTGGGTGCTGGGCTCTTCTCACAAGTGACAAGTGATGAGAGGAAATGGCCTCAAGTTGTGCCAGGGGAGGTTCAGTCTGGACATTAGGAAGAATTTCTTCACTGAAAGGGTGGTCAGGCATTGGCACAGCTGCCCAGGGATGGATGAGGTGCTCAGGCACATGGTTTAGTAGTGGACATGTATGGTTGGACTTAGTGATCTCAAAGGTCTTTTCCAACCAAGCAATTCTATGATTCTATGAAATGAGAGTTTGAAGTAGTGCCTGCAGCAAGGCACACTTTTTAAAAGAGTTGTGTGAGTCTCCAGTTAAGTATCAGGTCAGGTACTGAAAATCACAAAACCTGCACAAGGCTCCTGACATTGGCTGCCGCTGCAGCACGGCGAGTATCGGTAGCTGTGAACTAACACCCAGCTCGCCTGGGTGTCTGAGCTATGATGAGGTTTGAGAAGAAGCTGGTTAGGAGTGGCACCTTGGAGGTGCCCACACTGGATATGTGGTTAAACACACTACAGTGTCAGTGCCGAGTTCAAAATGGTTTGGCTTGTTCCAGGAGAAAACCATGGTACTGCTCAAGAAAAGTGGCAGGTTTTTGTCCCTACCCGTGGCCTGGTTTGAAGCAGCAATTGCTAGGCTCGAATCCTTCCCAGCCTGTGCCTCAGGTGGTAATGTCACTGCAGTTAGAGCTCAGCTGGTTAAAACTGGGTATTTTTTCAAGTTTTATTTCCCCTACACGGAAACTGAAAAGGAGTGAGTTAGCCCTATTGTACCCCAAACCTGGTTAGAAATGACAGACCCTTGGGCGGGTGAAAGCATTCTCGGTAGATGAAACTGGTCATTAGTTTATTGCAGGATGCATCGAAGTGGCAAGGTGCTAAGGTGAAGTATAGTGAGAAGACATTTCTCATCTTCAGTGAGCAGCAATTCTTTGGATTTCTACCCATTGTTAAAGCTGTTTCCAAACCTGATGCCATAACATAGAATCATAGAATGGTTTGGGTCAGAAGGGACCTTAAAGACCATCCAGTTGCAACCTCCCTGCCATGGGCAGGGACGTCTCCTGCTGGATCAGGTTGCTCAAAGCCTCATCCAACCTGGCCTTGAACACCTCCAGGGATGGGGCATCCACTGGGCAACCTGTTCCAGTGCCACCCTCAAAGTAAAAAAATTCTTCCTAATATGTAATCTAAATCTCCCCTCTTTCAGCTTAAAACCATTACCCCTCATCCTGTCCTTGTGCTTCCTGATGGCATCTTTCAAAAGCCTTACATATTGCTCCTTTCCTATTTGAGGTTCACTCTTGGCTTGCTCTTCAGAGCACAAGAAGAAAAGCTTTAAACAGCACTGACTCTGAATCAATCTGCTGTGATTCAATCGCAGCATTCTTGCAGTAATTAGAATGGTTTTGGTGGAGAACTTCACCTTTTGAATGTGGCTTTAACATTTCCTTTTCTGCTTGCAGAGGTTTGTACTTAATAAAGTAGTCAAGGGTGCTAACATAGCCATGTTAGCTGCATGTATCTGCAGTGCTTTTGTCGTGCTGGCAATGGCTTACCTGGGATGCCGGAGTCTGCCACGCTGCTCATGCTACGACAGCGTAACTGGGATGGTGAGTGTGGAGTCCAGGGCACCCCTCTGTTCATACTGAATGCGGGTAAGAGGGGAAGAAACTAGGGAAAAGATGTCTTTGTCTTCTGTAAAGCTAGCCTGAGCGCTTCCAGGAATAATTCTAAGAAATTAAGTGGCTGTTAGAAGAGTTTTATACCTTTTGTATTTTTCCCTTTACTGCTTCCCTCTTACTTACAGTCCTTTGTAAGACCTAGTATAAGTTATATTCATTTTCTGAGGCGTTAGTGCTGAAGCTACCAAGGTCCTATTTCCTATGAATTCCTACTCTCCTCAAAAATGTTCTTTCTTCTCTCACCCTTGAATCAATGGTTGTTCCTGGTACAAAGACTTGCTTGTACTTAAGCACTAGGATGCCTTATCCATAGAATTACAAATTCAATAATAAAAATAGCCCCTGTACTGTGTGTGAAATCCAGGGGAGATGACACACCGCATTTTACTGCTGATTTATGAGGACTTTACCTCAAGGTATGGGGTATGTACTGTGCGTCTCTGTTAAGTGAGCTCAGTAAATACCCGCTACTTCTCTACTGGAGTAATTCTGATGCTGTTATTAAAACACACTGACCATCACATTTGTTAGGGAATTAATGGATACAGGCTACAAGGCAGCTGTTCTCGACTAAAGATACCAAGTCTGTAACGTGAGGTTCTTTAAACTTTCAAGCTAAAACTTGTTAGGGGAGAGGACTACACAGACTTTTTCAGTAAGTTCACAGATGAGTTTTTTGATGGCATTGTTTCATTCATAGGAGTGGTTGCAACCTAGTGAGGACCAAAATCAGGCCGTGGAAATGGTGTGTGCTGTACAAAGTGAGTAACTCTTCCCATCCATGTATTTGGATATTCACCAGAGACATAGAAGGAATATCCTGAATAAACTTTACATCCCAGGCCAAAATCCTGATGACCGAAATACTCGGATTTTGTGCAAGCATCTAGAACAGGTTTAATGGCTTCTTCTTCCCTTCACCACACAGGTCCTGGGAGCAAAATTTTTCACTTCCCGGATCAATTTCCAGCCCAGGACTTAGACACAGAGGAAGACACATCCAAACCTCCACCATATATGAGAATGGCTTGAAAAAGCAGCTGAAGGTTTTAAAACTACTGGTCAAAAATGTGGTGAGACAGATGTAACAAGATCTTCATCTTTAAAGATGGTTGTGTACTTTTCCTTGGCCTTTGAAAGAACACACGCAAAGAGAGAACTATTGAATGCTCAACATTCAGCAAAGATGACAGCACAAAGGTGAAGATCTGCCGATAGTTTTGGATGTTCAGACTTTGTATATTTAAAGTACCTCATTGCCTCTGGAAAGCATGAACATGTTTTCCTTCCAGCTTTTGGACTTCAACCATGTTTTATTCCACTAGAATTCATCATGCAATTTGTCGAGCAGTGCTAGCCTCAGGCATTCACATATTAAATACAATTGATTTTTAAAATAAACTGGTTGTGGAGTATTCCCCCCTACCAACTGCTATTTCCATCCCCCTCACCCACTAAATTCTTTGGGTGATATGATGGTGGGTGAAGGAAACAAAGGATTCACTTCATTGATGAGCTTCAGAGTGCATTCCCTCTTCCTTGCCAGGCCAGGAGAAGTTTACAATACAAAGCCTTGCGAATGCCACTTAGGTACCTCTGTCAAAATGTGCATTCTGTGGGGTGTATGTGTATAAGTACAATTAGTTTTAGTCCTAAAGTGTAATGCTAGAGTGTAGTAGGAAACCAAATTGCAGTAGCTCCTCTTACAGAGTAACTTACTGTGAAATCAGTTCAGGTTTTTCTTTTTTGACTTTGGAGACTGAAAATTTTAAAAAATGCTTATTTTTGGGCCCATTCTGCTAAAATTTATTACAGATCTAGACCAAAGTATGTTGGATATTCTCTAAAGGACTTCTTGGTCCCCTAGACCAAGGAGCTACACTTTCCAGTCAACTTCCTGAAACTCCTGAGGTGCGTAAAACTCCTGGATGTGCTTTATGGTTCACTTTCAGATAGGCTTAGAGGTGCCTGCTGAGCGAATGTCTTGCCTGCAGGCCTTAAGTGCAGAGTGGCTGATTACTTAATGCACAGAGTAAATTAACACAGCATGTTCGTTTGAAGAGGGCTTGGAAAGTCAGTTCGCGTACAGAGAAAGTGCTGTGAGTAGTAGGATAAGTCATGCCCGCAATGAGGCATGTAACTCCGGGAATGATCTCTGATAAGATTTATCCTGTTGCAGCGTATAAGGTGCCTTTCACATTCACAAGAGCAGAGAGAATTAAGTTGTTCTTGGTTGTTTTTTTCTAGAGACTGAAGTCTTTTTCATAACACTAGTAAAGAGACTCAGACACCTAAATGAAGGCCTTCACCTGATGAAAGAATAGCGCAGCCAGAATGCCAGTCACAGAATCATAGAATGGTTTGGGTTGGAGGGGACCTTAAAGCTAACCCACTTCCAGTCCCCCTGCCATGGGCAGGGACACCTCCCACTGGATGGGGTTGCTCAAAGCCTCATCCAACCTGGCCTTGAACACCTCCAGGGATGGGACAGCCGGGACTTCCCTGGGCAACCTGTGCCAGGGCCTCACCGCCCTCACAGGAAAACATTTCTTCCTAATTTCTAATCTAAATCTCCTCTCTTTCAGCTTAAAATCGTTACCCCTCATCCTATCACTGCACTCAGTCCTCTCAGTTCATGCTTATCACACGTGCACTTAAAATGCCTTTGTTTCTGACACGGTTTGCCGCGGCTACATCATAAAAAAATAGCAATACAGCATGCAATTAATCCTAGCATATGCAAGTTAGCAAGTCCTTTCTCCCCAGCCTCTTGGGCTGACAAAGTGAAGAGAGGGACAGTTAGTTTTTATTAAAATATTTGTAAAACCATCTGAACGTCTTTAAATTTTGAAATGTTTGTGTTTGCAGATGTTTTACACCTTTTGTAATCTCGAACAGAAAAACACCCTAAGCTGCATCTTGAGGAAGTCTTCGGGAATTCTGGCATCCCTTTGTATTTAAGGTGCTTACCAGGTGCCTCTGTTACTGACTTTAACCATTAAGATTGCTAATGGCTGGGACTATAAAGAAAAGCACTCAGATCGAGAGAGCAGCCCGAGCCTCCCAGGTCCCTCCAGAGCCCTTCTTTTGTCACATATGTCCTTGTGTGTCAGGGAAACTGTTCTGATCTCTCAGGGCGCAGACCAGCAGCTTCACTCAGGGCTGCAGGTCCTCCTAGGGCCACTGAGAGTTTGCCTACAGGTCACAGCAGTAAAATTCTTTCTGGGGTTGACTCTACGCATCTTTTATGTATTTGCCTACACAACCACAACACAGTCGGTGTCATTGTGTGTCTATTTGAGGGTATCCAACTTGTAAACAATAGAATCACAGAATGGTTTGGGTCAGAAGGGACATTAAAGCCCATCCAGCTCCACCCCCCCGCCACGGGCAGGGACACCTCCCACCAGCCCAGGCTGCTCAAGGCCCCATCCAACCTGGCCTTGAACACCTCCAGGGAGGGGGCACCCACAGCTTCCTTGGGCAACCTGGGCCAGTGCCTCACCACCCTCAGTGTGAAGACTTTCTTCCTAACGTCCAATCTAAATCTTCCCCGTCCCAGTTGAAATCACTGAACCTAACCCGGGGATCAAGCCAGGATGGTTCAGCTCATCTTTGTAAAACCAATCCAGCACGCAGCCTTCACTGCCATGTGTTGGGTTTAGAGATCTTTGTACCAAAAAGCACTGACCCAGAGAAGAGAGGCTCTATTCTTGGAGCTGCTCGGTGGCTTTATGCTAGCTGTTTGCGTTTGAAAGGTAGGCAGAAAAAATGAGGAACCCTTGGTTTTAGTTGCACTACTAAAATGCATTCATTTCAAGCTATTTAATCCTGTAGTTTAATCCTTCTTAAGAGGTTGTTATCAGACTGTGGGTACAGAAATCTGATCAAAGCTAAGAGAAGAGTCATTGCCATGGTTCCACCTGTTTGTTTACACTGAACTATGGCTCCGGAGCTGCCTGTGACTGAGCTGCCCACGTCACCACCCAGCAGAGAGGTAACGCAGTCCTTGTAGCTGCTGAGCTGGCCGACGCGTTGTGGCAGAAGGCCAGGGATAAAGTGGTTGCTGCAAAAGTCTGCTGCCATCCACTCAGCTACATTAGATCTGCTCTGCAAAAGAAACAACAATAGGAAACAGCAACTCAGCTTTTATTTGCTCTTGCAGGCTTAAATAAAATTCAACTTTGTAAGTAGATGGTTATAAGAGAAATCAGACCTTGGATAAAAAGGGTTCAATCTGCAGCTTTCAGTTTCTATATTTCTGGGGTTTTCCTGCTTGCGTTGGTATGAGCTGGAGCAAAAATAGTTTATTAAAATATTAAAAAATGGTAGCACCAAACCCACTAACTGTAGAATCCACTTTTGACTTAAACCTGACTACATTTGACTGGCTTTTTACGTTGCTGGTGTTTAATATAGTAATTTACAAGATTGTAATTCTAAAAGTGATGCTGTGCCTTTTTCTCTGGTAGATTACCTGTCAGCAAGCATCAAAGCTCTGAGCATGACTGATTTCATCATCCTTGGATGCTTACTCAAACCGGTCTAATGAAATATTGGGGGGGGGTTTCCTCCTTGATTAACATAAACTGCTGTTCTCAAATGTTAAAAGAAAGTAAGACACCCTGAGAGGTTATTGTGATTGCTGGTATCTAAAAGCAGTGTGGCTTTGTTTCTGCTTTAGTCTAAAACAGATTTTGCCTTTGAAAGGAGAAACTTGCTTGAATTAGTTTGTCACTAAAGTGCACTGCTTAGCCACTGCTGGGTGGAAACTATGGTCCCATCCAGAAATACTATTCTGGAACGCATTGTTTTAATACACAGGGCATCTTCCAACGGTGTCCAGCCGCCGGCTGGGCAGAGCAAAAGTATTGTCATAGAATCGTAGAATTTCTTGGTTGAAAAAGACTTTTGACATCGAGTCCAACTGTACCTGTCCACTACTAAACCCTACCCCTGAGAACCTCATCCACATACCTTTTAAACACCTCCAGGAATGGGGGCTCAGCCACCTCCCTGGGCAGCTGTGCCAGCGCCTGACAGCCCTTTCAGTGAAGAAATTTTTCCTGATGTCTAATCTGAACCTGCCCTGGTGCAACGTGAGGCTATTTCCTCTCATCCTATCGCTGTCACTTGTGAGAAGAGCCCAGCACCCACCCCGTCACAACCTCCTGTCAGATAACTGTAGATAGTGATGAGGTCTCCCCTCAGCCTCCTTTTCTCCAGGCTAAACAACCCCAGATCCTTCAGCCTGTCCTAATAGGACTTGATCTCCAACCCTTATTTTATTGCAAGCACACAGAGAATAAACATCCCTAGCCCTCGTTCCAAAGCAGCAACATTTCCATCAGCACAGAAGGACAATGCCTGAAATGAGGAGCTACTGGTACAAAATCAGCAGCTGTCCTCTGTGGGACTGGTGCCACCACAGCTAATGCAGCTCAGGCTTTCCTGGCACAGCTCTGGTGCACAAGGTGAATACCTGGCCTGTTCCTCCTGGACAGCTTTGAAAGCATTCGATCAGCGGTGTTTAGGGACAGGCAGACCCCTGCCAGTGTGGCAGAAACTCTTCTAGCTAGAGGGTTACAGCCCCTCTGCTGTGAGCACGGGCTGAGAGAGCTGGGGTTGTTCAGCCTGGAGAGGAGAAGGCTCTGGAGGAGACCTTAGAGCAGCCTCCCAGTACCTGAAGGGGCTACAGAAAAGCTGGGGAGGAACTTTTTACATGGGCAAGGAGTGACAGGAGGAGGGGGGAGGATTTTAAATTGGAAGATGGAAGATTCAGATCAGACATTAGGAATAAATTCTTCACACTGAGGGCGGTGAGGCCCTGGCCCAGGCTGCCCAGGGAAGCTGTGGGTGCCCCCTCCCTGGAGGTGTTCAAGGCCAGGCTGGATGGGGCCTGGAGCAGCCTGGGCTGGTGGGAGGTGTCCCTGCCCATGGCAGGGGGGTGGAACTGGATGATCTTCAAGGTCCTTTCCAACCCAAACCATTCTGTGATTCTACGATATAGAACTGTAAGTGTGAAAAAGAAAAGTATGGTTTATGCTATTGCTAAATAAAAATGTATATAATCGATGTAGGTGCAGTTGTAAAACCCTTGATAATCATATTTCTTTTTCCAAATCAGCTTTTCGTGGTCCTTCCCAGCATCACTATTGCAACACCAGTGCCTAAAATTACTTAGAGACAGAATTTTAACAGTTCTTTCTAGAAAAGGAGAGTTTCTAGGAAAGAAACAGCTGAAATATGGAAATTGGTGGAAACTCTACCAGCTTAATGTCACTCTGTCTAATTGGTTAGCAAAGCAGAAAATATATTCCTGATGGCAGCTTCCAGTGCTATATTTAGTAGCCTGTTCCACATGCTGGTTACGATGCCTTCCTAGGGCCTGCCGATGTCTCCAGGGACATTTCATATTTTGCAACACTCCCCGCTTTCGGGGATGGGAGTCAGATGGATTTTTTTTCATTTATTATGCAAACCATATCCATAGCACCTCCAGTAGAAATGGAGACAAATGTTCCCCGCGGAATTGTCCTCGTTGGCAAGATCCCAGGAACCAAGCCTTCATCCCTGATCCTTCCCCTTTGTGGTGGTGGACAAAGGCCCGTAGCTGCTGGAGCGCAGTTGCGTGTGTCAGGGTGGCGTTTTGTACGGGGGGCTGGGGGTAGCAGCGGGCACGCCTCAGCACAGTGCCCACACAATAACTCCAGCAAAACCCAGGGGGAAATCTAAAAATTCTAAGTTCCAGCTGGGATCAGAGCTTGCTGTGCAGCAAAACACCCTGCCAAACCCATGGACCTTATGTTTCCACTGCTAACAAATAGAAATAACATGGCATTTTGAAGAGGAATCATAGATGCAAAGATGCCTCAGAACACACTGAGGCCAAAAATCCAGCTCTTTTCTTGGGCATATCAGAGATTCCTGCCTCTGAGCAGCCTGCCAGCAGGATGGAAGCGCCTTACTTTTGACAAGGGTTACAGACCTTGGTTAGGTGGTCCTGCACAACAAAATTGTAGGGACAGCAAGGACTCCATGCTCACCTTGTGTTACTGGTATTTGTTAGACAGGATGTTTACATCCATAAATTCTTTTCTGTCTTGGATAAGCTTAGCGAAACGTTACCCTATTCCCTAACACACAGCGAGGCACACAGGATCCCTGGGCTGCAGACCTGAAGGCTGGCAGGCTCTCCATTAGCAGTGCACCATCAAGAGCCGGGCAGAGTTAGTCAGAGGGCGTGATCAGAAGGTTAATCAGGGAAGCTGGTTCTACAAGTTAACATTCAACTAAGGGCAAAGTATTTGCTGAAGCCATTTCCTCCACAGAAAGGGCCTGGGGGAGGAGGGGAAGAGGAGGGATCTTCATCACAGTGAGGGTCACAGAACAGTTTTAGGTCCATTTTTGACAACTGACTTGTCCAGGATTTCTTTGTAACTTCACTTCCAGTCATGTAGTCCAACACTTCCCATCGTATTCTCCAACAGGAAAGACACGGATTGATGGGTTTTTTCTCAGTCACGCTGAGTAATACCGGTGCCTTCAGACCGATGTGGCATGCGCTGGACTCTTTTTGCGACTAGTATGCCAGTTTAGTCTCACTGCCCCTCACCCCTAAGATAGTCCACAAGCCCCAGATGCGTATGGCTGGTGCAGTCCATGCCTGTGCAGCCGCGCTGTTGGTGCTCAGGGTGAGGGCAGTGGAATGCAGACAGCTTTGCAGGACACAAATCTCTTTCTGCTTTGCTGGCAAAAGGCAGTGTGAAGGCAGGGCACTGAAAAAAATAATCACAGCTCTGTGTGTTGTGTGACTTCCCTGTTGTTGTGTGAAGTACTTACATCTTGAAATCAAACTTCGCCATAGGTAGATTAATGTGTGCTTGCAGCCCAGAAAGCCAGCCATATCCTGGGCTGCATCAGAAGTGTAACCAGGAGGGCGAGGGAGGTGATTCTGCTCCCCTAATCTGCTCTCATGACACCCCACCTGCAGCACTGTGTTCGGTTTTAGAGTCCTCAGCACTGGGGGTACATGGAGCTGTCTGAGCGTCCACAGGAGGTCCACGAAGATGTTCCGAGGGCTGGAGCACCTCCCATATGAGCACAGGCTGAGAGAGTTGGAGTTGTTCAGCCTGGAGAAGGCTCTGGACAGACCTTAGAGCAGCCTTCCAGTACTTAAAGGGGGCTACAGGAAAGCTGGGGAGGGGCTCTTTATCAGGGAGTGCAAGGATAGGATGAGCAGTAACAGTTTTAAGCTGAAAGAGGAGACATTTAGATTAGATATTAGGAAGAAATTCTTTACAATAAGGGCCCAGGTTGCCCAGGGAAGCCGTGCTGCCCCCTCCCTGGAGGCGTTCAAGGCCAGGCTGGATGGGGCCTTGAGCAGCCTGGGCTGGTGGGAGGTGTCCCTGCCCGTGGCAGGGGGGTGGAACTGGATGGGCTTTAAGGTCCCTTCCAACCCAAACCATTCTATGATTCTATGATTAACTGACCTAAAACATTTTGAGTGGGGAATTACTCCAGGAATACGTAGTTCTTGTTCTTTAAGGAAAATACACAAGCTTTTACTACACGAGGGTTGATAGTAGTAGAAGTATCTGGATTGATAAATCAAGACTTTCTCCCCAGAACGTTCGCGCAGTCTCAGTGGCTCTCGCATAAGTTTCTTTGCATCAGCCTCCGGGGCTGCCTGCTTCCTTTTCACCCAGTGATCTGGGATACACGCAAACATACTTCTAGCTGCTAGGAAAGGGGGAGAGAGCCTTAAAAGCGGTGGGAGAGGCTGGGAGTAGTAGTAATCAATCAAAATACACTTACAGGCTGAAAATAGAAAGTGAGATGGGTCTGCAGCTAAAAGGAGGAAGGGTTTCTTTTCTTTTTTTCTGATAGTGGGCAGAAAACCCACCAGATCACAGCATACACTTTTGGAGTCAGTCTGCATGATTTCTGGATCCTTACAAGTTCCTTCCAGGTTGAGATATTCAGCCATCCTCCAGCACTAGCGGTGTACAAGCATGCGGACGTGTCCTTGAACTGAACTCTGACTTGAGGAGGGAAAACCTGTCAGAGCAAGCATTTCCCAGCTTTCCAATGCAGCTTTTCTGTAAAGACAGCAACTGCTTTGTCCTGCCCCTCTTCAGGTAAAGCTAATTAAAACACACTGTAAAACTGCATATTTTCAGTTACACTTTGTTCAATACTTGTCTGAGTTGTTGCAATGATATTTGTTTTGTAGTTACAGCTTTGCCACTGCCAGAATTATTCTTTATCCTCTTTAATTGACTTGACATACATATATAGTCTTAATTAAAAAACCCCACAACTTCAGTTTATATTTCTTGTTGTATCATCTGGCTTCAGTCTACTACATATTTTTGAATATGCTCATGACATTTTTTTTAATCAGTGCTGGTTACTACATATACAGTGTTTATATTCAACAATTACCTGCATATATTATTAAGCCCTTGCCTCCTACCCAAGATCTGAGGCATGTTAAGGATACAGCGTAGAAGTGTTGAAATAGTTGAATTGTTTAAATTTAAGAAAAACTTATTAACTTAGCAGACTCATAATCTTTTTGTAATAGCACTTTGCAGCGCTTGCATATAGCATTAGATGGGAGGGCTCATGCCTGCACCTTGTGCCAGATAACAAGAACTGGTTTGCCAAAGGTAATGAATGCTCCTTTGTAGCTAGTAGATAGCAGAAACCTTGGAAAGAAGATTAAAGAGAAACTGGTGCCAGAATGATGGCTTGGGCAGTAAAAAAGTGATGGAGAGGAGAGAGGCGAGCCTTCCTCCTTGACCAACAATTGATCTGAGGGAGTAGGTCTGTAGGAGTAGGTGTAGGTTCAGTCATAGGTTGGACTTGATGATCTCAGAGGTCTTTTCCAACCTTATGATACTGTGATACTGTGAAAAGGATGAAGTAGCGACCAGCAGGGACTACCAGGAGGAGTGACTACGCAAGCACAAAGGACATTATAATACGCATGAGTTCCAAGAAGGAATAGGAATATGTAAATAAGTTAAAGGAAATATGCTGAACAAACGTAAACTTAGTTCTATAAATCTGTACCTTTCACCCACTCAGGGGGCGAGTGTGTGGCAGGAGAATCCCCCGCTTTCACCTAGGCGCCATAAAGGAATGCCTCTTGCAGAAACCTTAAACTCTGATCTCTGAGAGTTTTGTATGATCGGCTTTTACAGTAACATAACCATGAGACTGTTTTAGAATTACAGCTGGGGTTCTCACTTGCCAAGTTCTTTGTCCCAACCCTACATCATAGCTCTACCCAAAACGGTGCCAGAGCCATGGGGCTCCGAGGCTCAGCTCTCCCTGGATTCTAGGCACTTCAGATACTCACACCCAAAAGAAACTGCCCCGTTCTGCAGCTCTTCCTGAGCATCCCACAGGGGCACACGACACGCCTTGCAAAAGACACCATGACTTTGTTAGCCTTCATGCAGATTCAAGAGCTCCCTGAACACAGAGAATCCCCAGCCAGGCTTTGCAGAGCAAGACCCACCCTTGGGAGTACAGGAGCCTTTTGGAGCTGCCCACAGCAGCAGGGCAGAAAAGGTGGCAGGAGTCACTTCCGTGTCTTTTATTTTGCCTTGTGCAGGCAGCCCAGTGACCCTGTTTGACCCAAGTCTTTGCTACAACAAACAGACCTTCACCCCTAAAGCATGAGAGCTGGAACTTTAAAGTGGATGCTTTAAAGCAGATGCATTGTAGCCCCACAGGTGTTATGTACCACACGGCCACCTCACTTCCATAACCAAAATCTGTACTTGTATACCCTCCCCTCAACCCCTACGCCCCAGAAAGGTGTTGCATTTTGATGGCCAAGTTTGTATGCTTAGTGTGACCCCCAAATATATATATGTGAATATGCACATTTTCTGGTCATCATTTTATATATATTAAAAATACATCTTATAAATACGTATGTATCATCATCTATCACCCTGCAAACAAATGAAAAAACCCAACTATTTAATGAAAGGTGAAACTTTTGAAACGAGTCATTTAGTTTCAGTCACAATTCAAGAAAAGAACAACTGTTGCAAGGTTTGGAAGCCAATCGCGAGGGCTGCCAGCGTTGTGCTTTTTAACAGCAGCATCACAGTGACTCAGATATCAGCTCAATATTGAAGTTAATACTTCATGGTAGTCATGAGGATGAATAATCACATACAGGAACTTGAAAAGTCCCTCTGATTAGCATTTTTTTTATCTGCAGCTGAATCTTTAGTTGCTGAAGCCAGGAGCTCTTTGTTGCCTCTGATTTGTGAGTGGGTTAAAAATACCTTGAACTAAATGGAAAAGCTGTTGCACATATTTTAAGGCCAAATCAATCTTTTTCTTATTGTGTACCCTTCTTCGAAAAAGCAAAGTACCAGAGGACCACAAAGGACAAGAGGAACACCAGCTCCTCACCCACTCCTGAGCAGTCTGTGTTTTCCCACAGAGGAGTGGCTGTGCGTGGTGTCAGGGTGACCAGGCTTTACCTAGCAGCCAAGAACATCAACCAACACTTCCACCTTTCTTCAGTAGCCCGAAAGCAGAACCTGCCTGCCCCACTGTGGGGAAGGACATCAGCCTTGCCAGGAGGCACAGACAGGTGAGGGCAGGGCTGAGGGGTGTCCTCTGGGTGGGCAGGAGCGGGTGAGCATGGCCAAACCCCCTCAGACTCCCCACACACAGATGCTTAGGAACAAGTGTAAGTGCAGGATCAGGACATGACACATGTGCCCCTACTTCACCACCAACTACTTGTAGCTTGGAGCCTCTCTCCCACCCATTTAGCCACAGGCAGAAAGAAATTCTCTTCCATTAATGTGCATAGATTTTTCTTAAACCTTCATTGAATCCTAACGGTCCCACCAACCCATGGCCAGGACTTCCAGTTTAACCATGGTGCATAAAAGACAATGTAATTGTACTTTCATTTGTCTTCTGCCAGCTTTGTTGAGTAGCACTAAGTTTCAGTTGAGTTTTTTCTCTTGATGAAGGCTGAAGATGGGGCTTTCAAACATGCACATTACCAGCACCCTGTGGCCAAACAAGGAGGAGGAAAATGAGAGCTGAAGGAAAGCCTCTTCAGATCCAGGGTTGTGCGTGCAAAGGGACAACCAGCAGTCAGGTAAGGCACTTGGAACAGTGGTCTTGAAACACAGCCTCTGCTTTCAACATGTGATTTAAATGCACGGTATGATGTTTTTAAAAGTAAATAAGTAAAAATATTCACTAAGAGGGAGTTTACGGTATTGCCTCATAACAGAGCCTTTTTTCTGGCTGTGACCTTCCCAAAGAGGCAATGCAAACAGTGAAAAACATATTAGAAAAAGGAAGTACTGGGATAAGATCATGGTCTCATGACTCTCACTTTTCATATGCTCGCTTTCACATCAGTTGCCTCTTCCCTTCTCTTTAATACCACTTTGTGTTGGGGGGCATGTATGAAAAATATAGGTAGTAATCACACAGGCTCCTTAGGCTTCACATTATTGTGATTTTACCATTGTGATTTTGTGCGCTTCTGACTATTTCTATGTGACACCTCTGTTTTTCAGGGATTTGACAGCATCTGAAAGTCTATTTAAAAAGGATCTTATAAGCTTATCATTTCTTTAAATGGGACACTCTGTATACACATATTGAAAAATATTTGTATTAGTGGAAAGAAAAAATTATCTTCCAAAATGAAGATCTGTCTGTCTATCAAATGTACTGCTTTTACTCTCAAACACAGAGGCAGGGCTGCTGCTTTCAGCTTGCGGTGCTATCAAGATGGTTTCTTGTTCTGAACCAGGACCCTGACGTGAACTGACTGCACAGAAAGCTGCATTATGATGGGCAGACAAAAGAAGAGAGAGAGGCCCCTTGAGCTCTTCAGTATTGTCAAATACAGTTGGTTTTGCTTGATGCTCTGGGAGAAAGTAACTACGTGAAGATTCTGGTGGAGGGTTTTGTTGTTGTTGTTGGTTTGAAATGTGTAAGCACAATCTGTTTTCGAACTCCACCTCTTAATGGAAGTACAGACATGAGACCCAAGTGCACCCTACAGGTTTCAAAATAAGATGCAAGCAGACAGGGATTCAAAATATGCACCCTCTCACCCTTTTTTTTTTAAAGATGGCCCATTTATTTCAAAGCCAGTCTCATTATAACTAATTTTGGAGCCGAGAGAGAAGGCTATTTCTTTCTGAATGCATGTCATGCACCTGGTAGTAAAGCGAGTTGCAAGTTCTTCTGCCCCTCAAAAAACCAGTGAAAAACCCCAAAGAGGGAGAGGGTAGTGGAGCCGTATTTTTTTTTTTTAAAAGCCGTATGCCTGTCTGCTGGTACCGACAGAGCCAAACAGCATGTGCACTACTCAGCTGGCTTACCCTGAGGCTGTACCTGACATCCTTGCTCCTAGTTGCTACTTCATGCCGCCCCTCTGGTCGAGGATCACCCCTGTACCTCAGTTCCCAGGCCTCACTCACTTTTCACCAATTCCAGGTTGGTTTTTAAGCGTGAGAAGAGCAGGACAGGGAGAGGATTTTAGGAGTTTCTCGACATGATCATTGGTATTGCTGGGATATTTGCTTTGCATTCATTTTATATGATCTATTATTCAAGATTCTTATTAAACAGAGATGATTCAGCAAAGGCAGAAAACACTACATGTAGATAATTCCTGCATGGAGCAGGATTATGAGTTCAGTGAGTGTCCCTGGACTCTGGAAATACCTTTCTGAACTACAAGGAGCTGCCTTTAGCAAGTGCTTCAATAGATGTCAGCCTCTGCGCCGCTGAGGTCGCAGCTGGGAGGCTGTGTAGAGCCCAGCAAGTCCCAGGACGTCACTGGAAACCAGCAGCAATTCTTTTCCCTCTCAATGTCGCTTCACAGCCTCAGCTGATAATGCCATTCAGCTGGATGAATAAGAGGCCTCCTTCGGGCCTCCGGTGTCAACACAGGGGAAAAAAAACTCCCGGTAATTCAAACCAGCATTTTTTTTCCCTAGAATAATGCCCATTTCTAATGCCGTCTGCAATTTAGATTTAAGATTATATGTCGGGTTTTGTCGATTTGCGTATAAATCAGACTGTCAGTTAACAAGTAAGACTACTATTACTTTAAAATCTGTGGCTCTATTTTTTCATCTGGGAATTGAGATGTTATGAAACACCGGTCAATGCCCTCAAAAACAGGGCTCTGAAAAAAAAAACCCCACTAGACCTATGTATTCTGGTGGAAGTGAAAATCACAGTATCACAGTACCACAAGGCTGGAAAAGACCTTTGAGATCATCGAGTCCAGCCTATGACCCAACACCTACACCTACTCGTCACCTAAACCACGGCACTAAGTACCTCATCCAATCTCCAAATATGCACTGGGAGGGGACATGTAACATGACTTCCAATGAATTTTATAAAAGCTGGAATTTAGATGATCAGTCAAGGCAAATGTTCACACAGGGTTACAGTTTAAAGATGTCAATTGTGCTGTCGTACAGCATCTATCAGGTAACAAGAGTTTATGACCAGCTGCCCTCCCAGCACACGATTAAATGCATGGAAGACGAAAACCAGCAGGTTTTGGTCCAAGAGTGACCAAAGCCACAGGCAAGAACTACCCTAAGCAGCTGTGCCTTTATGCAAAGCTGCAGTGTTCAAGGGAGAACAATTACTGATGTTTTTACTGCTGTTCACTATTTGCAGATTTCAGGTGGGAAAGCCCGACCTGAGTCACCAATGAAGGTACAAACGGTCAAAGAGGCAGGGCTGCCTCTTCCTTAATCCTTGTATGGATTCCCACGTCACTCCCTTCCATCAAAGTCAGAGCTCACCTGATTTTTAGATCATTAAGCCATATTTTAGAGATGAAGGAAGATTAAACTGAAAAATACTACTTTCATTAGGGGTCTTTATCTATTCTCATCGTATCTGCAAAGCTGTCTTGTAAAACTGTTGGTTTATAAAGCTGGAAAAAATTACAAAGGTGGAGCTATTTCCTCTTTAAAAATTCCTTAGTGACTGTGTACTTCAGACCTCTTATTGGATCAGCAATATTTTACTTTGCAGAGATTACAGGACACATAAAAAACACCCATGTATTTTGATGCTTCTTAGCCATAGTGTCATGAAGATGACATGAGACATAAAAAATACTCCAAGAATATCCTAATGCACAGCAAATATATGCATGTTCAGGGATTGGCACAGCTGCCCAGGGAGGTGGTGGAGTCACCATCCCTGGAGGTGTTTAAAAGATAGGCGGATGAGTTCCTTAGGGACAGGGTTTAGTAGGGAGAGAGGCACGGTTGGACTCGATGGTCTCAGAGGTCTCCTCCAACCTTATGATTCTACGATTCTATAAATATGAGGACACATCTAGAGTTTGCATGCTGGCCTCTTGCCTTTCTAGGCTGAAAGTCACTTCCTTCCTAAGCAGTTTGACGCAATAGCTTGTGTCAGTCTCAGACAAGGGCTTACAGCTGCACCACACTGTGCACCACCAAGGTCCCTTGTGGTCAGCCCCAGGCTCCAAAGGCACAAGGTATACACGTTCTAATAAACACATTCTTTTAATCATTCAGTAGCATTAACAGCCTGTGTGAGCAGCGATGACTGCAATGGTATTTATAGATGCAAAGTATCTCTATGAGGTGTTGTATCTTTTTTGGTTTTAATACACTAGGAAGAGTGGAGCTGGAAAAGGAGCATAAATAGGACAGTAGTGAAACAGCGTAAAACACAAAGAATTTGAGAATTTATTTGTGGGGAAATGGCTTTGATATTTATCAAAATCCAGCTTGATTGGAACTGAAGCCTTGCTGTGCATGTGCACACGTATGCATGCAGACACATATGGTGACTTGCAAGATAGTCTTTTGACACAACAAAAAAGTCCCACCTGTATGTGAGTATAAGAGCTTTTATTTCTGAACATGAGTTTGAGACCAAGAGAAGAAGAGTGGAAAAGACTTCTTTAGGGTCCTGACATACAAGGCTGAGTATTTCCTAGGTTTATAACTGTTGTATCACTTCCCATTCTTATGGAATCTGAAATAAATTCAGAACGTGCCTCTGAATCATCAGATTCAGCTGCTCCAAAACAACTCAGAGCCACGCAAGGAAGCACTGACTAGTCCAAGTATTGTGACAGTCTTTCACAAAACTGTCACCCACACATACAGAAACTAGAAACTCTTTTTTTCCTCCCTTATAGCTTTTTAATAGATTTTACCATAAATGATCTCATCTTTCTTAGCATAATTACTGAAAACAAGTAGTAACAGTTTGTGGCAAAGCCAGTTTATTAGGTTTCTGGAATTGTGTCTTGTCCCCAAACACATACAAAATAACCCAGCTGTACAATTTGGTAAAGTGAAAATACATATACAAACTATTCAGTACTTTTGACATCAATTTTGTGGGCAGAATGTTACCACTGAAAGCCAGGAAGCATACTGACTCCCGTGTTAATGGCCACACTACCGTTACGGCAGAGCTGTTAAAACATGCTTTGTGCCGAAGACAAAATTACGTATTTTAACATGATTACCACACAAGTTTAATGACAAGAGAGTTGTTATTTACAGGTTTTGAATAACTCAAATATGTCTGATATCAAATTTAACAGTAACACTGCAGCTATATAATTTCCTTACCTCAACCCCCAACCTGACTGACTGACTTTGGAATTCTTCATTCTATTTTTCTTATTAAAACAAACAAACAAAAAAATACATTCCCTGACATATTTATACAAATAATTAAGATGTATCCTTTTGAGAAAAAGGATTGAGGATGTGAGTGAAAAAGAAATTGTCCAAGAAGACGGTAAAGCATATTTATTTACAATAGTATACACATAAATTTAAGACCAATCCTTTTCTTAAAAAAAAACATTAAGGACACTAGTGTTAAAAAGCTGATTGTTTCTGAAAGGACTGTAAACCAAAATTCTAGTTACATAAGGACCAGAGTGAATACAAAAATTCCCTTTTACAAATGTTTCCTAAACAAAATTAGTAGCAGCTTTATAACAGGAAAAAGAAAATTTACTTTTTGTTTAGATTATTTTTAAGCATCTTAATCATATTAGACCAAATCGAACGCTCTTTCTAAATCTAGGAAAAAGTCAAGGTATTTTTCTTTTGTCAGTAATACTTGTAATAGAATTACATGGTATTAATTGTAATAGTTAAAATAGTATTAGTTATCTTGTTTCAACGATTTGTTTCTAATGCGATCGCTAGGGTGGCAGCTTCTGAAGTGGCTCTTCCCTTCAGTTTCCAGTCAGCATCACACACTACACACTGCAAATCCTTCATTTTTACTTCAATTCCTTTAAAAATTAAGTCACAAAACATCAGGAATGAAGTCTGTATTCTACAACTTACATTTCAGTTTATGCAACGATGTGCAACCTAGCACCATTTTTACTATGAAACTTGACCTTCAGACAGAACTGAAATAACACGGCTGCAATTATGCAAACACAGAAGATGGTTCTGGAGGAGCAAATTCCCTCATTTGACCCACCATTAACAGACATAAGTAATGCCAGGAAGTAACGCAGAGCCGTAACATAACACAAGCAGGTTTTAGCTCAAAACTCTGTAACATGACCTATTTGGCAGATGTCCCCCATATTCCAAGATACAACTTACATTGTATTCAGAAGTGCTTTAATCAAGTCCTATAATCCTAACATTTTGTCCTAAGCATTTCCATTCCTAAAACATGTTGATATCAAGTTGGTCGCAAAAAGCTTTTTCAAGATATTTGAAAAGCATTAATTGCTACCAAAATCCTCTGAAACACCTATCTTTGAAACCCAGCACGCCTTTGCCAGCTTTCCTCATCTTTTACTTAAGTAAGTTTTTTTTATTTATCCTGGGACACTCAACTCAAAGCATCTCTAGAAATAAGTCCTCATTGAAGTTTTAAGGAAGGTCAGAGAATTTAAGAGCAGCTGTAGTCCCAAATTTCTCCCAAATCCTGTGCTACAGTACTTTCCATAAGAAGGAATGCGTGGTTTAGTTTTACATGCTAATTATGAAAAATTAATGAAGTTTTAAGAATCAAATAATTGTCTAGAGGTAGGGACAAATTCTTACCGCTGCCATGAAGAAACAAAGTTCACAGTGGAACAACAGGCCAAAAGCTAGCAGTTTGCACCTACACCAACAGCCCAAACTTTATCTGAGCCGGGTTTCAGTTTTAAAATAAGAAGGTATTTGATTAGCAGTTTGCTAGCAGTCACCAAACATTCTTTCAAATACCAAAAAACCTCCCCACGTGCTGACCCAAAAACCAAGCTATGCGGCTGTCACAAAACACCTTTTCTCCTACGTTAACTCCAAAGCAAGTAGCAACCAAAAGTGTTAGTATACTGGCTTACTATTTATAACCTTATCACAAGTGACGAAAACAATCTCAGGCAGCAAGAGCTCAAGTAGAATGGCTTTGTCAAAACTTCCCTTGAAAGTTTACTTTCCCGTATACTTATAGTGAAACTTCAGTAATTCAGAGAGTACAAAGTGCAACAACGTGAGACGAGCACATCTACACCAGGATAAAAACCCCAACACATTAAAGTGCCAAAGAGATTCGCTATAATTGCTCCCAAAACCTGGAACTTTGCCAAGATCACAATTTTGAAGCATTTGCAAACAAGACAAGGTGATAGCTGATAACAGTATGATTTAACACCAGCAGGTCATGGTAGGTTTTGTTTCAGGCTTTATATGTATTTCATATCGCTCTGGGGGTTGGCTAAGCATTAATGGCTTGTGACTTTTAAGCTTGTGAGCCAGTGTCATGAATATGGCCTCCACATGGTCATTGTCATTGGGGTTTTTGGCAGAGGTTTCAAACAACGGCATACTGTGAGTATCAGCAAACTTCTGGGCCAAGTCCGTCGGTACCTGTATAGCACTCCTCAGGTCACATTTATTCCCAACAAGAATCCGTGGTATATCATTGGCAAGAAGGTGTTGTTTGCACTCCTCTATCCATGATGGCAGACTGTGAAAACTGGCAATGTTTGTCATATCATATACAAACACAACAGCATGTACATTCCTGTAATAGTGCTGCACCATGCTCTTTCTGAAGCGCTCCTGGCCTGCCGTATCCCATAGCTGGATCTGCAAAGGGAAAGACAATGAGAGAAAAAGCTGGTTTATTGCTCATATTGGAGAGTAATACAAGTTACCTGTAGCTGGGGAAGGCACATGATCACAGAAATCCACCTCTCTGTATTAATCATACTGAAAAGTTCAGGTTGAGAAAAAGTGCTGCTTTTACACAATTTCAGAAACTTTTGTTTTCAAGACCTCTCACAGTTGAAGTCAGGAAGAAATTAAGATGCAACTTGATCACAAATACAAATTTCTGAAAGTTTACTGGTACAAATACCAAAGTCTTGGCAATAGTGCTTTATAAAATTTGAAGAAACCTGTATTTCACACCACAAACTCTCACCTGACATGATTTTTTTAATCGCCAAAAATAATATCATCTTCCCCAAAGTCTTGCTCTTAGCATGAAATTAACTGCCTATTGTGGTACTGTATCAAAGTGGGAAGCAATGCAGGAATAACATCAATGAGAACAGGACAAAGAAATCTTTCTCTGCAGTGTATCTGTTGGAATCAAACCCTCCTGTTGATGAACCTCTAACTTAAGCTCAATTAATGCTTAAACTAGGACCATACCATAATACTACTGGCTCTAGACAGGCATCATTCTATCCCAAAGAGATGGAATATATTTGGTTGAAGCCTAGGCAGTTAACGGACAAAAAAAAAAAAACATTCAGAAGAACTGAAATGCTTTCAAACTTCTCAGGTCCAGATCACAACAAAACAAAACGTGCCTTGAAGCACAAGCAGATGTAAGCAACTGCTAATAAAAAAAATGTAAATGCTTCAATCACCCGGACGTAATGGAAGCTTGGAGTATCAGAGGCATACAGCGTGCTACAGAACGGAGCACTTACCGGGCATAGCGATATGTTAACAAACTTGCTCTCCAGGAGACACACAGCTGCAATATAGAGCAGTCTGAGCCCGTTCACCCACAATGCTAGATTAGCTGCACACTAAGAAATAAACGAGTGTGTGGTTCTATCACACACAGCCTAGTGACGGTGTTAACACTGAGAGACAACATTAGATTTCTTGGGCGAAAGCCGAGTTCCAGCTTCCCCTCTGTCCTGCACAGCTGGTCCCTGACAGCTGAGGCAGTTTGATGCTTCAGCTTTTCGCTTTTGAGCAGGAAATGTCAGAAAGAAATGTTTCCTCCCTGGGAATGAAAGGAGAGAGCTTCTCTTCAGATTCAGAATTCAAGGAATATTAAATGTTCTGTAAATTATGAAGGTAAATGTAAAATTCAATCTGTTGCCATGAAAGGTAGAGCAGATATCTTCCCTTGATGAAAGTGTTCTCCCATTAGCATAATTCTGCATTCCTTTGATCCAAATGTTTTAGTAAAACTTACTTAGAACTTGCAAATGTCTTGAAAGTTGCTTTGTTTACCGTTCGTACCAGTGACTTTGATATTAGGAAAAAGAAACCCAAGGGCCAGGGAAACTTGCTGATGGCCAGAAGCTAAGATGCATCACTGACAGAGAGGAGGATTACAGTACCAAATAAAACTTGTTATTGAAAGCTGGAACAGTAGAAATAGCGTGAAACTGAATAGAAGGAGATGCAAAGGCTTGGTAACAGCGACTAATAATAAGGATTCATCCGTTTGGGAAATATTAAAAAGGATGACAATCCAGATACGTGAATCAATCCCATTGAACTGACATTATGAATCAGTAGTGTGATAGAGTGAAGGAAAAAGAATAAGTGATGTTTCAGGATGGTGTGACTTTCTCTGCAATATTATGTTCAACCCTGGTCACCCATTCTCCAGAACAGGTCAGACTGGAGCAGGTAGAAATGGCAGTTACTGGTGTGATCAAGGGAACTGAGAATTTGCACGAGAACATCAGAACAGCTTGGCTTCCATAGCCTAGTCCAGATATCTGCACCTCCACAGACTTACAAACACCATAGAAGTTATTGATAAAAGCAAGGCAAGTCGTCCTAGTTCACGGGGCTCCCTCTGATGACAGAAAATGGCAATAGGTTGCAATCCACCTCATTTTAGAGCAAATACCTACTTTTTGCCGATGGTATTTCACTGCAAAAACAAGTGACTGCATCTCCGTGGTTTGTTAAGGGAGACAGACAAACAGATCAAAGACAGGCACCTAAGTCTTGGTAAGATTAATTCACCTGCCCAGGTAAGAGACACACTTCTAGTTCTATGCACTTATAAAGTCAGGAGACTCTCAGAAAATTTTCATTAATTTGGAATTTGATGAATTGAAGAGAGAATAAAGCAGCACAGACTGAGGTAATTGTCACGCGCAGACAACAATGTCAAGGAATCACTATGTATTAGCTTGGAAACTGCCATATCAAACTAATTTAAAGAGGCAACTCATTTCCACAGGCAGCTGTGAGCTTACACTTCCCTCCCCATCTCATTCAGAGAACTGAAATCAGTCATGCGCAGATCCACAAGTGCATCACCAGCTTTGGGTAGAGAAGGAGAAAGGTTTGCATATCATCCAAATTAAGCTTCAACTACAGTTCCTCCTAAATTTTATTTACCTGCAGCTTTCAAGTTTGAAGTCTTTGATCTCAAATTAAAAATTTCAATATCTTTGGCATGGAATCATTTGCACTGAGAGGCAAACTCTTCCCCAAGATTATAAATTTTACACTTTAGAAGTTTCTTTTTACCTCTTACTGGGTGAACTTGAGGAGACCATTCCATTTCTGGCCACCCCAAAATATCTGCACTACTGAAAAACAATACTGAAAACGTTCATGTTAATAGATGTGCACTGATGAATTAACATTAAGATTACTGTTTCATTATTAGTTCAATAACATCCATCTTTAAGGAAGCACATTTTTTATAATAACGTCTTACAATGTGTGATTAGAAAATTTGGGTTAACAGTACAAAGCAGTTAATAAAACTGTGGACAGAATCACTTTGTCACACTCCCTAGGAAAGATAAATGTTACTTAAATATATCAACTCAGCTATCATCTTCACCTCCCACCTTCTGACTCCTTTTTGTGGATGCAGAAAGGCCCTTTTTTAAAAAGGACTCCCTTACCATGCCTGGTTTATAACACACTGGTAAAAACATAACTGACCTTTAATAAAGATAAAATAACAAACTCTGCCTCCTTTCACAAGATGAGGGAAAAAAACCTGAAGTGCTCAAAGGTGTAGAACACGATGCTTGGACTTCCTTCTTTGAATTTAATTTGCACGCCCTGCTCTTGTAATGTCGGGCAGTAAAGAGTGACATCATTGTTTTCTTTGATTTTCAATGTTTAGATCAATTTAGAAACAGGAAAATTTAGAATGGAAAAAGTCATTAGTTGAAAATGTTAATTTATTCATTACACGTAGGCATTGGTGTTTCACATAAACCTGTTACCCTTCTGTACAAGCTACAAAGGAATACGCTCATCCCTCTGTCTTGTAATTCTCCACAATTCTTGTGGGGGAAACCCCCATTTGGAGGAACTGTGCTTGTGTTCCTGCCAATGACACAGCATTTTTCCAGCTGCGAGGGAAACGCTCAGTACTGTAGCTGCACAAGAATGACCGCCCAGCTGGCTGGGGGAAGGGAGCAGAGAGAAAGAGAAGACACTCTTTTACAGTCTCCTTCAACTCAGGAATTAAAACTCTGCTCAGCAAGCCCTACAGGGCACAGCAAGAACAGTGATGATTCGGTTCATCTGAGCTGCTCTCTTTCCTGGTTCAACAGGCATTGCTGGAGCTCATGGCTACAAGCAAGAAAGGTGAAGATGAGTGAGAGGAGGTGCCAAGACACAAAAATTGGTGCACACTTGATGACACACAGCCCTAAGAGCTAGAGTCCTGGCCATAATCATAAAATTTATTCCCTTAAAGCTGAAAGAGAATTTGCTGGGAAAACACGTGTCTCAAAAGAGCCTCCTTCAGCCTCCCTCAGCCACAACTGGCATGTTCAACAGGTAATATTCTCAAGAACACAACAAAACAACCTGCCACCACACACGAAACAAAACAGCACAATAACCTATGTGAAGCATCTCAGCACTGCGGATTAGGTTATGCTGTTCTTCACTTCTCTCCAACAAAGGCCGAGCATAACCCAGAGGTGGTGCAAATGCCAGTTAATAAGATGGTGCTGACGAGAACATATCCTTTAGGACAGGGGTGTCAAACTCACAGCCCACACGCCGAATCCAGCCCTCCACCTTGTTTTATCTGGCCTGGCACCTTGTTTATACCTGGCAGCAGCACTGAGCTCCTTGTCCCCACGCTCCTGCCAAGCGCTGGTCACGTGCGCAGCATGACGTGTGTCACGCTGCAGGAGAAGAGCAGGAGCCATGAGTTTGACACCCCTGCCTTAGAAGGTTCTCTCCTGTCATGGACAGCAGCAGCCAGGGAGTACAGAATCTCAGCTGTCAGCCAAATAAGTGCTATTCAGTTGATTTATAAAGAAAGAGAGTAACAAAGACTCTCACTCATTTTTCTTTTTCAGTTGAAAAGAAGGATATGAGGTGAAAAAAACACAAGAAAAGGAAAGCAAATTGACTTATATGACCTCCGCAATTTCTTTAGTCAGTAAGTAAGCAAGGAAAAACTACTGCTTTCAGCTATATGAATATAAGCTGCAATTACCAAGCCTGATAATAATAAATGCAAAAGTACAATTCCAAGACTACTGTTACTCCCTTTTCTACACATCATCACACTTAGAAACAAACTGTAACACAGAAGAACGGGATTCTGTTTGAAACCATGTTACTCCTAGTAAACAAACTGCATTTGTAAGCAGCTAGTAGTCTAATCAGCAAATACCTGTTTAGGTCACCACTAGCACTTATGGTCTTGGGCAGACAAGGTGCAGTTCATATATTTTTAAAACTTGCTTTACAGTGCAAAGAATGCAGAAGAGCACTTTATTCTCCATCCATTTTTTTCACTAAATTTAGTTTTGTAAGACTCATCTGTAGCTAAAGCTACAGTAAGAGTAAAAACCAATGGTCAAATGTGAGCTAGTGCTCCAGCCTGTCACTCTTCAGTTCTGCATCACAACTACCCGAGCAGCAATCTTAAAAATAAACAAAAGCTGCAACACATTGCTGTCACTGATGCACCAGTTCACTCCTGAACAATGTTCAATTTCTTAATGGGACATTTGTCAAGTAAAATGCTCGTAACAGTGGCATCTGCATAGCTTTGTGGCCTTGGAAGGTTAGGCCAATTAAGTGTGATCCGTGATGAACACAGAATTTCAACAACAGCCAACACTAAAATACTGGTCAGTAGGAGATCTACCTAGAAGTCCATTTTAATTAGAAGTAATTAACACCTGCCAAAAGCTGTGGAAAAGCTCAGCCTACAGTAGGATTTTCCCATCATCACAGAAATCTACATAGTAATCACATTTCCAATAGAAGCAAGGCAAAATATTTTTAAACTAAGCTGATCAGATAAAGCCGAGGCTGCCAGCTGCAATACAACCACATTGAGCTTCTGCACAGCCAGCAGGTTGAGGAAGGTTCTCCTCCTGCTCTGTCCCACACTAGTGAGGCCACATGTGGAGTCCTCTGTCCACTTAAGGGCTCCCCAGCTCAAGAAAGACAAGGTGCTACTGGAGAGAGTCCAGCGGGGGGGGGGGAAACAAAGATGATCAGGGGAGCAGAGCATCTCTCTTAGGTGGAAAGGCTGAGTGAGATCAGTCTGTTTAGCCTGGAGGACAGAAGTCTCAGAGGAGACCTTATCAGTGCTTATAAATAAAGGGCAGACGTCAAGAGGATGGGGCAAGACTGTTTTCAGTGACAGGACAAGGGACAGTGGGCACAAACTGGAGCACAGGGAGTTCCACGTGAACATGAGCAAGAACTTCTTTACTGTGAGGTTGACAGAGCTCTGGAACAGGCTGCCCACGGATGTTCTGGAGACTCCTTCCCTGGAGATATTCAACATATTCCCACGTAACTTGCTGTAGGTGAACTTGCTGTAGCAGGAGGGTTGGACTAGATGACCTCTGAACCTCCCTTCCAACCCCAATCATGCTATGATTCTGGATTATGGAGGTGTGACATGAGGCCCACCTCGCAGCATCCCACCCACGAGCAGCATGGCAGCAGGGAAGGCTGGCATGTCTAGCTGCGCACACCCCAGGCCTTTGCAGGTAAGCTGTTTAGGGGCTGGCAGCGGCTCAGGGCCTCTGGCTGTCATTGGTCATCACGGGTCCCTGTACCAGCCGTGGGATGCTCCTTCCTGCTGGCAGCCGGGCCTGGGGGATGTCCACTCCTTTCCTTACAAGAAGTAAATATTATTACAAGAAGTGGAATATTTTGACTTAAACTAAAGTGGAGTTAAGCTTCAACTACGTAACTGTATTTTTTGAAAGTTGGACAGGATGTCAAAGAAAAATGATAATATCTTGTGTTAAGTATGGTAAACGCTTAACAGATGTGTCTCCTTCTATAATCATCTGTGTTTGCATCCGTTCCCCATCTAAAACGCAAGGTCAGACAGAGAGCTGGCTCCAAAGCTCCAATTACCAGAAATTTGGCTGTTGTGAAGTTCACAATAACATCAAAATTAGTCCTTGAAAAGGAATAGAATATGGATAAGACTTCTGGGAAAATTCATACATATGCACCTAAGTGGGAAATACGTTATGTCCCCAGCTCGTCTTGTTACGCTTGATCAATTGAAATCATTCCCTCATGCGTCCATTGCTGAAATTGAAGGATGCTGCTTTCTACAACTCCCAACTGAGTCTTAGACTCATGGAATGGTTTGGGTTGGAAGGGACCTTAAAGCCCATCCAGTTCCATCCCCCTGCCATGGGCAGGGACACCTCCCACCAGCCCAGGCTGCTCAAGGCCCCATCCAACCTGGCCTTGAACACCTCCAGGGAGGGGGCAGCACAGCTTCCCTGGGCAACCTGGGCCAGGGCCTCACCACCCTCAGTGTGAAGAATTTCTTCCTAATGTCTAATCTAAATCTTCCCCCTTCCAATTTAAAGCCATTCCCCCTCATCCTATCACTACCTGCCCTTGTGAAAAGTCCCTCCTCAGCTTTCCTGTAGCCCCTTCAGGTACTGGGAGGCTGCTCTAAGGTCTCCCCGGAGCTTTCTCTTCTCCAGGCGGAACAACCCCAGCTCTCTCAGCCCGTGCTCACAGCAGAGGGGCTCCAGCCCTCGGATCATCTTCATAGCCTTCTCTGGACCCGTTCCAACAGTTCCACAACCTCCTTACGTGGGGGACTCCAGAACTGGGCACAGGACTCCAGGTTCGTAATTACACTAAAATTAGCTCTCGGTAAGTTTCCATCCCCAGCTCGTCTCGTTTATCCATGACTGAGAGAATTAATTCCCTCACGGGTCCAGAGCTGGAATAAAGGATGCTCCCTTTCTAAAGCCCCAAAATGAATCCCGGAATCATAGCATGGTTTGGGTTGGAAGGCACTTTAAAGCCCAACCAGTTCCAACCCCCCTGCCAGGGGCAGGGACACCGCTGGTGCCGGTGGGATCGAGGCGGGCGCGATGCCGGGGCGATGCCGGTGCCGCCGGTACCTTGATGCGCTCCCCGTCGATGGTGACGGCTCTCTCGCGGAAGTCCACGCCGATGGTGGCCTCGGTGCGCTGGGGAAAGCGGCCGGCGCAGAACCGGTAGGTGAGGCAAGTCTTGCCGACGTTGGAGTCACCGATCACGATGATCTTGAAGATGCGCGAGCGGGCGGGGGGCAGCGCGCCGCTGCCCGTCAGGCTCAGCTCCAGCGACGACTCCAGCTCTGCGGCTGCCGCGGACATCATCGCTCCGGGGCTGGAAGGAAAGGACCCGGGAGGTAAAGGGGCCGCCCCCGCTATCTTCTTCTCCCCCTCCTCCCGCCGCCCCCCCTTGCTAACCGCTAACCGGTGCTCCCGGCGCGCACCGCACCGCACCGCCCCCCGCCACGTCACGCACCGCCCCGCACCGCCCCACCCCGCCCAGCGGCCGCGGAGATCTCGCGAGAGCGCGGCCCCCTGCCGCTCAGCCAATCGCCGTCCGCTCCCTGCCGTTCGGTCAGGCCCTGGCCGCCGGCTGCCACCCAGCCAATCCCGGCCTCTCAACCAATCATCGCGCACCGCCCCTGACGTTCAGCCAATCGCCGGCCGCTCCCTGGTGCTCAGCCCCCGGACCCGCAAGCCGGCTGCCGCTCAGCCGAGGCGTGCTTCTCAGCCAATCAGCGCGCGCACTCTGTCTCTCAGCCAATCGCCGGGGCCGGTGGGAGCAGCGAAGGGGCGGGTCCACGAGGCCCTCTGGAGTCCTGAGGTCCCGGAGCCCCAGAGTCCTGAGTTCCCGGAGCCCTGAGGGTCTGGATCGGCGACGGGAGGTGGCAATGGGACAGAACCAACTGGCCAGCCCCGAGGGAGCATTGGGTTTTGGCCAGCGCCTCTGCCATTGCTGCACTCCAGGCTGACTCTCCTGTTGGCAAGTGCAGTAATGAAGCAGCAGTGAGCTTGTCCCAGAGTGAGAGGCGCTTGGAGCAACAGTGATTGACTGTGGAGTCGTGGCTGCCCCCTCCTTGCAGGTGTCCAAGGCCAGGCTGGATGGGGCCTTGAGCAGCCTGGGTTGCTGGGAGGTGTCCCTGACCCTGGCAGGGGGGAGGAACTGGATGGGCTTTAAGGTGCCCTTCAACCCAGGCCGTTGTGATTCTATGACATATCTCAGTAAGAAGGGACATGTGGCATTGCCTTCAGAATCTGTCGGTAAACTCGCCAAGGGTATCGATTTAGGAGAGAGGGAGGATGCAGACACCAAGTTTAAGCAATGTCCACCAGCAAAAATATTTTAAAGGGCTTTAACCACTACACTGGGAGAACTATTACCCCAACAGTGGCTTTCTGGCCTGTAAACTGATAGCTGAGCCAGGATTCCTAAGGTTTGGATCAGATAGCCACTACGTGTTCTAATAGCCATGGGGAGTCCTCCTCTTACCCTGTTACACGTGCTTCCCACCGCTTGGGGCTTCTACCTGCACAAATAAGAAATGATGCCTGGATCGTGGCTCCTGTAGAGCAGCTGTCGTGATTGAAAGATCATGCTTTGAACAGCCTCTCTTTGCTCGTATATAAAAAATAAATCAAATGAAAGAATACACTGAGTTCAGAGCAACTTTAAGGTACAGTGTCCGTCTTGGTTCTGTTCTTGCCTTTCCCGCTCCCTTGGGCCAACCTCACGGAAGATTGCAAAGATTTGCTTCCACCAGGTAATCCTCTTCTGAGACAAGCTGCCTTCTCTTATGCTGTCAAATAATTTTTTCTGTGAAAGGAGTAAAATCGTAGAATCATAGAATGGTTAAGTTTGGAAAAGACCTCCAAGATCATCCAGTCCAACCATTAGCCCAACACCACTGTGCCTACCAAATCATGTCCTGAAGTGCCATGTCTACGTGCTTTCTGAACACCTCCAAGGATGGTGACTTCACCACTGCCCTGGGCAGCCTGTTCCAATGCTTCACCACTCTTCCAGTAAAGAAATTGATATCCGATCTAAACTTCCTCTGGTGCAACTTGAGGCCATTTCCTCTTGTCCTATCCCTTGTTACTTGGGAGAAGCCAACACCCACTTCAATCAACCTCCTTTCAGGCTGTTATAGACAGCGATAAGGTCTCCCCTCAACTTCCTCTTCTCCAGAATAAACAATTCCAGTTCCCTCAGCAGCTCCTCATAACACTTGCACTCCAGACCCTTCACCAGCTTCATTTCCCTCCTCTGGACGTGCTCCAGTGCTTTCTTCTTGTACTGAGGGGCCCAAAACATAACACGGGATTTGAGGTGCAGCCTCACCAGCACCAAATATAGGGGCATGATCACTTCCCTGCTCCTGCTGGCCACACTGTTTCTGATACAGGCCAAGATGCCATTGGCCTTCTTGGCCACACTGCTGGCTCACATTCAACCCGATATCAACCAGCATCCCCAATTTTATTCTGGTGTGAAAGTAACGTTAAAGGAAAGCAAGGATGTTGTGCCAGTCTCGAGTTCTTACCGTCCCTGCTGCAGAATTGCTCCTTTTTGCAGCCAGAATGCAAAAAGTGTTTGGCTGAGGAGAGGGAGCACAAGCAGGTGTATCTCTACAGATTAAAGAAGTAGAGCCCTCGGTGGGTGCTCCGGTTTGGGCTCGGGTTAGTGCACGAAAGGGAGAACTTGAGCAGCTGCTTTGCAGGGTCTGTCGAGCGCTTGTTTAACTGAGTTTGATCTCGCTTATTGCCAAGAGGGCCAAAGTGATTTATAATTAGATCTGAGCTCTTTTCACAGCTCTTAACGTTTTGTACTTCAGCAGCTCAGGCTCTTAAAGTAGCAGAATCGATGCACCATCTAGTGGCCAGAAGCATCCTTGGTCACTGAGTTTTCTATACTCTGCCAAGCCTTGCCAGTGAGTTTGCCTCTCAGTCCTGTCAGCAGCCACCCTGAGTTCTGTCTGGGCACAACCACCTTCATGGGGATGCTCTGGAACACAGCTGCCCTCTGAAAGGGTGGGTTTGAGGTAAATACGTTCTATGAGTCACTGTCTGCTAATGCTTTACGTTGGAGAGGAGCTATCCTTTTCCTAATACCCAACCTAAGCCTCCCCTGGCACATCTTCCTGCCATTCCTTCGGTCCTTGGTCACCTGAGAGAAGAGATCAGCGCCTGCTCCTCCTGCCCTTGTGAGGAAGCTGTAGACTGTGATGAGGTCTCCTCTCAGCCTCCTTTTCTCCAGGCTGAACAGACCAAGTCACTTTAGCTGCTCCTCATATGACATCAGCTCTAAACCCTTCACCAGCTTTGTGGCCTCCCCTGGACACTCTCCAGTAGCTTGATAGCCTTTTTATACTGTGGTGCCCAAAACTGCCCCCAGCACTCGCAGTGGGGCTGCACCAGCGCAGAGCAGAGCGGGACAAGCCCCTCCCTCAATTGGTGAGCAGTGCCATGCTGGTTTTAAAGCACCTTTTGAACTTAAGGTATATCACAACATTATAGAGTTTTCCCTTTTGAATGATTATTATTTTGTGGTGCCAACATAAGAGCAGCTTCCAAATGTGCTTAATAGCATGAAGGATTTTTAGATCAATCTATGCAGCTCTTTCTTACACAGCAATTCTCGCCATGGTGAAGTCACAAGTACACTGAACTAAGTCGCTCTTGATTTTTAAGTGTTAAAAAAAATAACTCATATGACATTGAGCTCCAAACAGGAGTGAAAAGTTGATGAACAGTGAGAATTATTGGTACTTGGTAAAATTTCTTTCTGACTTTTCCACGCTAGTATTTAAATGGGATTCGTGCATCTTCTGCAATGGCTCCTTCTCCTTGTGAAAGGTCCTTATCTTCAAGCAACAAGTGCACAGGAGTTATTCTGAAATAAAAAAGAAAATCATCACTGAAGCCCTCTCTTTTAATTTACAGCAAGGTAAAGTATCCAAAATGCTGTCCCATAACTGGTACCTCAGCAGCTCTGACCCACAGTAACTGAGGCATTTTTTTTTTTCCTGAGTTTTCCCACCTTGGGATATTTTAGGCCACTCGGTTGCCCTGAGGTGAAGTGCACAACCCCATTTTCAGCAGAGAAAACCAGTTCTAGATAAAATGTGCTAGGTTACGATGTTTTCCAAATAGGAGCCAGAACAGCACTCTCCCATTTCCCCCTGGTTATACTGTGGTGGCTGGAACTGCACTCCTGGCAAGCCCCTCGCGCCGAAGTGCTCCTCGTTCTGGCAGATACGGGGATACGGCCAAAGAAAGCTGGAGGTGCAGAATTTCTTTGAAAGTTCCCTATAAATAGAAGGAGGGTCACACAATTCCTCGGGGGTCCTCAGCTGTGAAACAGTAGGCTACAAGGCCAGAGCTTCTTAATTAGCAACAGGTTAAAAACTGGTGGCTAATGTAGAAACTCCGGCAAAGGGAGGTCTCAGGGAATGCCGTGGACTTGTCATTTCTATATGAGCTATGTGAGTGTACTGCTAGAAATTTCATCACTTCTCATATCATAGGATGGTTTGATTTGGAAGGGACCTTTAAGCTGATCCAGTTCCAACCACCTGCCATGGGCAGGGACACCTCCCGCTGGGTCCAGTTGCTCAAGGCCCCATCCAACCTGGCCTTGAACACCTCCAGGGAGGGGGCAGCCACAACTTCTCTGAGCAACCTGGGCCAGGGCCTCACTGCCCTTACAGTAAACAATCTCCTTCTAATATCTAATCTAAATCTCCCCTCTTTCATCTTAAAACCATTACCTGCCGGCCTGTCCCTGCAGTTCCTGATGAAAAGCCCCTCCCCAGCTTTCCTGCAGCCCCCTTTAAGTACCGGAAGGCTGTAGATCATTACATTTCATTCAGTATAGACTATTTCTGGATGTTCCTTTCTAATATATCTGGAGACTAGCAAATCTCGTTGAATTTATTTATAGTAACAGAATACATTAAGAATACTTCTTGCTAGATAAGCATTTGAAAAAGCTTTTGTTTTTTTTCTGTTGCAAGGACAAGTACTTTTAATATGCTATTAGGATGTGCTCAGTGAATGAACGTACAAGAGCCCAAGTTCACAGTTATTTTTATTTAGCAGATGTGGAAGTTCTAAGGAGGGCATTCTGAAAATAGTTGCAAGACTCTGGACTTGTTCAGCATTTAAAGAATAGTTATTTCTGTCTTCCCTTAAAGACATGCTTTAACTGGTCAGTCCCATGAAAACGCAAACTGTTCAATGGCTAAAAATTATGTCTCCTGGGTTTTAAGATTTTTAGGAGATAGAATTTAAGGACTCCATCTGTCAGGTTCTTAAGGCAGACTGAAAATGCAAGTATTAACATACCCCACTGAAATCACGAAGCCAACTGTCTCATCTATCTTTCCATTGAAATGGAAGTTTTGACACAGCTGCTTTTAATGCCAGGTACTGGAATGTGACTTTCTGGCTCGCTCCTGTGCCCTTGTTATTGCCAAAACTACCAAACTAGATGCTTTAAGGAAATTAAAAGAAAGAAAGGGGTTTTTCCATTTCTGGCTTGTGCTTGATTTTATTCTCATTGTGTGATGAGAGATTGGGGCTGAATGTTCAGATAAGTGTATGTTTTAGGTTGTCTGGGTGGTAATAACAGGCCTCATCCTCCGAAAAAAAAGTCACAGTCTTTGTCTGGCAGAAACCTTACAACCCCTGCCATGAGGATCCCCTGCCACTAAAGAGAGGCAGAGAAGAAACAGAGTGGCTGTGGGGTTGCGGCTCCGGTGCTGCAAACATGGCTTGGCCGTTTGGGTCTGTATGGAAGGGTAACATCGTGCAGCTCTTGGACAGCAGTGACTGAGAGAACTGGGCTCATCTCAGTAGCTGAGGTGGTAACCAACTCACTTCTACACCAAGAGTTTCTCACTGAAACACGGGCTCTGTGTCCATCCCACACCTGTACCAGCACTGCCTATGCGTCCCTGTTCCCTGTTCCTCGTTGGGCCAACGCACCCGAGGGGGATCAGAAAACCTAATGGGGAGCAAAGCTATTCTGAAGCGTTTTGATCCTGCAAGCGTGTGTTAAACCAAAAGCCGTGTCCCTGCTTTCTCTCTCCCTGCAACCCTACGTGCTGTGCTCAAGGGCTCTCTGCAAGTCTCAGAGCAGCACTGCAGAAAGGTTCATCAAATGTCACAAAGCTTCTATATTTACCTGTCTGCAGCTTGGCCTCTGATAAATCATTCCTGGACAGCAAACAAACCCAGTTGTACTGCGCTTTGCCAACAATTTGCCTGCACGGTTAAGGTCCAGATTGAGGACCTTGATCCCCAGGACTTTGTTTGCTGTAGGGATATTTTGCGCATTTTTTTTTCTGGTAAGAGGTTTTTCTTCAAATAAGTTGACATCAGAGTGTGGCTTTGTTACTTATTTCTGCAAGAATAGCCTTTCCTCCTTCTTTTCCCAGGGTCTTGTTTGTTGTGAAGGACACAGCCTTATTCCCATTTTAATTAAAACATTGAATGAAAAACATCCCACCTATGAACAAAACTGGGAACTGTCCCAGCTTCTGTCCTGTTTGGTAAAATCCCACTTATATCAGCCACATCCGTTTTGTTTTCAGCAAGAATAATTTGGGGGTTCCAATAAAGTCAGCACTAGCTTCACAAAGAGGAAACCCTCCCTCTGCTCTCATCCTGCCTCCAAAAAATCCAAATGTTGCAATCAGCATCAGTCATTGGTTTCTGTGCAAAGGCTGGAAAGACCCAACGGCCTGTGACAACCAACCTGGTTCTTTACCAGTCCCGTGGTTCCACAGCTGGGCTGAAATTCTGCTCCAGGGGCATCTCCTCTGAAAGAACAGCAGCATTAAAGGTGTCAGCCACACAAATCTTATTTTTAAGAGGGATACTGTTATGGTTTAAGTTAATTGGGGTGACTCTGACTCAGCCTTAGTCTAAAGTAACCTCATTTTCTGAAAGCTGACTGCATGTTTTTCGGACAGTTTCTCTCTAGCAGTGATAACACGGGGCATTGATGTGCAGAAAGGCCAATGTTTATGCTTTTTCCTCTGGTAACCAAGGCCAACCTTGGCCTTGGCAAAAAAGGCCACAGCTGCAGGAAGGGACGGACAGGACAGGTGACCCCAAACTGACCAAGAGAGTATTCCATGCCATATACGTCATGCTCAGTGTAAAGTAGAGAGATCACGAGGGTCTCACTCTCTTCTGCACTGGCCGATGTCCAGCGTGGACCTTGTTTGTCTCATTGCTCCTGATCCTTAATCCATTTCCTGAGTTCAGCTCCCTCCCAGCTGTGAACCCATTCTCTCATCGCTCTACAGCATTTACGGTGATGTAAGGTCATCAAGGAGTGGGGTGGGGGCATGATCTCAGGTATTTGTACATATTTTCATTAATTTCTAGTTATTTTAATCATTATTACTATTATCATCATTTCATTAAAGCTGTAATTTTAATTTCCAATCTGCAAGCTGTTTTTTCCTCTCATTTTCCTCTCCCTTTCCCTGGGGAGTGGTGGGGTGGGATTTGGGAGCACAACTGCATGATTTTTTGCTGCTGAAAATTTAGCCAGGTCTAAACCGTGACAGATACATACGAGAAAATATTAGAAAACAAACACTATAATGTTTTTATGCTATTGAAAATGCTGTGATTACACAAGAATAATAATTTATAATGTATATAGAAAAAGAAAAAAAATCCCTGAACAGATGGAGCCCATACACCTGATAATATTATAAACGTGGCATGAGGATAAAGCTGTACTTTCCCAGTTGTTTGTTAAGATGTCCCTTCTGCTATCAGATTTTTAAGTTTCTTACCCTACTCGGAGTTCCTACTTATATTTATTCCAGTGGCATCAGCCTTCCTTTTGCCATTTCTTCAAATTCAGCAACAGCACGTGCTTCCAAGTGTAGGACTTGCAGCCCTGCGCTGCAGATGGCTTTGCTTTCTCAGCTTTAGCTCGGCTGCAGCATCAGGCTTTTCCTCTACTCCCTTCTCCTTCAGGGTAATTTCAGGTCACCATACATTATTCACGTAGCACTCATGCAGCTTGTGTACCTGTCAATGATTTATGAAAGGCAGGATGGCTTCAGTCTCAGCCATCCTTTTCAATGCAACCAAGACAGGAGGTTTGGTGCGCTCTTGAGTTATTCCTATTTTTGTCTGCCGGACTGCGTGAAAAAGGGAATTTGTTTGGTTGAGAGTGACAGGAGCTAAAAAAACCCCATTTTTTCTTTTTTCCTCATCTGCTTTCTGTATGTCAGTTTGGAGCACCAGGGAATTTGGGAATGAGGTGACAGGGTAGGGTCAGGCTCACTGCATCAGGACTGTTGCATGGGGATGATTTCAGATGGGTGAAGTTGCTCACAGAACGAAGCATGTTACTCTACATAACTTATAAAGAAGTCTCAGCCCAGTTTTGCCAGCCTAAAAATGTAACTGAAGGGAGTAACCATCATTCATTGTCAGGGTTCTCAAAAATTAAGCAGAAGGTAGAGGGCACGTGGTGGAAAGACGCTCATCAGGGGACCAAACAGGAATTCAAAAGCACACAGAATCATAGCATGTCGACTGAGTTGAAAGGGACCCACAAGAATCATTGAGTCCAACTCCTATCCCCACACAGGACAATTCCAACACTCACACCGTGTGTCTGAGGGTGTTGTCCAAATGATTCTGGAATATTTTCAGGCTTGGTGCCGTGACTGCTTCCCTGGGGAGCTGCCCCAGTGCTCCACCACCCTCTGGGTGAAGAACCTTTTCCTAATGTCCAACCCAAATCTCCTCTGGCACATCTTCCTGCACAAACAATAATGCAGAGATTGTTTTCTCTGCTCAGATGCATAAAATATTTATTTAAAGTTGCATTTTGTTAAGACATTTATTGATATTGCAAGTGAAATGAGATGCAGAATTATGAGCAGAGAGTCGACCCTTCACATGGCTTTGCCAACTGTGTGACTCAACCAGTTGGTTTTTGCTTTGAATTTAAAACAGTATTAATTCGCCTCCAGTAGCATCTGGTGAGGTTTGATAGCTGCAGGAAGGGGAGTCACTGAGCAATTATGTGCGTGCCCATAGTGTTTTGAGGGACAGAGGTCTTGTCTTTCTGCTGCTGCATGTGGGACCTTCAGAACAGTCTCCTGAAGCTTAATGACAAGGTAGGAAGATCATTTGTACCTGACGGAAGGGAGAAGTACTGATGAAAAGTCAGTCCTGACTGATTTATGCAGAGAAAATAATGTATGAACTGCCAGACTACCTTGGCTCCTCATAAATCTTCTGTGCTTTAATTCCTCTTGTAGACAACCAGGAGGTGCTGTTCCCAGAAATGGAAGAGTGAAGTGTGAAAGTTCAAGGCAGGCAGTTACCCAGCATGAATGCCTTCCCTCTCACGGAAGAAAAAATGAAATTACTGAGTGCTTTGCTCAGGAAGGGATACTACTTTTTAAGGGGTACTATTTTTTTAGTAGGGTACTGAAGATCCCCTTTTGTATCCAAAGGGACAAATATGAGGATATTGTTGAAATCACTACAGTATCTCACCCCCATCCTGGCATTCATAACAAAATATCGACCCTGCAAGTTGCTGGAGCCCTTTTTGCTCGGTGTAGACTGTGGTGATTAGAACTGTTACTCATTGCACAAAGCAGTTATTTTTTCCCTGGTAATTTTAACTCTGAAGTTCACAACACAGCACAGACAAATAGTTTTTGATTACTTTTCCTCCATTTTGTCAGCATTAGGATATTATTTTGTCTGCTGACCAATTAAAACCAGGGTCACAAAAAGCTTTGTGGGCTTATTCATAGAATCACAAGACTGGAAGAGACCTCCGAGATCATCAAGTCCAACTGTGCCTGTCTCCCCACTAAACCATGTCCCTGTGAAACTCATCTGCCCATCTTTTAAACACCCCCACCGATGGCAACTCCACCACCTCCCTGTGCAGCTGTGCCAATCCCTGACCACCCTTTCAGTGAAGAAATTCTTCCCAATGTCCAGTCTAAACCTCCCCTGGCACAACTTGCAGCCATTTCTCCTCGTCCCATCGCTGTCACTTGTGAGAAGAGCCCAGCACCCACCCCGTCACAGCCTCCTTTCAGGCAGTTGTAGACAGTGATGAGGTCTCCCCTCTGCCTCCTCTTCTCCAAGTTGAACAACCCTGGTTATTGGTGGGGAAGAGAAGGCTACTGAGATTTGTTGTGTGTCCCCCAAACCAGATCTGAGGCAGCAGCAAACGCTTCTGCATTCAGCTTCCCTCTCAAACCCTTTCATTCAATCAGTAAGAGCATTTCCTAAATACCCATAGTGAGGTCTTCGTAGCCTGAAAGAGCAAAGGGTCTTTTTATGTGTACATACAATTAGCTCACAGGGTAGGAAAGATGTGTCTCTGCCAAGGTGGTTCTTTTCCAGCCTGACTCCAAAGGGAGTCACAGCCTGCTGATCTTTCTTCCTTTTGAGAGACCCCACATCCCAGTTTACAGCCCAGCAACAGGGAAGGAGATGATTGGGAATTAAAGGAAGTCCAGGGATCGTTTGTTACAAACCTGGTAGGCATCTACAGAGGATGCTGAACCCTACAAGGAAACACTAGCACTCATTTACAAACAGAACTCAGCATTTTTATTCATTGATTGACTTCCTGCCAGTTTTGATATTTGCTACCACCAGAGAAGAGCATAAAAACACAGTACAACATTGTTAACCAGTTAGGAAGGCTGGAAGGGAAAGCAAATCCCAGTACAATTGCAAGTAACTTGGTGGAGTTTATAATTAAGATTTTTAATTTTTTTTAATGGATCAGCAACGAAGCAATAAATATGCTGCTGCACTGACCAACAACAGGACGTTCACTATGTTTGTGGTTTATTGCATTACGGTTTAAACGTTATCCATCATCATACATTTGTTCACCGACCAGGTAAATGACACTTTTTCATATGTTATATGCTAAAATGGATAAAATTATGCAGTAGCTGAACTAGACTAGGACTAGTAGAGGTAGATATTGAATGGGCAGTGCCAGGCAGAAGTATTTTGTAAAAGTACTTTTTGTCTCATTATGAAGTTAGCAGATGTAACATTTTCAATTAAAACAAACATCTTAGAAATGCTATTCTAAGATGCTTTGGATTTTCTAGTAATATTTCTCTTGCAAACCCTTTGATATGGTCCCTTGTAAACTGGACAATGTTTGTCCTCCCGAGCTTTCTGCCACAATTTACTTGAAGACCAACATACAAAGCTAGAATCTTTGTGAACCTATTACTCTTTGCTTGTACCACTCTAAAAGTAATATACATTTACAGCTTCCTTGGCATAGAAGACTGCCTTTATAATATTTACAGCTTCAGTAATCTTTCTAGTAATAAAAAAGCACTATTTTATACTTAAATCTAAACCAGAAATTCTATTATGCCACCTGCACTTCAGTCTCCTTTTTGCCGAGCTGCTCTATCAGTTGCTCCTCGCCATTCTCACTGCTGGCTGTTTGCTCTTGAGGAGTCTTTGCCCATAACAGGCATTGAAACTGGTGTTTGTAGACTGCAGCTTTGATTTCCAGGAACTAAAAATCATGACAACATGGCCATGAGTTTTGTAAAAGCGTACATCCTTTGCTCCTTTCCACATCCACAAGCAGTTCACAACCGGAATGCTCCTGGGAACAAGAGTCTCTCCCCAAGCTCAGCAACCATTTCCCTCCATCTGGAACTTTATCTTTCATTAATAAGCTTATAGCCTGCTCAGTTCCTTACAGGTCTGTAATTATACTACATAATGCATCGCTTTCCTCCCCAGAATCCCAAAGCAGTATGTTATCAGATAAACGTAATCCTTACTTCCACATAGTTCGAGCTATTTTACATTACCACTTAGGTACAAACTGCATTTTTAGAGCAAAATTTCTCAGAGGGAAAAGACAGGGGGAAAGACTTCAAAGCTAGCAAGCTACCCAGTACAGGACACTTACAAAAACATTTAAAGCGATCATGAAAAAGGAAACATAAAATCATTTTAATTCAGGTACATCGAGCTGGATTATCGTATCAAGTGGTTTTGTTAGCATCAGTGGCACGCATTGAAAGCAACGCCCGTGGCATGTGGGGTGCTAGCACTGCAGAAACAATGGCACCATTGCTCAAACCCTCCTGTTGGACAAAGATCTGGGTTTTTCTTATTGGAACCAGCTCACGTGGTACTGAAATTTTATTTGCACCTCTGGTTTCTCAGGCCTGACCTCACTCTACTCACATCAGTGTCTTCCTTCTACAAAGACAATGACACTTCAATCTGGCTGAAGAGTAAGGTGCTACACCAATTTTCAGGGTCTACTGAAGCACCTCTAGACCTGGAAAAGCAAACCAGATTTAATAGGCTTATTATATGTACCTCACCTAGCCCTAGAAAGCTTCCCAGGAAACTTGAGATTTTCTCCCTATACTAGGAGAAAAATCAAGCAACAAATTTCATGCTATATTCTGGCTGACACAGCACACATCAGGACACGATTCCTCCCCAATGAACATGGAATTATTAAGACCTCTACTGAAAAAAGTGTAACTGTAGAAGAATATACAGGCTTTTAAGGCATTTAAGATGCAAAGAAATAAAATGAGCTACTGAATAAATTGTTTTGAGACTCTATTACTTGTTTGTTCACACGTAACAAGTGGTTTCCAAATGGAAAAAGTGAGTATCTCATCTGTCATCTTGGGGCAACCGACCACTTCTAGTTACTTTACAACTGAAGTCCGCTCTTGGATCTGGCATTGCTTCATGCAATGTGCATTGCACCATCTACAGTCTCTAACTAGGAAAAAACCCGTTGTTTGAACTTTTCTTCCCAGAAAAGATACCCATAGCATATGTCTTCACCAGTAGCTCCACTGATGGTTGAAGACGTCTTTCTCCAGTCAAAATCATGAAGAACTAAACCAAATCATGCCATTAGTAAGCCGACATTGTAGGTCATTCCAACCACGACTGCAATCCCTGCTCACCTGCTTTGGCGGCTGAGCATCCATGATTACCCTTTTGGATCTCAGGATGCTAAGGGAAGCTTTCACCATAGCACACCACTCTGTGCCACTACTATGCATGACTTGATGCGCATTGGATAGCAATTTCATCTCCAGTTCTCAAAACCTCTTCCTCAGAAGTTAGCATTGCATTTAACAGGATAGATGCAACGATGAAGGAACAATTCCTTTGCCAATTAAAGAACCTTCGTCTTCAGATAAACTCTTGACTCAGTATTCCTGGGACTGCAGTCTTCTGGAAGGGGATAAGGAACCTCTTTAATCCGACAGCATCGTTCCTGAAGCACTATGGATGCCCTTCAGCAAGGTTATGAAGAAGTGTCTACAATAGATGTGTAGATGGAGGCTTCTGGAAGGCCCATGGAAATATCCTTTCCCACTTGCATAATGAAAGATAACAAGTAACTTCTTGCTTTTATTTCATCTATTTCAACATAAAATCAGGTGGTGAAAAAGTAAAGAATCCCATTTGTAGGCAGCACCCAAAAAACAGAATTTGGGAAAAAAAAATGCCTGAGGCAATTCACAATCTGTTAAAAAGAGTGAGCATTCATCTGCCTCCAGCTAAGCATCAGAAACCAAGAAAACGGCAGCAATACTCAGAGGCAAGGCCAAAAGCTTATAGCTCGTGTAGGCAAGATTGAACCATCTTCAGTAGTTGCAGAAGACATGCAGTCCAAGTATCTCAGGCTGCAGAAAAGACTGAGATCTAGACATAAATACCAGAGTCAATTAAAGGCTCTACAGGTATTCTCGTTCCTAAAAGCCCAGCAGATTAAATATACAAATAGAGCAATACAACTTACATTTCTGACATGAACTACTCTACAAACATACATGACTATAGTCTAACCATGAAAAGAAAGTGGCGCTGAATATACAAGAAACAAAAAAAATCTGTTCTTCTGACAGTTAGAAAACTACAAACCCCAACAAGTCTTCCTGGATTTCTTAACTGTACATGTCAACCACTGAACTTCATTCTCTGGAAGAGGAAGGCTGTATATCCACATGACAGGTACTCTGTAACTGAACTCCTGCAGCAAAGAAGGCACTCACTTTATAAGCTGTAGTTTATTTTCTGCTCTGTTTTATATGATGAGCCTATAAAATAAAAACATTTGAGCACTTATCTATATTAACACAGTAGACCTGTAGACTGAAGCTTGACCTGGAAAATTAAATTCAATGTAACACCGGTGGAACTTAAAAGCCAAGTAATAAAGCATTCTGTGTTATAGGACTTCCCAGACATTCAGTATTTACATATAATGCATTTGCACTTTATACTCAACAATCACCCATCAGCAGTGACATTATTAGCGTAACTGGACAGCACAGTAAGCCAACCCTGAGCTGCACTCTAGTGAACCCATTCATCTTCAAAGTACAACAGAGATTGGTTTAAGTATTCACACAATTGTTTTTCAAAACGTTTTATTGCATTATATTTGGTACCTTATGTTTGACAAAGGAAATTACATCTGTAACTGCAGGAGTAAGAAGCTGGTCTGTTATTGAAAAAAAATCTTGGGCCCCTTAAAAGTTACAAAGTCTTGGGCTTGCCTGAAACAACTGAGCAAGAAATATATTCTTAGAAATGTAGGGCTTCAAGTATTACAAACCTGTGACACTGTGGAAAAGTTCCAGAGGTATCTAAACTGCAGCACTTTTTTATTTTCTGCATAACGTGAACAAGGCCTGCTGAGGTTTTAAACTATTAGTCTCTTGATCAGTCAAAACGGTAGTCAGGAGTTCTCCTCTTTGCAACTTCAAGCCATAGTATGTTCTCATTTCGTTTTCACTCTACGTGAAAAATGCATGCTATCTTTCTAATTAGTTGGTGCCACATCACAGTGCATAATTTTATTTGGTTCTTGCATTACAGTTTTAAAGTTTGGCCAACCTATGCCAATGGGTTAATCTCAAGAATTGCAACGTTGATTCTCCCCACCCCACCCCCCTGTTTAATGTGAAGAGAGTTTGAACTGGTTCCTTCAGTTAAAAACTGTGGTGCAAGAACACCAAACTGATCGTGTACAGTGAATTTCAGAGACACAACAAGCTTATTGAACACACTATGTTTTTCTTAATTCTGCTTGATATCCGTATGTCCCAGCATTCGCAACGTAACGTGTTATGTTGCAGCTTTCTCTGTATATTCTGATTCACATTGCATACTTCCTATGGACAGAACCATCCCCGTATCATAATCAGTCAGATGCTAAAGCCCCAACAACTCTTTGTGCTCAGTGAAAGAATCCAGTGCTAAAACAGCATTTTTGCTGTCTGAGATAACAGTAATCTCACAAGACAAATTTAAAGTAATATTTCTGCCACACACCTGCTCTGAGGGCTACACACCTCCGGATTTTATATAAATTAGTTTAAAAACATGGGTAGGCATGTAAGGAGAAGGTTTGGGGTTTTTTTTCTTCGATTTTAGCAGCTTTTAATTTTTAAGAAACCGAACAATCTATATCCAGTAATATGTTAGATATTTTATATATATACTTTGTCAGCAGGATAAAAAAAAAAAGTAAAACTATTTGAAGGCAACATTTTTTTTTCCTTCTGTTCTCCGTGTAAGTTAGAACAATTCAGCAGGTGCGTGACAAAAATATTATACACCAGATATGGTCCAATATCATTTTTTTCCAATAAAGTTGTTCATATTTCATTGGCCAGTTCTTCAGGTTCTGCAGAACTATCTCCATTAACTGTGATCTTCATATCCTCTTCATATCCAGGGGGCATAAAAGCCAAAGCATAAGGGAAAAGCTTATGACAATTTGCTCTGTAAGTTTCAGATGCTTCTTTACAGTCTCCAAGGCTACCGTCACATAAAGCTTCTAATACCTCCATACAGGTCTAATTAAAGAGAAAAATAAAGAAGTGTTATGGTTTCCTAAGCATTCATCTGAACTCTCACAAACCAGAAATACAATGCTACAAAGAAAACAAACTCCAAGTATTGTTTTCAGGTTTCTATCAATATAAAATGACATTTTTTAAACTACAAACAGCATGAAATACCAGTGCAGTCCGATTTGAAACAACAAGCAGGGATTAAACAGGGATTTAAAAAACAGCTAGAAATCTCATCTGAAAATTAAAATACTCATTTGTTACCTGTTTCTTTTCCTAAAAAAGAATTGATTCTTACTAATTGGCAACCAAGAACCAAGCTTCCTTGCAGCTAAACGTGTTTTTGGGTTTGTAGTGACCCTTCCCTGCCCCTCCTAATCTTGGAATACACTAAACATCTCAGCAATACTTAACATGCATTTGAATTTTAGTGTTCACAAATAAAAACAATGAATCCAGAATATATATAATTTCCTAATAATGACTTTTGTGAATGTGCTTTCAGATAGAATTGGAAGAATTGTTATTTTTACATTTTAATTATATTCTACATCAGCTGAATAATAATAATTAGATGCGAAAACATTTCTGGTAGGGGAAAAAATATTATATTTAAGGATAGGTGATGTACCAAAGTGTGCCTGTAACTAGTGAATCAAACCAAATTACTCAGATATTATCACAACCTTTAGCTATACCTGCAATTTCATATCCATTTTTGTTCATGATTTAGAAGAGAAAAAGGATATTTCCTGTTCTTTTCAACTTGCATTACAAACATGAGAAACTGAACTACAGAGCTTCACTAAAGCACAGGCAGCATTTAACATCTGTCCGTGTCGTGTATGCTTGCATTAGCATAGTAAGCCAGTCTTTTTGCACTCCTCTGACATTTACTATAGCTTTTATTTGTTCTGTGTATTGAGATTAACTGCTCTGTCCTCTGCTACTGGGTTATGAAGTTCTTTCCAACAACCCCTTTCCCTCACATTAGCTCTTCACGACGCTGGCATCTGCAGAAGGTCAAATACATCTAGAATTATGCCTGCAATGTGCCTCGGTCTTTACTAAAATCAAATGTAATAGATTTGATCTCTTTGCAAAGAGAATGCCTTTCAGTGAACACCTAGACTCCATTAGATTCTCGTTGTTTTAGGGCACTTTCCATTTCTTATCTAAAAGTTCAGTAGAACTCCAACTCTTACTTTATGTTGGCACCAGGAATGTTTAAATTGAACTTTTTCAGTTTTATCACAATCCTGTATCATCTTTATACGCTGCTGAATCAGTAAATGCTTCTTAGGGTTCTACCAAGATAACACCTCTAAAACAACCAGGCATTTTGGTTACTTTTTAATCTTTCCCCAGTCCAATTCCCAGAATCCCGCCCTCAGGCAAAACACACAGCTACAAGGCAGAAAGAGTGCTGTTGAAGGCAATTTAATCTTTGTTTTCTAAATCTACGGATAATCTATCTCAAGCTCTTTGAGAGTGTTCAAACAGTAACACAAAAAGAACCCCAAACCCAAAGAAAACAGTTAAAACTGAAAAACTGAAAACTGCTAAACATGTACTTTGGATATAAAAGACATGAGTGTGTCCCATAACCACGTCATCTAGCGAAAGGATCTGAACCTTCATCACGCTAAGCAAGCTTAACAAGTCATTGCAAATTGTCTATTTTTGTCTCTCTTTTCCCCTCTGCTTTGTCCAAAAATTCTATTTTGAACTTAAAATCCTTCCCAACTAAAGTTCTGTCAAATCCAGTGTATTTCCAACAGAGTGCTTTTTTTGGAAAATGCTGATTTTTGCCCACAAAAGAAAAATTTTACTAAAAAATCACCAATGTTACTTGCAATAGATATAAAAAATTCTTGACTTGCCAGACATGAAGAGCAAAATAACGCAATAAAGTGCCTGGGGGAACAGAGTGAAACAAAATATCCTGAAGTTTGTACAGCCTGCCAAGGAATCTCTCTAATAATTAAATGTGCTGGACACACAGTGATGCCAAAGAAAACCATTTGACTGGAATACACAAACAGTTTAGAAAAGACTAGAGGAGAAAAAGGGCATTGTATTCCTTCTCTGCTTTGGCAGGTTTTGCCAGTGTGTAGTCACAGGACGAACACGTTTATTAATTCTTGATAGGAAACATTTAAAGACAATAAAAAAAAATAACCTTCTCTTGCATACTTTGAGTTGCAAGTGAGAATGCACAGGCTTCCCAGACAGAGGTGTGGGAGTGGGGAAAGGGGTATGGTGGCAGTGGCACGGTGGCCGCAGCACAGTGAGATAATTCCATGACCACCAGAACGAAACAGAACTTCAAAATTTGGTAAGCTTTTTACTTAACTACATGCACAAAGGCCAAAACGTGCATATGCAGCTTTTATTGAAACTAAGATAATGCACACAGCTTGCAAGGGGATGAATGTGGAAACGCTTACGGGGAGTCTGAGTCACTCCTAAGTCAATCTTTCCCTTGTGAACAGTCACCTGCATAACAGCTGAAGCTCAGACAGACTACAACCTTTACTTAGGGAGCTTTAGCATCCTTTGTCATGTGAATTCTCTTGTGTTCAATAAGCTTTCCCATTACCTGCGGCAATAACACGGTTTCTGCTGCTAAGTAGCTATTTTCATATTATGACAAAACTGAATTAATTTAAATGTGAAAAAAGGCATTAAACATTTCAGTTCAGATGAACTTTATATCCCTTTCTCTCATGACAACCCAACCTCCCTACCATAAGGCACAGCAATCGTTTCAGCTTGCTCTTACCTCCATTACTTGCATAAAGTTTCTATAGATACACCAGAAGTTGTTTACAATTTATAAATATCTGTTACCTGAAGATTTGTGTTAATAAGGGATTCATCCAGGGTCATTGCCAGCTCCACTGCCCTTTTCTGACTGGAAGGATCTAAGTAGTACATCATTTTGGCAGCTACAGGAAGAAAAACAAGCTTCATCACCCAGTGGATGACCAAAAATGTCTTACATGCAAACATAAAACAGAGGTAATACAACTTAAGTGAGGATACTGAACTCCACAGCAGTAATTCAAAATGGAACCACTTGACCACTTGGAGTATTAAAGCTTGACATCTGAGCAAGAAGAAAAGCAGCCTAAAAACTACTATTCGGTGCTAGACAAAGCATTAAAACAAATAGGCATTGTCTATACTGCAGGGTAGGAGTATTTTGCCATGGAATCCCAGGCAGTGAAGACAAATCAGACCTGCAGCAACACCGCTCACATTTCCTTCACACAGAAAACTATCTTCCTTAGGAATGTGCACACACAGCTCTGGTTATAACACGGTGTCGGGACACAACCAGGACATGGTTCTGAGTCCCACAGCACAGATGTAGTTGAAGGGACTTGATGCCAGAAGAGATGCAAGAGTAAACTCCCTGCTTTCTGGGGCCAGGTCTGAGTCCAGACTGAGCTTGCAAGAGTAATGCCACCCCCCTGAGTGGTTTACAGTTTCCCACGTGGTATCCACTGGAATATGTGGTCACTATAGGCACATACAAGTAACCAGCACCATCGAAGCTCCTCTTGTCAGGCATACTAACAGCTCTGGGTGTTAACTAGTTTGCTGAGCACTCTGCATTTCTCTTGACTGTCAGTCTCTTCAAATACACATATCAAAACATCTTCAGAATTTGAAAATACTACTTCACATACCATAGTTGATATGAACTATATCACAAATGCATTAAATACAGTTACAGTCTTATGACAGATTCAAGCATCAGAAACAAAAACAGCAAAGAAGTCCAAAAACATGTATTTTAGCAGCACAGACTAAAAATTAAGGAAAAACATAAACAACCTCATGGTTAGGTTGTCACAAAAACACAGAGAAGAAAAGCATTCCCGATGTAAAGAGTGATTTTTAAATCACTGGTGCTGAAACCGAGATGCCACTGCCAGGTAAGCACAGAAACTACAGAAGCACAGCAGAGAAGGGATAAAGGGAAAATACCTGATAACCTATGTGGTAGTGAGTCACAGTTCTTTTTAAGGAAAGCTTCATTGAAGTTCTTTGGATTAGTTGCTCCAAAAAGCCGATTCATTTCTTGGTTTAACACTGTTCTAACCGCATCAGGGAGATCCTTACTTTCAGATACTATTGAATTGGAAGAAAAATGAGTTAACCGAGGTGAGCACAGGTAATCACAGTAAAATCTACTTTATGCATTTATTTTAATATTTGTCATGTTTACAATAACATAACTGGAAAATAATCTCAAAAGAAAATAGAAGAAATTCAAAAAGGTAAACAACTAGATCTGGTTGGAAAAAGCTTAACTAGGACAGTTTTCTAATGCATAGAAAAAGCTAAAGCCTTTTTACTTCAATACACTCTTCCATTACTGATCAAAAGGCTCCAAGATAGAGGTCATACATGACTGTTCTTAAATATATCCGGTCTATAGGCATCAAAAGGATGGGTGACCTTTGGGGCAAAGGAAGAGAAAGAATCCTTCCAACTTTCCAACAAAAAGGACAGAATTCCTCGTCCTTGCACACCAACACAGGCTGCCAGCAGAAAAGCCAGATTCCTCACTCTGCAGTTGCCATTTCTTCACTCAGTCTCTCTCAGGGGTTCACCATACTACTCAGTCTTCAAAAGACTAATACTTGTTGCAATAACCACTAAATCCAGCTGCAGTCAAGGTACCCATACTCAATATCAGCATGAAACAGTTTTTTAAAAGCATCCCAATATGTATATTAAATATTTTGAATTAATTGTGCTAGCAGTCCATAAACTAAAAACCAATGACTGCGTGCAGGTTAAGCATCATCTGGAAGCATGCAGAGATGAAGTCACACCAAAGAGACATACCACTGCTGAAAAGATGAATCATACACTCATGAAGCCAAGGATGACTAGAATCAATAGCAAAGGCTCTCTTTACAGACTGAAGCATCAGAAGGAACTTCTCTGGAAAAGAAAGCATTGGCAAATGGTCAAAAACCTGTGGTTAGAGCTCCCTGCTTTGATGTTGCAGGAATACTTAGTGTTTGAAAATAGAATGATGAGAAGAAATTAAGAAATTAAAGCTCAGTGTACTGCAGCACCAGGGTTTTTTTTAATGTGTTTATTTAACCAGTGAATTAAGCCTGTTAAACTGGTTAAATAAGTTTGAACCTAAGTTCTTAAAGCATAATATTTAACTGATACAAGAATTCAACAGTCAAGTGTTTCAATAGACCAGTTATTAGCAACCATACATCACTCCTTTACAGCGTGTTGTGCAAACAATAGATTTAAACAAATACCTAAAGTAAATGCAAGCTGGGACAATTGACTACAGTCTCATTGCTGATAAGATTTAAACACAGCAAAGAATGTGGATAATCACTAGGTGTACAATCTTTGTTTTTTCACAGACTTGCTGAGGTGTCAGGGACTGATTCCTGTCTCCTCAATTTTTGCTTACATTCCAATATACATCTTTACCAACCAGAAATTACTTGCTTTTATTAGTTTTCTCACCTACCTTTTCGAAAATAGATCTCGAAGGCAAAAAGATGTGTCTCTATTTTGTTCTTAACTAAATTCTTCAGGGGTGTTAAAAATTTAATGGCTTCTTCCAAAGGTGCTTCGACCTACAGATTTAAGGAAGTGATACACAACTAAGTCACAAAGTTTAAACCCAGTAACTCTACAGCAACAGAACTACCTACTTCTGAGTCACATCATCGAGTTACTCTCATAAGGCGATGCAAAAGATGTTTAGAACCTCTTCTGTTACAAATTTTGCTTCTTTCACTCAATATTAGTGTCTAAACACAGACTGTCAAGTTTAAAAAAAAATGCTTTGTGATGGTTACAAATCACATTTTCCTACAGAGCTATAAGTCTTTGCCATCTATCACACGTCAGTAGTAAACACAGCTGCAGCTGAGCCAGCACTGCAACGGGCAGTAGGGCTCCTTGTGCCAACTGACACACACGGGCCTGAGGTGCTGAAGGACTACTTTACACCCATGACAGAGTCCTTTCTCCTGAACTTCAGGCAGGTTCCTGAAAGCTGCCAGGTCACGGCGATATTCCTAGCCAAGATACTAACAGCAAGCTTGAAGTAACTGGATATTGATCATCGTCTCCTGGTTTTAGGTAGCACAACCCAGTAAGTGGACAGCTTTAACATAAAGGAATTCTGTGCAAGGATTCTTTACAGACAGATCTCTTGCATCTGGAGGTCTGGGATAATTCAAACAAGAACTGTCTGTTGTCCTTCTATTTACAATAAGCTACTCTCAAAAGAATCAGATACAAAATTTATTTTTGGTCTGTCAATAGCAATTTAGTAACACTGAAGGAATCCACTTCATTGCAAATAACTGAGTTGAAGACAATGATGTACACCTTATGGAGTTCCTGCTAACCATATACTACAGCAGTTTTCATTAGAAGCTGCATCATTTGTATGTGCTGTTATGACTTTGCATACATCAGCCACAATTGTGCACTTAAACTATTCGGAAGCTATAATAAACTGGATTTCAAAGTTAGGCCTTTAATGCCAGAACTACATAGCCAGTCTTGGGCTAACTGTTTCAGGAAAACTTGTTTCCAACTGACCAACTATGTCTTCTGGCAGTAGAAGACAAATCAATTTACAAGGATCTGTATCATGATTCTGTCATTACATTTTTGGAATATAATTAGGGAAGATTTGCCAAAGGAATACCCTATACAGCTGCAACTATTCCCTACCATCTTGAAGACCGCTTCGATTTTTCTGATAACTCACGATATCTCCCTATTCCAGAACTCAGCCTCAGTAAGTGCCATTTTGATCATTTCAATCTTAACCAGTATTGCAATTAGAGTGCTGCTTCTTGTCACCAGTGAGCCAAACAATGGGAATACTCACAATATTCTTAAATGACCAGTCAAGATTTGTAAGTGACAAACTTCCTGGCTACAGAGTTCACTACAGGCTTCACTGCCTAAGGTTTTAAATACCAACCTCAAGAGCCAACAATATCCATTATACATGTAATGTGAAAAAACAGAATACTTTATCAGTATCCGAATACTATATTACAATTTTTTTTTTTTTTTTTCATAATCTTTCCCCACATTTTCCAAGCATTTCCTGCTCCTTACAGGTACAACTTGTAGCAGAATAGTCTTCCGGGTTAAGTCTCCTTTATTATCTCTACAGTTCTTAGTCCAGATCTCAAAACCCATAGCCTATAACTATTTCCAAACAGCTTCTTTATCCCTTTTTTCCCCCCATTTGAAACAAATGCAAACAAATGCTGTTAAAGCATCCAGTGTTTCAGTATCTTATTTTTCACAGGTTATCTATGCTTACTAAATAAAAAAATATTATGGGACATAAAGAGCAAATGATAATCACCTTACATACAGAATAGAAAGACTTCCATCCGATCAACTAGAAATAGGGTATAATCAACAAGTTAGTGCAATACACACATGAAGATAATTCCACCTGCAGCAAATATCTATGACTTCGATCACTGCTGTTGAGAACTAGGCATAAAAGCTGTGATTTCATCACATTACTGACAGTATATCCAACAAACTATGCCTAGAAAAGAATTCTTATTAAAAAGCAATCTATGAACAGATGCTATACAGAAAACAAACAGGTTATTTGAATAGCTTTCAAATTGTACATGTGCTCACTGTAACTTTTCTAGAAATATCTATGACTTTATTATTACATTAGTAAGCACCTTTGCCAATTTCTCAGGGATAAGTTCTTCTTTCGGTCCTCCGATTTCTTCATCATCATCGTCTTTCTTCTTTTTCTGATTCCTCTGTTGCTTCTCTTTCTCAGCATTCTTCTTCTCTTCCTCCAGCTGTGCTTTCTTTTGCGCTCTTCTCTGCTTATTTCGTAGCTTCTTTAGCTCCTTGTCAGACATATTCGCTGCACACACGCAAAGGGCAAAACCAAACAACATTGATGTCCAATATTATCAGTCTCTATCAGTTGTCAGATACCATCTTTTAAACCATATCTACTAAATAGTAATGCTACCATTACATTTGTAAAAGCTTATTTACGATTGATAGATTATCTCGCAGTCTACGCTGCTGCTCTGTAATTCCCATTCCTTTGTGAAATCAGGGCAATAGGAATTAGAACAATAGTATAACATGCTGAAGGCAAGACAAAGTAATTACTATATGACTCCACAAGTTCAGTGCAAGGAGTAAAGCTGCACACTGATATACACTGATTTATTCCTTAGGCATTATGCAACACAAGTTATATTTCATGTAGTAAAAAATGGTCTAACAAAAATAAGGTGAAACAGTCATACTTCGGCACAGACAGTTCCAGCTTTGCTTTTAACGCCCTTCAGAAATCCTACATTTGATTCAGATCCTCTCCTCCCTCCAATTAAAGAACAGAGAATTAATTTAAAACACATCAGAAAGTGGCTACAAGAAATTCTATTACACTTCTACTTGTCTTAATTTGAACCTGATTCCACACAAATGAAATGAGAAATATTGAAAAACTTGACAAATTCCTCTTGAAGATTTCAATAGGTGCAATATTTGCACCTTTTCAGACGCCCCAAGCCATAATCACTTAAGTTGCTCTCCAATCAGAGATGAGAGGAAAAAAGAGAAACTGATGGATCTAAACATTAATTTGCATCAGAAGCAAAAGAGAAAATTTAAGTTGCTACCTAGACAGATTTCTGCATACTGATAAAATGCTTAGAATGAGCTACCACCTAACAACATCTGCTTCAATATGTTATTTCATGGACCAACAACCACGAGAATTCCTTGTTTTCTCAGCCATTTCATAACCCAAGTGTGTTTTTACTTAAGAATTACAATTATCACTACAAAAAATATCATTGTTTCATAATGACCAGAATAAAAACATATACAAGTTTGACTTTCAGTAAAACATATATTTTTACATGCAGGCCAAGTTACAATTTTCCTACTTGGAGTTGTGACAAAACTCTTATTTTTGGCTACTACAGTTCACAACTAAGCATGCTGGCTCTTCACAGAATAACCACTAATGAGAAACTGCATATTTAATAAATCCTGAGGTTTGAATACCTGTATCAGCCTCGTGTTCTTTATTTTCATCCGTTAAGGGATTATCATGAAGTTTCAAGTATATCTCTATGGCAATTCTCGCTGCTTTGAAGTAGAACGGATGTTGTCGAAGTACATCTTCTAATTTTAACAAGTCCACATAAGACCTAAGGGTGATCTTCCTCATACAGTAAGTGTGAAAGTCAAACTGGTCATCCGTGATTTCTACAAAATGCTAATGCAACATAACATAACATTATTTAGTGAGTATTTACAACCAAATTCTAACCTGGACTTTTTAAATATTCTCTCCCCAAAGGAATAATTTAGTAAAAGGCTGCTGTTTGACAAATACACCCTAACTTTCAGAAACGTGAGGTAACAAAACTGTCCAAAAATACAGTCAAGGTGAAGGGAGGCATCTTAGGTCAGAACCAAAACTCACCCATTTCACAATCTCTTAATGGTAACTACCCCCTAACAATTTGCAGTTTAAGGGACAAAGGTTCTACATCTGTAGTATTTAAATAGCAGTTGAAGATTTCTTTTTTTTTTTTTTCTCCCTGTGAGTCCTCTAACATTTTCAGTCAAAAGTATAATTTTGACTTCCATTAAATACCATGTCAATGAATTCCACATTTAAATCATGTGGTGTGAGAAAGGACTTCCTTTTGTTCAAAATCTGCTTTCCTTATCTTATCTTCATCCTAAACTCAGTTGTTGCTTACCAAAACTGAGGATAAAACAGTAAACGTGACAAACTAACAGCGATCTCTTTCACTTCAAAGTAACTCCATGGCATGTATGTTACTGGCACATTTTTAAGGAGGTACTTTTACATACCCTGTCAAAAATAAGATGATTTCTGAGACTCTCCTGTTTCTTCCCAGATGTTAAAATGACTTCATACAATCTCTTTATAATACACAGTTTACAACGGCATTTTTAGGAGGAAATGTAATTGAAGCAATTTGTCAGTAGTCAATATGAAATAAAATCTCTTCTGAACCTACATGAAGTATACTCTTATTGCTCAGAAAGGAAACATATTAGCACAGTAAACTTAAGCCAGTGTTTTCCAACCTAGGCAGTTGAACTAGATACGTACTCTCTCAATTTCATGGCATTTCTTAAGTGCTTCTCCGAATTTGTTCATTGCTTTGTAAGCTTGAGCACATTCTGTCTGAAACCACATGCACTGCATTTCATTCAAGTTCTCTACTGCCGAGGTTCCTTCCTAAAAGCAAAACCAGCATTATAAAAAAAGAATCTCATTCAGTTTGTTGTTAAATGACATTTCATTTATCTTGTTCTAATTAAAGGCACAAATTAAGGGGCTATCAAAAGAATGCTAAATTTCAAAACTGGAGTCCTGAAAGTCAGAAATGCCACAATTAGGATCGACATGCTTTGTTCATTAATTAAAAATTCCTCTATGTTCCATTTATTGGAAGACTCAGAACTAAAAATTGAGTTGCCAAGTAGTGACCATTCAACTGTGACAATTCCTCATCTTTAGCATAGGAGAGACTCATTCAGTTTTTAATACTGTGTGCATAAATAACACATTGCAGCATGAAGAAAAACAGCAGAAAAGCTCTAGCACGTGGCAAGACACTAACACCTGCAGGACTTTTTAAAATTATTTTACTAAAACTGTGCAATCTATGCCTTGCATAGACCTGCTGATCAAGCTACATGTAGTAACTGACAGCAGTCATAGGTTATTTCTTACATGATCAGTACTAGAGAGCAGTGGCAAAGCAAAAGGAATACTGGTAGCTTTGACACCTTCTGACACGAAGGAGATTACACTTGTCTTTCAAATATGGGTGTGTGTGTGTGTGTGTATATATATATATACACACACATACTGCCATGGATCTGTAGAATTTATCACATGCCTTTCAAGCTTAATGTCAAAGTCAGCTGCTTGGGGTGGAATGCAGCCAGGCTGACTTTACTCTGATCTTGCAAAATCAGGCTATTCAAAAATCAGTCAAGTCCCAAAGCTGGGAAAATGGCAGAGAATATTTAGATGGAAAGGTAAAGAGAATGCCCCAAATGAGAGAGAAAAGCAGTCTTCAAACCAGTCTGAATGAGACAGCTAAATATTAGAAAAAAATGTTAGCTCCATTTTCACTATGTTTAATTCAGGTCATCTTTAATTATTCTTTTTTAATTAAGAAGCTTGTATTTTATCACTAGATAGAAGATCTAAAGGAGAACAAAAAGATGACACAGCTCAAATCATATTTTTAAAGTTCAGTTTTGGGCGACTGGTATGCTTGCTTTTTTGACTTCACCTTAAAGCTGCTTAAAGCATTGAGAGAAGTCAATTAACCTAAATCCATAGCAGTTTTGTATCACAAACTACACATAAAGCTACTGAGCTTGCAACAAAACTGAACTCTCCCTCCCTTCATGTTTGCCTACATACAGCCTCCATCTCACAGAAATCCTTTAGCTATCCCCATATAAATACCTCCCTGCTCAACCAACCTTACTCCAGGTTTTTCCTGCTCTTTAAGAACAAGACAAAGATGAGACAACAAACAAAAAAGGTAGGTTCCGATAGCTTGTTACTTGCCTCCCACTGACAACACATAAATGATACTGACAGTATTCTAAACCTATCATTTGCCAAATATTCTAGAAAGACTACATTGTGCCGTTTTGACTTGCGGCTACGAAAGGATAACACCAAGAGAAGTCAATTTAAAAAAGTAACTAACCTGTGAAATCATCATGCCTATCAGAACAGGTTACTGCAGCAACAAAAACTGATGCATGACATTAATCTGCATAATGCAGACTTTTTATGCCAGCTAATTGGTCATGGGTAAGCAGCTGGGGGCAAAGAAAGAAATAGATACAATATGCAGTTTCCCTTCATCACTGTTAAACATGGCCTTAGGGATGAAAGCTTGTTCACAAAAGGAAGACTTATCAGAAAGCCTCTCTCTCACTCCAGCCGCACAGGAATTTTGTTCCAAGAGCAGTCTGAATTCTCTAATGTACTATCAATAAGAAACACGGGCAACTTTATCACATCTTTCAAGGCTCCTATAGAATCAACATTAAACCCAAAGACTATTTTGAAGAAATAATTTTCTGAGAAGTTCTCTCTAAAACAAACATGCTGTATTTTTCCTGCCTGGCAAAATGATCAAATCCAAGCTTTAGACTTTTTACTTAATACTGTGGAATCATGCTTATGCAAGATTAATGCAAATCCTGATACTTACTACCATTAGTGAAGCAAGCAATCATAGTTGCTCCGAAACAGAACTTAAATACTACAGTAAAGGTGAGTGAAAATTAATACAAAAGGTCATTCCACAAGGGATTAGGCCCATGTTATTCAAAAAAGCTATAGTTAAATGCAACAAACCCTTGTAAACTTAGAGCACATTTCTTCTGCTTCTTTAATGGAGTTTGCTTTCAACATATATTTTGCACATTTGGAGTTGATAAATCTGTCTGCTGTGTCCAAAGCCTGAGCCTCATCCATCCACCTTGCAGCTTCTTTAATATTTCCAGCATGCTTAAAGAGATAGGAATTCAAGTTAGATTCAGCACTTATAAAACAGGCATGTTTTATCTACTTACTGCATAATAGAACTAGTTCGTTTAAGAAATTTATAATAAATGGAAAGCAACAGATCTTCAAAGAAAAAAAGCATAACAATTAGTTTCTCTTATTATGGAATTACAGCTCTTGAAGCACACTTTGGAGAATCCCATCTGATACAATACCATAGTGTAGTTGAGAAATTGTTTTTAAGTAGTTTCAAAAAAAAAAACCACAAACAACCAACAGGGGTAATAACAGGTGAAGCACATTCAAAACATCAACTAAATTCATTAGTATGATTTTTAATACGAATTGTAAAATGAAAATTCACACTGTATTTGTCCTTTATTGACTTAAAAATCTTTATAGGGGCTTATTCACATGCAGTAAAACCCTGAGTAGCCAAACAGTACCCTTACCTAGAAACTAAAACTCACAAAGTAATTTTCCTTGAGTTCTCTATGTGCCTTGATTCATACAAGCTTAACACCTCAATGTTCACATGAACACCATTACAGGAAAGTATAAGCATATATTAAAGGTTTCTATCATAACAAATTTCCTCTAGTCACTTAAAACAAGCCAAACTTACCTTATAGATTTTTGCCTTCACAAGGAAGAGTTCTATCAAAGTGGGAGTACTTTCTATAGCAGCATTTATATATTCTAGAGCCAGGGATGGCTGTCCAATTTTATCATAATGTTGAGCCAAATAATACTGGACCCACAGTAAAGTGGTCGGAGGTTCTTCTTTACCGTCATCTAGAGGCAAAAAGACGGAGGGAATTCTTTTGTTTAGTTTATTAAAAAAATACATGCCAGAAGCAGAGTGCTATAAACACAGTCACTGAATAAAATATACAAAAACTTATATACTAAATACTTAAATACAGCCTCTGGGTCAGGTTGTCACACCAGACCACAAACGCCTGTGTCCAGGTAAGTCCATTAACTTCTAAGTCTATGTTTTGATAAGACCTGAGCATATGCTGTTCCCTTCTCGTACTGTGGTTTTATAGAAAGAAAAAATGAGTTAGTGGGTCAGAAGCGAGTTGTGTTTTGTTCCAAATAGTCCCTTAATCAGGGCAGCCAGATGTGCAAGACTGCACAGCATGATGTAGAGTTCTGATTTAAAACTGTATTAAATGAAGCACATTGCAAAGGGGCCTGCTAAACACAAGTGTTGCACAGTAACAATGCAAATAAATTAAAGGGAAAAGTATAACAGGGAACTTCAGAGAGAATTTCATAACTACTGCATTACTGTTTCTGCAAAGCAGGGAAATAAGTTGTTGTAACATCAGTAAAACTATCTTTAATAGTTAGGATTATCCTGCAAAGTTTTAACATTCTATTGTCATTGGTGCTATTTTGATTATTACGCTACTATAATCCATCTACCAAGGTTTCATGACTATCTTCTGTTGATATTCTATGCATAAGTTCTTGGGTTTTCTTAGATTTTCTGTTACAAAGTGGTTGGACAAATGACAAAAAGCCATCATAAAGCTGCCAGAGGGGAAACAGAGAAGCCTGGGTTCAAAACACATAGAACCACATCTCAAAACAAAGCAGCTGCTAGTCAAAACCTGGAAATTTTTTTTCTCTCAAACAAAACCCCCAAGAACACAAAACCCAGCCCCCAGCAAGAGCTCCAAAAGTCCTTCCCCCCTGGAGATTGTGCTATCCAGATCTATTCAGTTTTGTTTGTTTCTGTAATTAAAGAGTCAACACAGCATTCAAATTCCAGTTTCCTGGACAATGATCAACTCAAGTCTTGAAAATAGAATACCGGAATTCAAAACTGCAAAGACATGATCTGATTTGTAGAACCAGGAAAAAATTTTAGAACAAGTGACTAGATTTTGAATTCAGACTTTATATTTGACAGCCTAAATCCAGGAATAGCTATGGTTGAGTTCTATGTTAGGGGAAAAAAGGAAAAAAATCCACCATCTCAATTTCATCACTCTTCAATGCTTCCCCACCTCTGAAAGGTCACATAATTCTTAAACCAAGCCTTCCATCAAGTACGGCAGTCTTCACACTCACCATTTGGGTTAAATAACCTGCAGCTTCTTAGAGAGGTTTCATAACCTATCACGAGCTCTTCTATGATTGCCACCTACACGTGGAAGACAGAACAAAAAAAAATAAAAATCTGTGGGCAAGATGGTGTTTTATTTTAACTTGAACTACTTGGTGTTACCCAAACTAGTTATTTTTGGTAAAAGAACTTAGCATTATCCTGAATTATAATACATGTGGGTATGCACTCAATCTCACCTCTCTTTTTCACAAATTAAGACCAAGCCTCCCTCAGTTAACACTCAGTTTTCTACATTTACTAACTTGGCACAAAGCTCTGTATGCTTGTACTGATATTTTTTCTAGGTATACTAGGCCATAATACATGACAGTGCTGATGGAGTGAGCACTGAAGAAAAAGAAAAGGTTCTTTCATCTCTTTAATGCATCACAGCTATGAAGTAGAGCATGCAAAAAAATAGGAAGAAAACCTACCTTCTCTTTGTCTTTATATAATGACCTCAAAGTATTGAAGACTGGTGGGCAACCTTTGCTGAAATTCATCCGTAGAAACTTGTCCAGGCATTCCTTAAACTTTTCACCTTGAGAGGAAAAAGACCTGTTGATTTTGTTTTACCACACATTACTCATCAATTGCAGACCATTCATGCTATTAAAGCATTAATATTTAAGAAACACCATGTGTTGATCACTATCTGCCCAGGAAAAATGCACTTACCTGACAAAAAGTTTAATGGTAATCTTCTTGGAACTAGTCCCTTTGGGTATTTAGTCCAGGCCTCTTCGTAGATCTTTAGCCTCTCCATCATATTAGCTGAAATGAAATTTTACAGTTTATTTTTTCCTCCCTTTTTGGCAAGAAGGGAAAGGCAGAGTGGGGGGGAAGTGATTTATATCTAGTTAAAAAAGAGAATCATAATATATAGTAACTAATGGCTATATATTCCTAAAGAACACTCATTTCCATTTCATTATTTTTAAAATTACCATATTAAATTATTTCAAGCATTCAATAAATTCCTCTTCCAGCAGTGGAAGACTAACCGTTTCTCTCTCATCTTAGAAAGGCTTGAACAGCCTTATTGCTGTGCCAAAATCTTCAGGAGAATCATGCCTGTTTTTAAAAACCTGTATTACCTACAACATAAGATTAAGATAACAGACAGCAAAAGAAAAATTCTACATTAAAACTGTCTAAGAAATAATTCTCTTCTTTCAACCACACACAAAGATTACTGTATTTTTTTTGTTGTTCTGGTTTTAAATAAGACAGGGTAACAGCAACAACAAAAGAAATATTTCCATTCTTAAAAGCACGATACTATGATAGTTTTATCATTTAAAGCAATAGAAGTTTTTGATATATATATATGAATTCCAAATGTGCAAACCCAGCCTATTTACTACAACATATCAAACTGTTACCTGGTTTAAGTGCCTTTTCTAGGCCTTTGTAGTAGGCCCAGTTTTCAGGATTTCTTTCTTGCAGTCCTTTGTAGACTTCAACTGCTTCTTCAAGTCTGCCAAGCTGAAGCAGGAGTTCTCCTGTGTGAAATCCAAGAAGTCTTAAATAAGGTACTGAAGCAGTGTAATATTAACCACTCAACCATAAAAGATTAGATAATCCTTAACTCCATACAGATTCTTAGAAACTCCATACGATTTCTTAGAAAGATTGACCACAGTGGCCTTGCAAACTAGCTGACCAACATGCTTTTACTTTGACAACAGGTGCAATTACAATTAAGATTCTACAACTCTGCCAGGAACTCTTGAAACTTATTTGAAAATTTTGTTAAAAGCAAGATGCACATGTTTTTACCTCACTTTCTGAAGTGACTGGTTAGTTTGAGTGCAGCTTTTGCTATAGAAGGCAATTAAAAGCAGTACACAGTATTTCATGCATTTAGCATCTTGAAAAACAGATTGAAATTGCAGAGCTGCAAAGAGAAGAATGGTTCTTCAGTCTGGTATTTCATAAAACTAACTTCAATTTAAGCCATTGATCTGATTAATTAATTCAAGGTTCTGCAAGCAAGTTTTCTCTTAATGATGCTTCATTACAGGATACAACTTTTAAAAGTAAAGCCTAGATCTAACATCTGCATAGAGCATCTTTGCTGATTCCAGAGTTGCACAAAAGTAATTTTCCCATTTAACAATGGGAAAACCCTATTTTACAAAGTTTTGCTATCGGTAAATGTTAAGCACTAAAGGATTATACACCAGAGGTGACACAGTGTCATTCTAGATTAAGGTAAGTTTTTTCTCATCTGGTTTCAAGAGGAAAATGCAAGTCAGCATTACCTCTCTCCTTCCCTATGTCACACAACTGACATGTAATTTTGTCAAGAGATGCTGTTTCCCACAGATAAGATAACTTTAGGACTACATGCAGTACCTAATCCCAGGGAAAACACCGATAGTTCACTGGCTGAGAATGACAGAATCAGGAAAACAAACCTAAATTCTGATGTGGAAGTGATAATTTTTATCTAACGGTGGTAAACACCAGTGCTATTTTGCAGTGTTTCTCAGTTGGCCTTCTTCCACAATGACTTCTGCAGACGCACTTAAAATTTGTAGACAAAACTCATCTACTAGCAGGCTATTCTGTAGTATGCGCAGCACCTAAGCTTGTTCTAACAACACAACAGGAGCTGTGCCAAAAATTAATCAGTTGTACCCTGTTGAAAGCGCAGACTGCAAAAAGTATTTCCATCCTTTTTTCTAGTAACTCGCTAGAAGGTTTTGTGGTTATTTTTTATTGGGGGTTGGGTGTTTTTTGCATGTTTGAAGTCCTGTCCTGGTTTGGTTTAGCCCCAGCCGAAAGGTAAGTACCACAACAGCAACTGGGAAGTAAATTAACTCAGTCCCAGCCAAATTCAGGACAAGTCCTATTTGGAAACCCTATTTCAGTATCAACCTTGGACCTTCATCAAAAACTTATGACCATGTAGTATGTCAAAAGATCCTTCAGAAAAAAGCTAAGTCTCAAAAACTCACCCCTACCCCCAAAACTCAAACTCCCACTATTATATCTGAAAAATTGTCTGTGTAATCTCTACATCCATTTCCATTTACACAAAAACAAAGTAGCATATTCACTAACAGTGGAGAGTCACCTGCCTGCATTATTTTCCTTGAGGAACCTTCCATGACACTGCCATGACTGAATTCCTGGGTTCTTTTTAAGAGACAGTGAAGATTTCCCTTAGTAGGAAAAGGGAACTCTATACAGCAACTATGTGAACAATATCACAGAACAAAAAATTTCTTCATTTCTCTTCAAGCAATCTTATCCAAAGAGATTCCAGCGTAGGTAATGAACAAGCATTATTCAATGGATTGGAAGTTTAAGAGGACAGTACAAGCATTGGTCCAGCCTTGTTCAATAACTATCAATGATCTGGATGAGGAGGTCGAGTGTAATCTTGGTAGGTTTGTGGATGACACCAAGCTGGGTGGGAGCATTGGTCTGCTTGAAGGAAAGGAGGCTCTGCAGAGGGATCTGGACAGGCTGGATCGATGGGCTGAGACCAACGGGATGAGGTTCAACAAGGCCAAGGGCCGAGTCCTGCACTTGGGACACAACAACCCCGTGCAGTATTACAGGCTTTGGGAAGAGTGGCTGGAAAGCTGCCTGGCAGAGGAGGACCTGGGGGTGCTGGTTGACAGCAGCTGAACATGAGCCAGCAGTGGCTCCTGGCCTGTACCAGACCCAGCGTGGCCAGCAGGAGCAGGGAGGTGGTTGTGCCCCTGTGCTCAGCGCTGGTGAGGCCACACCTCGAGTGCTGGGTTCAGTTTTGGGCCCCTCACTCCAAGAAGGACATTGAGGGGCTGGAGCGTGTGCAAAGAAGGTCAACGAGGCTGGTGAGGGGCTGGAGAACAAGTCCTACAAGGAGAGACTGAAGGAATTAGGGATGTTTAGCCTGGAGAAGAAGAGGCTGCGACGAGGTGGGTGCTGGTCTCTTCTCACAAGTGACAAGCGACAGGACAAGAGGAAATGGCCCCAAGTTGTGTCAGGGATGATTCAAATTAGACATTAGGAAAAATTTCTTTATTGAAAAGGTGGTCAGGCACTGGCAGAGCTGCCCAGGGACGTGGTTGAGTCACCATCCCTGAAGGTGTTTTAAAAGATGTGTAGATGAAGTGCTTAGGTTGAGTAGTGGACAGGTACGGTTCGACTCAATCTCAAGGGTCTTTGATCTCAAGTGATTCTATGATTCTGTGATCAAGCAGAAGAGGAACAAAGCATGCTTTGAGAAAGTGCACCTATCACAGACTCATAGAATCACTAGGTTGGAAGAGACCTCTGAGGTCACTGAGTCCAATCGTGTCCATCTCCCTACTAAACCATGTCCTTAAGAAACTCATCCACCCGTTTTTTAAACACCTCCAGAGACGGTGACTCCATTAACAGAGCTGTGAGAAAGAACTTCTATCACACTGCAATTCTGGCTATGGAATATAAGATACAGTATTATATTGCTCTGATATAATATTATGCACTAGAATTACAACAATATAACAGAGGCCTAGGTTGGGTTGCCCAGCTAAAGACAAGAGTGACTGTGTATAATTATAAAAGCCTTCTGCTTTGCTTAAGATGGCTTTGTCCTTTCAACAAGCAGTCTTCTCCGTCAGGACCACTATCAAAGCTACAATAGGATTGGCCTGGGTAGGCCAGTCCAGCAGAATTTCAGGATGTCAGTTCAGGATCATCTGTCTGAAACATTTACCAGCTCAAAAGTTTCAGAACAGTACATCTGTATTCTACTACCAGCCTGGGAAAAGAATATGACAGGCAGCAAACAACTGCAAGGCAAGCAGTCCTCTACCACAGCAGAATTAAAGAAATTAAAACCAAATAAAAGATGAAGTTCCAAAAGATGGAAAAATCTGACAGTACAGGCATTCCACTGTATAATGTGCATGTAACTGTACCTTCGGAAAGTAATTACCTTTTGTTTCTTCAACAGCCAGTTTATCGCAGATCTGCTTTTCATAGGTACAAAGATGCTCCAAGGCTTCTTTATGTAGCCCTGCCTCCCGAAGGACTTGATTTTGATACAGCAGCAGTTCGCTGTACTCATAGTCCACTTTATCAGGGGATGTCTACATAGGAAAGCAAGACATGAGAAAGTTCAGCCTTCTATAATGCCTCTAAGATTTACTAAAACAAAAAATTTCATATTGTGAAAAGAAGTATTTATTTTTGGCTTAAGCAGCAATGCGTGCAGGAATTTCATGTTTATCTCTTACCTGCTGCGTCTTCCTAAATTCCTCTAAAATTTTTGCTGCCATTTCATAGTCTTCCAGCAGATGGTAAGCAATAGCATAACCAATCCACGATGCTCGCTGTGCAGGTCGGAGCTGAAGCAACTGGTATCTTGTTTCCTGAAAAAAAATAGCTTCTAATTTTCCTTACTTTATTTTGATGTTCTGTAGAATCCATTATGTAATCCTGTTTTCAGTATTCCAATATTTAAGGAATGTCACTAAAAATCAGTATTCTACATGCAAACGTTTTTTTTTGAACCAGAGGAAAGAATAAACTTAAAACACTATGTTGGTCTTGACTGAATAAAATCCCACATGCATAACACATGCAATTGAACACTGATGAGTCAGGTTGACTTTGTCAATATACGACACACGCGCTTTTCCTTATGAACAGAATGCAATTAAGGATACTTTGGTCTGAGTTGCAAGAACAGTTACTAGCGTTTCAAAATCATCTTGAAAGTATATACGTATGAAATCATTACAAGTGTTGTTAGGCAAAATAGGTTAAGTGAAGTGCAACCCTATTCTTTGGTAAGAAGATAGTTACAGCGGGAAGATGCAACACATTTGCTTGTTACCGTGTTGTTTTAATCTGAAGGAAAAGTTATTACTTGCTTTATTACAGACTCTTGAAAGGCATCTTCATGTAATTTAAAATAAAGGAAAAAAGTTACTATCTACTCAAAAAGCCCAATCAGAAGTAAGGGTTGACAAAGAACTAAAACTAGTTACAGCAGTTTCATTAGAATGAAGATCACTAAAGATATTATAAAGTAGGAGATGGTAGAAATTAAAAGTGAAGAAAAAAGCTTACTTCCTGGTTTTAAGAGTAGATTCACATTCTTCAGAAATCAATATATTATCAGTTACGAATAAATGGTTTCTAAGCCTGTCAACACTTAATCCTTAATGCATTCTACAAGCACGTATTACTCGTATGTTTAGCCATTATACATCTGTATTCACATTCAGCCAGAGGCCAAGAGAAAACACATTTGCAAATTAATTTTGGCACCCATGTAAGTTTTGGCTATCTTGTCTCAGCAAGAGAAAGAAGGCAAATTTCTGAATTGCTAGTATGAAAAAAGCAGTGATTAAGAAATACCCTAATTCAAAAATAGGTTCACTGAGGACCTGTTTGTTGATGGTTCCACACAGCTTGTTCCTGACATACTAACATTACCCTAATTTGAAAAGGAAATAATTTATGATGAGACAAACTAATGCATTTTAACAATCACAACTTTAAAGGTGCAAGGAAAACCTAGAAAGATGAAAACCTGAAATAAAATGTTATCCAAAGTCTCCAAGGTAAAAATCTCAAACACGATTTTTTTTTTTTTTTTCAGAGAAAAGGAATAGCTTATTACAACAATGCACAGCAGGTGGAAAACCACAAAGTTTCCAGACACAAAAATGTAATTTAGGAGGAACTAAGAGTGTTTTTTTAACTAATCCATATCTGAATTACAAATACTTACAATGACCATTGTAGTCTTTCCCTGGATGGCACAGTACGAAACAAACAAATCCTCTATAGTCATTGTTCTGTCTAATCCTGAGCGAGCTGTATATTGATCATGGGCAACAACTATGACCTAGCCTCAAGCGCAAGAACATCCCTGCAATGTGAATACTAGACAGAAGCTGCTACTTTTTAAAAAATGAAGGTATTGGCAAGCTAGACTTCAGCTCACAATTCAAGATGACAGGAAAAAGAAAAGTCTAACCACATGAGAAGCACTTGTATTCTTCTCTAGAGAAGTGTCACAGCCATGACACCACCACCTCGGAATGGTTGGTTAGCATGAAACAACATCTCACGTGGCAAATACAGACAAGCTGACGCAAGGTAGCAAATAACTGGGTGCTGCAGTGACAAGCAGAAAGAGGCTTCCAGTTTAAGTTACTAAACTGCATTCAGTTTTACTACAAAATAAGCAGAAGAAAACAACATAGTAATCTAAATACTTTGGGCATTAAATCAAGAAAGAAGAATATTCAAGAGTTCTGATCCACAATATTACAGCTCACTGTAAGCTTAAGGAAAAATTTGGACCCAAAGGAGCTGTCACTAATATCCAGGTTAGCTGGGAAGCAAAATACAATGTTTCATGCAGCATATCGCTTTTTTACTGCCACTGCCAAGAGAAAACTGGTGGCCACCGATTTAAGGGAGGAGGGATATATGGTAAAAAGCTATTAAAAAGCAGAAGTCCTTTGCCTGAGTAACAGTCACCATTTCAACACATTGCCTTTTACCTGCAGGAATCCTTCCAAGAAAATAAAAAGACCAGGGACTGTCTACAGCTGGACTAAAAAAATGAAGAGCAAACAATTCTGTGCTGAAAAATAACCATTTAGTATGCAATTTAACCTCTATACTTCACATAAATTGCTCAGTAGCATATTTGCTTCAGCTTCCATAAGGTTTTGAGTAGCACACAGTTTTAACACTCTCGATCTATCTCTGTACATTTTTTTTCAAGTGTTACGAAACAATTTGCCACCTTTGCTGCAATTATAATAAAAGCAATGTGCATACTTACCCTGTAACCTTCAAGATCCCTCATTTGAATCTGTAGCAGAGAAAGATCTCTCAAGATTTGAAGATTGTCTTTGTCCCATTTCAGTGCATTTCTGTAGCATTTGATAGCTTCGTCATACTTCTTGTCTGACCGCTGGAGAAGGCCGTAGACATGCCAACCTGGAAAACTCTGTTAAGGACTCAACTGAATTTAAGTAGGTAGAAAACACAACATGGCACAGAGAAGAGCTGGAAAAAAGCTCTTGAGCTATTTTATAAGTGGACGGTAACATAATTGCAATAATTCCAAGGTTTTTGCTCAGCTGTACAAAGCAACTGCTTGCAAACTGAAGGTAGAGAACTGTTTGCCAGTTATGTGTATAGTGTGCGTATAATATACTGCAAACTGTACTTTTCATGTACTGAGGAAGAAATAAAGTAATACAACCTCCGAAAAGATTATCAGGCTTACTTAAACACATTTTTGAGTAACGGTTTCTATCAGAACACTGAAGTGCTTGCTCTTCCTATATTCTAAGTATAGGACAAGTCCTTATCAATGTATGGCAACCACTATTATTTTTAAAGCAAATCACGTGCCTAAATGCTCACTTCAGCCCACCACAAGTCCAGTGTTGCAGCTTAATGAACAAAACACCCAAAAACCATGCAAGCCAGAATATTTGAGCCAACTGTGACTGCAAAGCACCTGCCCTTTGGATACCTTCGACAAAATATTCTTATGTATTAGAATAAAAATTTAAAATTCTTAACTTCCAGTTTGAAGCCTAATGGTAGTGGCTTTTGTTGGTACTTCATAAATCAAGTAGTTGTAAAAATAAATATTTTCCATTCATAAGTGAAAGGCGTATCGCAAAAAGGATACAGACATGACTCTTCAAGTCATTCCTTAGGCCTCTACGCACAAGTTCATAAGCTTCCTCCTTCTTCCCTAGACAGTTTAATGTCAGTCCTTTCATCGCCAAGGTTTCTAAAAACAGGAGTTAAGATTAAGTAGCAGTTATTAATTTTCATAGGCTTTTAAGCTTAATACAGCAACTCTAAGTATAGTATAAATGCAAATTTAGGCTCAGTTATGAGTACCAAGATGTTGCATCCTTTTTTCACACAGAAAACCATCCTGGCAGATGATTCATTTGTGTATATCATACATGACAACAAATCAAATTGTATGCATTATTTCCACCAAAAACTCAAGCAGTGTTTTATTATAAAGGCATCACAAACTGTCTGCTCTACAAACATTTTGAAGAGATATTTTTAAACTGTTAAGGAGCAGCATTATAACTACTTAACTATTTATTTCACAACAATTGAGACTTCTACACATCCACCCATGCCAAATCAGATGGCAAAGAGAAAGAAACCCTATTTCTGGACAGTGGAAAGAACATCAGTATTAACCAACTAAAAATACAGCAAGGGACAAGCACCTTTTTCTTCTTTTACAAGACTATTCCCTCAGAAAATGTAGCAGAGCTGACAGACATACAGTGCTGAACAATATTTAATCTCTTCCTTTTGTCTTTCACTTCTACACAAGTGAAAAGCAATTTCCCCTGAAAAGTGACAGAAAAATACAAAGCTTTTATTAAGAAACTTGCACCATGCTATAACAAATATTAGACTCGTAGCATAAAGATAAAGAATGGCAAGCCATGACTGCTTGTATGACCAGTCTTGAAAATTACAGATCTTACCAACAAGTGCTTAACATGATGCAGGTTTCTGGATGCTCTTATGGATTTATGGGCAACAGGTTAACAATAAGGTGCTACAAATATAAAAATTCCAAATTATTACTCTATCCTAAAGTACAGGGAAAAAAGAGAGCCCGTGCCATGTGAAAACTTACCTCCATGTTCTGCGAACTTTGGGTTAGAAAGGATCTGTTTACAGAACTTCAGCCCATTCCTATACTGCTTGTGTTCGTAACACCTCTGTTAAAGAAAAGCAGAGTACATTTATTTAGGAAATGTAGAGTGAAAATATTTCTGCACCCTGAAAATTAAGCAGCAGTGCAGCTAGGGCTCTTAGAAAATGTACTAATATTTTAATGAACCATGTTTAATGAGCTTCCTGCGATTAAAAATTCTTTCTATCACCAGAAAAAAACAGCATACGTTAGTAAGAACAGGAATTTAAATGCATAACTGAAGACACATTATCATACAGCAGTTTCTCAGATCAGATACCACAGGAAGTGTAAGTGCCTAGAGAGATTCGACTTTTCTTTAACATAAGCGCAAACCTTATGTCGTAACAAATCTCAGTCAGCACTCAACTCACTTTGGCTCAATTACCTTTCACAGAAACACCTCGAGACAACCTCCAGCAACCATACAGGTAGGAAAGAAAATGAAATCATTGGAACTTGGCTCCAGCTATCTCTGAAAACAATCCTTTATGATTAATTTGAATGCCATATATATCTCACATACATCCAAACTTTCAAAACTGGTGTACAATAACATTATCTTGCCATCCTGGGATTTAAAACATTCCTCTAGAGTTTTGTTAAATCCAACTCTATAGATTTGCTTGTATTTGAGTCTCATTTCATCATGCACAGTGACTGCAATGGAAAACAGCACACAGCACGAACTTTTGAAACCAGTTTTAGTATTTTACTTCTATCAATCCACTCCTTGTGCTGATCTTTAAACAGAAGCCAAAGGAGAAAGAAGAAACTAAGTAAACAGCAATTAACACACTTAAAGCAACAAAGCCCCAACTTAAATGTAAGAGTAAAGAAACACATGTAGTTTGAGCACAGACCCAAATCTTATAACTAGGAAGTCATTCATAAACTGAATAAATCTACTTGACCAGTTCTGGTGGGAGGATGGCTGACAGGAGTTTAAAACTGGGAACAGCTGATGGTTTTCAAGTTGTTCTGGATTCCACCAATAGCTGTACACCAGCTGTTGTTCTGGATTCCATCTTTCCTCATGCTGCTCCAAATTAAGTACTCAAGAGCATCCATCAGCATGTATGGACACCACTTGTCCTCTAAGCACTCCCATTAAAAAATTCAAAAGAGGCTTACCCAACAAGTCTTCCCATCAAGCAGAAAGTCCTAAAAATAAAACTTCAAAAAGTTGCACGAATGTTACGTAAATGCTTAAAAAAAAGCACATGGTAAATCTCCCTCAACTTCTCTGCTTTATATGCTTTTGCATCATGAAAGGTGTTGTTTAGTGTCTGGTTTTTCAAAGCACAGATTAAAACACCAACAATAAATTTCAAAGGTGCAAAAAGTTGGTAGACCACTAAGTGGATTAATTATTTTCTAGGTACTAAAATCATACAGTTGAAACATCAATGCTGAAGACCAAGAGGCAGCACAAACCAAAGAGCTGCCTCCTCCTTATCCTGGCATTATCCTTTGGAGAAGTAATCATGGCAAAGGAGAGAGGAAGACGAGAAGTAGAAAAAAGGAAGATGCTCAGAGGAAGAATACAAAGCAAGAGGGTATCAACAAAATAATGGAAGAATGGTTTGGATTGGAAGCAACCTTCAATGATTACTAGTGCAGGGGTGTCATGGCTCTCACTGTTCTGCTCTTAGCGTAACCTGCGTCACATATGCTGCACGTGACCAGCGTGCTCACAGGAGCATAGGGGCAAGGGGCTCGGCACAGCTGCCGGGTAAAAACAAGGTGCTGGGCTGGATAAAATGTGGAGGGCTGGATTCGGCCCATGGGTCATGAGTTTGACAGCTCTGATCTAGTCTAATGTTCCTGCCATCAGTTGCTCCAAGCCCTGCCCAACCTTGACATTGAACACTGAACACTTCCAAAAGACAATTCCCTCTATCACTAAGGACCAGAAAAGTTAGCATGGCAACCACCTAGTGAAAGAAGGGTTAGGTAAGATCAGATCTGTGTAGGTGTCTTTCCTTAAAAACACATAAAAAAGCATAAAAAAACCAAAAAACAAACAAACAAACAAAAAACCAAACAAAAAACCAAACAAACAAAAAAACCCAAACCAAAACAAAAAAACCCCAAACAACAACAACAACAAAAACCATCCAAGAAAACCCCAAGCTTGCCTGGTTATTTGCACCGTTTAGTCATTGCCTGCTTTCAAGTAGCTGACTCAATCACTTTAATCAGCCGCTGGTTGGAGCTGACAGAGGGCTTATAGGAGACAAAACAACAGGATCAAGCCTTTTCTTTTTCTAAATTGAAATCATCAGTCATAAAAGTCACCACCCAGGCCTCCTCCCTGAAAGCAGAACTGTCATTTGCTCACACCTAGGTAGGTGTGAAAGCAGCCAAACCTGTCACAAAGTGGTGCTGCCACAGAAACTTAGGAGTGTGTTTCCAATGTAACTGAGCCACTGTCACAAGCAGAAGGGGTACTTCAGGGTTTTGTAATTTGCCTTTAACTACAGCTGCTCAGATGCTGGCTATGAACATTAAATCTTATCTCTAAACAGTTTCATTTTATACTCCAACAACCAGTCTTTCACCTTGGAGCTTAAGGAAAGTCAGCCAAGATGGTATATGTGCTAGAGACAGGAAATAATTGCACAAAGATTTTGGCTCAGAATAACACAGAACTTACAACACATGGTAGCTCATAATATGGTAACTCACTGGGAATTGTAACAAATTCTCCCATTAGACTGCAGGGCATTTAAATCTATGAGTTTGTATCCACTCATGTCTTCAGAAAGGTTCTCATCAATCCAGAAAACAGTGGACAAAACCAAGACACTATCAGGAACTAATCATGCATTTGTAACGCCTGAAGCACCAAATGAAGAACTAGTCATAGCTGAGTATATCGCCCAGTGAACTAACTCAGGTCTCCATTTTCAGGTGTTTCTAGACCAAAACAAGTTGCAGTGATTTCCCATATGTAATTTCTCCAACGTTTCAGGTAAATACTTTGAGTCTGTTTCCTTCTGTTAATGAAAACTTCTTAAAATGTCATTTTATGTTTCCTTATTCTATGTATGCATTCTATTTACACATTGTGTGTTTTGACAGTGTAAGGAAGGGAACAAATGAAATTGAGGTCATGTTTCACCCTTCTTCATCAAAGTGGGTCCAACAGAATCACTGAGATTCCACTACTTGAAGCCATGCATATACTTATCTCGTCCTCTAGAGAGGTTACAGACTAACAACCTTAAATAAAGGTGTGAATGAGAGAGAAAGAAGTCAGGAATGCAGCATATGTCACCATGCCTGGTACAAACCTTGGTGAATCTGTGGCTTCAAGGACCAGAAACACAAAAGAAAAATCTTTTAAGAAAAGAAGACAGTAAATATTGAAAAAGGGAAAGGAAGAACAAAAAGAATAACACAAGGGAAGATGAGTATTACACAACCTGGGAGAAAAAAAAAAAATCCTTAAGGGAATCAGTAGTTTCCGAGTAAGGGAAGGAGAAGGAACAAGTAACAAAAAAAAAAAAAAAAAAAGGTAAAATAAAAATCACAGAAGCAGGACTGGTGACATCTCAAATATTCTTGGGACATAAAGATAGATACAGGCTGACTGGAAGCAGAAATGGTCTTCACCTGGGTAGTTTGTTTCCTCCTACACATACAGCTTGCAGTAGTCATTCCCAGGCTTCTGACATTTACTTCGGGACAGTTATTCTACAGCAGCAACCCATTTGTCTGTTCCAGAGACCACTGTGAAAGCACAGCTGCCCCCTCTAAGCTCAACCACTGCATATATACACTTTCAAAGCCAGCAGTCAGAGCCTGCTTGGGCAGACAACTACTCCAGCTACAGCTTGTGAACACCATGCAATGAGAAAACACAAAAGCTAAACTGAAAAGTAAGGTTAAGGCTAGCACTTAAAGAATCTGACTCTCCATCAACACTGAATCTCCATCACACATATGCTGCCCTTAAAAGCTTTCCTTTTTAATAAGTTACCAGATCTTTTCTATACATGCTGTGGCACCGTCCCCCCCACCAGTATCTACTCAATGGATCTGAATGCATGGCAATTACTAGACAGAGTGACAGGGAGATTATAAGCAAGAGAGCTAGCCCGTATTCTCTAGAATCCCAAGGCTGAGGTGGAAGGAGGGCTCACATTCTGGTGTTTGGATCCCTAAACTGTATTAGACCACCTGTGCAGAATCAGTCTTTGGCCAGCAGATGTCTTGCCCACACACATGCTCAGCATACCAACTGCGAATGAATTCCTCTGCACTTCTTCCTTTGATGGCTGCCATAAAGAAAGGTGAAAACATTTCACTATTTACAGCTTCCCTACATCTCAAAAGCTGATAGATGGAGTTTGTTTCACCCTCACCCCAGTTTTCTACCTTCCCTCTCTAGTGCATCTGCTTTCTAAACCTTGTTATCAAGCCCGCCACTAGCAAGTAAGACTGACTTGGATGCTTAAGCAACTCCCTGGTAACCCACAAGCTTATAGACAACGGATATGATACAAATTATAAAAGGGCTGCTGACAGTAGCACAGAGATGACTTTTATCTAAACTTAATACAGCACCATTTTCTTTACATATTGTATAAACAAATACATTTTCACAAGTGCATTTTAGAAATTTTACAGCTTTAAGTTTGAAAGGTATAGAATAAGATGTTCTCAATTGTTTGCCACTTGTAAGCTGGCAGTACATTTTACCTCTGACATATTCCTTTCCTCTCAAAATAGACATTTTAATCATCAAGTACATACGTTTCCAGCTAAAAAGCAAGGACAACAGCCAAGCGCACCTTTCTGATGTGCAGGTATGTATCTCAGCTTCAACTATAGAGCACATGGCAGACGAGATTCTGCCATGACACATATCTTGCGCAAATTCACTTTCAGAAGTGTAAACCCTCTCTGTCACAAAGCAGTCTTCATGTCCTGCAAGCATTTAATAACTAAAGTAAATAATTTAATAGCCATCTCAACTTAAATCTGCTGTTTGTAAGACATTTTATGATCACTACACTGCAGATTAAGGTCTCATAAGAGTCTGCCCAGGCTGGATTTTGAAGCCAATTAAACAGGTAAGAGGCAGACCCCAGGTGTCTCACAGGCAAGCTGAAGAGAATCATGGAAGAACACAAAGGAGAAGCTGCCTCTTGTCTTCTAAACTGGAAGCATACAAAGACTAGAGATTTTTCTTCAAGAATAAGCATTAAAGCAAAGTAGTACTGTTTGCTCCTCAAGTTCACAAACGGAAGCACCGGGGAGTTACTGACTACTTTCTTTTTATTCTTACTTGGACCAGCATGGCTGGTTGGGAGAAAAATTGGGGTGAGAGCAAAATGGATATGGCAGACCTAGGCATGTGGGATGGGATCACATTCGCAATCGTTACATCCTTTGAACTGGATCAGTTACAAAAAAAAAAAAAAAAGTAGCAAGCCATTTCTATTTAAAGACAAGAATCTTGAAGAAAAAAACCCCAAAACCCAAACAAACGAGTATGAAGAACTTGTAACTGTGTTCTCTAAGATTACATATTCTCCAGGGTCACACTTTTAACTTCAACTCAATGCCAATTTTTTAAATTCCCGTATCTGCAAATTAATTGAATTCAAGTACTGAAGTATTTTTAAGAAAAACTAAAAAAAACCCCAAACCACCCGCAAAACCCTACAAGAAATCCCTTTTCCCTGGAGGTAACTCCGTTAAAGACACCATCCTAGTTTAGTCAGTGCCACGATGGACTAGCCAAAGAACACAACTTTCTTCACTGAATGAGTACCCAGATTGAATTCAGTCCAAGGCATGCAAACTTAACTTCTCATCGCTAGTTCACTGTACTCAGCCTCTCTACCTCCATGGATGACATAGCCCATGTCATTGCAAGAAGCAACACATTGCAGACTGTTCCACATCATACGTAAGAGTTACCAGACAGGACAACCGATCTACATGTAGGCGCAGGTAAACTTTTCACTTGCAGCTCAAAGTCCCCAGGAGAAAGTATGACGGAGAACAACTCAGGGATTCAACACTCCACTCTCCTCTTCCCTGATGGTTTGTGAGGCCTGAGCAGAACCAAGGTGGTCAAATCCTTTCAGCTACGGCAATGTGCTCCTCAGGGGACTCCACAGTTTCTCCCTGTAGCAGCCATGAACATGTACATTTGTGGTATCACATAGCAAACACAGCACCGTAAGACCTTTGGTAGTAGAAACATTAGCATACTTGATCTCAGCAGTAGCTAAGGTGTGCACTTACAATGCATGATATGCATGTCTGCCTCTCAGATGCTATCCTGTTTCTTCCAGCACAGTGCAGATGCAGCAACTTTTAAGACAGTAAGTCCAGACAGCAGTGCAGCTCAAGGCTGTTTTCCAGCTAAACAAGATCAGGTCAAGTCACTAAGGTGCACTAATTCAAGCTAAATGTAGTAAAGAAGATTCTGAAAGCTGGGAAGCATTAGGAGCTACTACTCACCATGAATTAGTGGGTCTTCTGAGCACTAACCATATCAAACAGCTCAACAGCTCTAGGCAAAAGCTTCCACCACACTGATTCAGTTTCATGACAAAGACAATGAATAAACCCAAAGACTGAAAAAAACCACACAAACCTTACAGATACATTAATGCTCAAACACTCTGAGGCAAACCTGCATAATTTTTTGCTGTCAAATCGAAACCAATCAACCTCTTCCACTGTTCTGCAGTGTTAATGAACAGAACTGTTCTGTGTAAGAAACAGCTTCAGCAATTGCCTAATTTTAGGGACCATGAAATCCTCCTCCTGCACAGCCTGCCTTACTTTTTGGAAGTGATTGATACCTTCATAACTAGCATTGCTTGGTAGAGTATAACCAGAAGAACAGAACAAGTTCAAACTGAAATTAGTTAGGAAGAAGGTAAGAAAAATGTGTACCTTTTCATTTAATACTAAGGCAGAAAAAAGGATCTATCCTATGCTTGTGAACTGCCCTCATTCTGTGGAAACAACTGCTGACAAATAGTTATAGCTCTTCTAGAAGTAAAATGAGAAATCCTCACTCACTGAAGCAGACACTTGCTGAAAAATCCATTCTTTAACATCAGTTCTTTTGGCCATTACTTGCTTACTTTACTCTCCCCTCCTTCTTCAGGGTCACCAAGAATTTTTGTCCATGCCAACTAAGATTAGTTGAATTCTGTCCATTACCCTGGAACTGCTGTGTTAAGGCTTCACCTCGGAATTTAGCATGGAACTGACTGTACCTCCCAAAAGAGCCAGTATGCATAGGATATACTTGATTTTAATGAAACAACTAAGTAGGATAAATTTAAATCCCAAGATAAGGCATGAAATGGGCTAAAGAAGCCCACACAATTTCTTGTTCTGGACTTACACGGACATTTCAACTCAGCTGTATCTCACAACACAGCCCAAGACATGTGGTGCGGCTACTGACATCTTCTACCCATGTATTATGTCCAGAGTACTCTTCACCCTTAGCTCTGAGGTATGCGAGATGTTGTCTTGTGGCACTGAGCCATGGCAAAATAGTTAAACATGGCCAGGAAGATAAGAAAGATTGTTCTTCTACACTACAAGGGTTGCTAACTTGATTGTGTGGTATCATAGAAGCAAACAGAAACCCTTGAAACAAGTCTCACTGACCTCAGTTTTAAGGGTGGCCATGAATAATTGTTTATTTTCTCTAAATCCCCTATCAGTAAAGTCAGAAAAGATGTAACTCCTTTTTACCACTCCTGTTGCATTAACATAGCGCTGTTGTGGACAAGAGATTTAAACTTGAGATGCCCAGGAAGTGCAATCAGCAAAAACTCATTTAAAAAAACCTTTGAAAAACAGGAATAAACATAATTTGATCAAATTCAAACCAACAAAAAGGGTAGTACCATACAAGCTGGATTAAGTACATTGCCCTACATAAGAATAGTTTCAGACTCACTACAAAACCCACTTTGGGTTCAGCTAAGACTATCTATAGCCATAACAACACAAAATTGGCCATGAACTTAAAATTGTGAAGAAATTAGGATGCGTACCTATTAATAACTCTTTTACTTTTATAACTGAAACAGGTAAGGAACAAAATTATGCTGCTCCTCAGAAATTTATAGCAGGGAATCCCATTTCTACAATTTCTGACAGCCACAGTCACAACAAATGGCTTAATTTGGTTAACAGGCTTCAGTAACAGCAATGATTCCTTAATGGCATTCTCAAGTCTCAACCAGTAACTAATTTTTTTAGCAAGTTTAAGAAGTATTTCTGAAAGAGAGCAGATCTGTTCCTTACTTCCATTCCAATGTTTCAAGCAAGACACAGTTTTTCCTACTACTTTTGGCAAAGCCAAGCGGGACATCCCCTTTAACAAAGCAAAAACAAGTGATCGATATCTCAACAGGCAAGATATTGGAAAAGCCTTGTTAGCAATTCCACATTTCAGATGAGATAGCATGTAGTGGAACTCCAGCAGTGAGGATACCTCGATACTGACTGTACAGACATGCAAACGCCGCAATGCCTGCATACAAAGTATGCTAATTTCTTTGGTTACTGATAAAAGTGAAATTCTGGAAATCAGTCTTTAATCTTGCATCAGGATCACTTAAGAAGAGATTTTCAAGTCTGCCACCTCAGCAACTTAAAAGTCACCACCCAAACGTATTAGAAACAGAACATTAGTTTTAAGGGACAGGTACTGGCGAAAGCATTAGTGAAGGAGAAGCACAGGTTTGTCTAGTTTGAAAGCAGAGGGACAGGGAACAGATTCCAGAATGAAGAAACAGGAAGATGGCCCAGCAGGAGGGACTTGGCATATTTACAGCAGAGACGTTGGATAGACGCCGTCCAACAGGCTTTTTCATAATTAGAAAGTTCCTATATCTTTGAGTAGAACACTCGTCAAAGCCAGCATGGAAAGGAAGAAAACCAACTCAAAGATAAGTACTCTCAAGCGCAGCAGCTCGAAATGACCAACTAGAGGTGAAATTCAAAGGCCCTTCTCCTGCACCACACACCTTGGTTATTGTAATGCCCCACTAGGGGCCACAGGTTCTGACTACACCTTTTCAAGCCTGCCTAGCACATAAGGGAACTGATATACAGAGATGAAGATGTATGGCTCTCCAGTCACCAGCTCCGAACAAACTAAGAAACTCCGATCTGTGTACAATGTAATGCACACAAGCTCAGAGCAGCATGGCATCTTGCTTCTTCAGCATGTTACTGCTGCAGAACATACTAGCAATAAATCACTAAAACTATTTAAACAAGGCCCAGACAAGCTTAGTTCCTCAGCTGAATCGTTTGTTTGTATCATAAAATACAATGATGTTTCACTTCTTAAATACTTAGACTTTCTTCTCCTTGCTCAGACTGTATTTGATCAGAGACCAGGCCCACAAACTATGGTGAGAAGTATTTGCACCATCTTAATCTACCAGAACTCCAAGAACTTTAGTTTCTGCTGCTCAAAGGAACTGAAAAACTCTTCCACATAATACATGACACCTCTAACAGCTTGGTATTTAGTATTCGTTCAATACATTTTCAATATATTTAACTTCTACATCAAAGCAAAAGTTAATTGAATATCATCTTTGGGATTTGTGAAATAAACCTCAACGTACTGGATGAATCATTCCTGACCAGACTCAGTGGCTGAATAATTTGGCAAAAGGCCAGAAACATTCATTGGTTATATTTAATAGGAAAAAAAAAAAAAAAAAGAATCAATCTTACTTCCTACAACTACTAGTTTTGTACTTGCAAGTAAAGAGGCAGAATCATAGAATGGTTTGGGTTGGAAGGGACCTTGAAGCCCATCCAGTTCCAGCCCCGCTGCCATGGGCAGGGACACCTCCCACCAGCCCAGGCTGCTCAAGGGCCCATCCAACCTGGCCTTGGACACGTCCAGGGAGGGGGCATCCACATCTTCCTTGGGCAACCTGTGCCAGGGCCTCAGCACCCTTATTGTAAAGAATTTCTTCCTAATGTCTAATCTAAATCCTCCCCCTTCCAGTTTAACATCATTCTCCCTCACCCTATCACTATAAGTCCTTGAGAAAAAAAAAAAAAAAAAAAGAAGGAGAAAACTGCTTCTTCCATTACTTCATAGTACATCCAGCCTTCTGGGTACCACAGTCAGCTTCTCCATTCCTTCCGAATCTTGCATTTTCTATTCTACCGTTCCCTTTGCCTCCATCCAAATTCTCCTCGAGTAATGTCTGAATCTTCTAGAGATTGTGTGTCCAAAAGAATGATACAGACACAGTTAATTTTAAAATGTTCAAATGGATCAAAACCAAAAAGGGTGAAACATAAAGATCCACTTTTCTTCTAAGTTCCACAGAACCTTTGAGCAGATTAACAGGAATATCTACTCACAGGCTTAACAGCGCATAGTTAAAACTATGAGAACAATATAAGCTATAAACTTTCTTTTTAATAGAAGTACAAATTTAAGCAGAAGGGTAATCAATAATCCTGTGAATGATTTTTCTATTCAAACTAACCACACAGATCCTTTTCCCTTTGTGCTACCGAACATTGAATTGTAAAATGCCTTTCAAATGGAAAAATGTTTCCATTAAAACCTCCACATACCTGTAGAGTGACTGGAAGAGGTTAGTCTAGTCAGTGTGTTGCTACACGCAAAGGCAAAGTGCACACGCTGCTGAACTCAGAATCTGTCAGGTCAGTGGAAATGCTGGCTTGCAAATCCATATTCAAAAGAAATTTATTGGTCAGGTAAGAAATTTACTACAAAACAAACAAAAAAACGAAATTCTGAAAGCTAATTATTGCCTTTCCCTATGGAAAGCCGGGCAGCTTGGTTTAGGCCTTAACATTTAACATTTGTGTTACAGGCATTCTTCTTAAAAAAGGCAAAGAAATGAGGCCTCAGGAACTTAAACCACACACAAAATCAGTTTTTGTGCTCCACTTAGGAAAATACAAGGCTGCTACCTACGTAACTCCTGTGTTACCTACCTCCATGAAAATCAGAACATGAATGATTTTATACTTCTGTAAACAGCCTGCATACCAGTAATTATCTATTTGAAAGGCAATGCATCCTTTCAGTACCGCTTGGGCTGGTTCCCAAAGCATCTGCTGAAAAAAATCTCACCCAGGCATGCTCAACAGAATAACTCCATGGTCTGCTCAGGCCAGGAGACAGTACATTTCGATCCAGGGCCAGACAGACCACCTTGTTGGCTGGCCAAGGGCTCAAGGATCCTGTTGGAAGCCAGCCACCCAGGTAGATTCAAGCTCCTCTTGCTGTTCAGCCACCCATGGGCCAAAGGGACAGGCGGTACAGGATACAGCATAAGGAAGGGTTAGTCTCCTGAAAAGAAGGTCTAGACCTAGGAGAGGTTGCAGGGAGAAAGAGCGAAGGCACAGGAGCAGAGAAGTAATTTTTCTTTGGACTTTCTTTGATAAATGAGACTTCCTAAAAGGCGTTTCACTAATTCAACTCAAACACATAATCTAAACTTCACAGAGTACAGTCATTATCCATAATAAGGCAGGCAAGTAGTTCATTAGCGAAATTTTCAGCGTGATGAAAACCAGCTTCAAGTCTTTTCTGTTAACCACGTGTTACAAAGGCACCTACACCATGTCATGGGCTCATCCCTGCAAGACGCAGGAAAACATCAAAATGCCAGAATAACTTTTGGCTGACCCAGTAACTGAAATGCTTATATTTATTTTGAGTTAAAAAAGGGACAAAATTAAAATTGCTTCACTCTACAGAAATCTGCTCAGACTGGAGCACACCTTCCTCTTTTCTGACCTGAAGCAAAACGCGAAGCTTCATCCAGCTCACATGTGCTGAGCCAGCATTTTCTCTGAAGAAACTCTTACTCTTTCCTTGTTTCTGCCTTCTACACAAATACTCAAGACAGCCATGCACCAAGCCCAGAAAAAAACAAACAAAACCCCAAATCAGTCAGGTTTGAACACAGACTCCTTGATTCAGTTCCTCTGGTAATGACACAAGCCATCCTCAATCCAAAGGAAGATCAGCAAGTGAGCAGCAAGGCTACTCCTTCCCCAGCTCATAACACATCAAAAATCACACACTTAGTACAAGGCTACACCAACTCCAAAGTGGGACTGAGTCTTTCCAAGTAAAATAAGCTTTATAGTTCATTGTATCTACTTTTGAACTCAAATTGAAGCAGCATGTCTCATGGTGAGAGGTCTGTATGCAGAGATTCCAAGTTCTACAGATTTACATCATTTTCAAAAGTATTATGAAAACAGAAGTGACAGGTGATTACACACATCCCCCTCACTGAAGAAGCAGAGATTTAAAGAGCTGTATGAGTGCTCTTACTCCAAAAGGACTACAGTTCTTATCTTACTTCTGGCCTCTGGAAGGATCAAAAATAGTAGCCTAATCCTCTCTGAAAGAAGACAAGATTTTTAGACCAAACCAACTTTTTGGAAAGAAAACAATATAGTGTTTGACCCAGATTAATAGAATCTTCTAAATAAACCTACTGAAGTTGCCCACTAACATCATTTTGTCATTTTCAATTCACCCCAAACCCTCAGGTTCCTACAACACTGCATCAAAGCTGAAACAAGTTCCTTAAGACACAAATGACTTGCACACACTTTGGTGGTGTTTGGACTGAAGGCTATCTCCATCTTATTCTGAACACCAGGTTTATGGCCTAAATCCCACTGCAGTTTCTTTCATCTGGTTGAAATCGATTGTCAAACTTTACTAAGGGTTAGGAATCACAGAATGGTTTGGGTTGGAAGGGACCTTAAAGCCCATCCAGTTCCAACCCCCTGCCATGGGCAGGGACACCTCCCACCAGCCCAGGCTGCTCAAGGCCCCATCCAACCTGGCCTTGAACACCTCCAGGGAGGGGGCAGCCACAGCTCCCCTGGGCAACCTGTGCCAGGGCCTCAGCACCCCCATCGTTTCTTCCCAAATCTTCCCCCTTCCAGTTTATAGTCATTCGCCCTTGTCCTATCACTCCATGGCCTTGCAAATAGCCCCTCCCCAGCTTTCCTGTATCCCCTTCAGGTACTGAGAGGCCGCTGTGAGGTCCCCCCTAGCCTTCTCCAGGCTGAACAAGCCCAACTCTCTCAGCCTGTGCTCACAGCAGAGGTGCTGTTCCAGCCCTCCGATCATCTCTGTAGCCTCTTCTGGACCTGTTCCAACAGTTCCATATCCTCCTTATGTGGGGGATTCCAGAAATGGACACAGGACTCCAGGTGGGATCACACAAGAACAAAGTTGAGGGGAAGAATCACCTCCCTCGACCAGCTGGGCACACTTCTTTCAATGCAGCCCATCAAAAGATAAGTTAAACTCTGGGAAGACTCCAAACCTGTTGTCCTTCTCCACTCCCTCCTTTAAAAGCCACCAACCAAAATCTGGATCTTGTCTGGGTCATAAACTCAAGTTGTGAGAAGAAAGAAGAGAGAAGAAGGGCAGAGAGAGACGGGTGGGGGAAGTAGAAAGGGGGGAGAGGGACGGGTGGGAGAAGGAGAAAGGGGGGGAGAGGGACGGGTGGGAGAAGGAGAAAGGGGGGGAGAGGGACGGGTGGGAGAAGGAGAAAGGGGGGGAGAGGGACGGGTGGGAGAAGGAGAAAGGGGGGGAGAGGGACGGGTGGGGGAAGGACAAGGGGGGGAGAGGGACGGGTGGGGGAAGGACAAGGGGGGGAGAGGGACGGGTGGGGGAAGGACAAGGGGGGGGAGAGGGACGGGTGGGGGAAGGACAAGGGGGGGAGAGGGACGGGTGGGGGAAGGACAAGGGGGGGAGAGGGACGGGTTGGGGAAGGAGAAGGGGGGGAGAGGGACGGGTTGGGGAAGGAGAAGGGGGCAGAGGGACAGGGTGGAAGGAGAAAGGGGGGGAGAGGGACGGGTGAGGGAAGGAGAAGGGGGGGAGAGGGACGGGGTGGAAGGAGAAAGGGGAGAGGGACGGGGTGGAAGGAGAAAGGGGACAGAAGGGCAGGGAAAAGAATCACAGGAAGGAGGAGAACGGAGCAGAAGAGAAGGCGGCTAGGCGGAAGGGCTGTGGGTTCGAACCGATGCCGCCGGCGGCCGGGGCTGTTCCCGCCGGGTTCCCGGGGCCTCTCGGCGGCGGCCCTGGCTCGGAATCAGGCGCCAGCGCCTCCCTCTGCCCGGTTCCCGTGGTGACCGGGAACGACTGGCAGCGGGGAAGGAACCGGGGCCGCCTCCCGCGGCCCGTGCCCGGCCTCCCTGCGCCCCCACCTCCCGCCACTCACCAAGATGCGCTTGAAGAGCGCGTTCTCTTTGGGCGGGAGGCTGACCGACGGCATCGTCCCCACCGCTGCCTCCCGCGCCGCCGCCGATGGGCTCCGCGCACCGGGGCGGGATGCGCCCCGTCCTCGCTGCTCGGTACCGGGAGCCTCCCCTGCCGGGCCTTGGCGACTGCTGCTGGTCCCACCGCCTCCTCCTACTCCTCGCCACCTGCCTGCGTCCCCAGCCCCGCGCGCGGAGCCCCCGGCGGAGGCGGCGGCTCACGTGGTCGCCAAGCAGGGCCGCGCGCGCGCGAGCGGGGCGCCGCCAAAATGGCCGCCGCCGCCGGCCGCCCCCGCCCCCGGCCGCCCCTGCCGCCGCGCCGCGCGCGCGCCCCGCTTCCCCCACCGGGTCACCGCGCGCCGGGCGCACGCGCCGCGACCCCGCGCCGGCCCCACCCCCTGCCCGCTCTCCCCCCAACCCCCTGTGGCGGGGCGGTTCTAGCAGCTGCCGGCCGAACAGCCCCAGCTCTCTCAGGCGGTCCAGCGCTCTCATCATTTGCGTAGCCTCCTCTGGGCAGGAGTGATACTGAAAATGCAAGAAATAAACTCTCTAAGACTCCTTTGGGGGTTTTAGAAAGCAAGCGTCCTTTATTCCAGATCTGGACATGTGAGGGAATGATTTCCATCAACCACGTGTAACAAGACAAGAGCTGGGGATAGAATATATTTCCCACTTACATGCGTGTGTATAAATTTTCCCAGAAACCTTACGCATAGAATCGTTGACTCACAGAATGGTTTGGGTTGGAAGGGACCTCAAACTCACACAGTTTCATTCATCCTCTATGCCAAAGATCATAGAGTCATAGAATCACAGAATGGTTTGGGTCGGAAGGGACCTTGAAGATCATCCACTTCCACCCCCCCTGCCACGGGCAGGTACACCTCCCACCAGCCCAGGCTGCTCAAGGCCCCATCCAGCCTGGCCTTGAACACCTCCAGGGAGGGGGCAGCCACAGCTTCCCTGGGCAGCCTGGGCCAGGGCCTCACCACCCTCAGCGTGAAGAGTGTCTTCCTAATGTCTAATCTAAATCCTCCCACTTCCAATTTAAAGCTGTTCCTCCTCATCCTATCACTACCTGCCCTTGGAGAAAGTCCCTCCTCAGCTTTCCTGTAGCCTCTTCAGGTACTGGGAGGCCTCTATGAGTCCTCCTAGAGCCTTCTCCAGGCAGAACAAGCCCACTGTCTCAGCCTGTGCTCATATGCGAGGTGCTCCAGCCCTTGTATCATCTTTGTAGCTTCCTCTGGACCCGTTACGTTGTTACCAAAAATGCTGGCAAATAAACTCTCTACGACTCACTTTTGGAGATTTAGAAAGTGACCATCTTTTATTTCGGCGCTGCACGCATGAGGTGATGCTTTGTATCAATCATGCATAACGAGAAAAGAGCTGAGGACAGAATGTATTTCCTGCTCTCCAAGAACTAATTTTAATGTTATTATAAACTTCAGAACAGCCAAATCTCTGCTACTTGGAGTTCTGGAGCCAGCTCTCTGTCTGACCTTGCGTGTTAGATAAAGTCTGCAAACAGAGGTGATTATAGGAGACGCATCTGCTCAGCATATTACATACTTAACACAAGACACTATCATTTTTCTTTAATCTGTGTCTGGAACAAAAGTGTTTTAAAAAACATGCTATAAAAAAGCACGCTATCAAGACAACACGTTCATAGAATCATAGAATCATAGAATCCTAAGGTTGGAAGAGACCTCCGAGATCATCAAGTCCAACCATATCTGTCTCCCCACTAAACCATGTCCCTAAGGAACGCATCTCCCTGTCTTTTAAACAGCTTCAGGGATGGCAACTCCAGCACCTCCCTGGGCAACTGTGCCAATCCCTGATCACCCTTTCAGTGAAGAAATTTTTTCCCAATGTCCAGTCTAAACCTCCCCTGGCACAACTTGCAGCCATTTCCTCTCATCCTATCGCTGTCACTTGTGAGAAGAGCCCAGCACCCACCCCGTCACAACCTCCTGGCAGTTGTAGACAGTGATGAGGTCTCCCCTCAGCCTCCTCTTCTCTAGACTAAACAACCCCAGGTCCCTCAGTCTGTCCTCGTAGGACTTGTTTTCCAGCCCCTCACCAGCCTCATTGCCCTTCTCTGCACGCGCTCCAGCCCCTCAATGTCCTTCTTGGAGTGAGGGGCCCAAAACCGAACCCAGCACTCGAGGTGTGGCCTCACCAGCGCTGAGCACAGGCGCACAATCACCTCCCTGCTCCTGCTGGCCACGCTGGGTCTGACAAAGGCCAAGGTGCCACTGGCCCTCTTGGCCACCTGGGCCACTGCTGGCTCATGTTTAGCCGCTGCCAACCAACACCCCCAGGTCCTTCTCTGCCAGACAGCTCTCCAGCCACTCTTCCCAAAGCCTGTAACGCTGCACGGCGTTGTTGTGTCCCAAGTGCAGGACTCTGCACTTGGCCTTGTTGAACCTCATCCCGTTGGTCTCAGCCCATCGATCCAGCCTGTCCAGATCCCTCTGCAGAGCCTCCCTTCATTCAAGCAGACCAACACTCCCACCCAGCTTTGGGTTAATCTGCAAACTTGCTAAGGGTGCACTCGATCCCTTCATCAGAGGTTCACAGAGTGACATTCTGTCTAACTTTCAAAACATACACTTACTTCGATGAAACTTTAGCTTAAATCAGAATATTCCACGTTTTGTACAGGTAATCGCTTCTTCTATCAGGTTGGGCCGCAGAACTGCAGCTCTGGGGGGTGGGGGCGCAAGGCGGAGCAGGGGTCGGGACAGTCCACTGGGGGGCGGGGCCTCCCCTCCCATGGGGTCTACGGGGCCTTCTCATTGGGTGGGGCCTTCCCTACCGTGGGCGGGGTTGGAGCGACAAGATGGCGGCGGCTTTGAGGACCGTGAAGGGTTTGCGACTCGTGGTAGGATTCCCGAGTCTCGGTGAGAGGGGGAGGGTGAGAAAGATGGCAAGGGGACAGAGGCATGGGCACAGGCACTGATGCAAAAAGTAGTTGTTATTACAAAAAGTGGAATGTTTTGATTTAAGCTGCAGTTTCATCTAAGTAACCGTGTTTTGAGAGTTAGAGTGTTTTCTGGATAGCATGTTTTTCTAAACACTGTTCTTTGAGAAATGATAATGTCTTGTGTTAAGTATGTTATGTGATGAATATATGCATCTGCTGTAATCACCTGTGTGTGCAGCCTTTCCCTATCTAAAATGCAAGGACAGACAGAGCTGGCTCCAAAGTTCCAATTAGCAATCAGTCTGGCTCTCTACCCCCAGAGTGCTGTGTGATGCGGGGAGGCTTCAGGGTTGGGAGCTGTTAGCAAGAGACAGCATGAGGTGCAGCAGGGTGAGGGGATTTGTGGCAATGGGAAAGGCACCGTTGTGACATGCCCCTATGCCCCCTGTCCTTCCTCTCTGGTCAGGCAGCTTGCTGCAGTGTGTTTGCAGTGGGTGGGCTGTAACAGTGCCATGAGTCCCACTTAAACATCATAATTTGGTTTATTTGGGGTTTGTGGTGTTGTACTTTGTTCATGTGGGTTTTTTCCTCTCTGATTGTAGGAGTGTCAGTGATTGGCTCTGTAGCGTAGACCTGGGAAATGTTAACATGTTTGTCATTTTCTGTCTTTTTAGCTTTTACACGCTCTGCATTTGTTGCAAAAAGGCGTAATTATGACCAACCAAACTGGCTTGGAGTTGGCTTGGCTTTTGGTACCAGTGCTGCACTGTGGGCTTTCGTAAGTGCTCTCATTTGGTTTTGTTGAACTGAACTGAACCCACACCACAGTGATCTGAAGACAAGGACTACAGTCAACTAGTTAATTGAGTTAACAGATGGTCATAGCAGGTGTCAAGACTGAAGCATGATATATTGATTAGTTCTGTTTTCCCAAGTATATGTTGCACTTTCCTTTGTAAAAATGAACAACATACTGAGCTCCTCTCTGCTGCAAACTTAAAAAAACCACAATAGAAGAACTAATTTTTCAAGCCTGCTGGTTTAAGGCTTTAACATTATTTTTCCCAATGGATCTTAAAAAAACAACAAAAAAAAAGTAGAGAGAAAAACCTATGGAAGTACCTAAATGATATTGCATTTATCTGATTGCTGATTTGTTCTCGTCTCGTTTTTCAGCTGTAGTCAGTTGACTAAGACCACCTCTTCCTGAGCAAAATGCAGAAGTTCCCTGTTTCGGGGAACTCACAGGTTAAATGTTGATAAAACAAGCAGGGTGTAGTAGCTCTCACAAAGGAATGTGCAGGATAAGCAGCACTCCCGTGATGACAACACTTTTCAGGGTGGAGCAGATTCCTTTTAGGGTTTCCCCCATTTTTGGGATGTTAGTGGATTGATTGACAGTAGGAACTTCCACCCCTCCCTCCCAAACTGATAATTTACAGGTAATTTACTCTGTATTGTACCAGTTATGTATTTGTTTGTTTCAATAATAGGAATTTTATATTCTATAGGTATCTATTTGTTGTCTGGTTCCAGCTTGCATTTTATAGCTGTTTGTCATATACTACTCTCTTATAGCTCTTCAAGCAGCATAATGAAGATGTAGTAGAATATGAAAGAAGAAAAGAAGAGAGACAACACAAGTGTACAGGATGTTCGTAGTGTGAATGTACGTATTGATGCTTTTGACTTAGCTGAACACAAATTCTGCAGATCTTTGTCTTAGGTTAGCAATCAAGATTTTGGACTAATGTATTTTCTCCTCTTATTTTTTTCCTTAATACTTTGTATCTTGGCTTTTGCTGTTCTTTTAACTCATTTCCAGTTTTAAAATGATAAGGTGACTGATTTATATTTTGATATATTAATTTCTGTGCATATTCACTGCCTTGGACATGCAAACTTTTGGAAAATAACACATCTCTTGCAATGTCTGTAATAAACTTAGGTGGCAAAGAGACAAGCGCTTTAGTGGCAAGGAGATCAAGGTCACTAAAAATAGCTTATCTTTGCCTCTTATTTTAACAGTTCTGCAATGGGAAACATTTTTTCTCAGTTTCACTTGACTATTGCACATAAGAATGATATATAAAGTCAGTGCCTGTAGACGTGCATTGTAGTGCAAAGCGCATGTGGTTGTTGTCCTTTTCAATGTAAGAAACATAATTGTGTTTCTGCCTGCTAAAATTCTACTATGGATTATGGCCTCAGAGTAATTAATATGTCACATGAAAGAATTGCTTAAACTAGGTATAGAAAAACCTGTAGTGCTGTTATTTTTCTCCTAAATATGCTTCTCCAGCTAAAAATAGACTGTGTTGTGAGATGTTATTTGGTGTATCTGTTTTCCTTGTTGCTGAGGCTTTTTTTTATTTCGTAGTCTGATGGATGATATACTGAGAAAGAAGTAACGCCCTCACCAGTGACCTACAAATAAATGTGCACAATGGAAGTACGAAGTATTTAAATACTCTTATGTTTGTCCATTTAATTTGCAGAGCTATGAAATAAATTGTGAAGTGAAAAGAAAACTTATGAAGATGTTTCTTGCTGTTTGTATTTCGTTCTACTGTCTTGAAATTGTTTTAGTGGTGTTCCCGTTTCAAAGTTTATCAAGGTTGTTTTAAAAACTCATTATTTTGGGAGGTACATTGCAAAATTGGACATAAGTTCAGAGGAAGCTCAAGAAATATTCCAGAAGTGTTCTCTTGCCTTGCCATCATTTTCATTGCTAAATTTATAAAATAAGAGATAAGTAGAATAATGGGATTTATGTGAAACCTAATGAAGCTAATCTGTACAAATGCTGGAATGTGCATTTGCTACTTCACACGTCAAAGAAGCAGCTTTCAACTCAAGTCTTGACAGGGTAGGCCTTCACATCTTGACTCAGTGACTTAGAGATGCCATAATTTAAGTTACATATCGGTTTGCAAGCTTGAACTAGTTGCTTGGATGCTGCTGTTTTTCAGACCTTTGTAGTCTAAATTTGGCGTTCGTGATGTTTCTGTTTCCCTAGAGCAGAAATTAAGCTTTGTTGGAGACAACAAAAATCAGAGGTGGCCAATCGTTCTGTGTAGGTTTTTATTTTTCCTTGCAAGGAAGTTTGCTTTGGTTTTGCTACTGGAAGCTGAGTTGAAATGCATTCTGCATGTTCAGAAAGTGAGGACAAAAGCTCAGTCTGGAATCCTGGAGACTGTTTAGCTGACCTGCAACTTGTTGGGCACCACAGTATAAAAAGGCTATCAAGCTACTGGAGAGTGTCCAGAGGAGGCCACAAAACTGGTGAAGGGTTTAGAGGAGCAAAAGTCACTTGGTCTGTTCAGCCTGGAGGAGACTGAGAGGAGACATCATCACAGTTTACTGCTTCCTTGCTAGGGAAGGAGGAGGAGCAGGTGCTGATCTCTTCTCTCTGGTGACCTTCTCTCTAGGACCCAAGGGAATGGCAGGAAGGTGTGCCAGGGTTGGCTCAGGATATTAGGAAAAGGTTCTTCACCCAGAGGGTGGTGGAGCATTGGAACAGCTCCCCAGGGAAGCAGTCACAGCACCAAGCCTGAAAATATTCAAGCAGCATTTGACCAATGCCCTCAGACACACAATGTGAATGTTGGGGTTGTCCTGTGCAGGTACAGGAGCTGGACTCGATGATCCTTGTGGGTCCTTAACAACTCAGGACATTCTGTGATTCTGTGGTCATAGATGGATCCATACCCTGCTCTTCCTCAAGGATCTGTTCCCTGGAAGTGTGGTGGATGTCAGCTGAGCAGACAGTGCAAGCTCAGGGTGGCAGAGAGGGAAGTGTGTGTGGTGCCTCACCTAGGGATAAATCCATGTGTTGTGCTGGACAGACTGGCCTTTCCCTGTCTGCGTTTTTTGGAATTGCTGACTGTCTGAAGTGTGCCTACGGCTTTGCTGTTGGGACTGCACAGCCGATGCGGGGCTCCAATGCAAGCGCTGCCTTCTCAGCACTGAGGCCTTCACTTTCTCTTTGTGCAGCCAAGGTCGGCCAAGGACAAAGGATGGAAAAATAGAATAACAAGAGTCATAGAACCATAGAATCGCTTGGTTATAAAAGACCTTTGAGATCATCGAGTCCAACAACATGTGTCTGCTACTAAACCATATTCCTGAGAAACTCATCTGCCCGTCTTTTGAACACTTCCAGGGATGGGGACTCAACCACCTCCCCTGGGCAGCTGTGCCAGCGCCTGACAACTCCTTGTGTGAAGAAATTGTTCCTGATATCGAATCTGACCCTGCCCAGCCGGCAGAACATGGCATTACGTAGTCACTGAGGGAGCATCAGCGCTGTGTCCAGAGAAGGGAGAAGCACTGAGGGCAGCTGGCAGGGAGAAGAGCTGCTCATCCCTGACCCCCAGGCGCCCCTGCTGTCAGCAGCCGACGGCATCCCGCGGCGGTGCCCGACTTCCTCCAGCCTTTTACTTCCCACAGCGCCCTGCCGGTGTTTAACCCCAGTGTCCTTCGCTGCCAATGGAGTCCATTCCCCAGCTCCTTTCCCGGGAGCTGTCGGGAAGGTCCCGCCTTCCTTCGCTCTCCCCCCTGGGCCGGGCACACCCCTCCCTTCCCACCGGGACGGGCGCCCAGCGGGCGAGACTGGCGCTGTCCCCACCCCTCTCCCCACGAGGCTCCGCCCTCCCCGACAAGCCCCGCTCCAGACAAGCCCCTCCTCTCTCCCCGCAGGCCTCTCCCTCCCGGCGAGGCCCCGCCCCGTCCCGCTCGGCCCCGCCCTGCCGCGCCGGGTCGGTGCCCGCAGCCGCATCTCCGCGCTGTCAGACAGCAGCCGTGCCCGCTGCGCTGCCCGGCTACCGCCACCGCCGCGATGTATCTGTGCCGGGCCGCCTCGCAGGCGCTGGCCTCCCGCCTGAGCAGGGCTCCCTCTGCCGCGAGCCGCCTCAAGCAGCGCGGTACGCGGGGAGCGAGCGGGACGGGGGGCGCCTCGGAGCGTGGCGCGGGGCTGGGTAGAGGTCAAGGGGACAGCGGCGGGGAGGGCGTGCGGGGCGGTACAGGACGGGACTGGACGGGCACGCGATATTGGCGGGGTCGACTGCGGAGGAGGGGGGCGCGGCGGTGGCGGGCGGGACAGGGGGAGCAGGTACGGCGGGGGGCGCGCGACAGCGGCGAGGGGGACGATGGAGCGCGCGACACTGGCGGGCGGAGCGGAGGGGGGCAAGTGCGGAGGGGGGCAAGTGCGGAGGGTGCGCGCCACCCTGGCGGGGGAGCAGGTGCGGAGGGGGCTCACGCGACCATTGGCGGGGATATGGAGGGGTGCGCGTGACAGTGGCGGGAGGGAGAGCGGGTGCGCACGACAGGGGCGGGGGGGTAGGTGCGGAGGGGGAGCCACACTGGGGGGTGGGCGGGGGCGGAGAAAGGCGCGCGACAGGGGCTCGCGGCGAGTGCAGAGAGGGGGTGCGCGCGACGTTGGCGGGAGGGGACAGGTGCGGAGAGGGGGCGCGCGCGGCACGGGCGGGAGGGGAGCGGCGCGCCGCGCGGCCTTGGGCGCGTTCCGTTACGGCGTGGCGGGCGCAGTGTGAGAGGAGGGGCGGGAAGGAGGGATCCCCGTCGCGGCTGCTGTGTCACCCTCGCCGGTTACCGGCTGCCTGGGAAGCCCGTGCTCCGCCGAGGGGCTCGCTCCAGGGAGACGTGCCCTTCCTCCCACCCCGCTCCATGGAAGCAGCGGAGGGGCCCGTCCGTGGATGCACCTCCATCACCCAACCGAAAAGGGGCAAAAGGGGCAAACCCCCCCATGGGTGGGAGACACCCCCCCCGTGGGTGGGCAAAAGCCCCCGTGGGTGGATAAGTGAAGGCAGCGCCAGCAGCAGAGGGGGAGCTGAGTCAGCCCGGTGGGTTGCAGCCGTGGCTCTTGGCGCATCAGGAATTGTATAAGCGGTAGCAAAAATATCCGCCAGTCCTGTGGCGAGATTTCGGGCTCGCTGGGCGCTCTCTTGACAGGTGGGCCCTGGAGAAAAACGTGATACTGAAAATGTCGGCAAATAAAGTCTCTTAAGACTCGTTTTTGAGTTTTAGAAAGTGAGCATTCTTGAGAAACTACTGCAGAAACTGTATCTACGTGTACGAAGATCCATTAGTGTGGTTGTCTGTTGAAGAGGAGTCTGAAAAGTGTGTCATGAGGCAGATGATGCTAAACATAATCTGGCAATATTTTGAGATTAAGACTATTTTTGTCACTGCCAGTTGCAGTGCTCAGAGCTGTTTTATGTTTAATGAGGCGCTTCTCATCTGTATTCCTTATCTGGGATAAAATCACAAAATTCAGTGGAAAGCTTTGTTGACAAATAGAATTACCTGCATTTTTTGTGGGTCTCTTTTTGAGATGTGCAAAAGTCCCAGGCTATGGCAGGCATCAAAATGATAGAAATGCTGAACAAAAATAAATGTTGAATGCTGCCATCATAGTGAATATGTACTCGATCAGGGATAAAATTGTGTAATCCTGCCTGTCTGCCCTGTTGGCCAATACATGAGGTTATGGGCGTGTATCTGAATGTCAGCGATCAATTTGAGAATGAAAGAATGAGTTCAAAGGAAACGGCTTTTTCTCAGAGTGCCGTGCTATTAAACTGGAGAGGGTTTGTTATCTCTGCTAATCATGACTGCAGCAAGACTGAATAAAGACCAATTAATTCTTCTACATACCTTAAGCAGGAATTTTTTTACATTCCTTTTCATTTTTTTCACATTCCTTGGATAGTTCCTTAGTCTATATAGGCTGCATCCAGTGCTCGGAGGGTGATAGGCAGGCAGTGTAGTTCACAGAAAATCGTACACTTTTAGGAAGAGCTCAGCCATGTTCAGTTAGGCACAATGCCCTGCGTTACTCTGTTGTATTAAACATCACTAAGCTCTACTCCTCTGATTTGTTTCATCTTTTTAAATCGTCCTTTCCCATACAAAGTTCAGATTTCATAATTTTATTTTTTGATTGTACCTTAGCAGCCCTTTACATCAATTTCAATAACGTTTTTTATAGCACCTGTTCGCCAGATGTCATCTGGGAGTGTTCCTGGCTCTTCTGGAGAGACCATGTTTTACTATCTCCTTGCTGGTGTTGCTGGGTTTGGTGGTTTATTTTATGTAAGTGTTTGGGAATGGTGCTACTTGTTCTTTCCGAGTTGGCATGGTACAAGGGATGTTCTGGGTTAAAGAATATATCAAGATGCATGTGGATGACATAGCATGTAGTTAAATACAGTCTAACTTAAAATTGAGTCTAAGAGAACTAGTGATGCCAAATACCTATTGCTTGCCTGTTTTACTGTTGCTGTTCTTAGTGGGAAACTTATTTAAAACTATGTGAAATTAATATGTCCAAAGATGGAGTAAGGCACCTGTTTCTAACCCCTTGCCTCCTCTTGTCAACCACAAACATTAAGAATATCTCAAAGCTGGCGAGACAGATGTGAAGGAATCTCTGAAGCTGCAAAGGGAAGATTATGAACCTTGTTAATTGAGGCACAAAGAAAGAAGACAATATTAGTTACTTAGAAAAAAATATATTAAAGTTCTGTAAACATCTGCCATTGTCAAGCTTTTCATTAATCATTCTCTTCCCTGCATCATAAGTATATCAGAATTTGTGCTTCACATCCCTAAAGCCTCCATTTCATAGCTTTCCCCCCCCCAAGATTTGAAATAGCGAGATAGTGGCTAGCACATCCCAGAGAGGTACATGTTTCCCTCTCCCACAAAATAATCCTCTTGACCTTTAAGTAGCTTCTACTTGTTCAACATGTCAAACTTCTGTGATTGCATGCCTGGAGGAATAAAAAATTGTCTCGCTTTCACAGTTTTTCTGTAAAATAATCTGACTAATTGTCTTAAAATACTGTGTTGAATTACTGAAACACTGCAGCATTTTAAAAGCTGCATGGTATATTGTATTTGCTTTCTAACAATGGAGAAATATGAAAGGTATAAATATGTTAGTATAACAAAATAATTTTTTTTTAGCCTTACTTAGCATGATTTGGTATGCTTTTTAAGATGAGTAGCATCACTTGCTTTAAAACTCTTCCTCCTTTTTGTTTGCTAACTTCGTAGGGATGTAGCAATAAGTTTAGGTGTAATTTCCTTTCAGGCCTACAGAATAGTCAATTCATCCCGCAGCAAGTATATTGAACATATGAATATTCTTCATGAGAGAGCTGAGGGGCGGAAAAACAAACCTTGGTCAAGCAGGGGTGAGTTAAGCTCTTTTCTCTTGTTCCCCAGGGTACATGAGGATCTGGAATGGATTTCTAGATTGTCTAATCAGGCCTTAACCCTGCCCAGGTCATTGTCTGAGCTCTGTGTTTGGGAGTAAAGACAAAGGTGATTGTGCAGTGTTCTGTAACAAAGCTACTTCTGCACAAATTTTGGGAAGGGACTTAGTGTTTAGGCATTGCTTCTGGCCTGCGATCAACCTGCAGGAGTCTCTGGATGGAAAGAATTGATGTGCAAACCATTAATTGTGTATTAGGTATTTGCATTTGATTTACTGGAAACTTAATGAAACTTGACTAAATGCATAATGCTGTCAAAATCAGTTTTGTTCTTTTGTTTGTTGGGGGGGAAGGAAATAATATCTTTTTCTCAGTCAATGGTGTGGCTCCAGGCCACATGCCATCAGGAAACACAATTCAATAGGAAAAAAAGCTACATTTTTTAAAAATATAGTAAATTGGACCCATTTCTTGTTCCACAACTTTGATTTTGTCCTTTTAAATTTAGGATTAAATGAAAAGCAGACACCACCTGGCAAACTTTTACTTAGCTCTTCATGCTTAAATAATCAGACCATGTTAGTTCAAGTACTTGTAATGGAATGTCATCTCTGTCTACATTGATTAGTGTTAGGGCAGCATTAATATAAAAGATAGAACTTTGGCAAGCATGGCCTTGCTAGGAAGAGCAATTAGAAAAAGTGACTTCTTAAGGATCTTTGTATTTTTATTTAGTTGTTATTTAAAATACAAATTAATGAAGCCATAGCCCTCGAAGCTCTTCCTTATTTCTTCTGATGCTGACATCTAGAGGATTGATTTAATTATATTTGCATGTACACAAAGAATAGATTTGAGTAAGATATGCTGAGTTTTAAGGGTTTTTTTTAATTTGAGAACATGCTTTTAAATTGTCTACCTCTAAAATTATTTCTTTTAAAGTTTTGTCTTGAAGTTCCACAACATATCCTTCATGTATAGAACTTTAAATACAGATTTTAAGATTTAAAATGGCAAAACACCCTAATTTTCTTTCTTTTAAGGAGCTGGAAGCAATATAGTTTTTAAATTTAGTTCTTCAGTTCAATACTGGGATTTCAGCCACAATTTTAATACAATCATTCCGTGTCCCTACAGTAAAAAACTCAACCAGGATCAAAGATATTTTCTCACAGTGACTTCATTGTCTGCTCTTCAGGGAAGAAGTGAGGGTTACAGTTGTTATATTCTGACTAATGTGGTCATAAGAATATGGTAGATGTGAAAGCATTAAGCAAACCTTCCAGGGCACTCAAAATGATGTCATTATATTCCCTCTTTTCTCTTAAGGTTCACTTCTGCAAGGTACTGAGTTTTAATGCTAGTCTACCAAAATGTTTGAGTGGGATGCCCGCAGAATCAGTGGTGCTGTTGACCCACTGAAGGCTATACCTATGTTGCCCAAGACTAGGGTAAGAGTACTCAGTGCTCTGTAACTTACTTAATTCTGACTTCGGGTACTCTCCAGACATGCCATAATCTGATGCCTTGAGCTGCTTAGTAACTTACATAGATGTCCCAGCCAATGGCAGATGATTGCTGCCACCCTTGTTATTGACCGTAAGAAGTCCAAAACCTGTCCAAGGCCAACACAGTTGAAACACGTTTCCTATATTATGTTCATATTGGACTTCTGAACAGATGCTCAAGCCAGAGTTTTTGATTGTACTGATGAGTAGCTAATTCCAATTCACAATGCAAAACTACTGTTGAATCAGCTCTTTTTTAAATCCTTCTTTATTCCCAACTGTATCCTCCCAAATGAGGTTTCTGTTCTTACTTTTCCTATGGAATCCTCTGTGTGTTTTCTCAAAAGGATTAACGTCTCTTCCTCCCCTATTTTCCTGTTCCCTGCATAGTCGTATTTTTGTGTGTATCTCATCAGAGTGTTACCATAGTATTGCTTTTCCCGGAAGTGTCACTGCAGCTTCTTTAGTCCTGATACTATTCCAAAGTAAGCATTGCTGCTAAGAGCAATTAAAAATTCTGTCCTCAAAGTAATCTAGTATTTTTTTAATATCACATAAAATCAAGCTTAAAATAAGCTATAAACCAGTGCTGGTAACCGTATGAAGCAGTGAATAGAAAAGCAGCATGCCAGACAGCACGTTCGTGGCATGTTTGCTACATGTCCTGTGATAAGAGAACTTTCTAGCTGGAAGAACTTAATATTAGGGAGCAGCTGGTCAGAGAGAAACTCTCCTGATAATAGTGATTTTCTTGATTCCTCATCCTGAGGAAAATTTTCCCCTTGTGCCCAAACCCAAAATGTCTATTATAAAGAACTACATGTAGGAACAATCAAGTGCTATTCTAGGCTTGTTAGAAAGTTGGGATGATATTTAAATGTATTTTAATTAATGATATTAGACATTTAAAGAAAGATCTAATAGCAAATTTTCTGTAGCTTGTCTTAACTGAAAGCTACTTTCAAATTTACAGAGGGATTTTAAAAAGCCCCTGGCAGAAGCCCGACTTGACATAGCAGTAGGAAGTCTGGGACATCATTTGAACTGTAAAATGATGTTTGCCTTGCAGAACATTCTACTTGCTTATTTAGCAAATACTGAGTTTTGTCTTCCATTTGCATGTGTCTCCTTTAAACTTGTTCCTGATTTCCTTCTCTTTTAGGAATAACTTTTCTTTTTAACTTGATGCAAGCTGATTCAATCTTTCTAATCTATACTCTGCTTTTACACTTTCCAGACTAAAATACCAGGGAAATCTCTTTCCAAACCCGAGGAAGTTAAATACAAACAAAGGACAGTCGTTCACCATTGCGTACCTTGCAGCCTACCTTGGGATGACTTTATACCTTCTCTTGTAAAACTCCATACTTGTGAGACTTTAAAAGAACTACCTATGTTTGCAAGGCCAAACCATATTGAGCTCATTACTGAACCTGCTTTGTAGAAGGCAGTTCTGAGACTGAGAAGCTGGCTGTTCTGAATGAATGCACTCTATATTTGACTGTCCAATAAAGTGTTCTGAATGCTGAGCTTGGCTGTTAGTCTGTTCTTTGTGTAATCAATTTAGATTTTTTGAAATGTAGCATTCTCTTAAAGGGACATGGTCAGATTGCATAATACAAAGCTTCGATTTTTATTGAGCAATGAATAGGCTTGTGTTTAGTGCTGAACACAAAATGATAGACTTGCACCAGCATAAGAAAACCAAGAATTAAAATTTATCTGTTTAGTTTTTAAACAGATATAAAAAATTAAAATAAATTCTGACTATGTCTCTTGAAGCTCTTTCCTTTCTATTCTCACTGTTACAAACTTTATTTCCACTTCTTTTTTTCACATGGCAAGATGGTTCTAGTGGTAACTTGCAATGAACACTTGGTATATAACTTCTTTTGTTATTTTGGTCTTAGTGCATGTTTGGTGATTGTGCATCTTCGTTGCTTTGTGCTGTTAGTTTTTAAACAGTTTGGGGTAATGCATGATTGGCAAGCACTGGATTTTTCAGATTCTAAAGATTCTGACCCACAGCAGTGCAGATAAGTCTTGTAAAAAAAAGTCATTTGTAAGTGGTCATGTCTCCAGTAAAGTGAACATTGACCACTTAAAATTAGCAAGTTATTTTCTTATGTGTATACTCCTGTTTTCAGTAAGGGTCCTCTGTTTTATTCTGCCTTACAAATCTTACCTTTTTTACTTAAGTGCTGTGGCTCTTGCGGTGGTCAGAGTACATTCAATATAGCTTTAAAGAAAGCAGGGTGAATAGGGATAGCGGAGTACCTGTGCCAGCATAGAGCTAAGAGATGGCACAAGACCCACCTGAAAACTAATCACTTGATTGCTTTGGCATAGTTGTAGCTGTTGCCAGCCATGTTAGCCACCGTGAAAATATCGCTGCGCAAACTGAAGGCACATCTTGACTTGGACTGTTTCTGAGCTATGAGCCTGATGGATAATAAACTCCATAAGAGCTTCCAAGTATGGTACCAAATGTCTTATTCCCAGTGTGGTAACTCACTGTTGGCTGCAAACCGGACAAGAATCCTGCTCCCCGTGGTGCCTGAAAGTGCATTTATCCCTGGTCCTTGCAGCAGAGTGGGTTTGAAGCAACACTTGTTGGGGTCTGTTTTTATCCTTCCCTGCACTACCACCTCTTGCAGTTACTTGCTTTAAGCCACAGTTTCTTTTCTTATTACACTGAAGCACTTGTGAAACTCAGTAATTAAGAATATGGTTTCCTTATCTTGTAAACATCTGTTTTGGTGCCACATTAGACAATATGAGGTGATAAATTATTTATTTCTTGGCTTTGTTTGTAAATTCTGATTCCAAAGGTTAGCTTCCCATTTTAAATTTAGATGAGGATGATGGTAAAAAGTAGTTGGTGAATTTGCCTTGCATGCATGCACTTTACTCTCTTTATTATATTAAATAAATCCTTAAAAGGTGATGAAGAAGAGATGGCTGAAGTCACTGAAGCAGAGGCAGCCACGGAAGAGGCTGATGCCGTAGCTGCTGCTGGACCTGCAGCACAGGATGAGAGCGCTGGGGTATCCCCAGAAACTGGAGGGGAGAATGACTTACCGGCTTCAGATGCATCCCCTGCTGTGGAAGAAGCACAGCAGGAAGCTGCTGCTAATTTGGAAGTTACTGCTAATTCAGAAGCTGCTGCCGTACAAGGTTAACCTATAAATGCGGATTTTGTGTGTCTGTGTTGTGGATTCTAAAACTCTGCCTCTTACTACAGAACATTAAGAACAAATTCAGTTTTCCTAATGGAGTTTGTCCTGCAGTGAAAACTAATTCAGGTGTTACCTTGACATTTAATGACCATAAAGTAATTCAGGTTATTAAATCAGTGTCTCTAAAAGCATGCTGCCTGTGGCACTGGTCTAAAACCAGTAGAATGACAAGATTATTTTACGAACTCATTCTCTTTTTCTTCTTTAAGACCTTATATTAAGGTGAGTGTGTAATACCATCTGTTAAACAGTTGTTTCAGTGACCTGATCCTTAAAGGTTTGTTGAGGAATCTAAACAATTTATTTCACTGGCCATTTCTAAGATATTGACAGCAAGTACTTACAGCTGTTCTATCAGTGTAACTTCAGCAGAACCTTGCATAGCAACAAAAATGTTCTCATGATCTCAGTGTTAAGGATATGCTGTTAAAAATTTCAGAATTCAGTAACACATTACATTGGTACTAAACGTATAAATTAGTGGCTACATATTCAATATTCTGAACTGTCAGGGTGTTTGAAATATTTTGGTGTACTGTACATTTAAAAAAATCACAATAATACAAATGCAAGCCTATCCATAAGTTGCACAAAATGCAGGATTAGAATTTATTTATTTATTTATTACTGTTAACCTGTAAGGACAGCGCAATGGCTTATCTGCTTATCCTCATACCTCTAAAACTGGGACACAGAAATAGCAGTTGCAATTTCTTGGTTGATAGGAAAACATCAAACATTTGCATCTGGTGTCTTCAGTTAAAAAAACAAATGAAAAAAAAACAAGAAAAAAACCTTGCCATCCTGTCATGAAAGAGAATTTTCACTCCTTACTTTGGAAGGGAAGACTTCAGTGTGGTTGTAGCATTTAAACATAGAATCTTCACTGCACACCTGTGTTTGACTTCTTTTGAGAAAACAAACACCTACTTGAGAAGAGATATCTAAAACAGGTAAAACTGAGAAGTATTTTGACTGCTAGTGCATGGGAGGGTATCATAGCCACTTGAAAGGTATTGGCAGATTTTGGAATTATTTTCGCCTTTTGCCTCGGTGGCTTCAGTAATGTATAGATACATCTGAACTGCCTTTTTAACAAATGCACTTGGGAAATGATACAGCACTTCAAAGGGCTGACTTCTGTGAAAGGTGTAGGTATGAATGAGATTTTAATTCATGTGTGAATAGCTCCTATGCTTGTCTGTGAAACAATCCATTGCAAGTAACATTTTAAAACAAGACTTGATCCAACCTGCTGTAGGTAATATAGCTAACAAAAGGTAAAGGTAAGTATATTTGCAGTGACTATTACTGTTTACATTAAAAAATACTTACAAGGTAGTAGTTAAAATACCTACAGCCTTAAAAATTTCCATTTCTGTGGAATATTTAGGTCATTTAATTTAGAAAGTAGTTTGGTAGATGTTAAAGTTAGTGGATTAGAGCTGTTAAGAGATACAGTATGCTTAAAAATGTCTTGCAATGTTTACTTCTTGCTCTAGGGAGCAATTGCAAAATTTCACTTTAGGGAGTGGGCGCTTGCTTGTATCCAGAAGTGGTTAAATATTCCTTTCACAATGCTCATCCAGGAATATTTTTTAATTGTTAGATAGGGTAGGAACTTCTGTATGGAAATTATTCCTGCTGCTTTATTGAAGAGGAAGCAGCTAGAATCTTCTCCAAGAAACGTTGTGCATAAGTGGATTAAGTCAGAGCATCTAATTCTGGACATGGTGACTTCAGGTAGTTAGTGGCCACTGTTTTGTAAGAGGAAATACGTCTGGTAACTCTTAGTTACTGCTGGTGTCCATTGGAAGTAGATGTGCCATTTAGAAACTACTGATTTCTTAGATCTGTTTTCTTTGGCAACATACTTACTGAAGAAAACAGCACTAGAACACCACTTCTGTTACATTGATATTTTATAGGAGATTTTGAGGGTTGTTTCAGGTGTCCTTTATCTAGTCTTGCTGCAGTGGGTGCTCTGTGGTAAAGCTGGTGGAAACAAACCTGTGGGATATCAAATGGTTGAGAAACTTCTGCATGTTGTGTCAGCCCTCTTCCTTCCAACTTCTAATCAGGATCTGGCGCATTAGCTTGCTGTTTCACATGAAGGAGCAGAAGCTGTACTTCCCCTCAGTAATTACTAGTTTCTGAAGGAAGGGAGTATTTTCCCTGGTGCAGCATTACCTGATTTCTTTGGCATCTCTGGGATGTAAACCAGTTCTCTCATGCCATGGGTTACCCAGGAAGACTATTGTAAATAACTGTTGGCAACAGGTGTGCCTGAGGCAAGGGTGAACCCTATGGATCCTGTTATCAGTTCACATGAGGTTCCCCCTGGGCCTCTGTCCCACTGTGGCTGCGATGTAACAGGAGTCCTGTCCTGGGCAGCTGCAGAGGCAGCAGAGGCCCTTGCCACCAGGTCACCTTGGCATTTGGCTGCTCCTCTCCTCCAGGCCCCATCTGCAGCACAACAGCACGCCTGCTGGGGGCCTCTGGCTCTTGTCCACAGGAAGGGTTGAACAAGCAGCATGGTCTTGCACACACAAGCGTCAACCAGTATTCCTTTTCTTTAAGCTATGTAATTTCCACTGGCATAATACTTAAAATATAAGCAGATAATACTTGTATTCGGAAATTCTCTGCTGTCCATGTGCCAGTTTGTTCAGTGTTTACCTGCAGCCAACAGCTATTTGTGTTTTTTTAAAAATAATAATTAAAATCATTCTGGAAATACCTTTCATTTTTATATTTAACCATCCCCATAGTTTGTGTTCTCTCCATTTAGAGGAAAAAACCCCTGTATCTGCATTTTTACTGAGGTAGACAATTATTTTTCTTTCAGAACTACCAAGGGAAATGCAGACTTACTTTGAAAAAGAGTACCTATTTAAATAACTTTTATTAGTTTTGTTGGTAGCTTGATACTACTTCTGCAGATGAAAGTGCAAGTATTTTTGTCATTATCAATAAACCTCTGCTTGTTCAAATGCAGTTGTTTCTCTTAATCTGTATGGCTTTCTGTAATATGTTTGGAAGTGCAAGGTGCCAATAGACATTTGTCTGCAGCTCCAGTATACATCCATATGTATGTGTAAATATATACGTATGTATACAGGTAAAACAAATGTGTGATTACACATGGATGTGCAAAAAACCCAAAACAAAACAAAAAAAACCCACCAACCTTGAAAATAGATACTTAATACTTGATTAGGGTAATTTTCAATTTTAGAAAGTTAATTACAGTTATACCTGGCTAGAATTTTCTCCTTGCCTCAGTTTAAGCAATTTACAACCCACTACAGGTATCTGGGCTTCTGTGAAATACTGTTGCCAAAAAAAGTACTGTGCCGTGTAGCTCTGTTCCCAAGCTTTTATGTTCCTCTGAATTCAAATTTTCTATACCTGTTTATTACTTGAGCTGTTGCTCTGTCACGCCTGGTCACTGCCTGATGTTGTTAAGTACTCCTGATGATGCTCTTCTTCTAGAGTATGTGCTTTGTGACTGGGCACCGTGAATTAAGATCAATTAGTTTTCAGCTAGAACAAATGCTATGAAGTCCACAGATTGCCAACCTGTTACTTGGATTAAGGCAGTGTTATTTTCTCTGTGACTTGTAGTTTTTGAATTGCCAGTATAAACTTTTCTCCAAAAGCAATTAGCCTAAACCCCTGCTTTATTTCTTCTGTAGCACGGGTTCTCTTCTAATTTTTTAAGTATTGAAGGATGTGGTCTCTTCTCTGTTTGTTATTTCAAACACCATCTGAGTGAGTAACTAGGTTTGGGAAAGATTAATATGTGAATGTGCCAGTGTTTTCCGTGTTAAGCTTCGAAAGGCTTTACAATGCCAGTTGTCTGCAGCCTAGAGAAACAAATATAGACTGCACTGGACAGGAGTTAAGTGCTTTCTGGACAGGATTTTGCTGACCCAATCACACAATGACGCCAAGCAGACAAACACCCCTGACATGATCAGTGTGCATTGGTTTTGCTTGGTAAGTTACCACACTCTGTGTGCCTATTGAAATGCTCTGACACTGGGAATGTTCTGAACATTGCTGAAAAGTCCTCAAAGTAATTTGCAATTGCTTACGCTTATTCAGAGGCCTTCAGAAAGATGTTGCTCAGTAGAACAGAAACATCCTTCTAGGCATTTGTGTGCAATGGAGGAAGGAGGAGAATCTGCAGCCTGCAGCTCTTAGAACCTTGGGTGCTGGGGTAAGGTGCATGGATAGGGCTGGACAGACCTTATCCCTTGTGATTATACTGCTTGATCACAGTTGGACCTCATGAAAATAAGTTTTTTCTTTTCTCAACCTTGCTTGTATAGATCAGAAGATTCTCATAACAAGCCTGTTATCTGCCATTTTCATATGTTTAATGTTGTGGCATGAAATGGGCCTCTAGGTGCAGATTGGCGTAACAGAAGACAGAATCAGGGAAACTATTCATGTCATCTGATAAAATCTGTGCTTAATTAATGCTGTAATGCTGTATTCTGTTTCTCCTTTTAGAGATATTTTTTCTCTTCATTGATTGTGGTAGACTAAGCTAGCTAAATTAGGCTCTGAAAAGTAGAATTATGTGACTATTATCCTACTGGGGAAGTATCCATTTCTATGGAACTTGTGTTGGGTATTTCTGTTTCATGTTTATCACTGTATTTATCTGTCCCTTGCACTGCTGTGTTTATCTTGCATCTCTCTAGTTGCCATACACTGGCCACTAGTCCCTTCTCTCTTTCTCCTGTTTTCTCCTTCGTAAAACTGAGCATGTAGATGAGTCGACATAACATAACTGAAAAATCTCTGTAGGGAGAATGTGAACAATGTTTAGAAAAGATTTCTGTAAAAGTTATGAGCACCTGAAGACTCAAGTTGGTAAATGGACATAATGTTCAGTTTTGATCAGCTTAGCTGAAAAGTGAATTTAACAGCATGAACTGAGCAAGGGAGGAAGATTCCAGTAAAATTGAAGAAAACCTACCTAGAACTTCCCAGCTAAGAGTGTACACAAATGCTTGGGGGAGAATAACTTTCTTCCTATTTGTCTGTTGTAGAACAAGGGGACAGGTAGCTTCTCAAATACAGATTAAAGCTGTTGAAAGGACATGGAGTGAATGATGCCTAAATGATTGTCACTATGAAGGAGAAAATGGGCTTACTGCTTTTTACTAATGAAATATTTACAGCTTATTGTCAAGACTTAAAAAGAATCCTAAAATAACATTATTTTTTTAATTGGAAAGCAAGAACTCACTTTGGTCAACAAAAACTGTTAACATTTACTTTACTTTAAGTAGTATTACCTGTTATTTGAAATTTTTCTGTAAGTACAGCACACAGAGGAACATAATTAGTGTCCTACTTCAGAGAAGATGTTCTCCTGTGGTGGCATTTCAAACCAGAATGGTGATGATGGGCATTTTCATATTAATTTTTGGGCAGCGTTTCTCATTGCAGAGAGAAACATCCTTTTCAAAAAACAACATGCTGAATGTTGGTTGCTCCTTTGTAAACAATGTAAGTGGGTAAAACTTGGTGCATGAAGAGTGTTAGAGAAAACGCCTAATTAAACTTTAATTAAAAGCTTTTTTCAGAAATTCTGAAGGATTTCATGCATCAAGTTCTTAGTGCATTTTCATACATGCTGTTTATGTTAACTTGCACTAGTTTTCCTCATGATCCCTTCCAGTCAGTGGATGTTTGAAATAACCAACCAACAACAATGTGAATTGCTTCTCATTGCTACAAATCATTGTTACAGAATATAACATGAAATACTTGAAATTATATGAGGTATTATAAACTCTTCTGGATTAATGTGGTATGCGCTGTTATGCTTTTATTCTGACCATTACAGGCATCTCTGAATCTTCTTTTAATCATGCATGGTAGAATAAGCTCTCTAGAAGTGAGTCTTCTGGTCATTAGCATGAACTCATGAGGCTCTTCTTAGGAACTAGTGGCCTACATTAGGCACAAATAACCTGTGAAGTATTTGGTTGAATGAAGTTATTTTCTTACGGTGTGATCTTTTTTCTTAAAAATGTGCTTTTTAACACCATGGTTTGGACTCTTGCAAAAAGAAAAAGCTGTCATCTTTTCATAATGGTAGGATTTTCATAATGGTAGGATTTTTAGAAACCCCAGCCTTCCTTCATCAGTTTCTCAAAGACCTCTAGTTCAGGTTTAACTTACGGAATAGCTGAAATGCCAAAGGGAGAGAACGCTTGATGCCCGTGGGCTCTAGAAGTATTGCTGGGTAGGAGAGGCTGAGGCTGCCTTTTTGCCATGTGCAAACAACAGGGTGGCTGGGCCAGGATAGTTTTGCAAACAATGTCTTGAGAGCAATATGGGCTTCCACTGTTGCCAGCCACAGGTTCCGGTCCTGTGTGTTCGAGGAACTGGCCAGACTGAAAATTAATCAGAGCTTTTCTAAATAGTCATTAGATCCCTGATTCAGTTTAGCACGTAGAGCTGAGACGTTTGTTTTTCCCTCTCTGAATTCACAGTGTCAGAGAGAGGCACTGGTTTGTGGTTAACAATCCAGTGGATTTTTCCTTTTTAAGCCCAATGTTTAAGTGTTTTTCCTTTCTGAAGAGACAGATAACTTACTCTAGTTGGTTGTAATCTTAAATGCTCAATAAATAAAGTGCCAGTGAGCAGAGGGAGAGCATTTCAAGTATTCCTGAGTGACATTGCTGGTGTTTGGAATGTTCCCGGTGTCTTCCTGACCACGGAAACTTGACACAGTCGCTCGCTTTACAGGGACATATGCACAATTTTGCCTATTTTGTCCCAAATTAACCTGGTGATTATCATTTCCCCCTCTTTCTGTTGCTGATGTGCCTGATGGTGATTTGAGCCACTGTAAACAGAGGGAGGAGGTGCTGAACTCCAGTGGCATCAGATGCAAGGAAAGGGACCTTTGCTGTCATCACCATGTCAGGATTTAGATCCAAAGCCATTGCTGAATGAACTTCTTTTCCATTTTCCTTAAGGCTGACAATGGAACCAAAATATGTTAAGTTGATCTTGAAGGGAATTGCAGTTTCTTACTGCTACTGCTGTGTTCTCCTCTGGACTGTATCTGATGGAGCCGCATACCTCCACCTCTTGTGCTCTTGTCTGCAGTCTGTCTCAAAGACATTCATGAATTACTTTAGCAGCATGACAGAGTTTGACTTTTAAAAAGTAAATTCTCCTCTACTGTCAGTTTTCCATAGCAGGACTTTAAACTATGAAAAAGGAATGGGGAATATTTTGCTCTGCCTATCCTAACGTTTCAGGGCACATCCTGACACCCTCGGTGGACCGTATTGAGGAGAAGCTTTATGTAAACAAGAACATCACATTCTAGAATGAGTGTTCTCTAAAAGTCTGTAAATGGAATATTATTTCTATTTTCACAATGAAATTATTAAATTTGGTGACTTCTTTCTTTTTTCCCTTTAGAATTAGTGTATGACATTGGTTATGTTATGGGCAGCTTGAAATGTCAAAGCCTTGTTTTGCACTCCAGCTTTGGTTTGTGCGCTCCGGGCAGATTCCATTCATATTATGCTGTCTAACTTGTATTATTTTAGCTTTATAAAGCCAAATTCTTCTGCAAAGAATATTTAGTAAAGTAATTGAACCTGACATTCTGCATTACAGATACCAGCCTCATCTCGACTGCCTAAAAAAAAGAATTTGTGATATGAAGGTATTGCTTTAAGTGAAATGCTTAACTCAGAAAAGTGTATTTTTAAATATCTTTAAAAGCTGGAGGAAATCAGTGCTTGTTCAAATTTGTTGTTGTTTCTAACTGGAAATATCACTTTTAAAAGTGAATGAAAGGGATTAGGATTAGAATCACAATACTAACATTGTAAATATGTAAGTAGGAAAATGCAAAATTGAGGAAAAATAGAGCCTGCACTCCTAAGAAGCTTGTGGTTGTCTTGCGTGATCTTGTTATGAACCTTCCATCTGGGGCGGAAGGAATCCCTACCTCTCCCCAAGAAAGCAAGAAATTAAATATACTTTTCATTTTAAAATCTGGAACAGTTATTTTCTCCGTATGTATTCTAAATAAGGAAAACATGCTCACAAAGCCACTTAAAAATACAAGGTAAAAGCTTAACATCCAGTAAGATTTAAAAATATAATATACAAGTTAGCTTAATAATGCCTACTGGCTATTTGTATCAGTCATCTATACATTTGTATCAATAGATATTAAAACTAATTAAAAAGTTTCAACACAAAAGCACTCTGAACAAGGAGAGCATTTGTAATGGTGCTAGCTTGACCTGCCAAAGGGGGTAAAACTTGCTGTAGGAGTGAAATTCTGAATTCCAAGAACTGCCCCCACTGTTGTTTAAAAATTTCAGGTTTTCCTCTTATTAATACTGCTCTATGAGAGGGAGTTTCCTCTGATTTTGCATGTTAAAAGAAAGATGTATTTCTTTCACAACGTAATGTGCTTCACATGCATAAGGAAGGAGGAAAGCAGTTCTTTCTTTTTTAGAAGAATTTCTTTCTATATGTAAAATAATCTTTGATTCTTTCTTAACCCTTTGTTGCTAGCTGCTAGGTCAGTGGAAGTGTGAAGACCTAACCCTCACATTAACATGGTTGATTATTTTGAAGGGCTGCTCTGAGCTTTAAAGCAGTTTTTAAATTAGCATTGCAGAAACTTCAGCATTGTAACAAAGGGAAGGTCCCTTGCTCAAAGCAGTCCAAGCTTGCTTAGATGGAACAGCAGAACTTCAATTTCCCTGCTTTTTCCTCTTGGCAATGCTGACACAACTGTAGATGTGTAGAATAAGAAGTCAGCTATTTGTTTCTTCTTCTCCTTCATCTCATATATCCTACTGGTTTATCAGGAACTGGGGTCCGTAAAAGCTGACACATGAAATAATACATAAGTTTTGGTCAACGGGTAGTTTGCTTTGTTAGCTTTCACACGGTACGTGGTATGAAACACAGCTTGGAAAAGCCAGCTTCGTGAACACTGAATGCTTAAGCCTGACAAGAGATGCCCTAGAGAAATGCTATCAATCAGGAACAGTGTCTTCTACAAAAATTCTTGCAAGAACCAAGCTCTTGGTAGATTTCAGATTCTGCTTGTCATCATCAGTGCTAACACAACTTGCTCCGTACATCCCTTTCACCTGCGTGCTTCAAGATCATCCTCTGGCTTATTGTTTCCCATGGGGCAGGACATGACTACCAGTGTAAGCTGGTTTAATTTCAGACTAGAACTTCGAGTCCCAGACAAAAATCCAGGCTGATTCTGAATAACAACTTCCTCCTAAAAGTTGGAAAGCTTGGTTTAATTGCTTGGAAGCTCTGGGGGAAAAGGCTATGCAAGCAGTAGGATCTGGGTTCTGAAAGTCAATCCACGTGTGTGGTGTTTCATTATTAGTAGGAGAAAGTCAGTATGAGTGGGGCATGCGAGTCCCTGCTTATCGTGCTTCTGTTCTGCTGGGGGAATGCTGAGCTCGCTAATACTCAGACAATTCAGTTGAGCATCATGAGAATGCAGAAGTGCCTGGCATTTGGACTGGTTTCTGTTCTACTGTGAATGCACAGAAATGTGGACTTCCGCACCCTCAGCACTTCAACTGTAGCACTTGTAAGAGTAAAAGTTGTGTTTTTAAAGTCAGCAGGAATAAATACTTGATATAGGAAGCAGCTTTTTAAAATGTTTTCTTTTTCTACTGCAATGATAGAAATTATTTCCTAAAAAAATGTATTTCTTGGTGGAACTAGATGTTGGACATTGTGCTAATATGCTGCCAGGGCTTCCTAATGCTGCTGCCTTGCTTAAAAAAAAAAGAAAAAGCTTAAAAACAAAAACTTAATTTCCTTTTGTCTGTGAAATCAATTTCCTTTTCTGTATTTACTGAACTCAAACCAGATGTGTTTTCATAACATAAATGGTTTGGTATCATGTTTGGTGCATGTGTAATGTGCTGCTGATGCTTGCCCAGTCATGTTCTGCTCCTGCATAAGGTATTTCTTCTCAAAATGATTATCCCATAAAGCAGAGAAGCTCAAGACCACTTGAGAGTGCATATAGCTATGCTGGGCAGAAGCAAGCAATACTTTATTAGACTTCAGCATTGCCCATAAGCGATGGATATTACAAAGGTGTTGAGTCATGTACTAATGGTTACGCAGTGGAAATAATGTTGAGGGTCTAACTAGCCTGAGGATGTTAGTCCTCAAGGTCCTTGGTACGTTAAAATCCCCTTGAATGCTTTCAGAACAGCTGCTGATGCAATATGCAAAGCCTAACTGCTTGCCTACAGTTAGTAGATGTGATCAGTTTGATTTCTCTGAGGCTTGAAGTTCTTTTATATTATCTTTTGTTGAAATCACAAGAAAGTTAAGCCTCTAATACAGATCTGTAAGTGCAAGAGTATATACAAATGTCTAGCAAAACTGAAGAAAACTGTGGCCACGTATACTGGGACTTGGCTCCTTATCCCAGGGAAAACTTAAAATTGACAAATACCTGGTGAGGAAGTATAAGAAAAATAATTTTTTTTTTTTTTTTTAAAAAAAGCGCTAATCTTATATAAAAAGGCTGTGATTTTGCTATCAATACAGTATATTGTATGAAACTGAGGTGTGTAACTTCTGTAGAGTAATATATCCTACTGAGATGAGGGGCGGACACAACACACCAAACACTCAGTGAAACAGCAAAGCAATGAAACCATTTAACTTGAGCTATTGATGAACTACGTGGGTCCTCCTCTTCCACCATCCCTCCCCCCCCCTCCCCTTTTGTGAATATAAGAAGAAACTAAAAAAAACTAGAACATTTCCATTTTTGGCAATTTTTAAATTGTATGGGTCAGGGTGAATCATCATTTGACTGAGACCAATTTGACTGGAATGCTGCAAGTGGGTGTTTCCTTAAAGATGGTTAAGGAGACGAAGCAGTGTTGTGTAATATTGATAGCACGGCAGCTGGGCATTCAGTGGAAAACGTACAAACAGCACTTAAATACCATGTGTCTTCACTGCAGAGATGCAGTTGCACTGTGCAGAGTATTTTATTCTGTTAAAGCCTGTAGAAATTGTAAAAAAACTAACTAAATAGACAAAATATGTCGTAGTCATTGCTGCACAAGGAAATATGGTGACTTCAGAATCAGAAAACAACACAGAACCAGCTAAGATGCTGTAACTCCTCTACAACTCTGGTTTGAAAAAATACAGAAGCTTAAATACTTAAGTATTTCAACTAACAAAAGTTGAAGTGTTTCAGTTACATCCGTTAATTGCTGTGGAGTTTTATATCAGGCTTATTAACAACTTTGCAATAATTGAACAGACAGAAAAGTAAAATCCTTCTTACAGGGATTGTGGCACAGTTTATAATCTCTTTTAAGAAAAAAGATGTTAGTGCAGGATTTAAAAAGATGTTAGTGCAGGATTTAACATGGAACAACTGTGAGAGAGATTAAGCTGGACTGAAAAAATAAGAAATGCATGCAGATTTAAAAAAAGGGGGATGGTAGTGGGGAAATAGCACTGGTTTAACATCAAGGAAAATAAAAATAAGAAGATCCTAAACTTGGTAATGCTGTGTGCTGCCAGCTGATCAGTAGGAGAGATGTGAGGGCCTCGGGCCATGTGCCTGATGTTCCCTGCAGAGAAAGGGTCACAAGGCAGTCCAGATTCTGAAAGAGGCAAGGGGTTTGCCAGGTCATCAGTCATCTGGTGTTGTCCTGGGACCACAGCAATTCCCTAGGACAGAGAAAAACATTTTGACCTTGTGAGTGGGGTACAGAGCGTTTGTTCCAAGACGGGTGTACAAACCACCAAAAAGTAGACAGATATTTGTTTCAGTGTGTCAGATTAATGCTCAAAGTAATCTTCATGGTTATAGAACTGTTCTTGTTTTCAGGGTGCTCAGAGCACCAAAATACACTTGAATAGCTTGCTGTAGTTGCAATAGGCCAAAGAAATTATGCCAAAATGATCTTCATGGGCCAGTCTGAATGTTTGCTGGAGATAATGCCTTAAGGCACGGATAAGACCTGGTGCAAGCTTCCATCTCTGCTGCTGCCATGAGCGAGAGCGCTCAGACCACCAGCTACTGCCAGCTTTCTCTTCTCAAAAGGAGCACTTCAGCTGTGGCACCAGGAACGTGGCTCTGTGGAACTCTAGCCATGAGGAATGGATGTGAAAGCCACTTGAATAAAAGCACCAGCCAGAGAGCAAGTTTTTAGTAATATAAACTGAATGTTTGATGTTACAAACTCAAACCCAGTAGCTTGTTACCATAGCAAGTGTATTGTATTATTTCAAGTGATGCTAGCTATAAAATATCTAATGTTCTGAATTTCAAATGTACTGTTTTTATTGCCTAGCTGTTCCCTGTAGAGACAAAGGTAGCAATTCCTGACTTTTTTTCTGTTGCTCCTTCAAAATTCAGTCAGTAGTCTGCAAAATAAAGTGAAGAAGTTGAGGTTCAGAATATGCTGTAGTTAAATAGCTGCAAGCTGATATTTGGAAAAAGGCATGGGATGCCAGCTCTGCAAAGGTCCTATCTACTCAATTTATGGAATGTCTAATGAAGCTGTTCAGTTACCTGTGTTTAATATACATGTAGCTTAGTACAGGACACAATCTGTAGCAACAAAGTCCCTGCAGACCTTGTCCGGGCGATCAGTTAAGGTGTGTGGGGATGGAGACCTCCAACAGGAAGGTTAGAAGAACATGATAAGAGAGAATTTACTCTAGTAAAATTTAACATGTAACTGCTGGTTGACATGTTCTGCCTCCCTGCAGAATATATCACCTGCTACAGATTTTTTATGCAGATAGATTGCTTTATCCTTACAGAGTATTGAAAAATAGTGAGTTTGCAATCATGCTAAACTGGAATTGCAATCTGAACCTTCAGCCTGATATTAGTTATTTTTACATTAAAACTACCCGTGACATCTTTGCAAGGTTAAGTGGAATGTGTGTGTGGTGTCCTCTGGTGCTGATCAGACTGGGATTATTTCCATGGAAACTTTAACATTGGTATCTTGCACATCATTAAGAGTTTGACAGAAATCAGAACATAAAATGAGAGTATCTGCAGGAGAACATACACGTTAGACAATACTTTCTCTAATGACATGAAAATAGCTTGTGTTTATAGTTTTCTGGCCTAGGGCTGGGGACAGTCAGACTTTCCTAGAGTTCCGCTTGCAAACTTTAATTTGCGCAATAAAATTTAATCATCTGATAGATCCTGTTGTCTTCAGTTACTTCACATGTGAATGTTAGGCGGGTACTTCATGTGTTGTGAGCCTTGACTACTCGCCCTCATTTGTGCTGCCGAATGGAAAGACAAGACAATTATCTCTCTAATTTGATTCATAGAAACTGTGGGTGAAGTCTTGGATGTTGCAGCTTCTTCTGCTCATGAGGAAAAATTAGTCAGTGTCGAGGAAGGAGTAGCCTCAGCAGTTCCAGAGATTTCTGACACGTCGCCCAGGAGCCTGGATGCCGATGCTGAGGAGTTGGGGCAAACTTCAGAAGGTGCAAGAGTACAGCTGGCTCTGGAATGTTTTGTCTCTGTAAAGCACGAATGACTGTTTGCACTGAAAAAGCTGCAAGAGCACGCAGAACTCAAGCGATGAAACATGGCTGCTAGTGATGACTGTGTTTGGCTTCATAGATTTAGCAGAAAATTTAATTTTTCAATGATATGCCCTGCAGTAGAACTAGATCTTGCTAAATTGGAATGGGTTTTGAGCTCATTGCCCTGCTTAGTGTCTGGATGCCAAGTTCACTAAGAACAAGAAATTCTCTCCTGAGCTGCACGTGATGTAACACACTTTTTTAACATCTGACTTAATTTGACAGATAGAATTTTCTTAAATACATTGCTGTAAAGAAAAATAGAGTGCTTGTGATCTGTAAACCTTACAGTGTTTCAGTGAAGCTACAAACAATCTTACATTGCCATTGAAGTCAAATGGTGTAATTGAATGCAGAGAAAAATGTGTGTTAAAATCATCACTGCAGAGAATTTCAAAGGAGTTTAGAAGTTTGGCCTCTAAACTGTTTTACAATTAGAATTTAAAACATAATAGGAAAAATGTGTACCTAATACGACTTTGTCAATTGTATCCCTTGGATCCTTTGGACTAGGGGAAACAACTTAATCTACTATTTGTCATTGAGTTGTTTCCAATGTTTCTCATTGGTGTTTTGTCTCCATTTTCAGTTTCTGAGGAGGAGAAGACGCCTGAAGAAGTTGCTAAGGAACCCTAAAGGTACACGGTAGAATTGCAGCATGTGGTTTCCCGCTCTTCACCTTTCTTTTTTTTCTTAGTTATTGGCAATTGCAGTATGTGGTAAATCTGCACATGCCCTCTGATGGTGAGTTTGCATTTCTGCTCCCAATAAGTACATTGCAAAAAAAGAACTTAACTGAGGTATTTCGTATTGTTTGCAAACCATTGCTGACATCTCTTAGAGGCAGGGGAGCAAACTTCTTCTATATCAATTGTCATGCTGGTTGTTTATGGCTTTATTTTTGTCCCATGCAAACTGGGTAAAGACCCAAGAGTTGTAGCTTTCTTCTAGGCAAAAAGTGTTCTTTGAACATTGGTTTGAATTATTGTAGGTACTGGATTTCTGGACTATTGCCCTGTACAAGTGAACTTTTCTCTTGTTATCCTCAGCGTAAACATGGTGAAGTTGTAACTTTCTGGACCTTAAAGACATTTTTCATAATTAGTCTCTCAGCACTTTTAGTTTGTGCTGATGAAAAATACTGGATGTAATATTCTTACAATTTTGCTAGTATCAGTCTCAGTTGGCTTTATTACTATATAGAATAAGAAGCTTTATCCACAATATTCTTACTATTTTGCTATTCCTGTGACTCCCCTTTCCAGAATGGACTGTAGGATGGTGATAGAAAGCTGAGGGAATAAGAAGTTTGGCTGAAATATGAACTTGAATCTTGGTAGAAGAGTTATTAACTAGAATAGAATCAACTGAAAGTTAAGCAGGTCAGGAATTCTCAAAATTATTTGCTGCTAGTTAACAATTTATACACTAATTCTTGGAGCAGCAGTGCAAGAAGGGAAGGAAACTGAGTTAAGAAAGTTATTTTTCATTGTATTCTTGAAATATATGTTCTGAATACACTTAGACAATCTTATCATTATGTTCTGAGTCCTCTGCAAATGCATGTTTGCTTATTCCATTATTCTATCATCTGTGCACTACAAAAGAAGATAATGTCTCTTATCTTGTCACAAAAGGTAAATATTGTTCTTAAACTGCACAGGCTTTTTCCATGTTGTTTTAGCATTCAAAACTAAGAAAAAAAATCAAAGCAAAGCCAATCCCACAGTTATAAAACAATTTCCAAAGTGCTACCGTAGGATACGCTCCCCTATTAAATGGAACTTTTGTGTTTTACTGGGATTGCTGGGAATAATGGTGTGAAGGGGAACAGAGATTTAATGAATGTCGCTGAGATGTGCAGGAAAGTTGCAAGAGTGTGCCTCTCAAAGCTGGGCTTTTTTTCCTCAAAGTGAAAGGGCATCTATGGATATCACATCAGAAAAATAAGTTGCCAAGAAATTCTCTCCTCTCTGGGACACAATAAACGCAGTGATACAGAGAAAGCAAGAGAGTTAGGAATCTCTATTTTTGCCCTGTAAACATCTTGCAGACCTAACAATTGTTGCAGTTATTCCAGATTTTGATTTAGACAACAAGTACCAAATATATCCAATTCAATTATTGAAGGTAGAGATGGTAACTGAAAGGGGTGGCAGTGGGAGGGAAGGCAAGCAGCAGAAAGCACCTTTGATGGAACAAATTGAAAATAGGTGAAAAATGGATGAATCTGCTGTGAGAACACACATCCACTGAATTCTGCTTAAACTGCTTGGGCTGTTGTTGAGGGAAGAATCTTGTTGAGGGAAGAAAAAAAATGTTTATCAAACATTTTACTACTTAGTGCTGGAAGATGGCTGCTGGATTGAAAGGCAGGCTGAGTTTTATTTATAATTTATAAGTAAAGAGCCACAATGTATCCCCCGTTACAAAAGGACTATTTTAAAATTTGTTTTAGTGTGTGTTTTGATTGTAAGCCTTTTAGTGTAGGGACTTTAACTTTCAGTTTGCATTAAAACAAATAGCCTCATGTTGCACCAGGGCAGGTTCAGATTAGACATCAGGAAAAATTTCTTCACTGAAAGGGCTGTCAGGCGCTGGCACAGCTGCCCAGGGAGGTGGTGGAGTCCCCATCCCTGGAGGTGATTAAAGACGGCTGGATGAGGAGCTCAAAGATCTGGTTTAGTAGTGGGCAGGTACAGTTGGACTCAATGATCTCAAAGGTTTGTTCCAACCAAAGGATTCTATGATATCATATGTTTGGGGGAATTAAAAAACAAACAAAAAATCAAAAGAATGTTGATGTGAGAATCAAATTAATATCCAGTTCACTTTTTTAAGAAGATGCTCATTATTCAGCGAAGGGATAGAATTGGAAAGGAAAGGATAGAAGGGAAATGATTTACACACAGCCATGTTTGTATGCTGTAATTCACTTTGCTAATAACTTGCAGTGAAACTTGCCATGTGCTTTGAATGCTTGCAAAGAAGAAAACCTGATGAATCAGGTCTGTTGATAAATATCATGTGTTGTTCCTTCCTCTAAACTATATTTTTTCTTTCTTTTCTCCAGTAAGCAGCACTGAAGCCTTTGAAAAGTTTAATGGAAATATTTGTGGCAATCAACCAGCTGATTCCTGTGTGAAACCCCATACTTTTCCTTGGAGACATAAAAGAAATTGTGCAGTTTGTCATACCATGCACTGCTTATTAGGACCAGTATTCATTGCTGCAACAGACAACCTAATACGATTTAAGTTGGTTAGAGAGACGCTTCTGTGATTAACATCTCTGCTTTAGAAAGTAGCATGCAGTAATAACTGTCAGCACACCACCCAGCATGCAATAAATACGTGTGCTAAGAGAAGCAATAGACTTAACTGAAACCAGGTCAGGTGAACTTCTTTTTGTCATGTACATTGATTCCTTACTTTTGGTCCAAACTGTGGTGCACAATTCCATTGTAACATTCCATGCTAAAATGTAAGTGAAAGGTTTTAACTAAGTTAAAATATTACAAAAATTACCTGTTAGTATTTTTAAATGGGGTCATGGGGAAAATAATAACCTTGTTTGCTCCCACATTTGGATTTGCATTTGCAAGCATAGAATACGTGCCTGTACAAGATCTAATTTCCCCTGCATAAACATTTTAGATGCTACCCTTCCTTGCACAATAACATCCAGGAGTAAACGGTTTTAAGGCTCCTGCTTTGAGAACAAAACCCATTTGCAAGTAGTAGCAATAGGTACTTTATGGCATGAAAATCAAAATAACACTGGTTGAAGTGATTGAATGATGGGATGGCTCCTACCTTGGAGGTGCTGCGCCCTGTTCCTACCAAACATTATTTAGGTTGCTGTAGTCCTTCTGTGTTGTTCTGTCCTAGCAGTGACGCAGTGGTGGTGTAGCGACACGGAGGGCTGAGAGAACCCTCTTGTACAAATCACGAGCGATTGAGGCTGAGGTAATGCTCCTCTCCACGTGCTCTCAGAGGGCCTGCAATATCCCCATGGAAGGCTATGCCACGTGTGTTCAAATGGACAAGGATTCCTAGGGAGTAACGAAGAACAGGATAGCTAAATAATCTTGTGTTAGCATCATCGTAAGAATGGATTTGCGAGACACTGTTCTTCTCACCCTCCACTGTGCTGTGTGCACATGCATGAGTGTGCATCTGCTACAAAATCCTTACTGAGACCCCCACCAGCTAAAAAGCATTACAGCCGTAACAGAAAAGCCATAATTCTAAACCAGGGCCAAATAAAGTATATTGGAGACAACTCATGTAGAAAGTGTGAATTACAAGGAGTATCTGACTGTTCTCTTTTCAAACAGAACTTTGGAAGAATGTTGAAAGGGAAACTGCAGCGTTATGAGATTCCTACCCGTGGCACAAAGCAACACATGCTCCTTTCTCCTATTGTAAAGCAAATTATAATAGCATTCCAACAAAAAATACAGCCCATTACTCCTGTACCTGCTTGGGAATAACTGGAATAATGCAGAGGCAAAATGAGGATCTTGAGCTTCAAGAAGCCACACCACAGCCTTCTGCTTAAAGGATAAAGCCACCGTGATTAAAAGCAATTTTTGTAGACAAAGCTACTGGAATAAAAGTATTTCCTGATATTTTGTTGGATGAGAGTCTGTTTTTATTTGTCTGGTAGATTAAACACCCGATGATGCATACGTACTCTTAAACGTTCCATTTTCTCATTTTCACTCTTTCCCAGTGAAAGAAACTGTTTGTAATTTCTGCAGCTGGCAGTAGGGTTTCTGAAGTTGTAGGCTTTGCTGAATGTCCCTTTATGTCTGGAACTGCTCTGGTACGTCGCAAAATATGGGAACAGATGCCTGAAGAATTGAAGCCCAGCCTATAGGGCACTTTCCAGTGCTTCTAATCTTTCTGATTTCAAAATAATGTAAAAGTTGAAGGATCACCTGCGCATATGCTTCATGCCAAAGATCCTTTTCTACTCTTGAAAGCCAAAGGAACTAGGGATATACTGTAAACTCTAGCTGTGATAACACGTAGCACAGCATGAGCTGCTTCAGCACTTGATTATCCTGGATTAGCAATGGTGATATTTTACAGTTTGCAAAGGGCTGCTCTGCAAAATAAATAGCCAATAACTGCACGCAGAATGCCTTTGTCTTGCTGGTTTCCATGGTCTGTGGGCATCATTGATCACTTTTGTCAGTCATGATAGTATGGAGTCTAATTTCCACATAGATGAGTATTTTTCTGTCCTTTACCTCCAGAAAAGTGAATTTTTGAGTTGCTACACAGACTGTGATGAACCACACAAAATGGTGAAAGAGTATTGGCTCGTTAAGGAGAACAAGATCACAACAGAGAACAGACGTAAAGCAGAACTCAAGGAGACAGAGGAAAAAGTTTACTCTTGACAATACATTTCAAAGCTCCAAGTAAAACTTGAGATTCCTGAATTTGTCCAAATTGCTCCTCCGCAATGAAACCAACTGGCAAAGCATTTCACCTCACTCTAGCACCAGGCCACGTGAAGGGGGACAGCCTGTTGCTGCTGACAGCAATTCACTTCGCTGAAATGCTGGAGACAGATGAAGCCCACCTAACAGTTTTGGTTTTACTCTTCACCTGACTTGGTGTCAATATAGAATTTCCATTTTACTTTCATTTGCTTCACATAAAAAGGTCACCAGACTGCACATTGTTATTCAAAATTGGGAAAACCTGAGCGTGAAATGCTTTAATTCTTGTGCCTGAGTGGCAAGATTTGATGGTGTAATAAAATACTATTTATTATCTGTTTTTCTGGAAGGAAAACAACCTTCAATCCTTATCGATCACTGAGGGAAATATAGTAACTAAAGATGAGGAAAAGGCTGAGGTGCTTAATACCTTCTTCACCTCGGTTTTCAACAGTAAGGCAGATTGTTCTCTGGACAACTGGCCTACTGAAGTGGTGGATAGGGGCGGGGTGCAATACAGCCCCCCTGTCATACAGGAGGAAGAAGTTAGAGACCTGCTGAGCCACTTGGATCCTCATACGTCTATGGGGCCTGATGGGATCCACCCTAGGGTGATGAGAGAGCTGGCGGATGAGCTTGCTAAGCCGCTTTCCATCATTTATCAGCAGTCCTGGCTCACTGGAGAGGTCCCAGAAGACTGGAAGTTGGCCAACATGACGCCCATCCACAAGAAGGGCCGTAGGGATGATCCAGGTAACTACAGACCTGTCAGCCTGACCTCGGTTCCAGGCAAAATTATGGAACGGATAATCCTGGGTGCGATCATGCGGCATCTGAGGAATGAGGGAGAGATCAGGCCCAGCCAGCATGGTTTTAGGAGAGGCAGGTCCTGCCTGACCAACCTGATTTCTTTTTACGACCGTGTGACTCGCCTGGTGGATGAGAGAAAGGTTGTGGATGTGGTGTACCTGGACTTCAGCAAGGCCTTTGACACTGTCTCCCATAGTAGACTACTGGACAAGCTGGCAGCCCGTGGCATGGACGGGAATGTACTGTGCTGGGTTAGGAATTGGTTGGATGGCTGAGCCCAAAGGGTGGTAGTGAATGGTGTCCCATCCAGCTGGCGACCGGTCACTAGTGGCATCCCCCAGGGTTCGGTGCTGGGCCCGGTCCTGTTTAATATCTTTATTGATGATCTGGATGAGGGGATCAAGTTCTTCATCAGCAAGTTCGCAGATGACACCAAGCTGGGAGGAAGTGTCGATCTGCTAGAAGGTAGGAGGGCCCTACAGAGGGACCTTGACAGGCTGGAGAGATGGGCATGAGGTTTAACAAGTCCAAATGCCGGGTCCTACACTTTGGACACAACAACCCCATGCAGAGCTACAGGCTGGGGACAGAGTGGCTGGAGAGTAGTCAAGCGGAAAGGGACTTGGGAGTGCTGGTGGACAGGAAACTCAACATGAGCCAGCAGTGCGCTCAAGTGGCCAAGAAGGTCAATGGTATCTTGGCCTGCATCAGGAACAGTGTGGCCAGCAGGACTGGAGAGGTCATCATCCCCTTATACTCGGCACTGGTCAGGCCGCACCTTGAGTACTGTGTCCAGTTCTGGGCCCCTCAGTTTAAGAAGGATGTTGAGATGCTGGAGTGTGTCCAGAGGAGAGCGATGAGGATGGTGAAGGGGCTGGAGTACAAGCCCTGTGAGGAGCGACTGAGGGAGCTGGGGTTGTGACTGAGGGAGCTGGGGTTGTTTAGCCTGGAGAAGAGGAGGCTCGGGGAGACCTTACTGCCCTCTACAACTACCTAAAGGGAGGTTGTGGTGAGGCAGGAGTTGGACTCTTCTCTCAGGCGACCGGTGACAGAACAAGAGGACACGGTCTCAAGCTTCGCCAGGGGAGGTTTAAGATTGACATTAGGAAGAAGTTCTTCACTGAGAGGGTGATTGGCCATTGGAATGCGCTGCCTAGGGAGATGGTTGAGTCACCATCCCTGGAGGTGTTCAAAGAGAATTTGGATGAGGCACTTAGTGACATGGTGTAGTTGACAAGTAGGAGTAGGTGTAGGCGTAGGTGTTGGGTCATAGGTTGGACTCGATGATCTCAAAGGTCTTTTCTAACCTTACGATACTGTGATACAATCCACAAAACCCCAATAAACACAAACCAAGCCAAGAACTGAAGGAACTGAAGCTGGGCTTTTTTTCCACCCACTTGTTCGGCTCTCTCCTTTCTGCTCCCTCATAAATTTGGAGCTTCTGTTTTTCCAGAGAGGTGGGATGGACACAAAGTTCCTACCGGCTGAGTGACAGCTGAGATCATCAGTAGCTTATTTTGTTGTGTTTGCCAGCAGATAAGCAAATGCAGTTATATGACGTAGCAGAGTAGCACTTTGGTGGCCGTAATCAACTACTGCAGATGCTGTTCCCTCTCTGCTGGTGGTTATGGGGTGAGAGACTGAGCTGGCTGCACTGCAGGAGGAGAGCTTAGAGGGCACAGGCTGTATGGGGTTGGGGGAAGGCGGCCTTATGAGGAAAGGCTGAGAGAACAGCGTTTGTGCAGTTTTGGGAAGAGAAGACTTAGGGGACACCTTATCAACATGTTCCACTATTCAAAGAGTGGCTACAGAAGGTGGAGACTCACTTTTTACAAAGAGTCACATGGGAAAAAGGAGGGGTAATGGGTACAAGTTACTCCTGGGGAGATGCAAATTGGACACAAGAGGAAAATTTTTCACACAGAAAAATCAGGCATTGGAATAATCTCCTCAGGGAAGTGGTGGGTTCCCCGAGGTCTCTTCCAACCTGGTATTCTATGATTCTCTGCAGGGGCAGAAGGCATTTTGTGTGCAAGGACACGGGAGCTAGTGTTGCTTGGTCTGCTGCCCACGGATTAGCTCATTTCCACAAAGTGCTGCTCCCACTGCCACACAGACAGTTCTGCTCCTAGGAAAGGTATTTCTTGGTGCGTGCTTTGCTCTTGTCCTACTCACCTGCTGCAGAAGATGGAAGATGTGCAGAACAATGCAAATGAAGTCCATCCCAGAGTGGCAGGCATCAAACGTCACCGTGGGAAACCGAATTCTCCTGCATTCTGATCTTTTCTCCTTTGTTTGGGATGCTGCGGGAGATGTTGCCTCCTCCAACTTTATTGGGATGGGAAGAAGGGCTAAACCTGGAGGCTTCTGTGCAGGAGTTGTTCCTGCCATTTGTTTGAACTACAGGTAATTAAACAGGTTGTTGAAAGAGCAGGATTTGCTTAGTGGTTTAGTGATTTGCAAATGTTCTGCTCTTCCTCTTGACATTTTACCAAACTCAAACGATGGCTTCAGCAAGCTCTGAAAGGCTGTTTGCATTTGACGTTCAACAGCTCTTGCATAACAAACAAATGGGAAGCTTCTATGGAACACAGACTCTTCTTGTGGTCTGTTAATTATTTGCATTAGCTTCATGTGCAGATTCAGTGTCTCTTAATTTCCTAAAAATCTTTCTTGTTTAGTCATAAATGCTTTTCCTTATTTTAAAACTTCATGACAATGATCTTTCAAAAGATGTATGTGTGAGCTCTGCTTGTGCCCTCAGAGAAGTATTATACATCGCTATATTTACTGTGCTTCATCTCAGGAAGTTCAGGTGCCTGTACTTTGTCCTCTCAGTTTGGCATCGACTGCAAGTCAATTCAATTGAAAGGGAAAACGTAGCGGATAAGTGGAAGAGACGAGACAGTAATATGTATCAAAGATCTATTTCCTCTTTCTCTTTCCCTCTCTGTAATTAAATTAAATTACTGATGTCTGTGGAGATTCATTGAGCACCTTCGCATAATGTGATTTTTTTCCTGGCTTCTTTCTTCCTGCATAAAGCTATTTTCTTTTCCAGTAGTTACTGGGAAATGCTGTTCTTCCATGAGAGCTAATTGAGAATAATTAACCACTGGGCAGCATGCATTCACTTTATCCAGCAGAAGAGGGCACTAAATCAAAAGCAGTATGATTGCTAAAACCTAGAACAGAAAAAGAATCCTCCATGCCCCAAACCTGGAGCTGAACAATACAGGAAGAAATGAATAATGTATGGGTGGGGGTTTTTTTCCGCTGGAGAAAATGGGCTTGATTTTTCTGAACTTTAATTGTAGTTTGGAGAAAATCCAAATCATACAGATCCTTTTCATTCTGCTGTTGTAGCAAGTGACTAATTTCCAATGCAAAGTATTTGGTGCCAAGGCTGTTATAATACGAGAGGAGCCAAACCTGCAGTAACCGTTCATGGCTTGACAGTTCTTGTCAACGGGAACACAATGAGGCTGGATGTGAATGTCTTTGTTGCCATTTAAATGATTAATGAGGTTCTGTAAAATCAAAATCACTGCAGTCTTGCCCCTTTTCATTTATTACAAATATCAGCAGTAGAAGGTGGTTACACAAAGTATTCAGTTCTGGTTAAAAACAGAGAGAGAAGGACTCTGAAGTGTTTGAAGCTGTTAAATTATGAGGAAAACCTTCATGGCTTGGTTTTACCCCCCTGCCCGTTTGCTTTCGCCGTGTCTCTTCTCAGAATCTTGTCTTCTCTACCAGTTCTGAGAGAACCTCCCTGGGGCACATGGAGATAGTTACTGATTGCAAAGCTTGGATGTTCCTAAACAAAAAGTAGTTTCCAATGCTGAAGTCACATGCTATGGAAGATAGATATGTCTTTGAGGATAGGTAATTTTTTGTTTTTCTTTAAAGCAAACAGTTGAAAACAAAACTAGTCAATCTTTGTAAGAACTTTCTTCTTCCAAAACACCACGGTTTTCAAAGGGTTCTCCTGTATCAATAGGGTTCCTTGTGAGCAGTCTGTTTTCTGCTATGTCGAAATTAAGAAAATCAACATCACCTACATCTTATGTGCTTTTTGAGTGAAAATGAGGTAAAGTTCTCCTTCACACTTACTCTAACTTAAGATTCTTTTTCCTAAAATATTGCAACCTCGATATTTAAAAATACGTGTAACATAAAGCGACAAACTATTACAGTCTTTCTTCCTTTATATTCATGTAATTCCTTCTGTCTTAAAAGCAACAGAAATTTATTCAAGGGTAAAACCCTGCCCCTGACAGGCTTGTTTCAGCATTGCATGGTTCCTCTGCTCTGATCACACAACTCCCACTTAATTTTAATTAGTGGCATTACAATCCCTGTAATGCTGAGGATCACAAGCTTCTTGTGCTTAACTACTTTACAAACAAAATAGCATTGTAGTTTAAAGGAAAGAAGGGTGCGTGCTTGTTTCTTTGGTTTAAGGCTTTATTTTATTCTAACTTCTATGCCATTAAGGGGAAGTTATATAAGAGACAGAATGAATTCAGAAACTATTAGGATTAGATATGTAATTTTAGGGACTTTACTGTAAAATATAAGCTGCTTTAGCAGCCTCCAGCATTAATAAAATTGAGTAGACAGGAAGTTTAAGTAAGTTTGAGTCAAGCTGACACTAACCATGCATCTTCACAGCACAGAAACCTTGCATTCGGAGCACCAAGAAGTCTGAAACTTTGTGTTTAAGCTGTCAGATCTGGAATTCTTCACAGATGGCACATTTATTTATCCGGTGCTTACACTTGGCAATAGAAATATGCAAATCATCAGATTTATAGATCTCAAATTAGGTTCCATATCCCTGCAAAAATAACTCCAAAAGCTGGTGAGTCTTGCTTGTGTGGGTGGAGTTAAGCTGAGCCTGGGCTCAGGAAGGTGTATTCCTCTCTGCCTCGCAGGCAAGAGTGGCTGCGGGAGATGGGATGCTTGCCCCTGTGAAGCGTGAATACCGATTTGCTTCCTGGGAAGGGCTGGTGGTTTGACCAGCACCTTGCAGTGGCAGGGACTGAAAGCACTGGTGCCATCCTCCACTACTCTTCTGTCACATGTTTGTACATTTTGTACAAAGTATTGTAGGACTAGGGGAAACATTTGCCATATATGCAACAGATATCTCGTGGCCCTTTCTGGACTGGGCACTTGCAGTGTTGCCACCTGCAGTTGCCTGGGACGGGTACTAAGGACCTGCTCCAGCTCTCTACTGTAGAGTGTCAAAATAGCCTTCTCTGTTCCAGATCTGTCCAACTTGGTCCCCTTCATAAAACTCTGTTGGCAGGTTAGACCAGGAACTGATCTCCTGACTTTTGTGCCTGCTCTGCACTGGAGCAGAGAGACTCAAAGATATGACGCTGTCCAGATTAGCTTTTCACCATTCCGAGTGATATTTTCCCACCAGCAATAATTGTTGAGCTCTCAGCTCACAACAAAATACTTTTTTCCTATGAGGGCTTGGTAGGCTCTTAAACATCTTACATGAAAGCAAGACCATTCAACTGTTTCAGATTTGTGCTAGTGAAGTGATCGCTTTTTGGAAAAATACATACAACGAAATATCCATCCCAAACAGCCCATTAGGAATTTTCTTCCTGCTGGCAAAGACATGTAAAGCACCAGCCAGTAACATCCCTTGCAGCAGTCTAACAATGAATATCCCAGGACTCAACTGTTAGTTTTAGCAAACACAGGGATTGGATTTTGGGTTTGATTTCTACAGACTATCTTTATTTTGGATAATTTTATGCTTACAGCTTCCTTTAAAATGCTGAGTTTATAGTTCTACAATTGAATGGTGACATAGTAAGTACTGGAGAAAAAGCAGGGCTTCCATCGGGATGCCTTTTAAGCCTTTAACATGTGTCAGCTTCACATTTCCCATAGCTATATACAAAGCAAGCTCTACTCTAACACTTGGTTTACCATGGACTTCTGGTCTATGTGGATGTTCTCTTTTCATCTTTATCTCTACAATCCCAGCAGTATCTTCTGTGTCCATACGATCCTTTTGCTGCTCCCCTATCAGGCCTTCCTCATGTCTTCCAGTCCCATAGTGCCATCAGTTTTCCATTCCATCTCCATATAGGCCTCAAATATCTTCTTTTTTAGCAGGGGAGAAGGCAAATCAGCTAAGAAATAGCATTGCTGTAGCTGGTACACAGCTATATGCTTATCAATACATCAGCTGGCTGCTGTGGGTCACCATAAAAAAATATCATAGCTGCTTCCTAGTGGGGACACACACTGGTGTCGGTCTCCTCTGCTCTGATACTTGTGTTCTTGAAGCTGGTAGGAAATAATCTTTGAGATCTCTACCCTTTTACTGAGCTGAAATTGGCAAATAATGTCAAAGGGAAAGGAATGATAGAGAGATGGATAGGTGTCAATACAGCTCATTTCCTTAGGCTAAAATGTAGCTTAATTTAGCAATGTTGGAGTACTGCATGGCAAAACCAGGATGCTTTTCTATGACACTATAAGCACAATAGGAATCTATTAAAAGTTCATGTAAAACCAAAACACAACCCCCAAACAACAACCCTCAAAATATTGACATTTTTATTTCAGAATTTATCAGGTTTTACCTCTATATCTAGAGTTTTCACAAAACAGTCTGTCTTTCCCTATCCTAGGAAGGAAAATCTTAATTACACCTGTAGAGTTACTGCTACTTCATTAATAATGATTTGCAGAATGGACTGACTGACAGAAGGGCCATGGGACCCTCACACCCTTATTTCTTATGGGTCATTTCTTGATCATTTCTTCTGGGCCTGAACTTTCGCCTTTCACCTGAACAACCAAAGGCAGTAAGCTCAGCATATAAAAATTAGATAGGCTACAGTCTTTTGAGGACCAGCATTTAAAAAGCAATGTGGGCCACAGCTTTCTACGTGCAAAAAGGGCAGAGAAGCATCTGTTGAACTGCCGACCCTACGTTATCACAAAGCAGTACCTCAGCAATAGCAGTTTTGAATTGACTGCAGGTCTTCCTCATGAGTGGGTAGGAAGTGACACTATGTCGGGGTTTTTTGAAACTTATAACTTTGAAAATCATTCAGCTGAACCAAATCCCTTGGTGGCTCTGCTTTTTTTCATTTTGAAGTTTAGTATTTTTCAACGTAGCTACCAAGTAGATCAAGGTAAACAAAAAACCAACTGTTCCTAATACAATTTTCCATATGAAGAGTTACTCTAGTTTCATAAAAACCCTCCAAACCCAAACAAACAAAAAGAAGCAGCAGCAAGGAAATAAATGAAGATACCAAGGGACAACTTACAGTCAATCTTTAAAGCATGCTAAGCGGTGGCCATGTAACCTCACGCCCAGCAGCTCCATGAAGGAGCTACTGAGATGTACAAATCAGCTTTGGTTTATATGGCTTTTGTTCAGCTGACAGGGGGTCTATGTTTTGAAAGAAGCTCTCTGCTCTTCTTCTCCGTGAAAAGGATCATGGCAAGATGTGTTCTTTTTCTGAATTTTAACTTGGACCCACGGAAGGAAGAAGAAGCAGAAAAATAACTAAAAGAAGCAGCACATCACGACAGGACTAATTAAACACTAAATATGAAGCTGGCAGCACTCAGGCCTGCTAGGCTGCAAAAGAACTGGTATTGAGGGCTAAAATTTCCACTTGATAGACTTATTTCCCCTATATAATAAGGCATTTTTTTTCCAGGAACCCTTTAACCTTTTCCTCCAACAATCCTACTTGCTCTTTCCTTTCATTTATTTTATATTGTCAGCTGCTGTCTCCAGTCTAATCCCAAGATCTACGAAATGTGAACTTCCATCACTCACTGCCTGTGAGCGTTTAAGTTTTCACCTTTGTTGGTACAATTTGCATACTAGAACATTAGAATAATTACATTTTCTAATATGCAAACACTGATTGCTATTCTATAGTTTCTAGCAGCAACATGGATGTCAGCTATATTGTGAATAAATAATATTTTTCCCCCATGTAGTTCAAAACTCCTTCTTAAAGATAAACAAAATATCTAAAAGTGAAAGAGCAGACAGACATCTGAAATTTCATACTGCTTAATGTAAACTAGTAGCGAATTCTGTAATTAATAATGTTCAAGTGTATGTCTTATTAAATGTCTGGCAGGCTTAGCATGTTGTAAGAACATTATTTTGCTACGATATGTGCTTTATTACATGGCGACTGCTAAAATTAAGTTTACATCTCAGTAGTGGCCACTTACACAAGAGGCTGCACCATCTATCGTTAATATAGCCTGACACGTCTTTGGAAGGAAACAATCTCTGACGTTTCAATGCTTCAGGGCACAGGGCTGGTGTTTTTAGGGCTACCTTTATTGCATGAAGGTGTTTGTGCCATCCCTGGGGAAAATAACTGTCTGTGATCTATATAGTGGAAAACTGTGATTTGTAAGTAATCTGTAAAAGCCACTCAGATTTTAGGGCCTAAACGCACCTGAATGATCTTATTTCCTTAGGAAAGGAAGCTGATGTTCCGAAGATGCAGAAGCGAGGAATATCCAGTTCAAGTGCATAAGCAACAGGGGCCAGAGCTGTAGAGCAGTGAGTGTAATACGCCTAGGGCAGAAACTGAGGACTGGAAATCAGACATTGCAGAGAAGGAGACAACAACAAGCACCAAGGCCGCGGCAGAAGTGGATGGTCCGGTGGAAACTGAGGCGTAGAAGGGGAGTGCTTTTGGACACTGATGAAAGTGAGGAGCCTGTGTGTGTCCATGTACCACTGCTCAGAGGGCTCCTGTTGAAAACGAGTGTCTCAAAGTTTTACAGTGTACAGGCACAAGGGGGGCCAAATCAGTTTGAACAGAAACTCTTCAGTCAAGAGTTCTTTTTCAGCAAGCGGCTTTGTAATGTTAAAAGCCTCCTTGGCAATGTGACATTTTTTTGCCCAAAATGAAAATATAATGCGTCCTATTCAGCTACAGCTCTTCTGTTTATTACTGTGAAACATGAAGAAAGGTATATATAATGGTTAAAGCCAAATATTTGTAAAGGAGAAGGCCACTTCTCTCCTAATCCACTCAGACCAGGCTACATCAAGACAGTCTCGATACGTATGTGGTTTGTGAGCAGACTGTGGTGACAATATATCTCACATAGACAAGGGAATAACAATACCGCATTACAATTTTGTCTAATTGAAAGACTCTGTGCTCTGAAGGAGATGGCTGTGATTGAAGAAAATGGGAAACGGACATTCCAGTATTGCCCCTACAAGTCACTGGCCGCAATCAGTTCTGTGTGCCTGAGGCTCCACTGAAATAAACGATGCTCACTTTATCAAACTCCAAAAGGAGTCTTAGAGAGTTTATTTGCTGACATTTTCAGTATCAGTTGAGCACCAGAACAGGCTCCCCAGGAAAGCAGTCGCGGTGCCAAGCCTGATAATACTGCAGAAGCATTTGGCCAATGCTCTCAGAGACATGGTATGAATGTTGGGGTTGTCCTATGCAGGGATAGGGGTTGGATGATCCTTGTGGGTCCTTTCCAACTCAGGACATTCTGTGATTCTATTGATACTGAAAATGCTGGCAAATACACTGACTCCTTTTGGAGTTTGAGAAAGCGAGCATCCTTTATTCCAGCGCTGGACACGTGAGGGAATGGTTTCTGTCACCCGTGTGTAATGAGACAAGAGCTGGGGACAGAATGTATTTCCCACTTACATGGATATGTAAAAATTTACTTCTCACTGTCTACAGCTGTCTGAAAGGAGGTTGTAGTGAAGTGGTTGTTGTTATCTTCTTCCAAATGACAAGCAACAGGACGAGAGAAAATGGCCTCATGTTGCACCAGGGCAGGTTCAGATTAGACATCAGGAAAAATCTCCTCACCAAAAGGGCTGCCAGGCGCTGGCACAGCTGCCCAGGGAGGTGGCTGAGCCCCCGTCCCTGGAGGTGTTTAAAGACGGGTGGAGGAGGAGCTCAGGGACAGGGTTCAGCAGCGGGCAGGTGCGGTTGGACTCGATGACCTCAGAGGTCTGTTCCAACCAGGCCATTCTCTGATTCTGTGGTGATTCTATGATATTCTATTACTTTCCAGGGACTAATTTTAGTTTTATTATGAACTTCACAACAACCTGTTGCTAACGGCAGCTTTGGAGCCCGCTCTCTGTCGGACCTTGCATTTTCGGTGTCTCTATGACTCTGTGACCCCACGATTCCTGACTCCGCACGGCTCGCAGCCCCTCCCACCCCCACAGCAGCCCCCGGCTCCCGAGCGGACGCCTGCCGCCCCGCGCCGCCGCCAGCGCCTCCCGCGCGCGCCGCCGGCCTCCTCCCCCGGCGCCGTCCCTGCGCAGTCGCGCGCCGGCCGCGCATGCCCGCAGCGCCCCCGCGCGCCGCGCCGCGAGCATGTGCAGAGGCGGCGGCGGCGAAGCGGGGCGCGCGCGCGGGGCCGGGCAGGTTGCGCCGCTGCGCGCGCCCCGCCTGCCGCGAGGCGGCCCCGGCTCGGGCGGCGCCACCACCGCCGCCTCCTCGCGCTCCCGGCGGGACGCGGCGGCCTCCGCGGCGCACGGAGCGAGGTAAGGGGCGCGGCGGGCATAGGGAGCGAGAGAGAGGAGCGAACGGGCGGGTGCTGTGGGATCCACAGGACTGGCTTCTCTGGGAGTGGCACCTGGGGTGCGTGGGGCTGCCCCCCCCGGCGGGTGTGGGGCTGCCCTGGGTCGAGCGGTGTTACTCTGGAGGGAGTGCGTGGGGCTGCCCTGGGGCTGCTCCCGGGCGGCGAGTGGGGCTGCCATGGGGCTACCACGGGGCTGACCCCCTGGGGGTGCTTGGGGCTACCCCGAAGGGTTCAGGGCATGCCCTGGGGCTGCCCCCCTAGGGCTGCCCCCCTAGGACTGCCACGGGGGTTCCGTGGGTCTGCCTTCCCCGGGGTTCCGTGGGTCTGCCTTCCCCGGGGGTGCGTGTCGGGCTGCCTCTCCAAGGGCGTGCGTGGGGCTGCCCTGAGGCATACGTGGGAGTGCCATCCCCGGGTGGGCGTGGAGCTGCCCCAAGGGGGATGCGTGTGGGGGTCCCCTGGGGGGTGTATAGGGTTGCCCCACCTGGGGTGCGTGGGGCTGCCCCCTCGTGATGTCGGGGCCGGGGGCTGCACCGGCGGCCCCTCCTACCCCGCGTCCCCCGCCCCACTTGCGCTTTCGGTTTCGCGCGGGGCCGAGGCCGTCCCCCAGCTCCGTTTTCCCCTCTCGCCTGGCCCCGGCGGGCGGGTCCTGGCGCCTGTCAGGGTAAACACGGCCCCGGAGCCCCTCCCGGGCGGTGTCCGGGCAGCGGGGAGGCGGCGGGGCAGCGCCTTGTTTACACGGGGAGAACATGGCAGCTCGGGCGCGCCGGCCGCCGGCTGTCAGGCGGGAGCGCAGCTCCCGGGCGGGCGGCGGGACACACCGGCACAGCGTCCTGCACCCTAACACACCACCCCGACGGAGCCCCCCGACACCGCCCCCCGCCCCGGCACAGCGCCCCGTCACCCTCACTCGCACCCTTGACGCACTGCCCGGCAGTGCTCCAACACGGTGCCCCGCACCCTGACACACCAGCCCAACGCGCTGCCTCGCATCTCAGCACAGCGCCCTGAGCCCTGACACAGCCCCCCGTCATCCGCACGCACACCCTGACATACCGCCCTGACAGTGCCCCAACGCACTGCCTCGCACCCCGACGCTGCCCCGCATCCCGCCATGCTGTGCCAACGCAGTGTGCAGGTGCTGACTCCCGGCACCCCAAAACGCCCCCCTCTGCACCCTGACACAAAACCCTCCATACTGCCCTGCACCCCAACACACCGCACCCTGACAGCTGGAGCCGGGCGGGTTTGTAATTGTACCTTTCTGTACCTATAAAATGCTGGGGGGAGGATGTGGTGGTCATGTTTTATCTTTTACGTTTTTGGGAACATCCTCTCATGTCTCTTTTTTTCCTGTTTTTATAATTTATTTCTTCATTCTTCATGTTTCCTCCCTGTCATGTTCCCTGTGACATTTTTTTAAGTGTTTAACTTCTTCAGTGAAGACAGCTCAGGTTTACCAGCTGTCAGCTTAAAAACAATCACTTTGTGAGGACGGTTTTCTGTCTGCTGAGTTCATCTCTTGTCGCACTTTGAAGTTGTCTGTCTTCCATCTGCTGATAATTATTCACCTTTGTTGCAATTTAATCATCAAGGTTTTTGGCACTTTCTAATTAGTGTATATATACATCAAACTTGGAGAGCTTCCTAGTCAAGACAAATAGCATGAAGTGAATCGTAGAATCAGAGAATGGTTTGGGTTGGAAGGGACCTTAAAGATCATCCAGTTCCACCCCCCCTGCCTTGGGCACAGACGCCTTCCACTGGATCAGGTTCCTCAAAGCCTCGTACAACCTGGCCTTGAACACCTCCAGGGATGGGGCATCTACGACTTCCCTGGGCAACCTGAGCCAGTGCCTCACACCCTCACAGGAAAAAAAATTCTTCCTGATATCTAATCTAAATCTCCCCTCTTTCAGCTTAAAATCGTTCCCCCTTGTGCTGCCACTGCACTCCCTCATAAAGAGCCCCTCCCTAGCTTTCCTGTAGCCCTCTTTAAGTACTGGCAGATTGCTATGAGGTCTTCCCGGAGTCTTGTCTTCTCCAGGTTGAACAAACCCAACTCTCTCAGCCTGTCCTCACAGGGGAGGTGTTCCAACCCCCTGATCTTCTTCATGGCCCTTCTGTGGACTCATTCCAACAGATCTATGTTGAGCTCAGGGATATAGCAGTATAAGCATCAGAGAATTCTTGGGACTAATAAAAACAATGCTCTAACAATAAAATTTCAAAGCAATTCAGGTATTTTTGTGGCCTAAAAAATGTAGAAATAGCATGTTTGCCTGTTACGTGTTATAACTTTGAAAGGAAGCAGCAATGTGAAGTTGGTGATTTGGGGAAAGCTTGTAATAGTTTTGTATCACTTTACAGAAGTGTCTGTTACTAGAGTATGTTGAAAGTCCATATGATAGTTTGAGAGGGGATGTCATAGAGCCCTCCCTCATGGAGAGATCTGGTCAGTGACAGCACAAAATCTTACTGAATTTCAAGAATCTTAGAGAAATTAAATATGTGCCTACAAAACTGAATGTAATAAGTCTGATCCTAGATCCTCCTCTTTCATCTCCCCTCGCTCCATCTCTGAGAGTGGACAGGATCAGTTGCTTTAGGTTTGTTGGTTTGCGTAGTATCTTTGTTTGGTTTGCGTAGTGACATACTTTCCATCTCTGAGGTTTCAGTAATACCTGGTCCAGAAGGTCCCTAAACTTCAGGCTTTGTGTGTGTCTTTGTGTTTAATAGTAGTGTAAGCCATTCAGGGCCTTTCTAACTTAAATCTTACAACTTCTTCTTTTGACCATTGGAATATCCTGTGGAAATGAATTACACAGTTTGTGTGCACTGCTTCCTTTTGTGTGTGTTTTTTAACAGCATCCTCATTGTTTCTACTTTTTTATTATGTAAAATGATGAATAATTGGCCCCCTACTCTGACTTGTGGGGGAGTGGAAACGGATATTGAGAACCAGCAATTGATGTGCTGGAAAGAGAGGTGCTAGTACAAGGCGAGGATACAGGTATGAGACTCCTGTCAGAGAAGAGAAAGTTTAGGGGGTCTTTAAATAGAGAGCAGCGGAAAGAGGGCCTGCTAGTAGGATGAAACAGGGGAAGGTCCAGAAGGAGCCTGCTGAAACCATAAAGTTTTTACTGAACATTAATAGTTTTTAAGTGATTATAGGTTTATATATATATATTGGGGCTCATCAGCTTTAGCTTTTGAGATTTCAGAGCAAACTTTGGATGGTCAGATTATCAAATTATCTATGCGTGGAAGGAGTTTCTCTCGTTTCTTACTGGATTTGGTACATCATTAATTTGATCCAATGTAATAATTTCTGTGCATTCAACAATAAAATAATTGCCTTGTCGCATGGAAACTTCTGACATGTGATGGGGCCAGGACTACTTGCTTTGCTGATTCCTCATTTTGATTTCATTTTCTATAACTTTTAGTGACTCATGTAATTTATAAGACACTATAAATTGCGTGGATTTACAGCTTTGTTTCGCTAACCTTGTGGATGTGCAAATTTACTTTTTGTGTCCTTTTTGAGCATCCCCCCGATTCTTTAGCTATTTACAAGTTTCTTTTTTTTTTCACTGTCATCTTTTGCAGTAACTTAATTTTTCACTTTTTAGACTTGTTCTGGGTTTCAAAAAAAAAAAAAAAAGTTACTTCACCATTTCTTCTACAACTGTCAGTGTGAATCAGTTAGCCAGAGCTGTAAATATTATCTGGGAAAATGTCTTGAGAAAAGAACTTTAAATTAACATAAAAAACTTTTTACAGTATGCGTTACAGTTTATATGTGTTGGAGTGATAGTGGCATTTACTGGTATATTTGAGGTGCTGCCTGTGAAAGACCACCCTTGTGCTCTTGGAAGCCTTGTCACAGTTCATGGGATTCTGCAGTGATTTTGGCCATTGTATTTCTATACGAATAACTAATTTCATTTTCAAGCTGACTTCCTTAGCTTTTTTTTTAATTAAACCAAAGGGAGGCCTTTTTGCATAAAGTTGTGTGTGATGCTACTGCTGGCTGCGGTCTCGTTCTTGCAGTTGCATCTGTGTAGGTATCGGCATAAATCTCTCCCTTGGATTGGGATGCCAGCTGAATAAAAGGGGGACATTGTTCCCAGTCCTCTGACGTTTCTTCTGAGTGGTGGGGGAGCAGCTGCCTTTGGTCACTGCTGCCTGCTCTGGCGCATGTTTTTCTTGTTTTCATGTGTGAATAGCAGTGTGTGCATTGTTTTTTTCAAGGTTTGATTTTGTTTGTTTGTTTTATGATTTAAATAGAAGTGTACTAAAACTATTTGCAGATTTATATTTAGAGATTTGTTTTGAAGCCAGTACTAAATAACTTTGCTTTGAGTCTGGCCTGGCAGAGGTGACACTGCCATCCTTTCCACTCTGTTTTTTCAATTGTTATTTTTAATTCTGTTGAGCTGCACATTTGTTTCGTTATTATCTTGATAAATGGTAATGCATAGGGACATCGGCTTAAGATGCTGGATTTTGTGGCACTACTACGCCTTCATCGCAGTTGTGATCTGAAGTGTTTTTGGGCTTCTCTGGTAGCTGCTGAAAACACAAGAGGACGATTTGGATTTATTGTAGGCAGATGCTCCGGTACATAATGTAGGCCATATAAATGTACTATTAAATATGTGAATAAACTGTTCAGTATTTTGCAGCCTTTGTGACAAGTGTCCTGTAGCCTCTACATGCTGTAATGTGTCTTCTTGACCAGTGAATACTATAAAAAAGTTGAGACTTCTTATTTCTTGAGGTGGTAAATAGAAACTTCTTGCTTTTGTGGCTTGGAGACCTGGATTTTTGGTTTTGTATTTTTTCAGGATGGGAACACCTAGGCTTATTTTAGTTTTCCCATGAGATGTGTACAAAAATAACGGATGATGCAGTAAAGCTATTTCCGGTGTTGTAAGGGATATTCCAAATGTTTCAGAACTAGTTTCTCTCTGCATTTTCCCTGACCAGGAAGAACAGGTGCAGATGTCAGATCTGTAACAAAATGATTTGGTCATCTCTTTTGGAAATGTTAGGGGTTGTTTTGTTTAACTCCGATGTCTTTCCGTATTTGGCTTTGTTAAATTTGAAGTGTGGGGGGTTTTTGTTGTGATTTATTTATTTCTTTTAAATCCTTATGCATGTTGCTCTCTAATTCAGAAATAGTCATGCTTTGAACCAGCTTCTGTGCTGGGCAATGGTATCACTGGGGATAACCTGGTTTCTTATAAATTTGAATCTTCTCTCGTTTTAAGAATCTAAGTCTAATTGTCTTTTGGTGGTTTTGTCACAGTCAGCCTTGGGAAGTATGAGTTTTGGAACTGATTTCTGAAAGTGGCTCTGCAGTCTTTTCCTTTTACAGAAGTCAAATTGGTTGTGACTTGCTAGTGACAGGATGGGAGAGATGCAGTATTCTACTGAAATTCAAGGGAGAAGTGAAAAGGCTTCCATGTGGACAGGCTGCTTAGGGAAAGGGAAGAGAGCAGATGCTTGGTTGGCTCATTCACAGAGGTGCATCTAAAAGGATCTAACATACAGTTGGATGTGTAGGCTGTGTTTTTGTGTTTGTTTTAAGTTAAAACTTCTAAACCAGACTGAACCGAAACTCTTTTAACTTCCCACTTGCCGGCCAGCGCCCTTGCCTTTCCTCCCACCCTGCCAAGTTTTAGAAAAGGTTGCTGAATAGCATAGCAAGACTCTGAGTCTTCGGTTTATTCCTTGCCTGGACTGTTCTGTGCTATCAGTCTACAGATAATGTCTTTTTAATGAATGCTGAGATGTGGCATTTCGCTTATTCTTTTGTTTATTTTCCCCTGTAATGTGGTCACTGTGAATTTCTTATGGAACTGGAAAATGAGCATTATAATTCATGTTTCTGTATTGCTCCGTCTTCTATTCTGTAGGTAATTGGTAATTCGTGTAGAGATAAATCATCACAGAAGCCATCGAAACTTCATGTAACCTAGGAGACAGGAACAGCAGTTTTTTGACATGATCTGATCTAATACACAGGATTAAGTGTTTTCAGTTCCTGCAGTTTGGCAGCTGTTTGGACACCTGTGTGGGATTATAGTACATAAAACATGGATATTCAGTAGATTTAGTCTAGTGTGTGCTGCATGACAGCCAAATTAGCTTTGTGATATGCTTAAGCTATGCAAAGGGGCTATGTGAAGCACTGTATATTCTAACATAGACCCAAGTCTGAGTTTGCAGGAATAATGTTGATATTTGAAATTAGTCGGAGGCTGGGCTTTCAAATTAAAATATAATCTCCATTTGGATTGTGATTGCTTGGCAGTGTTTCTAATGTAGATGGAAACGTGTAGAAGAGGAAAAAGTCCATTTCCAGTGAAAGAAATTTTTTTCCTTCTGATTTGTTTGTTGTAGTGTATTCATTATTTTAGGGTATTCAGCTGTTTTTCTACTTTCAGTGCTTCTGAATTTAAAGACTTCTGAAATAACATGGTAATTGATAGGCAGAAAAGGAGAAGGCTTTTTGTGCTAAAGGCCTGAAGGGTGACAGGTGTATATGGTTCCAAGGATGTTTGTTAAAAGACTTTCCAGCTTGAATCTTGTTTGAGGAGCAGAGAAGGTCTTCATTTCGTTTTTCATCAAGGGAAATATTGATAATAAAAAAGTGGTACTGGCTTTACAAATGGAACAGTGGAAAATAGAGTATTACTATGTTGGAGTTTTTTATGCTGTTAAAAATGAAATATTTTTAGGTATGAGTCATGCTTTCTCTTGTCAAGTTGATTACCTGTGTAAGCAAAAATACCCTATTTTTTTTTCGAATTCTTTCTAAATTTCCTTTCTTTTGGAATATATCTTGTGCTTATATCCTGTTGCTACTATGACTGATATAAGGCAACCTCATGTTCTTCAGCTTTCTTGCGTGAGGATTAGTTGTCTAGAAGCCTGCTATTAGAATTTATTCTTTTTTTTTTTTATGCAAGAGGAAAAATGTGAATACCCTGCTCTGTTGTGAGAGGTTTTTGTTTGGTTGTTGTGGTTTTTTTTTTTTTTATTTTGTTTAGTGTGTTTTATAATAACCTGCCATCCACTGTGTGGCTGCTGACTTTTTGTGCTAAATTAGTAGGGTAATGTAAACGGTGCCTTTTTTGTGGCATGCCTAAAGGTCCATAATACCTTGCTAAATGAAACTTTTTAAACAGTTTTTACATAAGGTTTTTTTGTTGATTTGATTGCTGAGTTACTAGCTAGTTAGAGAACTGTACTAGTAAAAATTATTATTATACCTAAACTGCTGCGCCTATAAAGATTTCCATGCCTATCAGAAGCCCAGTTACTCTGCATGAATCTGAGCTAGTTTTTCCCTATATGTGCAAGATCAATTTAGTTTAAGCTGGCTGCCTGCTATTGCAAAGCAGGCTCATTGAGTTTACCCACTGGAGCATTAACTTTAAAATTATTTCTTCAGTATGTATTGGAAGATCTTGTTTTCTTACAGACTGCGGTGACTGTGCTGGTTTTCTAAATGGATGGATTTTATTAAAAATGTTGGGCTAAATTCTGTCTTCTGTTACAAAGCATTGATCTCAGAGTTACTTGAAGGATAATGGATATCAGATTGAGTTCTTATGTCTCACGTGAAATATGTGCTTTCTGTTGCACAACTAGGAAGCCAAACTTCTTGGTTTGCATCTTGAAGTAGTAAACTGCTCCTCACAACCCAAGGTTTATGAACACGCATTATTTGTGTCTTCCAAAGACAGGATATGAGTAATAATATTTATTCAGAATAAATAAATAGCAGTTGTTTAGAAATAAGCTCTGCCATTAATGTAGTTCTGAAGAAGTTCACAAATATGGAGGCTATATATCTTTACAAGTTCAATGGATCTATGATATACCCAAATTAAAGCATTATGATGGGGAAACTACTTTTTTTGGACTCAAAAGAATTTTTTCTCTAGGAGAAAAAAGAGGAATGGCTACAATGCTTTCTATTTCAAAGAAAACTGTAGATTAGAAAGTAGATGTGTGTTTGTGAGATGTATATTATGTATGCATTGATTTTAAAAAGGTAGTATGTTTGAAAGCTTTATGAAACTACTTATGAAATGTTATGAAACCATAGCTTTGTGAAATTACAGTGAAACCAGTAGAAAAAAGAAGAAAATCTAATAACCCCTCCTAATTTAATAAGAAAACAGTAACTTTAGAAAAGCTGTAGTAACTCAAACATGTCTCAAAAACTTAGTTCATGTTTGACCTCATTGAGAAATTAACATTTTTGACTGATGTAAAATATCAAAGGATATTATTTGTTTTTAAAATTGTGTGCAATTTAACAAATTGCAAAGAACCAAACTGAAACTTTATTACTTTAGTCTTAAAAGTTAGCGTGAAACTTGTGTTGTGTGACAGTAATCGGTGTCAACTTAACCAAGGTCCGCACATCATCGCATCTGTTATTGTCACTCACTGATGCCCTCTTTTAATGTAGGGATGTAGCACGCGATAACTTTCTAAATGTTGGAAGACTTTTGAATATAAACTATGTGAATAACTTAAAGTTATTTTGTGTTTCAGCCACCTCTGCCTAGCTGTTTAACAGAAGTGGATCGTGGATTTAAGCCTTTGATAACCTGAGGCTATCAGCGTTACTGTCTTCGGGATAGATAACAACTCTCAAAGCATCTTCAGGGGATGCACCATGACATCAGCGGTGATTGACACTGGAGGTCCTGGCCTGGAGTTCGACAGCAATGGCATAAAAAATGAGGAGGTTAGAAAAATAAATAGCATTTATTTACTAACAAATGTCATACCTTTGAAAGAAGTTACTGTAAACTTGCTGTGAAAGCAAGTGAAATGGACTGGAGATTGTTGCTTGAAGAGGAAGAAAGCAGCCCGTTTTTCAAATATCTTTTATTAGAAGTTTTTATTATCACAGGGAGGTGGAAGGAATAAGTTTTGAGGTCTGCAGTACAACTGTAGGCTGGGTTTACAAAATGAAATTCTATACTGAGCATCTCTTTAAAGATCTCTGATGTATCTTGAGGTGTAGAATGCAACCAGGAGAGCAATACAAAGATTGCTCTCAAAGTTAGCCAACGCAATGTATTTGCTTATATTTTACATTCTTATCAACAAATAATAACTATGTTCCACTATGCTGTAGCTTGTGGTAAATTCAGTCTGGCGGGGTTCCAATTCTGCCACACTTTAACAGATTACATATGTTGTTACAATTATTTTGATCCTTAAATAAGTAGCAGTAGGCATATGGACTTTGAAGTAGCCAGTTCTTTTGTGATAGCTTAGGTTCTTAATCCTAAGCATGAGAGTTCATAAGATACAGGTCAGATGTAGGTATGTTGCAGTACACGTGCAAAGCCTTGATTACCTTCCGTGGAGCAGGGGAAAAGCAACACTTCCCACAGCTGAATATCTTAATTAGAAAGCTTGCACTTTTCCAATATCTTAAAGCTATCTGATGGGTTAAATTTTAAGTGCTTAAAGCCAGGAAAATATCCTTGAGATTCAGGAATGTCCCTTTGATAGGCTCTCTCTTATTGTTTTTAATCTCTTGCTTTAGAAGAAAGTTCCCTTTAAGAATCTTTAATATTATAATTATTCCATAAAATACGTAAGAGCACAAGATGAAAGTATTGATGTAGAGTTCAACAGTGCAGTATTTGGAGTGTTTTTTTTGGTTTTGTTTTGTGTTTTTTTTTTTTTTTCCTTTCTGTAGGAAAATGAGCCAATCTCTGAATTCCCAGCAGTGATTGTGGAGCCAGTTCCTAGTGCCAGACTAGAACAGGGTTATGCTGCTCAGGTCCTGGTTTACGATGACGAAACTTACCTGATGCAAGATGTAGCAGAGGAACAAGAAATTGAGACTGAAACTGTGGAAACAGGTAGACTTACTTTAATATTATTTTCCATCCAATTATTTTGCTTTTAGAAGCCCATAAGGAATGTGACTTTGTATTTACCCACAGGGTGGACATCCTGACCTGGGTTCACATCTCTTCCCTCTAGACCAAGGGTGTCAAACTTAGAGCTGCACATGTGACTAGCGCTGGCTGGGGCGTAGGAGCAAGGAGATTGATTTTGCTGTTGGGTAGAAACAAAGTGCCAGGCCGGATAAAACAAGTTGGAGGGCCGGATTTGTCCCATGGGCTGTGAGTTTGGCACCCCTGCTATAGACTCAGTCTTACTTAGCTTCAGTGGTGACAAGGTTGAGACTTGAGAGGTAAAAATATCACCTTAGGTTTAGTGTGTAACACCCTGTACCCTCATGAGTAGGCAGATCTTCATTTATGTCTTTGTTACCTGTTTCTGCAGGGGAATAACTAGACACTAAACTGGGAGGTTTTAAAAATCAACTGAGCAAGGAAGCTGGTTATAATTTAGTTTTACAGTGGGTCTGAGCCAAAGAACTGCAGAGCAGCTGGCAATATGGACTGCGTGGCTCTGTTTACCTTGTCTTCCAACTCTTCCCCCTTCCTATAAACTCTATCCTCTGTCTTTCGCTATCCTGCCTTTTTGGTCCAAGAGTGGTTTTGCTGCTGGTTTAGTGGCAGGAGTGTGTGATGGGGCAGGGAATGGAGTTGGACTGTCCTTTTATGGGCAAAAAGCCTGGTAGATTGAATTTAACTGGGCTGTGTGGTAAAATAACAAATTATGAATGAAGAAAGGAGTAGAGCTTTGGTGTTAAAGCAGCTGAGCGTGTATCTTCCTGTATACCTCTCTACAAAGAACACGGTCAGGAGCTTTGAACTTCCTGAGGGGGAACAAAGTCTGTTTAAACTGTCAGAATAAACAAAAGTTGTGCACCTGTGGGAGCCTAGTGACATCTGACTGGCAGGCTGCTGCTGTGCTGCAGTTCCTTTTGTCCCTCACGCTTCCTTTCTTGTGCTGCTTCTCATACTTGTTGAATCCTTTTTTAGCCAATTCAGTAGGCTAATTTTGCAAGAAAAAATAGCAGGGAAGCCCTCAACAGTTCCGTATTTTTGCTGAGTTAATTTTCTGCTGGATTAGCATGCTGACACGGCTCAGCCAAGGGCCTGATGGGTGGGGAGTACATAGAACTGGAACAGAGGGGAGGACAGGTCCTCTTTGGCACTTCATACTGAACTGGTGAGACCACTTGACTATAACATGGATAGCGTTCGTTCCTGTCCTCGGGCTGCCCAATTTAGAGTTGGAGTTTGGATTCGTGATGTCAGGCCAGCAAAACAAAGCTGACAGACTCTTCTCTCAGTTGCTTAACTTTACAGCCCAGTAAATATGTGTGTTTGCATTACATTGGGTAGTTTTAAGTTTGCATTTCTCCCTAAACAGTGGATGCAATTGCTTATACGTTTTTCTGAATCTGGATGTTCATCTTTTGCACTGCATCAAAAATCACACGTCAGCTTCATGAGATGTACATGATCTAATGGTTCAGGTTTGGGGAGAATAGTTGCAATTCCTGTTTACTCATATGTGCTTTGGATTAAAGACAGAATTGTAAATTCAACAAATTAAAGAAAATATATGAAAAACATATATATTTATTTTTAACTATGGTAATAAAATTTTAAGGTTACGGTAAGTGAGAAGTGGGAGTGTTTTTTCCAAGAAGCTTAAGCTTCTGTTTGAAAACCTTTAGCAGCTTATACTTTGAGGCCTTTTGCATTCAGATGTGCTGTTTTTCAAACATTAAGCATGCTACTTCTTGTAAGATTTTCGTAGATTAATGGCTAACAGAACAGTCCTTTTAGGATAAAGGACTGCTGCAAGTGAACTCTGTATGTTTTTAAGTATTGCTTTATGGCCACAGTAAACTGGTGGAAATGACAATGAAAAACTTGTAGCTCTTCTCTAGGAATTTTTTTTAAGCCACTGTTTAGAGGAAGAAACGTGGCTGCTGCCAAGTCTTGATACTTGAAAGTACAGTCTTAAAATTTATAGGATAGTTCATGTGATAATTTGGTGAGTTTGTGACTGGAGCTGATGAGAGGTGTTGTCTTGACTGCAGATAGTTTAGTTGGGTTTTTTGTGTGTCTTTTTTTTTTAAGTTATATCAGAATAAGTTTTACCTGTCCTTAAAAATCTGGTACAAACAATGTAATAAAATATTAAAATCAGTTAAGGTAATTAAAACTTTGTTTTAATAATTTTGATATAAAAATTGAAGGTAATGTGCACTAAAAAGCCTATTTACAGTAGTGTACAGGAAAAATTCAAATCTGCTGAAGATTTTAAAACCTACTGCTGAATATTATCATTTGTGAGTCCAAAAGGTCTTTGGAGAGAGGTAATGTTGCTTTGCACAGCCTTTCCCATACTGGCAACTTTTCATTCTTATTTGTATAGTGTATACAGCATTAATCCAGGGCTGTTTCAATGGTGTAATTACACATGATGGCAAGGAGTGGTTCTGCACAGCGCTTGTATCTAGTGTTGGTGAAAGAAGTGCTTGGCTTCAACTGTTCTGAGGGAGGCAGTCTCATGGGACATGTGTTCTCACTGACACGTTTTGGTACTGCTGAGAGTCTTTCCAAGGTAAAATGGATGGAAGGAACGTATAAAGGCCCCAAGGAGCATTCATTTTGGTAATGCACTGTTATTAGCAACGGGTTGCAGGAGTGTGAATCTGCGTGCGGTTTTAAATTTTTATTTTTTAGGGGAAGGGAAGAGATTTTTTGCTGTGGTAGGAAGCAGTTTGATGTTGGAGAAGTGGTAGAAGGTGCTGTCATAAATGATAATGTGAAAGCAGACTAAAGCAGAAACAAGTAAAGGATAGTAATATTTATTTAGAGAGCATTCTAGGATGCTAATTTTATTAACTACGTAACTTTATTATGCTAATCATCCTAATTTAGATAGATGAAATGTTAGGTTTGAAGAAAAATTCATTTTTGCTAAGTTAGTCTCAGTTCTACTTCATTTGTGGTTTGCTTTTCTGTGATTACATTTGAGACTGTGTGGACTGTAAGGACTGTCAGCGCTGATCCAAGGGCAGAATCAGGATCTATAATGTCGGTTTGTATTAAAAAAAATTCTTGTGTTTGTGAGCCCACAGTTCAAATAAAATATGCTGTATAATCATAAATAACCATATCTATAAATACTGATGATTTTTTTTAGTCAATTCTAGTAGAATATGGGGGGTTTGTGTGTCAGACTTCTGCCAGCCTGATTTATTAATCAAGGGTCATTAATTATAATTAATCCTTTAGCTGTAAAATTAATCCAGAAACACAGGTGTCTTATAACAAACAAGAAAGACTTAATGGTTCGAGTCACCTTTTTTGTCCTATTCTAGTAAAAAATACGTCTGCTTGGAATGGAAAAAAAATCTTGACAAAGGAATTTTCTAGGACAAACAAAAAGTAAGAGTTTTGATCTTTTGAGGTGACCTTATGACATTGTCAGTGGAAATAGTGAGTGCCTTTTGTAATGTTTGAAATGGAGAGTATAAGCTTCAGATTGATGTGGTGTTTAAATATCTTTTCCTATATGCATGATATCATGCTTAGGAGTGGCAGCTTTATAGACTGTTGAGGACAGAGTTACAGTCTTAACGTTTTGTTTACTGCAGCAGTGTCATAAACAATACATCCTAGTTTACATAACAACAGAAGCTGCTGTCTTTAAATCAACAGTTACTCAGAAATTAATGGTCGCTATAGTTCTGTTTGTCTGTCACGACAAAGAATGTGGAATGTGGATGTGCACGTGTGTTAATGAGATTATCTGATTTTTGGATTTACCGTATGTGCAGTGCTGAAGGCACCACAGTCACAGTCTGCAGATCTTATACATGGACGTTGCCTGTCTTTTAGTCGAATAGGGCACTAGATGAGTGTTTAAGTAGGATAATGTGTTTTAAAAATGCTGAGTTATCTAAAATAGTCATTGAAATTGGTTAGTAGTTTCTGAACTCCCTTCACATTGATCTCACGCCTGCACTGGTCGTACTTTTTTCTGTGTTACCTCACTTAAAATGAATTTGCAAAGCCAGTGTTGTTTGTTGTTTACAAATCTTGTTGAGCAGTAGGCAGCTATTAAGCAAACCTCACTGTAAGTGTAGTAAAGCTTGATGTCTATGAGAGGTATACCAACATCATATTTGGTGAATCTAACTTCTTATTTTATTGGTGAATCTTCCTCCTTATTTCTTATTAATCGTTAAAGTGACAGGTAGAGGTTTGGAATTTTCTTCTCACAACTTTAAAGAGGAAACAGTACTGCTTTTGAGAAGTTGAGGTATCATTTGACTTGTAAACTGTCACCACGTTTTTAAATTCAATGTTCCATCAGAAATCCTCCCTGTGGTGCAAGTTGAAAGTTTGTTTTAATTTTGAAAATGTTATTGCCACAGGGAGGGTAGAAGATCTGCATGAAAAAATGGGGATCTGAAAATGAGCCCCTCCAGGATTATGATCTGATGGAAAAATATTGAGCTACAAAGACAGCAATGATGGTATGTTTGTCTTTAATATCTTAATTTTAATTTTTTTGCACTAGGAAGTTCAGTTGAAACTATCATGTAAATTGATAGTCATCATTAAGGAGGGAGGAGGTTGAATGAACAGTGATTTTAGGCTTACCTCCTCCCCTAATTTAAACAAATGCATGAATATAATATATAATTTAAGACAAATCTTTTACGGACACTGTTAGCACTATGGGAACCAGCTTTGTGTACCTATGTAAAATCCTTAGTTATTACTTGTTCTTCTTCCTGCCTCTATATATCTTCTCTCATTATGATTAAAACTGCTTCCTTTTGACTTTTTATGTGAATTTGAGCTAAGAACTCAGTTGTTTATCTTGGATAAATTTTCATCAGTTGTTAAATATCATATACTAAAAATTCAGTATAGATCTGGTTCAAACCTTGCCTTTGGTTATGGCATGTGTGAATAAGGGATAAAAACCCCCAATGTTATCATCCATTCTGTTCAAACATCATTTGATTAAACTGCGTCTTACAAAAATGAGTTAATGCTAACATCTGGTGTTATGTTTGGTTAGTGCTGACGTATCCTGTTGATTGAACTTCATTTCCTTACACTGACAGCTTGAAAATTTTAAAAGTGGAGAGCAGTTTGCTTTAGAAGACTGTGCTGGCTACAAAAAATGATTTTGGACATTCTAACAGTTTAATTGAACTCGGAGCTTAAGTTGTTACTGCCCTTGTCAGAGAGCTAAGATGAAGCCCGTTAGCTAGATAAAAGCAAGACAAAACCTTGTATACAGTACTTGCTCTGCTGTAATGTAAGAATTAATGTCTCTAATGCTTTCATAGGTTAAGAATTTATCCTTCAAATGTGAGTTAATTTCATTTTTGATGCCATGCTGCTGCTACACTGGTGTGGGTTCTCACTCTGCCGAGAAATCCTTTGCATTTTTGCTGATTAAATATTGATGATGATGAAACAAAACGATCTGTCTCCCATTTCTTGTGCCATTGTATAGCACTTGGAGCAGTTATGCCAGGGCATATACATCTGCTGTCAGTAATGCTCTTAATGCAGGAACAAAATTCAACTGCAACTTAATTTTTCTGTCGTCTTTGCTGGCATTTCCTTTTCTGTGAAATGAAGTAGAAGAGCAGTGCAGCTGCTCTATGGATGGTAGTATCTCTGTGTAACAGTAACAGCCTGGTTGTGGTGTCCAGTTCTTTCTAGATGTCAGGTTTCTGCCTTGCTGTGTTCAGTGCTCTGTACTGAAGTACAGAGTACTGAAGTATTTCATAGTACAAATACTGTACTTAAGTATTTTGTAGTACAGCTCCATTTAACTACCCATTTCAGATGTAATTCTTCTTTTTGAAACTTGTGTGAGGCTAATTGAATGGTTTGGTAGTATGGGGCATTATAGATTGGACTTCATATGTGCAGATATACTCTCTCTAAACTCCCAACTCCAGCTGCAATTGTGATTGGGAAATTGTAGAATGTTATTATGAAGACTCAGCTGCAGCATTTTACTAATGTAAGCTGAAAAGTTTTGTGTTTTGTATCTGAAATTGGAATGCGGTGTGGCATGCCGAAAGCGTTGTGGTGTGAGTGTGCAAGAGTTAGTGGTCTTTATTGATCAAAAATACAGTGACACACCTGAAAGTACTAATTTTTAAAGGTGATTTGCATATTAAAAGGGAGATTGTAGTTGACAAAAAATTCTAGGATCATAGTAAAACCATGTTTTCATAAGGACTAAATGTCCTGCTGAAAGATTCAGTGGGCTTCTAGAATAGATGTTTGTTGCTATCAGAGAAGTTTTAAGGAATTGTAAACACTAGTTCTTGAACAGAGAAGTTGCTCAATGGTGCACAGTTTGTATGCCAGCCTGTTATTGATCACAAATGCTGCCAATTTTGTAAAATCTTATAATGTGTGCTACATGATTTATAATCATCTGCCTTGAAATTAAAGAATTTAATTACAAGGCAGGGAATTGCATATGTTTGTATTGTTTTTGAGACAGGCAAGTTTTTCTTATTCCACATTCACAAGTAATAATGTTGGAATTCAGACAGTTGCTATTTTGAGTAACTCCTTATCGAATCCTGAGAATACGTTTGCTTTCCTGTGTGGAGTCGCCAGTTGCCTTAGGAATGGTGACACCAGGATCCTGAGTCTACTTAAAGGTGCAGATTGTGGCAGACTTGTGGCTTTGGTGTTACTGGACTTCATATGGTATAGTCAAGAAGATAAGCTCGCTGTTGTTACTGACCCCTTTCCTCAGTATTTCCCTGGTTCCTCCATGGACACTTTGTGATTATTTTGCTGTGACTTTGTAGTTTTCTTTGGTGGAATCTACAGTGTATGGTGGCAATTAAGTTGATGTGCTGATAGAGGAGACTGCTGCGTTTTCTTATGTGTTTCTGGAGTTGAACTTTTAAAAATGTTTCTTTTTATCTTCTCCATTGCAATGCAGTAATAATTACTGGCAGTTTGATAGCCTGCTGTTGAAGACAGCAACTGCTGAATTTCTTCAGTATCCTGGGCAAAACTAACCTTTCTGTAACTATTTAAAATTTGTAGGCAGCTTGGGTTCTCAGGACAGGACATGCTTGAACTTCTGAAGTTACTTGAAGCTTTTTAGCTTTGTTGGCATTTCAGTATTGTTCTTCCATTGTTATTTGCAGTTTCTCATGTGGGCTGCAAATAATGCCCTCAGACAGATTGTCACCTACCCATGACCACTTAAATGAAGGCAAACAAATCACCTCTGTAAGAATAATAACTGCTTTATGAGAATTGTCTTTTCCCAGGGTGGCTTTTTCATACTAGAATACAACTGGAATAATCCGTGTCTAAAAGTAATTAAATATGTGGGGTTTTTTCCTTTCTGGTTCATCATTTGCTGTCAGTGAAGGAAAAAAGTGCTGTTGGAAGGTTTTATTTCTGGCATTTCAAAAAGTTTGTGGAATAGTTTTCTGAGGGAAACTACAGTCTGTTATCAGAGAGTGTTTTCCACGTATTTGTCAGAATTGAGGGAAAAGCAACGTTGCGTAGGAGACTGACAATTCGTCTATAGCCACTGAACACTGTGTTACTTCTGAGGACTGTTCAAGGAGATGCTTGAGATAATTGGTGATCCCATTTCCATCCACTACTGCAAATTTGAAACCTAGTTTTTCATATTTTGAGTTTCCAAATCCACTGTTTTGCATGCAATTAATCACATCCTAGCTTCTTCTTTTGAGTTGTTTTCTATCTGATGAAGAATGATGCTTAGGGCTTTATTTCAGTATATTTTTTTCTACTTTTGTTGTGACAGAGAAACATAAGTTAATTTGCAATTTCTTGTGGTCCTTTTACATTACATTAAATATTTCTTGCCTCACTGAGCTACCCACCATTCTTTATCTAGATTTTGTTAGCCTTCTGCCTAGAAAGGCGGCTTTAAAAGAGATTAGAAACTGAAGTGCATGTTTACTTCTTTCCCTATTGACTGTCTTTTAGTGCTTGAAACAGTAAGATTTTATTAGTGTGACAAATCAGTGTTCAGCATAAAATACTGGAAATCACATAGTTCTAACAGATGGAACTGCAGAACTTCGTGGAAAAATCCTATTCATCCTTAAAGACAGTGTTATGCTTTAATAATAGTGTAAATAAGTTGGGCACAGGTGCAAAATGATCACTTCATAGATTTATTGTAGTTGCTCTTATTGTAATCTTGAAAGGCTTGACCTTTCTTCAGCTGAGTGGAATCTCTCAGGCATCCAGTGATACTCTCCCTCTGTGCCATCAGAGATAGCTAAGTATCAAAATAATGTGAGCAGCTGTTCGAGTCTGTTTCATGTGAATTGGCAAACACTGCACTGCGTCTGTGCTCATGGTAGTAAATAAATGCCACTTAGAAACCTGGTGTTAAACCAAGAGCTTGACGTTTTATATTCTTTTTTTTAATTAATTTCAGTCAACGATTACACGTGCAGATTACTCAAATTTAAGGAGTCCACATATTTTAGGCAAAACATCCTTCTGCCTGTAGGGGATAGAGAGAAGAACTTGGATGGGAGTCAAACACTTGAGTTTGTTACAATCAGTAAACACTCCTCACTGAATTACATACCAAACAGAAAGGCAGCACCCTGTCAATGCATCTTTTCCAAACCATGTAACTGTGAACTTCCTTGACACAGGTCTGCATTTTCAAAGGCATTTTAGTATCTTGGTGCGCCTTTTGATCTGGATGTAAAGTGACAAACCATTTTAAACTGTGTTTTATTGCTGTGGACCTAACTGCTTCGAAAGAAGTGTGGGTAAATGAGGATTTTGAACAACAGTAGGTACACAGGATAGCGGTGTGAGTACACAGTTATTTCGGTATGCAAGCTGAATCTACAACATTGTTCTCCCCAAACTATACCTCATGAGCATTCCACTTCAATTTGAAGATGTGTTAAGGAAGGACTATGAAGTTTTATTGCACATTTAAGTGTTTACCTACTTCCAATGCCTTTACTTGTCCTTGGGCTTGTCTCCACTTGGAAAATGTCTGCTGGAGAATACAGCAGAGTCCTCTAGTGGAAATATGCTGACAGAAGGAATTCTTGTTAACGCTGCTGTTCCCCTTCTCTGAATAACAGAAGCTGACAGGAGCACTCTGCTGTTGGCAAAGCTGTATCTGCATGACAGCGTTCTGCGGTTGGCTAGAGAGTGCCTTTTTTGTCCATGCTGCTGGCTGGAAAGAGCTCCGCTGGCAAAACTTTAGCACGGACCTACACTTAGATACAATGGCTTGAATGTGAGAGTGAACGATCTCTCTTGCAGGTCTTGTTCGTTACCTGATGAGATGATCAACAAATTCAGTCCTCACAGCCAGGGATAGATGAGTGAAGTCTACAAAACGTGCCTGCATTTTTTTTGTGTGTAAAAGTACCGTTATTAAATTTGTGCTCGTAAAAGCCTTGAGAGTTGTGGTAGGAGTATGAGGATACTGAAGTTACCTGCTAGAGGGGATTTGTGCTCGATACTGTTTTGTGATTTCTGCGTTGGAGAAACGTGCTGCTAAATTCTTGCATGTGCTCTAGATCCTGGGACTACTAAAACTTGAGAGGGGGAGAGAGGTTCCTTGTTGTTGGATTGATGCAGCTGGTGCCCTTGACCTTTTTCTAAGGCAGCTGTGTGTGTAATTAAGAAAACAGTGTAACTTCTTTCCTGTAAATCTACTGAGAGGCTGGATTTGATGAAGGATGGGGCCTCTGGCTACCTGGAAAAGCCACCTGAAGTTCCCTTGGAGTCAGCTCGGCTGCTGTCACGTGTACGGGTGGCTCGCACTGAAGTTTTCTGGCAGTGGGTTGCCCAGGTGGGATGTCCCAGGGATTTTCCAGGAGGAAAACTCATTAACGTGCTAGGGGCCGTGTCAGGATGCGGGGTGCAGAGAGAGCAATGCAGATTGAAAATAACCATTTCATAGCATAAAAGCGTTGAACTGTTTAAGTTAACTTGGCAGACTTCTAACCCTTTTTTTGTAATATCCTTTTGCAGCACTTGCATTGCAGTAACGAGAGGGGCTGTGTGGGTGCGCAGGGAGGAACGGGAGATGGGGGAAGGCGGCGGGCGCTGCTGGCGGCGGTGCCAGGGCTCCGGGCGGTGCGAGGAGCCGGGTCCCCGGCGTTCCGCCCCCTCCCGCGCTGCGGCGGCTGCCGGCGCGGCACTTCCTGTCTGCGCCCGGCGGCGGAAGGATCGCGCGCGCGCCGCCCCTCAGGAAGCGCCGCCGCTGCCTCCGCTCCGCGCCGCCCCGCCCGGCGGTCAATGCGAAGCCGCTCCGGCAGCGTGAGGACATGGCGGCGTCCCTGCACGAGGGGCCCACGAACCAGCTCGACCTCCTCATCCGCGCCGGTGAGCGGCAGCGGGACCACGGGGCGGGGGAGGTCAGGGGGGAGAGCCACGGCGCGCTCCGAAGCGATGGGGACGATCAGGAAGTGATCGCCTGGGTCTCCGGGCCGGCGTGCGGCCGCTCGCGGCGGCACTTGTCCCCGCGGCGGGCACCGCCACCGTCACCGCGGCGGAAGTTGCGGCGGGGCGGGCGGAGGAGCTGCGCGGGGTTTGCGCGGCCGCGGCGGGAACCAGGAAGTGTGCGAGAGTGTCGTGTCGTGTCGTGTTGTGTCCTCCCTCCTCTTCCTCTCCCCGCGTCGCCACGCCGCCGGGCGCCCTCCACCCCCGGTGCCCTTTTAAACTCGGCGGGGCGGGCGGGGGCCGCGGCCCCACGTGTGCGACGGGAGGGGGGAGGGGGGGGAGGGGGGAGGATGAGGGGGGGAAGTGGCGCCCCTTCCCCCTCGCGCGCTGCGTAGCGGAAGCGGCGCGTTCCCCCCCCCCCCCACGAGCGCCAATGGGGGCCGGCAGCGCTGGCAGGAGGGGGGCGGTGGCAGCCAATGGGGGGCGGTGGCCAATTATGGGGGGCGGCCGCAGCCAATGGGAGCGCGGCGCGCGCCGGAGTGGCGGCTCCCCGCGGCGCTGCCCGGGAGCGCGCGCGGAGTCGGAGGGAAGCGGAGTGTAAACACGGAAGTGGCAGCGCCGCCGCACGTGGGCGCCCCGACCGGACCCCGCCGGGGGGCTGCGGCACCCGAGCCGGGCTCTGCTGGCTGCCTCGCGGCCGCTCCGGCCGCCAGTTGGATGGTGGAGCGCCCCCCGCGCTGCCCCAGCCACTGCTGGGCCTCAAGTTGTGTCAGAGGAGGTTCAGATAAGACCAGGAATAATTTCTTCACCCAGAGGGCTGTCAGGCGCTGGCACAGCTGCCCGGGGTGGTGGTTGAGTCCCTGTCCCTAGAGGTGTTTAAAAGACGGGTGGATGAGGTGCTCAGGGATAGGGTTTAGTAGTGGCCAGGTGCACTTGGACTCGATGATCTCAGAGGTCTTTTCCAGTCAAGCAGTTTCATGATTGTATGATGAGGGCCGTTTGTCCGAGCTCCAGCTCCTTGCCGGGGATGTGCTTGCAACCGGGCGCGATTTGGCCCCATTTGTTTTCGTTAAATCTGCCACTTGTGATGGCAGGATGCTGCAGTGATCCCGAGATGTGTCTTAGGTGCTGTGCAGCCCTGGAGAAAGTGTACGCGAGATTACACTACTCAAAAACAAACACGAATTTAAATCTTCAGTTCTTCACAGAACTTGTACCAGCTATGATTTTTTTTCTTTACAACATAGTGCTCAGCTTGTTAAACTATTCTTTGGAAGTTGTACACAGCTTTGCAGTGTAGTAATGAATTGTTGTGCCTGCGCACAAACTGAGAGTGCACTTCAATACTTATTTTGCATTGACATGACAGTAGTCTTGTGCGAGCATGAATCTATAAGGTTAATGCACTTATTTACTGATATGAAGATACCCATTTAAAAAAGCGGGGTGAGTCGCTTAGTCTTCATAATGGTTTAATTTATTTAATGTGAAAAAACACCTAGAATTTTTTTGAGGGATAATGAACAAACCACAGACACACAGAGAAAACCCCACCAAAAGCAGTGAGGAACTGTTCTGCTGCAGATCAGAAGTGGAGCATGTCCCAAGGTTTTAGATGCTCTCCTGTGTATTGTGGAGAAGACAGCTTCACTTTGCCAGTAGAACACACTTGTGATTGCTGCAGGGTTCCTTCCTGCTGGAGATTCCAGTCAGTTGTTTTTTACTTTTGATTGTCCAATGAATAGAGAACGTTTAACCAGTTGTTTATTATGTCAACAACTTCTTAAGTCACTAACTAGATTGCTTGTGAGCCAACCCTTAGATAAATAACAAATGACCTTTGTATTGCGCTTTCTGATGTCCTTAGCCCAGCAGGCTTAATTATTTTTTTTGATATTTGCATTGCATTCCACACTTCTAGTATTCACATCCTGTACTATCAGGATACTGTATCTGTTTACTTATTTATGTATGTAGATGGTATCACATGGATTTAGGAGAGGAATCCTTTATCCTAAGGGATTATATTAATTATGCCTTGCCTTTTCCTGTGGCTGCTGGCCTCAGTGTTGACAAAACTTTGGCGTGTTTGAGAAAGCTGGACCATAATTGTTACTGCTTAAAGTTATCTTAATTGCTGATAGTAAGAGCAACTCCCGTATGACTTTGCAAAGATGTTTTGACTTTGTTGCTAATATTTCTCTCAATATTGAGCTGATAACTTATTTTTCAGAGGGAAACAGGTGTTTTGAGATGATTGCTCCCATCTTATTTATTGATGTCTGGTATGCAGTGGGTTATGTATCATTTTTAATCTATGTGCAGCTCCAAGTGTCTTGAACTCAGGAAGCCAGGCTTAGGAAAATACTAATAAACCCAAGGAATTGTTCTTCAGTTTCTGAACAAATATCTGCAATAAAACAAGCAGTAAACTGAAAATGCCCCTTTTTCCAGTCAAGTGTTGCATACAGGAAGATTTCTGGGTATTACCTGTGTGGGCAATTCAGCTGTTTTTAATTAAAGTGTGGCTTAAGCACTGTGACTACCTTCCACTGCTGTTTACTGTGGTCTTTAAATGCTGAGATAAAACAAGCATGTGAACGACAATAAACTTTAATGAGGGCTGTTTGTGTGTAGTCACTCTTGACTGAGTTCCATGCTTGGAATTGTGAGTTCTTCATTAAAGTATTGCTCTGGTTGCCTGATAGTATTAAAGGATAAGCTATTGTAAATCAGGTGCTACAGTTAAGTGTTGACCTTGTAAGTGCAGACATTGATAGCTCTTCAGATAAAGAGCAGGGGAGATGTATCACAGTTTCAAAAAGTGCCATTTTGAAAATTTCAGTCCGTTTTTTCCTTTCATCATTTGTTTTAATTAATTTTGTTATTCTTTTTGTTTTACATTAAAACTGGGGGCATTCGTAGAAAATTTGTAGGTTGTCAGTATTCTCTTCTATAAAGCTGAAGTACAACGCTGTCAGACTTAGTTCTCAAGTTTGGTATTTTGAAACAGCTGTTGAGAGCCTCGAGTAATCTACTGTACATGCTATTTGTTTAGAAAGTGGAGCTAGAAGACACTAGGTCAACAGTGAAGACAGACATCAGCTACCCTACCTAGTTAACTGTTTATGTTTTAAAAATTGAAGTTATTTTCTTTCCTAAGAGGATTTCTTTTTTTTTCTGAAAACAGACCAGAAACTTCTTTTATCAACTATTTTAAAATAAAGTGCCAAGGCATCAGATTTCTTCATAAAAGCAGTACAATGAAATTTGATTTACAAGAATGAAGAATAAGTGGTGTTGTTAGCTTTGATTCGTTCTAGACCGATAAATGGCAATTCTCTTATTGCTCAGTTAGTTATCGGAGTGTGAAAAATGTACTTTCATCTGTGTAAGTGCTTTGCTTCATTTAGGTAAGTGATAGTCTTCCTGAAATGAGTATGAAAGGTGACAGCTCTGAAATTGTTTACTCAAGCCATAGTCTATTTTAGCTTTGGGAGTCTTGTTTATGTGTACTGCAGGACCATATTTCATAGTATAAATACAATAGGAAATGTGTGAATCGGCCATTTTTAAAGATATAGGTCATAGACATTGTACTTTACTTAGAAGTTTTTCTGCCCACTGTGATACTGTACCTGTGCATCGCAACCTTGGATGTACTGAGAGAAGATGAAGGTTGCTGTGATGATGTGTATTTATATGGCACAGACCATGTGAGCCTGAAAGGTACTGCATGGTGGTAACTGCCGGTGGTTTTCTGTGGCGGTGGCACTTTACTGAAGCTGGCAGGTTTTTATTGCAGAATCATACTCCTTTGGTTTTCTTTTTCTGCTGTCTTTATTGTGAGAAGTGCTGTGATAGCAGTATCATTTAGTCGATGGCACCTGATCTAGTCATCCAACAGCCACTTGATTTTCCCTTATTCCCTCTGTGAGGGAACCAGTTCCCCCACTTCATCTTTTAGGATGCCTTTTCTAGCTGTGTTTTTCATCAGTATCACACCTTGAGACTTAGTGCTCTGACTTGCTGTCTTCTATTAGATAATTTCTAGATGGCAAAAAGACATTTTGTGTAAAATTTGTCTTGCAATACAAATTTGCAGTTTTCTTTTCCAAATGCTTTGATGCAATAATGTTTCCTGAGCACAGCTGAGAACTCCTGATGCTCACTGGCTAGACAAATGCCTCTGAGACTAAAACCGTGGACTGGTCAAAGGAGAAGGTAGCTAGCTGAGAAAATTTCAAACTTGGTGATAGCACTCATTGTAATGTTTTAATAGCTGTCTTTTTGGCTGTTAGGTTAGTTTGTTAACTGCCGTGATGGACAGCCAGCATGTGTGGTGTTCCAGCCAAAGAAGTGTTACTATTTTTTGCTTGATGTTTTTTAGGTGGCAATTTTAGTGGAGCCCTAAGTAACTTAAGTTGGAAAAAATATTTGTGAAGTTTGTATTATCAAATGTCAGAGGCTTTTGAGGAGCAGATCGTGCTGTTTGTATTGGAAATTGGGAGTATTACATCGGGCAAAGGTCGGGTGACTCCTTGGCTCTGTTGTTAGGGTGTTGCAGCCATAGTCCCCAGTGCTGAGGGGCGTTGCATCTCCTTTCTCTCAGCTCTGACCCCTCAGCAGGGTGCCATAATACTGGAATAGTACAAGGGTGGCTTTCAGTTATCGTTTTTGCCTCATTGCTGCTCTCTACTAAGTACCTCTTATTTGTAGTGTAGCATCTAAGCTGTTCCCTATAGGAAGTACTTTGGATAAAAAAGTAGGAAAATTTTGTGTGCTTTTAAGTGTTTAGGAGTAGGTGACTTCATTAAGCTACATCAATACTCTCTTTAAACTGAAGCTTGGCAACTGTTGTTTGAGTTTCTTTATGAAAGTCCTTTATATACCGAACCTGGTCTCTGCACAAAAGTAAGCTGGCTGATTGTCCCCCAAAATAGTAATGAGCTGAAACAGAACTGAGAATCATACAGCACTCTGCTGCTGGGGGTGGCAGAGGGACTGGGGAAAAGCTTTGCTGATAGGCTTTCAGTCTTCTTTCATGCTTTATAGTAATATGTTAAATGCTGGTTTGGGCTTTCTAGTTTCAGTATGTGTGTAGAATTGATACATTTATAACATTGATATGTTTTACAACTAGCTGAATACTGTTCCTGTCTCCTGATGATGAGTGGAAATTTTTATCCAGTAGATGAGGGGAAACTTAGGGATCAATTCCTTTGCAACTGAAGCTTTTCTTTAGAAGGAAAAGGACTTCAGTAGGGAGTTTTCTGCAGGGCAGCTCAGTTTCAGTGCAAGTGTTCTGCCTCTGAGTTGGGATCGCCCCAGACTGCTTGCTTGGGAACAAAATAGTAGCTTGCCCTGGCATGGGGAGCACCCAGGACCTGCAGCTGGGGCAAGGGCTCCTGGTGTGAAATTCTTGCTGATTGCCATTGATTATCCAAGGGACAGAGTGTGCAAGAGACCCTTTCCTTTAGTGTGATTTTTAGGTAGCCTTTGTTATTCCCAGCATGGGGCAGAGTGGTGGTAGAATGTCAGCTTTATCAGGTATCTACTATTCTAGAAAATAAAGCCCCCTAAATAACATCCCTGGAGAGGGATCCCAGCCAGCAGGTGGGCAGCCAGGCCGGTTCAGTGAGATGTTCCTTTCACCCAGAATTTGATATTTGTGCATCTTCCAGATTTTGTTCACTTTGAACTCCTGGTTTATGTGTTCACTCTGCTGACCGGTAGGTTTGGCAAGTTGTTAATCCTTGTGTTTAAATAAACTGCAGTATACTGGAAGGTTTTTTTCCCCATATGTGCTGGGTAAATCTACTTATATTGAGTGTTTTCTTAAGTCAGAAGTAATGCTAGCAGTATTTTTCCTACTTTTCACTAAACGATCCTCAGGTTGTTTCTTGGGCACTTTCAGTGACTGTGCCTTGAAGTTCTCCTAGAGAGCTATTACTGATTCCTCTTTAGTTCTCTGGTGCTGGAGATAGGTGACCCTGCTGACGCTAAAGATAGATCTCCTTGGCTGCTGGCGGCCTCGCTGGAGTGATTCAGCTTTGAGCAGATGGCCATAAATGGAAAGAGCAACTGGAGAGAGCAGGCGTACCTTAGCGAGAGTGTGGATGATGTGCAACAGGTGTTTCTGCAGTCACCGCTCTTAAGAACCTTTGAAAGGGTGAAGAATATAGAGTTGGCAAAGGATTGTAGCTTTAATTGATAAGTTGGGGTGTTTTTTAGCGCTGCTGCATTCACATTGCTGTGATCTGTGCTGTATCAAACTTAGGTGTGCTCCCTTGAAGTTACTTTAGATTGTTTTTAATTAATTACTTAGTTTTCATAAACTTTCAGAACTTGAAAAAAAGAGCTATTTTTGCCTCTTCCTTAGTTACGGCTTAAACTCCCCCGTAGCCCGACATACTGTTTGTTACACTATGTGTTTTATATTTTAAAGCTAAAGCCAACTCACAGATCTTTTTAATGCCAGAAAACAAAACTGGATATATCTGTTTTGCAAACTGATATTGTATCTATCTATCTATCTATCTATCTCTATATCTCTATATATCTTGTATATATATATGTATGTTTATCCAAAGAGACTGAAAATCTGAGGAGGGGGGCAATGGCTGGAGGTGGTGCAGCTTCCCTGCTCTGCTGTGTTAGTTTGTAACCATCCTCACTACAGACTCATTTGGTCTGGTTAACTTGAAGGAGAGAAATCCCAGAAGTCTGCTTCTGTAAGCGCTTGAACACCTCATAGAAGTGAGGAGGTTGGCTGTGAACCAGAAATCTAATTTAAGAAGTGACGGTGTTGGTTCTGCTTGTCTTGTGTCTTCCCTACACATTTGTGCTGACTAGAAGGTATAAAAGGTGTGAAGACACCTAATGATTTTGGGATTTTCATGTTTAAGATTGAGTAATGCAATTGCATGGCAATATTCATTGATTTTTATCAGTAATCTGTTCTAATTGTATTTGCGGTTTTGTTTTTATCCCTCTGTAGTGGAGGCATCAGTTCATGGAAGCAATGTGCACTGCACAGATAAGACAATTGAAGCTGCAGAGGCCTTGCTTCATATGGAGTCTCCTACCTGCCTGAGAGATGCCAGGAGTCCCGGTATGTCAGCCACAGTTTCTGCTCTGTGAGCCGTTTCTTCTTCCTCTAATGAATAAAACAAGTAAACTGGGAAACCTGCTTCTGTGGAGAACTGTATGTGTTTTAAAACATTTTGCTCGCTTATTTCAAAGCTCTTGAATTGTTAGAGTTTTTACGTGATTTCTCCACCCTGTAATTAGCATACTTACAGGTAAATCATTTGTCTGAGGGAGGCTGTTGGGTACTGATCCTTGAATAGCTGCACATTTAAAATGAACTTTTCCATCTGAACATCATGAAATATTTTTCCACTGTGTGGGTGACCAAGCCCTGGCACAGGTTGCCCAGAGAGGCTGCGGAATCTCCTTCCTTGGAGGTACTCAAAAGCTGTCTGGGCATGGTCTTGGGCAGTGGGTACTAGGTGGCACGGCTTGAGGGGGCTGGACCAGCTGCCCTCCAAAGGTCACTTCTGACCTCAGCCACGCTGTGGTTCTGTGAATTTGGCATTTTAAATTGTTAAAATAGAGAGTTATTTGAAGGGAAAGTATTTTTGTCTGTTTTTCTATTTTAGAAAGAATATCTGGATACACTGTTGCAAAGTGTTACCAGTTTAAATACCCAAAACTTACTGTTGGTGATTAAGTTAATTTGATGTGCCTTCTGAAGGTACTTAATGTAAGTTGGACAAAGTCATGGCCAAACTGGAATCCAAAAGCTACAAATTAAGAAATGGAGATGGCAATAAGGATCAAAGATTAGGCTCTAATTTGTTTCCTTTAAAGTAGAGTTTAGTTCTAAAGAATATCAGTGCGATACTTGTCTTATGCCTAACAATGCCGACAAGCATGTTTGTTCTTGGGAATTGGATTGGCTTTCTAGGTTACAGGTTGTTAGAGCAGAGTCTTGCTATACTGTTGCATGTGCTTTGTTTAAAATAATTTCATGTAAGAGACGCTAAAATAATTGGATAGAATCTTCATCAGATACTCGTTTTTCTTTCTTCTTTCATAGTGGAAGTTTTTGTTCCTCCTTGTGTGTCAACCCCAGAATTTATCCATGCGGCCATGAGACCTGATGTCATCACAGAAACTGTCGTGGAGGTATCGACAGAGGAATCGGAACCAATGGATACATCTCCTGTTCCGACTTCTCCTGATATCCATGAGCCAATGAAAAAGAAAAAAGGCATGTATGGCTCTTCGCACGAGCAATCTCAGAATTTATTTCGGATCACGTGGTTGATCCTGGTGGAGATAGGTTAGATGATCTGTTGTCTCTAGTCATATAATCAGGTGGATTTGAGTCTGAAATACAAGTTCGTAGAAAATGCAACAAAAAAAAAAAATAGCAAGAGATTGGACTTCTTCAAGCCATGGAGGAAAACGATGCTTTCTTTGGTGTGTTTTTTAAGCACAGTTTCCAAAGTGGAGGAAGGATAGGGAAGGATTTGAAGAGGACTTGTAGGGGTAACCTTGATGTCTGAAATAGGGTTATATTTGAGAGCAAGTAGACTATGGGTTCTTCCAGTGAAACAGCAGGGTAAATACTAACTTCAAAAAACATAAAGCAGCTTACAAAATCAGTACAAGATTTGCCTTGTGAGACGAGTATCTTCTTTGTCTGATTGGCCTGTCTTGGAGAAAAAACTGTTCAGAACAGTCTGTGAGTTTCAAGCATTCAGCTACCAAATGAGAAGTTGGCACCTGCTGAGGTTTCTCCCTGGTCTAGCAGTTTTCTTACAGGCATCAATACAATTCACGTAACTGTAGGAACATTGTTTTTATTAGATTCCAGAAATGCTAAGATGGAATATTTACTTGTAATTGAGGTGGAAAACAATGCAGTGTAGTGATAAATTGATATAAATCTAAGATCTGTGAGTTCTAGATTTAATAAAAGCACACATAACTGTAACTCTACTGTAAATTACATAAAATAGGGTTAAAGCTTTTCTGTAGCTGTAGTTGTATGCTGGATTGAAGCTATTTGTTTATATTCCACTGTTTGAATGGTTGTTACTCGGCAGATTATGTTACAGGGCTGTGCTCAGGAAGTTCTGAAGTTATAGGAAGATTATTTTGTAAATATTTTTTTCCTATTACAGAGTCCAGATCCCTGCTCTTTAGTGCGTAAGGTTATTCAGCTGTAGTTACAGAGCCATAACTTTGGTCTTCATAATTAATGCCTTTTGAAATTCAGTGTTTAATGCAGACATTGTTCATAACCAACAATTCATTAATTAGTTCCTGTGTCTGAGGTAGGTGAGTTAATTGTTCCTGCTTGCCTTTACCTGAAGGTAGGAGCATGGGCTGTTTACTTTCTGTTGCCATGGGGTATGATCCTCTTCCCTGCTCGGGCCTGTTGACCTGAATAAAAGGATCACTGGAGTGTGAAAGGATGAAGAAGCTGCAGGTCTTGCTCCCAGTCTGCCTCCAGCTGGGGAGTCTCCTCCTGTGCCTCCTCACTGGGGCAAGTGGAGGGTGGGAGGAGGCTGTGGGAGCACTGCCAGCTTGCAGCAAGCCGGGACAGCGGGCAGATGCAGGTAGGCTGCCAGCACCGCCCAGAGCCGGCCTGCATCCCTGAGGCCATGGGTGACGTTTGTAGCCCTGCCCTGTGTCAGTCTCGTGCAGTGCTACCTGCACTCCCAGTGGAAGCTTTTATCTATAGCTTTTAACAGACAGGCGCAAGGTGGAAACAAACACAATTTCAGTTATAAAATTCCTAAGGGAAACCGATTCCTGTACTAGAATGCTAAAAGCAGAGCAGAACAATAAGTTTTACTTTATACATTTGGTGCTTTCCTCACCTGCCATTAACTTGCCTGAAATTGAGTTAAATCTCCATATGAAGTAAGCAACCAAATGATGAATTAAACTGGATGTGCAGTAGTAGTAGTCAAAGAATTTAAGTTTATTCACACCTGTAGCAAGGAAAAAAATGCATGAACTGCTTCTTTCAGCAAAGACAAACTGTGAAATACTTTTATTCTGCATATGATTAATACTTCTTTTCCCCCACGTGTTTTCTGTGCAGCTGGCCGTAAACCGAAGACCCAACAATCGGGTATATCTGATGGGTCTCCAGATCTAGGTATAAAGAAGAAACCTAGGGAAGGCAAAGGTATATTTTTCCATTTATCGAGTCTCTACAATTATGCAGTACATATGTATTGTGTCTGTCACAGAAAATACACAGAACTTAGTGGTTTGATGGTGAGTTTGTATTGACTTCATTAGAGTTTTAATTCTATTCAATGTCTTCAAATTTTTTTGTACAAGATCTAGCACAAGGATGTGTGGAACTGCTCTGGAAGTACCCTGTAATACACTCTGCAGTCTGATCTTTCATTAGCTTTACTTTGTATTTATTGACTTGGGCTGGATTTTGTGTCGTGCGTTAATTTACTGCTAGGCACAGAATTTATTGAGCTACTGCTGAAAGATGACTTCTCAAGTAGAAGCAGCTCATGGGCATTTGTAATGGTGATGGCTGAAAATATGTTTTCTTAGTTGATTTATAAAGTTCAGTGGAAATGTTGCTTGACTAATAGATTCAATTTGACATAGGGGGAAAACCAACTGATTATATGTTTCTTTACTGGTTGAGTGATGGATTTTGTGCAGGAGAGTCATACTTTCCTGGTACTTCTCCTGATAAATAGTGGGTCCTTTTTTGGACTCCAGGCCTCTGCTGTTCACCCAGCTTGGAGACAGACTGGGGCAATTGCTCACAGGTTACCTTTGAGTTAACGTACACCATATCAATTTTTCCCCTGGTTATAGGTGCAAAATTTGGATCTCTTCCCCACTCACTGCACTGAAAGTTGTTTGGAGATGTTGCCATGGCTAGGAGAAACAAAGTTTAATGATTTCCATTGTCAGTGAACTAGCTGAAGGAGTGTGCAGCAGTCAGCTCCACTGTTCTTTTGGGATTTGTTTGAAAGCAAGATCTCTGCTGTTTACATAATTCCTTTTAAAGCTCCTGAGTCGTCACATTTGTCAGTAGGGCAAGGAAGAATGGGATTGATATCCTGCAGATGTTAGCTCAGGAAACAAACACGCACAAATAGTAATTAAACTTCCCTGCAGCGGTCACTGTTGCTGTGTTTGATTTGGGTGTAGCAGTGGACCTCAATGAAGTTCTCAGCTTTTGCATCTCCTGTACTTAAAAGTGAACCTAGAAATTTTATTTCTGAGAAGCTAAGGGGAAACAAAAGGTGTGAATACTTTTAGCAAGAATTTTTACTGGCTTTGCACCTAGAAGGACATTGGTCACTTTGCAACATGTATTTGGGAAGAGTCAGAGCATGGGGTTGTCACTGATTCGTGTGAGAGCTCCAGATCCTGGACAAGAGGTTACGTTACAAAGAGAACAGTTGAGATGTCCAGTGGGAGATGTCCTTTCCCATAGCAGGAGTGCTGGAACTAGATGATCTTTAGGGTCCCTTTCAGCCCAGACCATTCTGTGATTTCCATTCCATGTTTAAGCAAATATAAAAAGAAAATTGTGAGCTCTCATCCTGCCTCTGCTGAACAATCGTAGGTTGTAGTGACTTGGATCACCCTCCCACACTTCTTTCAAGAAGCGAGAATGGGCACTGCATTGAAGAGGCTTCGGTGCTGTATAGCAGATCGCTTGGATTAGCTTCTTTTAGGATGTAAATATTTAAATGGAAGCTTTATTAAACTTAACTGAGTGAATGAATCTGTGCAGGTTGCATTACATATTCTCCTCCGTGTAGCGTTTGTGTGTAATGCGGGTCATTCGGCGTTACCTGTATATGGAGAACTTTCTGTTATCTTTAAAGGTGGATTTCTAATGCTTAAATACTTTCTGCTTATAGGCAATACCACATATTTATGGGAGTTTCTTTTGGACCTTCTCCAAGACAAAAACACTTGTCCTCGATATATTAAGTGGACTCAACGAGAGAAGGGAATCTTTAAACTTGTGGACTCAAAAGCTGTCTCTAAACTATGGGGAAAACACAAAAACAAACCTGACATGAACTATGAGACTATGGGAAGAGCTCTGAGGTAAGAACTCCTATATCCTTAAGTTGTCCACTATAATTTTAAATCTGATTATTAATTTTGCCTATAGAAATGCAGTGGTTCTGAAATTATAGGTCTGCTTTCGTGTTGACTTAACTGTTTAAAAAGCATCGGTATTGCACTGCCTGTTGCTTTTTACATCACCACTTAATTTGCGGTGTAGTTCCTGAAGTATGTATTTAAAAGGTCAGATTTTTTTCAGCTAGATCCCTCAAATATTTTGCTAGTGTGCTCTACAAGTTTCCATACCTTCTCACGTGGGTTTTACTGTGATTACATCAGATTTTATAAGTGTAGAATGAGATTTTCCTTTAATCTGCCACTATGTTGGTTACTACTTTATTGTACTTTCTTGCAGATATTACTATCAAAGAGGAATCCTTGCAAAAGTTGAAGGACAGAGGCTTGTATATCAATTCAAGGAGATGCCAAAAAACATAGTTGTCATAGATGATGACAAAAGCGAGTCCTGCAATGAAGACTTGTCAATGCCTACAGATGAAAAGTCATTGGAAAGAGTGACTTTATCTGCAGAAAACCTTTTAAAAGCAGCAACCTCTGCACGTGGAGGAAAAAATTCCTCTCCATTAAGCTGTACCAGAACAGAAAAAGCAATCACCAGAGTTGTAAATATTGCCTCACCAGCACATGATACATCATCATCTCGTCCCTCAACTACCACTACTACTGTCCCAGCAACGACAGCACCCAGGTTTGTATTCATGTAGCTTGGGTCTGGCATTGGCTAATGATAAGCAATATTTTTAGGAAGCCCTCTTTTAGTTTTTGCTGTATGTTTTAAATGTTGGAAATGATTTCTGATTTGCAAGCAGAAGTGTAGCACAATAAAATACTAGTTTATGAGATTAGATCCAGCTGTCAGTATGCTTGCCCTCCTGCAGATCTTAAAATTCTGTAGAGGGAGAGGGAAAAAAAGATACAAATGCTGTTGGATTTTCGAAGTCCTGATGCTAGATGTGCAAAATTTTGGGGTTTTTTGTGGGTTGAGTTGTTTTTTTTGAAGAACCAATTGAAAATCTAAGTCCTGGATTTGTTAATCCCTGTTGTCATCTCTAGTGTTGCCCTGTGTTTTGGTTTAAACACAAATATCTTTATTTTGCAGGACTGTACGTGTGGCAATGCAAGTGCCTGTTGTTATGACCTCTCTGGGACAGAAAATCTCAACGGTGGCAGTGCAGTCGGTAAATGCAGGGTCACCATTAATAACCAACACAAGTCCAACAACAGCAACGACTCCAAAGGTAGTGATCCAGACAATCCCTACTGTGATGCCAGCCTCTGCTGAAAACGGAGACAAAATCACAATGCAGCCTGCCAAAATCATTACCATCCCTGCCACGCAACTTACGCAGTGTCAGTTACAAACAAAAACCAGCCTGTCTGGATCAGGAAGTATTAACATCGTGGGAACCCCGTTGGCTGTTCGAGCACTAACCCCGGTGTCTATAGCTCATGGGACACCAGTAATGAGACTATCAGTGCCTGCTCAGCACGCGTCTGGCCAGACTCCTCCCAGGGTGATTAGTGCAGTTATAAAAAGTCCAGAAGTTAAATCAGACACAGCGGCATCAAAACAGGAACATGAAGTGAAAACGCTGCAGCTGGTAAAAGAGGAGAAGCCGGCAGATGGAAGCAAGACCGTGACCCACGTAGTAGTAGTCAGCACGCCCTCAGCTATTGCGCTTCCTGTAACAGTGAAAACAGAAGGAATCCTAACATGTGAGAAATGAAGAATAGGTTGCTTCCAGCATGGACTTCGAGACTGTTATGGTTTTGAATATACTGACATAATTGGGGGAGGGAAGTGGATGCAATTGCCAAGTCGAAAAGGAGAATTTTTAAATGTTAATAAACATGCGTATATTGAAGACTTAATGGAAAAAAATTATTTTCCCGTGTTTCAGTGGGAAATGAACCACATTGATATGCTGACAAAAACTGCCTTTTCCAGTTGGGAAACAGCTGAACCTGTGGAGAAGAAAATATAGAGGGACTGAAAAGGGACCAAACAGTTCACTACGTTACCTGTTACCAAGTTACACTAAGACCTGGAACACTATACGAGAGCTGTGTGAGAGGTTTGCCTTGGTTTTTAGTTTTCAGGGGGAGAGGAAAGTCTCATTGTTACAAATGGTAAATTTGATGCATTTTATATGCATACCAGCAATTAATACTGTGTGCCCGCAGTACTCCACTGGTGCTATGTGAAAAACTCTGCTACTAGTATTGTAGAATGTGACATAAAGGAGATTTAAGAGCTTCTAAAAGAAAACAGAGCCCTAGAGGGATTTTTGTATCATACAGCTTAAGCAGATTCAAAATGAAAGCCTTAGACTGATTTTCAGTTATCTTTCTTGAAATAAGCTAATGGCTTGTTTGTGTAAAGCTTTTTTATTAAAACAAATTTTTTAAAAAAATCTTGTACCTAGCACAGTATTGTTATAGAATTACATGTAACATATTTTGTATGGTAGTTAAAGGTCTGTCTAAATTTCTTTAATTGTGGACAAAACAGCAGCAGGCTTTCCGCCTTCTGCTGTAACATGCCTGTGTCTCTCACTTAGCCCTGACATCCGTGCATACATTTCAGTTTCAGCTCTACTCTGTCACTTGGAAGGTCACGCCCAGCATGAGCTTTTGTCAGGTAGTTTTAAACCTGTAAATTTTTTTTTAGTTAAGAGGGAAATACCAGTGTTCAGAATGAACTATAATAGTTTGTATATTCAACATTTGAAGTATATTCTATTTTGTTGTACTCTTGTTTCAAAGTGTATTCAAGTAGGTTTTACTGAAATATAGAAATGAAATTTAATGGTGTTTGGTCTGCCTTTTTTTTTGCCTTTTTTTTTTTCTTTCTTTCCCCTTTCTGCCTATTAACTTTCTTTTATGCTTATTTGAAATCTTGCAGGCATTCAGCCCAAGATAGTTGATAGTCTAGATCCCTTCACTGCTCTGGTCCTCCGAACGGCTGACCAATTCTCACACAGTGTGCTGGAATATCTTTCATTGAAGTATCTGAGGAGCTTTCAGCGGTTGGTGAGGCAGCTTCTGAAGGGGTCTAGATCTCTTAGGCATTCGCAGGACAATGCAGTGTTTTTGTGGAATAATTTGAGTAGCTTAAGAAGCTATTGCCCTCTAGCTGACAGGTAGTAACTTTGTGTGCGCTTCTGGTTGTTTTGATGCAAAGAAGACAGGGTTAGCTTAAGTGACTGAGAATCTCTTAGAGCTCTATGAACTACCTAACTATTCCTCCAGCTAAATCTTAATTTCCTAAGGCTGCACTGCAAAGGAAAGGTAGTCATGAGCAGACTTGGCTACTCCAGTGTACTAATCTCTGGTGATCTCATTGAGACAACCTGAAAGTACTGGTGGGTAGAAACTGTAAAAAAAGATAAATACTAAGTTAAACTGCTGGTCCTTTTGGTGGTGTTGCCATTGAGATTTCCAACTGTTAGTATTTTGGCTTCAGCACAAATATATGACTTCAGGTAGATGGTATTTTCTGCACGAAGTAAGTACCTAAATAGATTTTCCATTTATAATTGCACTGCAGTTATGGGTATCATGATATATTACTACAGGGTAAAGTTCAGGTGAGAACATGCAGTACACAAACCGCTCCATAGTTGTGGTCCGTGTGCAAGAGTTTGGCTTAAAATAGATGCAGGACAACTTACCCTGTTTTCATGGGGACCACAGTGGCACTAAAACAGTTGCTAGAGAAGCAGCACATCGTCTTGTGGGTAGCCAGGTGCCCAGTGGCACTCCCAGTTCCTAGTGAGGTACCCTGGAAAGTCTTTGGAGTGGGAACTCTGGTAATCTTGAAATAATTAAGGTCTAAATGACCATCTAAGTACTTCCTGCCTGGAGTAGCAATTGTAACAGAAATCTGGAACTGAGGTCTTAAGTAACAGTAACAGAGACCAGAATTAAATACTTACATTTGAGTTCATTTTTTCCCTTTAACTTTCAATACTGGTAAACGAGTTACCTCTAGAGTTCTAGCAGTAAGCCCCATTCTTCTCTTCAACTGGTGAGAGATGTGGGAATAGCTCTGTACAGGCAGGCCTGCGTGTGGGGAGCTTCAAAAGTCTTCTGAAAAAGGGATTCTTTGTCATGCTCTAAGCTTGGAAGCAGAGTTTAAGAACAAATGAACAAGCTGAAGCAGGTAAAGTGTGGTGTGTAGAAGGTAGCAATCCCACCAGCAGATAACTCAAAGAAGCGAAAGTGGTTACAGATGAGCTGTGTTTCTGGCCTGAGGCAGAGGACAAAGACTCCTTCACAGGAGGAGATGTTAGGAGAAGGAAGAGGATTTATCTTGCCAAGAAAAGCAGAGCAGAAAGGGAAGTAGGGGGAAGCTGGGCAAGGGGGTGACTAGTTTGGTGGAGAGGCACTACTGTTCTGGTTAAAGGGAAATAGAGCGGTGTGAAGAGAGGCAGGTAGAACAAATTGGAGCTAGAAGACAAGAGAGGAAAAGTAGCATTTTTAAACCAAATTTGTAAGCATTTTCTGTAAGAAATCATTTTCTAAATGGCTGTTACTTGATCATATGTGAAAGAGATGCTGTATCTCAGAGTGTCTTATCTCTGGAGTATTTGTAGTTAAGACCTTTCCAACACCTAATTTAGATACACTGGAAGTCAAATGGGGACAAACTCTTCCTGGAAATAGATAAGGCTCCAGCTGATGACCTCGTCCTCTTTAGGTTAGAGCCAAGACTTTATCATGTAATGAGAGGAGTGAAGGTGTTCTTCTCTGCTTCTGGTGAGATGGGCAGCTCTCAGCTGTGCCTGAGACACTGCTCTCGCTGCCTGTGGCAAGATGCACCACTGACCTGGTGACAGCGGTTCTTGAACTCTCTCCCCTGGCCACCAGGCGAGTGGCACATGTGCTGCTGGGTGCCAGTGGATGTTTATCAGGAGTTCGCTAAGTTCTACAACAATCTCAATCCATGTGAGGGTATGATGTAACTGAAATGGAAAGGGTACTTAACCCAGCTTTGAAACAGCGAAGCCCCTTTTTGTTAACCTTTCCTTGTATGCCTTTGTACTTCTCACTTTTTTTCTGATTTAGCTGCTAGCTGGAAGCACAGAGGCTTTTTTGTTGCAGTCGGGTAGTGATTGCAGAGTATCTGTGTCAGCGTAGCTCTTCAGCATCGCTTAGTGTGTATGGAGCCTTTGAATTGTTCTGAGATCTGGTTGTTCTTCAGAAGCGGGGTGCAATCTAGGTAATGAGCCATGCTTCTTAGAAGAGGCAGCTTCTCCCTGGGAATTTCTACAGCCAAATGTCAGAGGGGCAAGATTCCCACCTCTGACTCTAAAAGTGTGATCATTTTTAGGTCTGTGCAAGCTTGATCTTCAACATGCTGACATAATTAATTACTATGGGAGCAAGAAATGTTTTTACTGGTGGTGGTGGGCAGTGACCTCGGGACGAGGAAGCTTTGTTCACATCTGTAACATCTGAAATGGATGAAGGGACAGAGGGCACTGAGACACACAAAGACTTGGTATCACTGATTTTACAGATACAAATATGAACGGTTTTATTCTTCAGGTACCTACTGTTGTGCGTTACAGGAGGGACAGAGTAGTGCTGGGTAATCCCCTCACAATCTAACTATGAGTGGCAACTCAGAATACAGATCTGAATGTCAAATTTTCTGAATTATGGCAAGAAGGAGCGGCTGAGGGAACTGGGGTTGTTTAGTCTGGAGAGGAGGAAGTGAGACCTTATCTCCCTCTACAACTACCTGAAAGGTTTTAGTGAGGTGGGTGTTGGTATCCCAAGTAACTTGTGATAGGATAAGAGGAAATGGCCTCAAGTTGCACAAGGGGAGGTTTAGATTGGATGTTAGGAGAAATTTCTTTACTGAAGGAATGGTGAAGCACTGGCACAGGCTGCCCAGGGAAGTGGTGGAGTCACCTTCCCTGGAGGTGTTCAAAAAATGTGTAGATACAGTACTTGGGGCCATAGTTTAGCAGGCGTGGTCGTGTTAGGCTAGTGGTTGGACCAGATGGTCTTGGACGTCTTTTCCAACCTTAATGATTCTGTGACTCTAAGAAATGTTGAAAAGAGAATCCCATCCCAGTGACCACTGTTTTTGTTACTCTCTCTTGGACGAAGTCTATCTTCCTTAGTACTGAAGTGAAGTGCTTTGACACAACTCAGGTGATCTTGGTAAAGCGTGCTGCAGGTAAGGCTGAGCTCTTGGGATCTTCTGCTAATTGATTTCATCAACTTTATAACTTTACAGGATTACATCTGAGCTAATCAAGGATCAGTGAGCCAGAGGCAGTCACAAGTTGATGAGAAACTGGAGAGGTTGCCTTAAGCCTCAGTTCTTACTCACTGTGACACGTGCGTCAGTCATCTCAATTACACATGAAGATTGTCACAGCCAGAAGAAGCTAAATTCAATTGCTGCCTTGTAAGAGACAGTTCAAATACCAGGCATTAAGCTTATTGAATTCATAGAACCATAGAATGGTTTGGGTTGGAAGGGACCTTAAAGATTATCCAGTTCCACACCTCCCACCAGCCCAGGCTGCTCAAGGCCCCATCCAACCTGGCCTTGGACACCTCCAGGGAGGCGACATCCACAGCCTCCCTGGGCAACCTGTGCCAGGGCTTCCCCACTCTCAGTGTGAAGAATTTCTTTCTGTTGTCTGATCTGAATTTTCCCACTTCCGATTTAAAGCCATTCCCCCTCATCCTATTGCTCTTTCCCCTTGTAAAAAGTCCCTCCCCAGCTTTCCCATACTGGAAGGCTGCTCTGAGATCCCCCTAGAGCCTTCTCCAGGCTGAACAACTCCAGCTCTCTCAGTCTGTCCTCACAGCAGAGGAGCTCCAGCCCTCTCATCATCTTTATAGCCTCCTCTGGACTCGTTCCAACAGTTCCGTGTCATTCTTACGTTGGGGATTCCAGAACTGGACACAGCACTCCACGTGGGGTCTTACAAGAGCAGAGAGGCAGAATCACCTCCCTTGCCCTGCTGGCAGTGCTTATTTTGATGCAGCCCAGGACACGGTTGGTCTTCTGGGCTGCGAGCGCAAATTGCCAGCTCATGTCAAGCTTCTCATCAATCAGCACCCCAAGTCCTTCTCAGCAGGGCTGCTCTGTCACATCATTCCCCATCCTGTATTGATACCAGGAGTTGTTCTGACCCAGGTGTAGGACCTTGCACTTGGCCTTGTTGATTCTCATGAGGTTCACACACTATTTAGTTATCTTAAGAAGATCTAAGTAATGCTATCTACTTCTGATCTAATTATTCTGCAGGAGAGAGAGCGTTCTAATAAGCTTGCAACAGCTTCTGCCTTTCAGCAAATTAAGTAAGTGGGTCATTTCTTCCTTTAGCTGGCCTGAGGGTGAGAGAAAACTGTCACTGCTAAAGCTAGTACAGCTTTTATTTAAGATTAGGGCAAGGGATCTGTGGAGACCTTTTTTAGTCTTGGTGTGCTTATAGGGCAGACAGCCACAAGAAGAGTTTTGAAGATGTGTTTACTGTAAGAGTCACACTGCTACATAGGAAAAACGTTAAAAACCTTCCTGCTTCTTCCTATGAAAAATATTTACTGCAGTGATATTTATAGCTGGCAAAAGCACGAGTGCTGCGAGCCTGCCTCTTGCAGAATGAAACAAAGCAAGAGCAATATGTCGTGTAAGTTTTCCAAAAGAGTCTGTCTGCAAAATACATTTTACAGCAAGTACTGGAATAAAAGGGTGAAGCTGACTGAGAGGTTACCAATTAATTTCTGTGCCTTGTCTACCTTTAATTAAAATACATCAGAAAGGGTTCCCCATTGTGCTGTAGCAGGAATGTGTGCTTTCCTATGATAATATTAAGAATTGCATTGTGATGGGGAGGTTCCCCAGCTTTTTCCACAGTTATTCCACCCTCTCCTTGCCTTTGGAATTGGTCTTTAAGGACATGAAGTGGTGAATGTCTACGGTCATGTGACCAGGGTGAAATAAGTATTCCAGCCTTTTCCACTTCTGGAGAGCTCTAGTGATGGTAAAATTGTACAAATCATTTTGTTTCCTCACAGTTTGCTTTCTTGTATAGGAGAGTGAGTGTTTAAAGCAAGGGTTTGAGTAAAATAGCATAAGAATTGTGCAGATATTTAATATCATCACCCTGTGAGAGTGAATGTGGGAGTGCTGTAGCTGTGATATTTTAGCTCCTGCTGGTAAACAAAGCCTACCATACTCGGTGGTGTGGCTCTGTGCCCTGGCAGCGATGAAACAGTACCACACTGATGGACACTCTTGACTGTCCGAAGGAAAACAGACCTGCTTCTGCAAAAGTAAAGTGGAAATAAGGGGTTTTTGTTTTGTAGTTTATTTTTTTTAATATAGCTCCAAGTACAGTATTATCCTTGCTATCAAGTCACGGCTTTTTACCACAAGTGTAGTTTCTTTTAGAAACTGCCAAAAAGATCTGAACGGAAACTCCAGCTCCTGGTGCAACCTTTTGAGGTAGATGAGCAAGGTGTTGACTTCTTAAAGGTACCACCTTACAGGTGTGCATTGTGGTGTTGCTTTTAGAAGCATTTAGCTACAGATGGCTCAACACTTCCATTAGTGGGCAGTTGCATTATTTCTCCTCTTTGCAAAGATTATTTGAGGGAAGATGATCCTAAAGGGGAAGAGCTGCATCTCACCCCCTCAGAGAGCACCATGACATGGAAGCTGCCTCAGTCTAGCTGGTATGAATTGTGGGAATGCTCAAAGGTCTATCCTCAACATAAGAAGGACGTGGAACTCTTGGAATGGGTCCAGAGTGCTATGAAGATAAGAGGGCTGGAGCACCTCTGCTATGAGGACAGGCTGAGAGTTGTTCAGCCTGGAGAAGGCTCCACAGAGACCTTAGAGCAGCCTCCTACTACTTGAAGGGGCTACATGAAAGATGGAGAGGGACTTTTTACAAGGGCAAAGAGTGATAGGATGAGGGGAAGGATTTAGATTAGACACTAGGAAAGAGTTCTTCACACTGAGGGTGGTGAGGCCCTGGCCCAGGTTGCCCAGTGAAGCTGTGGCTGCCCCCTCCCTGGAGGTGTTCAAGGCCAGGTTTGGTGGGACCTTGAGCAGCCTGGGCTGGTGGGAGGTGTGTCCCTCCCTGTGGCAGGGAGGGTGGAACTGGATGATCTTTAAGGTCCTTACCAACCCAAACCATTTTGTCGCTGAGAAAGGAAAAAGATGGCAGCAGAGACATTACTTTTTTTTTTCCCCCCAAAGACTTTTATTAATAAACACCTGGAACATTTAAGAGTTACTATGGGCCTTACTTTACATGGAAGTACTGCTTTATTTGCTCTGCCTCATCTTTCCCAACTATATAAGCATGAGCCCAACCCTAGCTGTTGTCTCCCTTCCCTCCTACCTCATTTTTCAACTTAGAGGCATGTTTACAATCCATTTAACCAATACCTACACTGTACCGCTCCACACACAAGAGTTACTATACTGACATCGCTCTGTTGTATCCAGAGTTCCCTTGGGCCACAGAAAGAGGCTCCTGAACACGGTTGCTGTATGATTTCAAGTCAGATGCAGGATCACCAACTTCTGTGAATAAATAAATTATCTTCTACCAGGTTCCAGTGTAGCTTTAAATTGTGAAGATAAATAAAACAAAGTCTTTCAACATGAAGATTGGCCCTTTACTGAAAGAGCAAGATTGACAGACTACAAATTTAAACCATTTAGAAAAGTCATACTTGAAGCAGAGGAGGAAGGAAGCCCTGGTTAGGTGTGTCCTCTGGAGGAAGCACAGAAGAGACAAGGTAACCGTCGCTGTGTGTACATACCTACAGGCCATACGTGTGTAACAGACACATGCACATTCATCCGGAAAAGTAAGGATATTACCATATGCTGTAGAGTTGTTAGCCTCTATTTCCTCATCTGCTCTTGCTGGAGGGGGCTTCCCTCACACTGTGCTATTATCCCTTCACTTTTAATGAAGTGATCATCTGGAGTCATGAAAAAATGTAGTATGAGCTTAGATTTGTTTACATCTAAACTGCATTAAACTTCCTTCGTATTGCAACAGAGATTTAAGAGAATCTCACTAAGCAGTTGAGCCTGGTTCCCTTTGGTACTCTTACAAGCTTAACATGAAATAAATAAAATTGGCATGTGGTCAGGGCAAGTTGTTTTACAAACACAAGTGTTTTGATTTAAATACTAAGCTCTCCACATTCATTAGAGGATTAAATCCTCAAACATGAGAGTTAGTGAAAGGATAAAGCTCATTTGCCTTCCCATTTTCAAACTGACATGGCAAGAACACCACAAGAACACTGACTCTTTTCTTCCTCCCTTGGAGGCCCCAGATGAACAAGCCCTGACTGGCAAGTGTAACTCCAAACAAGTGCCCGAAATAATGTTTAGTAAACGGCATTTCCGGATCCTTCAACAGCTTCCAGCTTCAAAGGTTTTCTCTAATAAAATAGTGGCGAGTTAAGACACTGCAAAACCAGGTGGCATCCCAACACATTAGAGCAGTCTGTCAGGGTCTTGATTGAAACTAAAGTCACACACCAGAGAGAGGTGATCTGAAGGGTAATTGAATGATGGCAGCCTGTTGGGCCCAATTTGCTCTTCAGTCAGCAAGCCCAGGGCTGAGTTCACATTCAAAGCATGCTGGGAATACCAGATATAATCCAGTGTGTGCCGGCACTCTCCTGTGGGCCGGATCTTCCAGGTGGTGTAGGGGGGCTCTGACTGCCCGTCAGGACTCAGCAGCTTGTAAGCACTGTTTAAGTTGAGGCTGGAGTTGGAAAATTCTCTGTAGACCTCCTCAGTTGGCTCAGCGTTGAAGTCTCCGCAGACGATCAGAGGGATCTTTGCACCTTGTGTTATGCTCTTGAGGTTCTGGAGAAGATCACAGCCTTGCGCGGACCGAAACCTCTCCCAGCCCGTACGGGCTTTCAGGTGAGTGACAGCAATGCAGAGCAGCCTTCCAGTTTCATTGCACTTTAGTGTCTGAGCTATGGCCACTTGGTTGGTCTTAAGCTTCATGGCAGTGAGCCGTATGTTAGCACTGTTGACGAGCTCAAAGCGGTCTTTGAGGAAAAACAAGGCACAGCCATCCGGCCCGTTGTTCTGCTCCACATCCAGGCACGGGGACCACGGCTTCGGGAAGAAACTACACTGGTAGCCGAGTCGGCTGAGAAGGGGCTCAAAGGTGTCAAAGTAGTGGTCGACTTCTTGCAGGCACAAGATGTCAGGCTTGTACTCAAGGATTTCCTCCAGGATGAGGCACTTCCTCTCTTCCCATTTCAGAGCTTCCATGGGGCACTGAACGAAGTTGTCTTTGCCTTCTCCAAGAGCTGAAATTAGCAGGAAGGGAGGAAAAAAAAAAAAGTTACCAGTGGCTAAAACGGGTTCTCTTGCTCCAGGTTTTGCAGAGGCCAGAGGCAAGGCTCTGCTTTGGGAGCCAGCTGCCACCTCGCAGCAGCCAGCAGCTGCTTGCAGCCCAGCATGAGAGCAAGAGGTTATAATAAGTAGTAACACAAGACCTTTGCAACACTGTTTTCTCTGTAAAATGCGTGTACATCAGTTTACATGCGGGCGATGGGGTTCTCACACCCATTGGCAAACCTGGCCCTCTTAAATTCAGCAGCTACTCTGGGTTTTCAGGAACAGCTGCTGACTTTAAGAGGGCCAGGCTTGCCAAAGGGTGTGAGAAGCCCTTCTCAAAAGACTAAAGTGTATTCAAAAAAAGTTCCCTTTACAGATAGATAGAAGCTAGATTAAAGACTTCCCCCTCCACCCAAAAGTCACTACACCGTAGCAAGCACTTCCACCTGTGGCTGCCACAGCTTAAGCCTAAGAAAAACTGTAGCAGTATAGGAGTGACCTAACAGCACAACCTTAAGGAAGTCCCTATATGTGGGGCGATTTCCCACACCAAGATTTTAAGATGATGCTGTGGCACAGCTCAACCTACAACCTTGACTTTGGGGGTCTGAGAAAAAAAATCAGTTAAAATTATGTTGAAGAATTAAGAATTCCCTGGATAATTCATAAAAAAACTAATCAGAAAACTGCAGAGAAGCTTTACAAAGAAGAAAACTTATGGAAGGATGAGTCTTTTCTGGGAATTAACAACTATCTAAAAGTGATGGGTTGTCAGTTGTGCCTCACGTAATCCATCTCTCTCCCTTTGTCAATCCCACGCATGTCTAACTACGTAGACAAGCTGCATTTAAAGGTTTTCATTGCTGTGTTTGATCTCAAGGTCACACCTTCAGCTTAGAGGCAGCTCCTACCTTGGGCAAGGATGTTCCACTGCATGACCCGAATGGGGCGGTGGTTACTGGCAGCATTTTTCCTCAGGTCCACGAAATTCCTATGAAACCGGGGTGGCCGTTTCTGCAAAACGATCTGGCATTGCTCCAGCAAATCCTTGGGGTCTATGCGATCCAGCTGTGCTGAATCCGGCTGCTCCAGGCAGTCCTGGTGCTGGGACACGGCGCCGCTGCTCAGCGTCTTGGCAAGCGCGCTGTAAAGCCGGCTGGTGCTATTTCCCATGGAACACACTGGAAAGGAAAAAAATGGTGTCAGAGAAGTCCACATCCCTTTGCAGCAATTACAGATAATCCTGTTACAGTGCCAGCAATCTGAGGTTTGTGCAGAGGCCTGTTCTCAAATCAGAGATAAAATAAGAAGGATGCAGATAGGGTTGGTTCTGTCCACAGCATCATCGTGTTTTGCTCATTATCAAAGGCTGCTTGACCTCTGCAGCATGTGAACCGTCTTGTTCAAGACATCACGCAGGTGTCTTCTAAAAGAAGAAAGGAGTATTTCACCTAGACCAGCAGGGCTAAGATTAACCTCTGCATTTGTAGGAAACAAAAGAGAGTGTACTTTTCCCCTCCTCACAGAGGAGTGAACCCAGCAGGTAGAAAAATCCTGCCTGCTCTGTATTTCACCTGCAGCATTTGAATCTAATGGGGACAAAACTCTGCACAGCCTGGTACCCTGTGCCTATCTGGGATGCTGCTGAGCTGTAAGCTTCCAGAGTACAGAGACACAAACAGAGCAACTCATTCCCTCAGGGCAATATTTAACAGAATTAGTGCTTCATTTGTCCCCAAAGCAGCAACGTTTTCATGTATGTGCAGCAGCCAGATGTTTCTGCTGGCTTAGACCTAGGGATGGTGAGCAGAGGGAGGTTTTTCCCAGCTCCCTTTCAGGTCCCTCACCCTCCTTTCAGCTCCTCCAGCTCAGCAGCTTCCAGTACACCCTGCAGTCCTCCCCAGACCCCCGTGGCCTCCTGCTTCTCTGGCTACCTTAAGCACACGTCCTGCTAGCTTTCCCCTAGCTCTCCCTGTTAATGCCTGCTAGCAGTTAGCCCTGCGCTCCTGCAGGGAGGTCCCCTGTCCTGCACAGGTCCACAGCAGGGGCGTACGTGTCCCCCAACTCCATTTTCCCCTTTGGCTTACATGCAAGAGGTGGCTGCAGCCCTTTCCTTAGCAGAGCTGTCAGACAGCAGCCCTCATGACTATTGTGCCATAAAATACCTCCTTTTCCCAGTTCAGGAGAACACACAGTACCACGGGGCAGGAGTAAATGCCCTGAGGCTTGCTTTCTGCAAGCACACAGAAGCTCAGTGTTAAGGGCCAAGTTTCAAGGCAGCCGTGGAGGTGTCTGTAGAGTTCATGACACTCCTCCACATCTCCACGCTTGGCACTCTGCCCAAGTAGTGTGCCTGGACACTTGGTTGCCCTTCAAACACAGGCAGGAAGAACAGCTTGCACCACAGCAACTTGCACAAGAGGCAACGCTAAAGGAGTTCCATTGTTGTCTCAACTTCCTGACTCCAAACGCATTTTGCAAAGGTAATCTTGAGCAAGAGTTTATTTGTACCTTTGAGTTACTTAAAAACAGAAGGGACTTCTCACCTCACATTCACATCTTGAAGATGTGAGGTGCCTGCAAACACACTTGTATGTTCAGCCTTTGCTAGCCTGTTCCTGTAATGCTCAGCATTACTGACTGTAAAAGCCAGGGGCAGACATGTAATGGTGCCAGACCTGGCTAGGAGGGAAGGCCGCAAGAGGGAAGCCCTAACAGTTCAATAAATGTACTTGGAAGGAGTAAAAGACAGACCCTGTGGCAAGAGCCTCATGCCCTTGTTTTTAGGAAAATGGGTACTTTTAACAACACTAAAAAATACTTGCTTTAACATGTATTTTGTATGTGTAAACCAGTGGAACAATCTCTCTGAATAATTCCAAGAAAGCTGTAAACTGGGAATTTAAATTGTTTGTAGGATGTGCCTCCCCATCTAAATCCTTTTAGTTCAAGTACCACCAGTTCCTCACACCAAGATGTAAGCTTGGGCTCATGAGTGTTAATGTTTTCTAGGAAACTGCATTTAAAACATTGCAGTTTCTGCAGCCTTTCCTAGTTTAAAATTCTCGTTAAGAAGCCAAATACAGCTGAGGTAAAAGAAATGCCATTTAATAGTGAAGTAAGTGGGTCCAAATACGAAATCTCTAAGCAGCACTCTGACACAGCAGCAGGACAGGATCAAAAGCTGTTTTGGTTACAGAACAGTCCAGCTCACACATTACCAGAGCTTCCAGGCAGCCATGTAGAAACCCAAAGAAATCAACAGAGCTTTTAATGAAAGCTCCATAGAGAGCTCCTCACCTGTTTTTGGAGTTGGTTCAACCCACAGTTAAGTGCTGCAACCAGGGAGAAGTACATAGTGCTTTCTGTTACCTGAGGGATGTCATCAGCAGCTGAAGTACAGCCATGAGCCGTATGCCCTGCACACCTCTGCTTTCACATGGGCTTCCCACTGCCTGGCTAGTGCTGTGCCAGGAGAGAAGCCTAGGTTCTTGCTAATGGCTTCTTGGAGTAAAATAACTCCCCAGTGTTCCTTTGGAGAGCCATGCAGGAGCTGTGTTCATTGCTGGATGAGGGAGGGTGTCAAAAAGGACAAACCAGGTGCAATGCACCTGGAGCCAGGGCAATCCACAATTTCACTACAGGATGGGGGATGATATAATTGAGAGTAGTCCTGCAGAGAAGGACTTGGGGTGCTGGATGATGGTAAGTTCACAGCCCAGAAGGCCAACCATGTCCCGGGCTGCATAAAAAGACGAGTTGCCAGCAGGGTGAGGGAGATGATGATTCTACCCCTCTACTCTGCTCTTGTGAGACCACACTTGGAACACTGTGTCCAGTTCTGCAATCCCCCACATAAGAAGGATGTGGAACTGTTGGAGTCAGGCCAGAGAAGGTCTACGAAGATGATGAGAGGGGCTGGAGCGCCTCTGCTGTGAGCACGGGCTGAGAGAGCTGGGGGTTGTTCTGCCTGGAAAAGAGAAGGCTCTAGGGGGACCTCATAGCAGCCTTCCAGTATCTGAAGGGGCTCCAGGAAAGCTGGGGAGGGACTTTTGACAAGAGCGAAGAGTGACAGGATGAAGGGGAATGGCTTTAAATCGGAAGGGGGAAGACTCAGATTAGACATTAGGAAGAAATTCTTCACACTGAGGGTGGTGAGGCCCTGGCCCAGGTTGCCCAGGGAAGCTGTGGATGTCCCCTCCCTGGAGGTGTTCAAGGCCAGGCTGGATGGGGCCTTGAGCAGCCTGGGCTGGTGGGAGGTGTCCCTCCCTGTGGCAGGGAGGGTGGAACTGGATGATCTTTAAGGTCCCTTCCAACCCAAACCATTCTATGACTCTGTGAAAAGTCTACCCTAAAGCTCTGAGCAGCTCACATCCTTTACAGCAGGATGAAGTTCAGTCATGCACCTGCCAAACAAACCTAGAGTACTGCCTAAATCTCATTGTTCCTGGGGTCACAGAGTATCCAGTTCTTTAAACAAGTCAGGCATAGCCTAACCTGCACAGGATGTGCTACAACCCACCTGCAGCACAGATCTGACAGAAAAGTCATTAATGTCTCACGAAGGAAAAAGAGCTTCTGTCTTCTTTGGAAAGCCCAGAGAAGTTTGGGTGAAGGAGGGTCTAAGCTGCAAGTCAAACACTTTCAGGCTTGTTATAAATTGCCTGGGAGTTCTTGGCTGAAGGGAGACTCCTGCAGGAAGACTCCAGCTTAGGATGACTGACGTGACAAGTTTTGTGTCCCCAAAGTGCTGAAACTCCCACAGCACAGACTAAATCATTCTGCAGAACAGGGCCCAGACCAGCAACCCTACCACCAAAACTCCAAACAAAATCCACTTGCTGTTTTTGCAATGCTTAACACGTCTGTGGCAGGAAGACAAGTGCAGGGCCACTGTTCTGAGAAACTTACAGTCCAAGTTAAACGACCTGTAACTCACTGGGATAATGTCTGCTGCTGGTGATGTGGCACATGGTGCTGCTGTATGCAGAGGAACAAGTGGACTCCTGAGCTTGGACTTCAGCAGAGGGTGGCGAGCACAGACACAGTTCTCTTGGTGCGATGTTGCAATAGGGAATGCCAGCTCAGCAATTAAAATTCAAGGTACTTAAAAAAAAAAAATAAAAAAATAAAATAAAAAAAAAACAACCCACAAAAACCTTTCTCACAGCAAGGGCAAGTCCTTAGCACAGTAAGGGCAGGGGTAGAATTGGAACTGTTCATTATTCTTCAGAATAAAAGGGTGCAAAGTTCAAAGTTTCTTGTATCACCCAGCACAGGTCCCTGCCCATGGCAGAGCAGTTGGAACTGGATGATCTTTAAGGCCCCTTTGAACCTAAACTGTCCTATGATTCTATGAATAGCACAGAAAAGATGAACTTCTAGGATCTCAAGCAACTAGCAGTCAGACTTTATTTTAAGGACTTTGCCACAAAGATGAGGGCTGCAGCATTCACACAGGCCAGGCATGTGAGAGGAGTACCAGGGTCACAGCCCTTACCTTTTGGGTAAGGTGAAGAGCACTCCGGTTCCCTTCCCTTCCTCTTCTACCTCTGAGCACTGCTTTTGGCTGACAGCACCCACCCTGTTCACTGCAAGGACTCTGCTGCCAGGTAAATGGCTCCACCACACCTGCAGTCCAGTCTGTAGCTGCATCAGCCTCTGCAGCCAGAGATGCCCTCTCTGCAACCTCAGTTCTAGAAGAAACTTGGCAACAGCCATCCCACTGTGACAAATCCTATTCTACAGTGCTTCGGACTATACATATGGTCTTGTTTGGGCCAGCAACAGGACTGCAGCCCTGGGCCATGTCCACTCAAAGCGGTGGTTGCTGTTGCTGCTTGGAGTTTGAGTCCCGATTTTGGCACCTAAGTGAGTGTAACACACAGAGGAGTCAGAACCCTACTATGGGAATCTGGAGAACTTGTCACAGCGGGGGAGGTACTGCCTAGTCAACAGGCAACACCAGGAAGAGGAGGGCCCCTCAAATCCTGACTTGAGTAATACAAATCAGTATTTGGCACAAGCTCTGGAAACCCTTTTCCTCATTGAGAGCTCTAATTATGAGCTCGTCTGTGCCAGCTGCCAGCTCACAGGCACATATGCTCCTCTTTCCTGTAGCTTCAATCCTGCCGTTTGGCATCCTGGCCTGGCTTCAACAGGAGAAGCAGAAGCACCCTGCCCCAGTCTGGCTTGTAGAGTCGTGCTGTAACAGTGCCAACAGGGAGTGAACACACTTGACCCCAGCCCCAGCTAGGGACAGTAGGGAAAAGTGGATCTCCTGCATGCTGAGTGAGTAACACAGCCTCAGACGTTGCACAAAAGCTGTCAGACACATCACCTCTCCCATCAGCAGCAGCCTGGAGCGGAGCAAAGGTGGCCGTTGCCCCAGTTTCCACCAGGAGCTTTGCCCCCGACTGTGGCTAAAATAGCACACTCAGGGGGAAGCTGCTTGTTGACAGACATCGCTTAAGTCTGTATCTGAAATGCCGAGGCCCGGCAGGTGTGTCACCACTCTACTGTGAGCCTCCCCACAGGTCTGTGGGCAGAGGGCAGGGGGCAGAGTGCATGCCAAGGTGTCAACCTCACATGAACTCCAGGCAGAGCATGCATCCAAGGACATGTGGGACCTTAATTGCTTTCCAGGTCTCATTTTGGGAGCAAAGAGCAGGGCAAGTAGGAACCTGACATGCTTTAGCATCGCTGCTTTTGCCAGCTCGAGGGTAAGCTGGGCTTCTCCCGCTCACTGCCTCTAGCAAAAAAACCCCACTGCGAGCCAAGAACATCCGACACAGAGTACAACACAGGAGAAGACTGGCTCAGCTAGAACTGCACGTCTGAAAGCTGGATGAAGTCCCTCCCCAGCTTTCCTGTAGGCCTCCTTTAAATGCTGAAAGGAGCACCAGCTGTGTGGCTTCTGCCAAGTAACATCCCAAATACAGGCTGCCCGAGAGGGGGGCATCCATGACTTCCCTGGACAACCTGTGCTGGTGCCTCACCACCCTCATCGAGAATAATTTCTAACGTCTAGTTTAAACCTCCCCCCTTCTGATTTAAAGCCATTTGCTGAAGGCCATGTTGGATGGAGCTTTGAGCAACCTGATCTACTGGGAGGTGTCCTTGCCCACGGCAAAGGGTTGGAACTGGATGATCTTTGATGTTCCTTCCAACACAAACCATTCTATGAATCTATTTCATTTTCTGTGTTCTGGCAAATTTAGTGTTAGCTGCTGCTCCTTTTGAAGCGCTGGCACAGCTGTCCAGGGAGGTGGCCGAGTCCCCACGCCTGGAGACGTTTAAGAGACAAACACGAGGAGCTCAGGGACAGGGCTTGGCAGCGGGCAGGTGCGGCTGGACTCGAATTCGAAGGTATTCGAACCAGACAATTTTATGATTCTCTTCGATGACTCTAACGAGCAGGTCGGATGGGGCTCCGAGCACCCTGATCCAGCGGGAGGTGTCCCGTGGGAGGGGGGTCAGAGCTGGAGGATCTTTAGGGTCCCTTCCAACCCGAACCATCCCACGCATTTTCGGAAGGAGCCGGCACAGCTGCACCCGCGGGGTCACCTGGGGACCAGAACCCCGCAGATCCCGGGAGCGAACGCTCTCAGCGCTGCCCGGCTCCCCGCATCCCCGATACCCACCTGCGCGGGGCGCTGCCCCCGGGCCGCCTTTTGTCGCCGCCCGCGCAGCAGCGGGACCGGTGGCCGCGAGGATGGAGAGCGAGGCGTGCGCGCAGCGGAGGGCGGGCAGCGCCGAGCAGAGGCAGCGCGCGGGGCTCTGGTACATCGCTCCCGGCGGGGCGAGCAGGCGACAGCAGCGGTACCGAGACCACGACGGGACGGAGTAGCAGCTGATGCCGCGCCCGCCCCGCGGCGCCGCTTATAGAGGCGGCGGCGCGCGCGGTCGCCACTTCCGGTACACTCGGCGCCTCCCACTCGCACCCTGCGCAGGGGGGGGATAGGCACGCGTGCCGCCGCCCCCATCGCATTCACGCACCGAGCGCCTCCGCCGCGTCCCCGCCGCGTCCCCGCCGCGTCCCCGCCGCGTCCCCGCCGCCCCCGGGGACCGGTGGCGCTTCCCGCGGCCGAGCCATTCTCATCAGCACCCCCCGCTCATCAGCACCCCCCGCGCCGGAGAGGAGTGGTTCCGCCCGCGGGAACTCTGTCGCTGGTGACGTCAGAGAGGGGAGCGTGCGGTTCCCAAGGACGTCACAGCGCGGGGGGGCCATCACGTGACACCCCCTTCCCGCATCCCCCGCTGCGCTGCCTCCGGGTAATGGAGTTGTTCCACCCCCCGCCGTGGGCAGGGACGCCTCGCACTCGGCCGGGTTCGTCAAAGCCCCATCTGACCCGCTCTTTAGAATCGCAGAATAGGACAGAGTCGTGGAATGGCCTGGTTGGAACAGACCTCTGAGGTCATCGAGTCCAACCGCACCTGCCCGCTGCTGAACCCTGTCCCTGAGCTCCTCCTCCACCCGTCTTTAAACACCTCCAGGGACGGGGGCTCAGCCACCTCCCTGGGCAGCTGTGCCGGTGCTTCAAAAGGAGCAGCAACTAACACTAAATTTGCCAGAACACAGGAAATGAAATAGAGTCACAGAATGGTTTGGGCTGGGAGGAGAGTGTCAGAGTGTCCGGAGGAGGCCACAAAGTCAGTGACGGGTTTGGAGGGGAAGTTGTATGAGGAGTGGTTAAGTCACTTTGTCTGTTCCATCTGGAGAAGAGGAGGCTGAGGGGAGACCTCATCGCAGTCTATAGCTTCCTCAGGAGAAGTAGACGCTGATCTCTCTGGTGACCAGTGATAGGACCCGAGGGAATGCCAGGAAGATGTGCCAGGGGAGGGTTAGGTTGAATGTTGGGGAAAAGTTCTTCACCCAGAGGGTGGTGGAGCACTGGCACAGCTCCCCAGGGAAGCAATCACGGCACCAAGCCTCACAATGTTCAAAAAGCATTTGGCCAGTGCCCTCAGACACACAGTGTGAATGTTGGGGTTGTCCTGTGCAGGGACAGGAGCTGGACTTGTTGACCCTTGTGGGTCTCTTCCAACTCATCTGACATTCTATGATTCTATGTGCAACCTCTTTCTAAGCTGCCAGTGACAGAGATCTCACAGCCCCTCAGAGCTTCCAGAAATCTGTGGCTGCTTTTGTTGTTGGGCACACACGCAGGCACACCTTGTGCTGCACAGGAAAGGGAGTTTTCATGTCTCTGGAGATTAAACCGGCCTTCTGGGGCTGGAAATGAATGCCACATGTCATCAGAAAAGCGTGACTCATCTTTCCTGCTGGGTTGGTGCTCTGATGTGAGGAGAGCTCTGACTTTCTAGGACAATGTAGGTGCTCATCTGTCCTAAGCCCAACAGCCTACCCTGCTTTTCCCATCTTGTCTTGGCTCTGGGAGACACAAATAGCGGTTGATCTCTGCCGTTTTTCTAGCAGCCTTTTCATCTACTTGAACACTGTTTGTCATGGGACTCTTGGTCTTTTTTCTTTTCCCCATAGAAAAAAGAAGCTAATTCCTTCAGCTCACATCTTCTAAATCTCTTTTTCTTATCGCTGTCTTCTTGAGCCCCTCTTTTCCTGCCCCAGCCCAGGACTGAGGTGCTCAAGGCAGGCACAGAACTGGCAGGGTCTGGAGCAGTGCGGTGCTTCCTCACTACACCCTGCACCCTGGTTCTCAGCCCACCACAAATTGGCCCTTATTTCTTCTGCGGCCATGCTGTGTTATTCTCCATTCCAGCTACAGACCTTTGTATTTGTCAGATCCTTCCCTACGGCATCACTGGCATCGTTGCTGCAGGGGCAGCTCAGGTTTTCTTATTGCAAAGGTCCCTGCAGTAATTCTTTCCTTCCCTTTTGAAGGCAGATACATCCTTTGTCTTTCTTCTATCACCTGAGACCACTCTTCTTGCCTGGATTTTGAAAGATATTTGCTAGCTGTTCAGAGATAGCTTAGAGAATTTCTAGAGCTTCCTGGGATGATGGAGGTATCCGTTAGCTTTCTTTCTGCCCATCCTCTACTTGCTTTGCTTCCCTGCTTCAGTCTTTTTCCGTGTATCCCTCTCATTTCTAGAGCTGGTTTTGATGTCTTGTGTCTGAAGGCTTGTGCTAACCTATTATTCTCATCTATAATTTTATCTCCCTCTCTCTCTTTGTTCCTCATTGCCCTTTTGATTATCAAAGCATAGATGGTGGTAGTCTCACAAGCCCTCTGCTGACAGTGTTTTTCTCTCTACATTGTTTTTTGTATTAAAAAAGAGAGTAAGTTGGAACATGTAGAGAGCTGCTCTGGTTTCCGGGGTGAGTCCTAGAGCCGGGTGCTTAAACTTAGACCTGGCTGTGGGCAGGCTAATCTACCCCTCCCTAAGCAAAATTATTAAATGATTTTAAATGAAGATAACTAAAGAACGAAAAAGATAGTTAAACAGTGTTTTAAGGTGGGTAATTAGTGCCCTGCTAATGCCTTCAGTTTTGTTTTCTGTGAAATGAAGCAGTTGTGCTACCTGCCCTTGACAGAGATCTGCCAGCGCTGGGAGCACAGGTAAGAGGCAGCCAGGGAGCTGTAAAGGGAAGGGCTGGAGCTTGGCTTTCTCGACTTTTAGACATGCTGACCACTCCTTGGAGATCTCTCGGCTCTGATTCATGTCCTCTCTGCTTTAAATCTGCACGGTAGAGACAGAGCTTGATTGTCATGTGAAACTGTGAGCCCTGGTTCCTTGCTAGCCAAACCAGGCACCTGACGGGGCTTGTCTGCTCTCAAGTCTGGGCACCCTTATTGGAAAGGCAAACCTGTGACTGTGAGTTTGTTTCCATGTTGTGTGTGATGAGGTGTAAACAGCTTGGGTTTTTTTCCCCCTTCTAAAAGACCAGACACCTCTGGAAGGAGATAGCGACTGTTGATCCAAGTAATCCATGAGCTAGCCTAATGGGCCCCTAATTGTGGCGGGATTTGGCAAAGACAATGTGTAACAACAGTGGCCTTAGGGATAGGTAACCCAGGTTTTGTTGCATCATCTGCCACAACATCTCTGGCAGATGATAGACTTGGTGACAGAGAAGATGGTGGCTGACTTTGTGGTCCTACCCAGCAAATGAGGCAGCTGGGGCATGTCTAAGCTGTTTCCTCAGCTCCTCTCAGGTGGTGGCTCACATTCGGGTGCACCTTAGCCTGATGACTCTTCATTCTGCTTCTCCTGCCCTGTGGGAAGATCGTTTGCCCCCAGAGCTGGCTGCTCATCCTCCCTGCCACCGCTCCCCAGCTTCTGCTCCAGCAGGTTTCATGGAGCTGCTCACTGCCTGGAGAGCTCAGCAGTCATTATGTAACTAATGACTGGGAAGTATGATGGGTTTATTACTCATTTTATTACTCCAATGACTCGAGTAGCTGGGTTTTGGCCAAACCAGCTCATATTATCTGTGAGGAAGAGAAGGGACAGAAGGTTTCCTGGTCCCTGCCATTCTGAATGTGCTTTTCTCTGCTGTTTTGGGTGTTGCCTTTCTGTAGCCACATGTAATCAAGCCAGTATGACGATAACAAAGATGATTTTGAAAGAAACAAAAGTTACTGATGATGCACAAAGCTGTTTTCAACACCTACCTTTGTCCTTGGGATTTGGAAAGAATGGTGATTTAGCTCTAAAATAATGAATCAGTGTTTACTTGGCATCCCTCGGGGTGATTCAAAAGTCCCAATAGCCTGGCCATGGGATGTGAAATCATTCTGAAAATACACAAAAGATGCAATTAATTTTAGGTACATGTGACTTGGGTAGAAGAGAGCTGTTTCTTTGGAAAGCTATCTCAGCTATCCTGTGTCCATCTGGCTGATGTTTCCACTAGCGGGGGACAGAGCTAGGGGAGAGAAGGGGTCCAGGCCAGAGTCTGCACAGACTGCAAAAAGAGCTTTTTTCTTAACTTTTTGACCTGTTCTTACGCTGGAGATGCTGATGTTTCAAACATCCCGGTTAGTGGACAGATTGTTAATCCTTTCCCAGTGCTGTGGAAATCCCAGGCCTGCAGAACTATGTTACTTCTTAAAAAAATATGCATATGAGTGATGTTTTCCCAGCATGTAGTAAACCCAGTGCTTTCTACAAACTCCACTTCCTTGGGATTAATAATGAGCTGAGGATAATGATCCTTCCACCTCCTGGGTCCGGCAGCTCCTCCCAGTCACAGCTATGTCAGGAAAGTGCTTGCGCTGCGCTTGGCACTGCTGCCCTAACACTGCCAGCATTTTCAGCTCGAAAAGCGTAATCAGAAAGAAAACTATGATCCTGGGGGGGATGGCAGTAATCGCTGAAATATCACAGTGGATTAAGAGGAAAACTCTGTGGCAGTTCGCCTCTATGCAGCGCAGGTGCCTGTGAACATAATGTTTTCTAACTTCATGGTGCACACACATCCCAGCACCTTCTAATTTCTTCCATGAGTGAATCCACTGCCTGGGGTGGTGGCTGCTGGCTGCCTTCCTGTGGGATGCTTTGCACGCCCGGGATGCCCTTTTGCCCTGCCACATACCCAGGAGGCCTTCATGCCTCCACCATCGCCCTGCTGTGGGGCATCCTCCCTCCCCAGACAGCAGGACTGGATGTGCTTGCCCCTTCTCCTCTGCTTGGTTGTGGGCACCTGAGAAGAAGCAAGGAGCCAGGACCTGGTGGCAGACATGGGGATATCCGTAGGATTGAGGGAGGCTGCCCAGAAACAGGTTCACTTGAGGTGACAACAGGGCAGAGAATGGATGTTTAAAATAGGCAACATTGCCATAGACAGATGAGAATCCTTTCCAAAGCACTCAGCTCTGATTTCTCAAGCATTTCAGTAACTGAAGCATCTCAGAAAGTGGAGCTTTGCCACTTTAACCTGTTATCTGTCTCATTCAGAATTGAGTTTGGGCAGCAGATGGTAAAGTCTTCCACACAGCTTAGGAGGACAGAGGGAATGATAGTGACATTTCTGACATCTCGTTAAATAAAAACGCATGTCAGTTCATCCCAGATATGAACATAGACTGCAGTGGGAGTGATTAAATAGAGCAGTGCACATTTAGAAGTAGGTGTCTGCCTAAGAGGTGTCTGTCTGTTGAACCAAAATTTCCAAGACTTCTATATGCAGCAGCCAGCGTTTGGCTTGACTTGCTCAGTAACTCTGAACCTACTTTCTGACACTAAATAATTTTTGGAATGATTATGCTCTGAAGACCTGCTGTCTAGCTCCTTGAGGCAAGGCCATTTTAATTTCCTTTTATAATACTAGCGATATTGAAGGGACTTGCTGTGTGGATAGCTCTCCTTAGAACCACTGCACCCACTTGTGCTGCCAGGCTTGGCTGCAGCTGAGGAAGGGGAGGATAATTGGTTTCCATTTAGCAAGTGAGGGAAAATATTTCCTTTTAACCCTTAGCTTGTCTTCTGAAAGACAGAAAGGGGCACTTTGTCCATTCAGGACATCAGTGTAGAATTGCTTGGTTGGAAAAGACTTTTGAGATCATCGAGTCCAACCATATCTGTGGACTACTAGACATGTCCCTGAGCACTTCATCTACCCATCTTTTAAACACCTCCAGGGATGGCGACTCAATCACCTCCCTGGGCAGCTGTGCCAGTGCCTGACAGCCCTTTCAGTGAAGATATTTTTCCTGATGTCTAATCTGAACCTGCCCTGGTGCAACTTGTGGCCATTTCCTCTCATCCTATCGCTGTCACTTGTGAGAAGAGCCCAGCACCCAGCCTGTCACAGCCTCCTTCCAGGCAGTTGTAGACAGTGATGAGGTCTCCCTTCGGCCTCCTCTTCTCCAGGCTAAACACCCCCAGTTCCCTCAGTCTGTCCTCGTAGGACTTGTTCTCCAGCCCCTCACCAGCCTCGCTGCCCTTCTCTGGATGCGCTCCAGCCCCTCAATGTCCTTCTTGGAGTGAGGGGCCCAAAACTGAACCCAGCACTCGAGGTGTGGCCTCACCAGCGCTTAGCACAGGCGCACAATCACCTCCCTGCTCCTGCTGGCCACACTGTGTCTGACACAGGCCAAGATGCTGCTGGCTTCCTTAGTCACAGATGTGACTGTCTGTTTTGGTGGTAGCTTCTGAACAGCTACTGGATGGTGATGTGATTTTCAAAGGGCTCTAGAAAGGTCAGGCTCTGCAAGACCTGGCAGGCTTGCCGTGCCCCCCTCACCTGGCAGGCACTGCAGCCCCTACCCAGTGTTCTGTGTTGATTCTTGGTGATGCAGTGATGCAGGAGTTGTTGACCTGCCTCTGCTGGGAGCCTGAGCCAAATAGGAGGCAGGTAGAACTGGAACTGTGAAAAGCCTGGGATTCACACAGTGTTAATTTTGATTGATACTTTTCCAGAGTCCAAATCAGTGGAGGTGCTGACCCTGTGGAGCCATTGTCTGGTGCTGGGGCCATCCTCGTCCCCATTCAGAGGTGATCTGTAAATGCTGCTCTTTGTCATGTGCTCCAAGGGGAAGAAGATGCAGCCTCCTGCCCAGTGACGGCTTTGGCTTCCAGGTGAGGGTATCTTAGGCCAAGAAGCTGGTGAAGGGTGTGTGGGGCACAAGTCTTATGAGGAGTGGCTGAGGGAACTGGGGTTGTTTAGAGAAGAGGAGGCTGAGGGGAGACCTCATCACTGTCTACAACTGCCTGAAGGGAGGTTGTGGCCAGGCGGGTGTTGGTCTCTTTTTCTCAAGTAACAAGTAACAGGATGAGAGGAAACAGCCTCAAGTTGCACCAAGGGAGGTATAGACTGGATATTAGGAAAAATTTCTTTACTGTAAGAGTGGTGAAGCATTTGAACAGGCTGCCAAGGGAAGTGGTGGAATCTCCATCCCTGCAAGCGTTCAGAAAATCTGTAGATGTGGCATTTCATGACATGGTTTAGTAGGCACAGTGGTGTTGGGATGGTGGTTCAACTTGATGATCTGAGAGGTCTTTTCCAACTTTAATGATTCTATGATCTTTTTTCCTTCCTCCCCTCTATCCCTCCCACTCCTTCAATGTGCAAATACATCTCTCTTGGGAGGAGCATGGCCGTAGACTGGTTTAGCACTCCTCTATTGTATTGGATGAAGCACAGTTTTTGGGGACAGGCTGTGTAGAGGATTTCCTTCCTACCCTCTCCTCTCCTCACGTTCCCTATTTCAGGAAGGTCTGGCTGGGATCTGCTCTTCCTCCTGCTTTCAGCAGATTGCAAAAGGGTGTGTTTAATTCCTCTGCCAAGAAAACAACCTCCAAGCAGGGGCTGAAATTCCAGCCTGAGCTGGGAGAAGAAAGAAAGAGAGAGAAGGGCCATGCCAGAGAGCTTTAACTCTGATTTTGTACAGGTTTGAAATATTTTGTTATAAAACCTTACCCTGGTATTGCTAAGGTACAGAGAAGGAACTTCTCATGCTCCTGCCCTTAGGCTCTGGGCACCTGTGGTGGGGTGGAGACTATCTGCCTGGCTTTAAAGTGAGCATCTCAGCCTACTGACTATGATGCAGCCTGTGGCAAAGCCAGGTAATGGGTATCTCAGCGTGTGTGTTGCTTGTGCAGATTGTTTGTTAGCAGGCTTGAGATTGAGAGGTTAAGTGTAACAGGAACCACCTGGGGACCCAACCATCTCACTACCTGACCATCAAAGCCCATGAAATGACCCAGTGTCCTACTCTCAGTCCCATTTGAGCAGGCTCACATATTTTCCCAGTGGTAGGGGTGCAATACATATACTTTGCCTGATCTAAACAGTTAGAAATCATAGTCCTAGAGTTTTCCTGTTGGAGTAATTGCAGTTTGGAAGCTGATCTGCAAATTACACAGGGAATATTTACGTACGTACTAAGCTATATTGCTGCTCTCTGGGCTTTTCTTGAAAAGCAAAGTGATGGGTACTGATGGAGAACTGTTGACTTTGATGTGGTGATTCTGAGTATCCCTGGCACTCAGGTAAAACAGTGTTAATGTTCATCTTAGAGAACAAATGCAACTTCTCTTTTTCACGCTTTATTACCCTGGTTTCACGGTACCTTGGTATCTTAGTAAATAAACTTGCCAGTCATCAGTTTCCAGACAGTAAATTTTTAATTGAAGAGGTGGAGCTGGCAGCCAAGCCCTGGGCTGGACTTTCACCCCGGGGGTGTGCTGGGTGCAGTGCAGTGGTTGGGCTGCCCCAGAGGCAGGGCTGCAGGCAGCTCCCACTGCCCAGCTGCCATCCAACCCTGCCCTGCGTCACTGGCCCTGCCGGTTATGCAAGCGCCCCTGCACCGGTGTGCTCCTGCCATGGGTTTTGTAACCCAGCCGGTGGGGTTATTGTGATTCTTTGTCCTCTGCCCTGCCAGGCACCCCGGATCACCCCAGCCCAGAAGGTTTGCTTTGCTCTGACTGGTCTGGGTAGGAGCTGAGGAGGCCAAAATCCAGGCTAGGAAGCTCTTGGTGCTATGGGACACACCTAAGCAGAGGCTCCCATCTGGACATCTGATGGGGTTTTGGGCTTCCTGCTTGTTCTGCAGCCACCCTGGGTGCTGTGTTGCACTCAGCTGAGTAGCCCCTGGCCCCACTGCTCGCTGGCAAAGTCTGAGGTCTTGCTATTCCCCACCCACGAAGCCAAAAGTTGTTAGAGGACAGCTTCTCAAGGGACCGGCTGGGCTGTCTCCTCTCGCCAGCTGTGTGCCAGAAGGAGCTGCCGAGGTAATGCAAACAAGTCATGGCAAATGCCACCTGGCCTGGGCCTGGAAGAAATTTTGCAAAAATGTTCTGTGTAGTTGATAGCAGATTCCTCTGTGAACTGCCTACTTGTAATACATCAAATATGTATTTAATTATGAATAGATTTTTTCCTTCCAGGGCAGCTTTTCAGACATAGAAAGGTACTCTTCCCTCTGCAGGTACACGCTGGAGTCTGGGTGAAACTGCTGCTGTTTTCCTCAGAGAGAAGCTGGGCTTTCTGAATTCATTATGTTCAAGTTTCTTTGTTTGAAAGAAATTCTAATTTCACCTCTATATCCCAGCAATATTAAGGTATTGATGTGGGCTCTCTGTAATAGACTTTCAGTAGCTCTAATTCCAGAAGACAATTTTCAGAGAAAGGCACAGTTGGATGCTGATCCCTGCACCACAAAAGCATTGCTCTGCTTGGCATAGCTGGCTTCAGGGGAAATACTGAATTGCTCCGCTGCTGTATGCCAACCTCCCCAAGCTTCTCTTCAGCCTTTTTGTTTCAGTGCTTTATCGTGGACTTTGGTGGTGCCACCTCCATTGCCTTCTCCTAGGGGTAAGGCAAGGGAATGGGCAGAGTGTGACTTATGAAGCTGGCTGAAGCCTGAGAGGTGCTCTGAGGTGGCAAATAGTGTGGAATGATCCTGGTTTTATTATCTCTTGACTACTTGGTGGAAGTGTTGGTGAGTTGCCCAGGACCCTCCTGATCTCCTGCTGAAGGTGTGTGTTGATGTGATATTTCAGCCTCGGCTTCTTGGTGTGAAGCAGTGATGCACTCGGCAGCTGACAAGGCAAAGGCAGGGAAAGAGTCATGTAATAGATCCAAGAATGTGGTGTTTAAAAAAAAATAAAGGACTAGACTTTTGGGGTGATTTTAGTATTTCTGTATGTAGACAAAGGGGCATTTCTGAAAAACTTGTCCATTGCGTGGGATCAGAGACTGCCCTGTGAAAATCCCTTCAGCCTGAGAAAAGTAAGACCTTGTTTGAGGCAAAATCCATTTCCCCTCCATTGAGCTGGGTCCAGGACAGCAGCAAATTCTGCCTGAGGTAGGCAACAAGCACTGGGCTCGGAAGCTTGTCGAGGGGAGGACCGGAGGATGATGACCTGGTGCTGCAGCAGGGTGGCACAGAGCAAATCTTTGGACCCAAAAACACACTTGCAAGAGCAGTGAAGCAGAAGTGGTTGATCATTAGTGACTCCAGTAGGGCTTGAATGCACATCCTGGAGGGGAAGGACTGGCTGTTTCACCGCCCGTGACCAAACTGAGCATCCATCCTGCGGTGCCATTCAAGATCCAAAGTCTAGTGAAGAAAAAGTCTGATATTTGTTCCAGCTCAGGGGTTTTAGAGCACTTTCAAAGGGCAGAATCCTGGCCTGAGGTTAGCAATTAGGACTCCTGGCAGCAGGGCAGACATATACAGGAAGAAAAACCCACTTGCTACCACAGACCGAAACCCCATTTGGCTGCTAGTAGTAGGCACAGCCGACTTCACCTCATCCCCAAACCTTCTGCAATTGTAGTACTGACTTTTCTGGTAAAAGTAGGAAATTACCCTTTGATTGTGCTCAGGAAACAGCATGGTTGCACCACCCTAAGTGGCTATGGCCTCTCTCCTCTTGAAGGAAGCCTTACCACCTATGCTATCATCCTAATTTAAGTGGCTGAGAGTGAACACAAAGGCCAGTGTAGTTTCTGAGACAAGCAGGATAAATGAAATGCTGCTGGTGCGCTGTTAGGCAAAAGGCAGAGCTGGCCCCACTTGCAAAGACTCAGGCAGGCTCTGCATATTTTTCCTTACCTAGAAAACAGCAGGATTTGAGTGAAGAAAAACCCCCACAGCCTGTGGCTGTTTTGAAAGGAAAAAACACAAGCTCATGTGTCTGATAGTTTCAGGTCATAGGATGAGTTTTGTATGTGTTTTTTGTAGCTTTCAGCATGTGATTATGAGCCCTACATTGCTTTGGCTGCGTGGAGCTGGGGCCTGAGCTGGCTTGGGGAGCTCAGCGCAGCTGGGCCAGTTCCACAGCCGCGCATGTAGGCATATGGCAAAGCAGGGGCTTTTCCAAAACACCTTCCTTAATAAGCACCCTGCATTTTCTAGCAAATTGTGTCCAAGTCCTTCAGCACCTTCCACTGAGACAGATGGTGAGATCTGCAGCAGCTTATTGCTAATTTAAAAGAAAAGGTCTATATTTATTATATAATGAACAAATATGAGATGGTGGCACTTTTTATTTGCTGTGTCACTTATTCAGTGTCTGCAGCATCAGTACCGTGTGCCGCATGTCTCTGCTCTGATGCAATGCCCTGCTGAGGCTGCTTGCAGGGAGAGGTGATGTTGCTGTATCTGCCGTTGTGGGGATACTGGCAGCCTGGGGATCTGGGTGATGTTTTGGGAGATGCTGAGACCCCAGGGCTATTTGTTTTTCAAATAACATTTGCTGCAGTTTCTATTTTATGCATTTTCTAACCAAAATCCATCTGTTGGGTTGCCATGTCAGGTCCTCCTGAGTGTGCTTGGGGCTGTCTTCATTTAGTGCAGGGGTTCCTGGGCTCTATCTGGAAAGTGGATGGGCTTCTGCTTGAATCAGAGGGAGATGTGCCAGCAGCACCTCCCTGCACCTGTGACCCAGCGGTGCTCTCTGGGCTGTTTGCACAGACGGTAGAGAGAGTGAGGTACGCTTTATCCATTCCCCTCATGATTGCTGTGCTTTATTTCGTGATGCCACAAGAGCAACCGTGCCTGTGCTCAGAAGTGCTGCCATTCCTGTCTCTTAGCTTGATTCTTTCTCCTTTGACTCATCTCCCTCTTCTATTTAGAGTTTCTTTCCTTGCAGTAAACCCGCTCTTTCCTGGTGTCTTTCTTCCGTGGCTGCAAATTCATTCCTTTTCATTCCCCCAAAGACTAAGAGATCATAGGATGAGTAAGAGCACCTCCTTGTGTTGGTGACAAACCCGGCATCCGCTGCAGGTGAATTTGCCCACTACCTTTTTTTTTTGTCTTTTGGAGGCCACTGCCTTGGCTGTGGTTGGAAGGCAGTGGGCTTCCAGGTGGGCAGTCAGCATGCCGCGCAGCCTGGCCTTCCCTCCAGCTCTGGGAGCCTGCTCTCTCCTCTCCTGGACCTTTACTGCTGCGTGAGGGAGCCCTGTGAATCTGTTTCTTGCTTCCATCATCATCTCGTCAGGCTTGAGGGGGAAATCCTCATGGAGGAGGCAGGGCAGAGCTGTTCTTGCTGTTCAGGCTAATTGTGATGCTGAGTGCTCCGAGTCCCTCCGAGTGCTGGTGGCTGTTACCCAGCCCACATTTGAACGGCCCTGCTTAGTGCCAAACGCATATGCCTTTGGTGCCAGAGAAATACTTCTTCCAACACACACAGACACGTGTGGGGCTCATTAAGAGCTGTTTGCCCAGCAGGGTTCAAGGTGAGTGCTCAGGAAGGCTCGTGTGGCTGCGGGGTGGCAAGGGACATGGCTTTTTTATAGCAGTAACAAGAAACATCCAGGTTCTTGTCGCTCCACACCAGCCATTGAAGTTATCCCAGGCTTCTTCACCCCCAAAATTAGCTCAAATAATTGCAGTCACCGGGATGGAGGTTTCACTACATTGGTGAGGGTGCAAAGGCTAGGGTTGCCACCAAGCCTGTTGGCACCGCAGCAGCTGCAGGGGTACCTGTCGCAAGTATAATTATAAAGGTGGGATCTACCATTGCCTCCTTCCACACATTGCTGGGCTTCAGCTGGTGCTTGGCAGCCCCTCCAGCAATATCAGAAATGTCCTGTGAACTCAGTCCTGCTTTCAGTTTCTTTCCGCAGGTAAATGAAACACAGTGCCTTGCAAGCACTCAATTTTTGTTGCTAGGTGAATAAATGAGTTTTTGCTGGGTTGTAATTCAGCCTTGTTTGCAAGTGACCCTCGGTGATCTCTGTTCCAGCATTTCCAAATCCTCATCTCGGCGCTCACAGGTGCAGTCCTGTGTCTGCTCGAGTTCAGTTTTCCTTCACTAGATGTCACTGTCTATACAGAGAATTTCAGAAGCTGGCAGAAAGGATGATTAAATTAGGGGGAAAAAAACCCCAGCAAGCTCTTTGGAAAGGGTGTGTAAGCAACCAAAAAACATATTTTCAATTACATCCAAAATAAGAAGATTTTCCTTTTCTTTATCCCCCTACAGTTTGCAAGAGACATTCAGTGCTGCGTGGGAAAATCAAGCCTCTGAGAGTCTTTTCTAAGCAAGGCACGGGAGGCTGGTGGCCATCTCGCCTTCCTCTGTCCTCGCTTTTGCGAAGTGCAGGTGGTGGAACTGAGTGTGCTTTGATCTTCATTCTCTTGGGACACAGATGGAAAATTATAGTCAATAAGAACAAGTCCACTGACTGCAATGAAGGAGCAACTTTCATCTAGTTTCTGGAGTTTCTTTTTTTAAAAAAAATCTTTCTTTCTGGGTTGTGGAGAATTTTAATTAACCCTTTAATTAAGCTGGCAGGATGAAGAGGCTACAAAGAAATGAGAGTGTGTGTGATGGACAGTTTTTTCTGGCTATGATAACCTTCTTGTTTGTGTTGTCTTAGTTGGAAAGAATAAACATTTCTTGCATGGCATAATGCCATTTTTCCTCCTCCTTTCCTTCAGGTTTTTAGTCAGTTCTAAGAATGCTTCAGCCATCTAGTTACAACACTAATAAATAGTGCCTTAGGCAGAGCTGTTAACAAGGCAAATCTGGCTTTTGTTACTTTTTATTTACATTCGGTGTGGGTTTAACATCCCAGATGTCCTTGAGATTACAAAATTTGCTTCCTTAAAGGTTTTAACTTGGAAGAAGGCATTGAAAGCTGGATGTTGCTACACTGGGAATATTGGTTTTTTTTTGGTTTGGCAGGCAATGGAGCATATACACACACTGCCGTGCCAGCTCTGCCTTTATTTTACCATGTGGCCTTCCCTCACACCCCAAAGGGGTGACACACATGCGTGCTTGTGCGTTACACTGACATCCTCATGCATGGGTAAGGTACAAACCCAGGTGACCTCACTGAGGGTGAGTCAGCTCTTCCAGAGGGTGAGGATGCCGCAGTGGTCACCTCCCAGGATGCAGGGTGACCTGCAACAGGGAGTGAGACCAGTGGGCTTCTTGGACCCTCTTCTTGGGTCTCAGCTGGGCATGGCATTTATCCTTTCCTGACTGTGGGCTGTTTCTGCCACCCTTCTGCTGTGCTGTATGTGAGCCCTGGGTCCTGAGCAAGAGAGCATCTACAGTTTGTTGCTGGCTATTTTCTTGTGACTAGGTTAATACACTAGAGTTGATCTAGCCCTGGCTGGCAGCTAAGTATTGCAGCAGCCACTTGCTTGCTCCCCTCCTGCTGGTGGGTGGGGAGGAGAACTGGGAAGTAAAGTAAAACTCCTGGATGGAGATAAAGACAGTTTTAATAGAATAAAAGAAGAGATAATAATAATACTAATAGTAGTAGTAGTAGTAGTAATAATAGTAATAATAATGATGATGATTAAAATACAACCATTCATTGCCCTATGATTAGCTCATCCTGAGCAGTGATAGCAGTGAGTGTAGCAGCGAGCACCAAACACTGAATGTGGAACTCCGATCACCTGCCAGCCTCTCTGCCAAACTCCCATTTCTGTTCTACTCATGATGATGTTCTACTCCTGCCTATTCAGTAAGACCCTGGATGGGGCTTGTGTGCTTGAATTACATCCGCTTATATGTCTGATATAATTGATTTCTTCAACAGCTCTGCTACCCCCTTGGTGGAATGGGGACAGGTACTGAAGTCCTCAGTATGACACTTGCAAATGTAGCAGTGAAATGCAGTGACTTTTTTATTATTATTACTGGGATGCAAGCAAAATCCTTAATCTAATGCAAACTTTCTAGCTGTTTCTGAGGTACCTGCAGAGACACAAAGCTCTTCATTGTGTTTTACTACAATTTGTCTCTGTTCTCATATTAGCAAAACTTTTCTATTCCACTTTCATTAGCATAAAAGAGCTGCAGGGGGACTTTCCACAGCAGTGCAATGAGCCGTGCAACCTCTGAACTTGCCTCTTCTTTCCTCTTCAACCTTGGTTAGGGCACAGCAGAGCCTCAGATACCAGCTGCTGGCTGGAAGGATGTGCCCTGTGAGATGTGGGACCTGAAGGTGCCTGCCAGCCCTACGTTTTGTGCCTCATCTTTCCGTAATGGGGTTCTCTCACACCTGAAAAAGAGACTGAGGGGATATGAAACAGCGCGCTGGCTTGAAATCATCCTCACCATGGTCTGCAGGGTTCTGTTAAACCGAAAGAGAAATGGAAAGAGCAGCTCCGTGTCGGATGAATATCAGTTAATGCTGTTATGAAACATGCCTGGAGAGGCTTGGAGTGAAAATAATGTGTAGGGAGAAAGCCAGCAGACACAACTGAAAAATGGCAATTGCTTTTTGTAAAACATTCAAAGAAAACAGGACAATATTAATTTTATTTGGAATTTATAATCAAAGGAAAAGTTGCCATTTAGATTGGAGATGGAAAATTGCCTGATTATCTTCACTTTTTATGTGCCTGCATAGGGAAGTGTTTCTCCACTGGTAAAGCAAAGGAAAATATAGAGGAGAGGATGGAGAGGGGAAGAAAAATGCTGCTTTTGTTTCCACTTAATATTCTGCTACCAACATTAACAAACAATACCGTTACTTTTCAAATCTGTTCTCCCGCATATGTGAGGCCTCCCTGGGGAACGACAGCAAGGCACAGGATTCAGCAGCTGCAAATCTGGATAATTTCCTTGCTTTTCTGCTACTTCTTCGGTTCTATCAGGCTCCAACCTGCTGGCTGTTTTTTCAGCCTCCTTATCTGTGAAATGGGACAATTCTTATTCTTACAAAACATGTAGAGGTTGTGGGAAGGTTGAGGATTTTTCTTCTTTTTGACACATCCAAAATCAAAAGCATCTCAAAGGTGTTCACTTGTTCAGTTTGGAGAAGGAGGGATGAAAGACGTGAGCACCAGGGGTAGTCCAAAGTGCTCGATCAGGGTGAGGATCTTTTCTGGGCTGGCTGCTGTAGATCTGTCTGGCAGTCTACTTAATAAGAAGAAAAACGAGAGGAGAACGCCAGCCACACAGGTTGACCCTTTGTGGCAACTATATTTTATTTATTTATTGCAGGGTTTTAACAGCAATACTCCCCCATCTCTGGTGCCAACATCGTGAGGCCTTTGGGAAGGAGCTTGTAGATGTCATGCAACCGGCTGTGCATAAGAGGAGAGTGAAGAGACGAAGAGGGACAAATGGCATCAGTTGTTGAGCAGTGGCGTACCCTTGCTATGCACCCATGCAGGGCTGCCTGCTGCTCTCTCTGCTTAGGAGGGCAAGGAGACCCCACCAGCACTGGGCTTCTGCTCCACCACTTCTGTCGTAGGTTTTCATCCGTTCCTTCATACTCTTAAAGCCCACCAACTGGCTCAGCTGGACATTGGTAGCCAAAATATGAGCAAACATTGAGATTCTCCGTCCCTCACATCAAAGGCAGAATAAATGCCTGTGAAGTGACAAGCTTTGCTTTTTTCAGAGGAATCTCCCCATCTTGCCCACCAAATTGTCTGGCACTGGATTGCCCAGAAGGTGAGGGAGTGCAATCATCATACTTGCATGCAGCACTTCCAGTCTTCCCAATAACCCTGCAAATCATGGAGGTGATGTTTTCCCTCCAGCCTACATCTGTGTGTGAGGATGTCCCAGCATGTGTGTCACCCCTGCCCTGATGTGTGTGCGACCGATAAGAGCCATTATTATTTCTTTCTCCTTATCATTGGACTTTCAGGGAGTGTCATGGTCCTCGTGAGGCTGCCAGAGCATTGCACAAATGTCCTCGCAAACCACTGGAGGCCAACTGAGTAGCACAGAGGAGGAAAGAAGGGATTGGTTTTTGCAGCCAAAGTAAGTGAGCAGAGAACCATTGAAGCCACGGGGCCACAGAAGTAGCCTTGTGCAGGCGCTGAGCAGAGCTAATGGCAATGCTTTTGCTGTTGGTTTAAAATACTGTCTCCTGGGTGCAGATTGCTTTGACCCCTTAGGGTAAATAAGAGAAATAGTCAATAAATTATGCATATTTGGCACAGCCTTCCTTTAACCAGCTCTTCTTGTGTTTGCCAAGCTGAGGCCCAATATTTGAGCATCTGTGTCATGCCTGGGCATTAGCTGGGGGGAACAGGGTGTGCCTGGGCTGTGCTGGGCAGGGAACACTCTGGCAGCACCTGGAAATGAGGGCTCAGCAGGCAGAGGGGGAAAGGAGATAAAGGCAAGCCAGATTTCTCACAGGCTGTTCACTTTTCAGTATGCAGCCTTTCAAATGGTCCCTATTTTGTTTTCCCAAATGCTGCGGCATGCCTGATTAGAGCTGGTTAGCAAAAATCACTACATTTACTTTGCTTTTGTCTCAGTGATGTCTGAAGGACTTGGGAAGCTTTTTAGGGCTTGCTCCCTTTCAGGAGCAAGGACAAGCCTTCTGTGGCTGCCCCCCTCCCTCGACTCTCCTCTTACAGTGAGTCACTGAATTTTTAGCATGTCCTTCATGGAAATAGCTCCTTAATATCAGTTGAGCTTTTTTGCAGATCTCTCCGTCTCTTGGTGTTTCTCTGTTCCCTTATCTTGTTTACGAAACTGTATTATGTGAGACAAAACTCATTTGTTGGCGAGGAAGGGACATTGTACTCAATGGGATATTTACTGTGTACCTGAGGTATAATCTATCCTCTGCAGTAATACAGACTCCAAAATGAATGGGTATTTATTTATAATAATATAGCAGACAGTCCATAGGGAGGTGTCATCTTGTTTGTAATCAATCCTGGTGTGATGCTTTGGTTGCAGCACAATAATGCTTTGCATTAAGTGATGAATTGGTTTAGTCTTCTTATTCTGACTGTCATTTTTCTTCACTGAAGATGTATTGCCTCCATTATGCGACCCTTGTAGCTGAGCATCAAATATCTACGGGCGCTTAAAAGGGAGAGGGTGAGATCATGCGTATTCCTGTGTAGAAAGGAAAGAGAACAGCCCCCTGAACAGCCACACTGGTGATTACAGGGAGTAATGGGTTCCAAATAGGTGACTGGTGCAGCACGAGCTGCACTTGTGGTGAGGTAAGCAATGATTTATTCTGCTGAAGTGGGTCGTTATTGAACTAACATTGTATTTCAGGATTGATTTCAACTCAGAACCTGGTGACAGAGTGGATATTTTACTGCAGGAGAAATAGACCATCCATGATGCCGAACAAGCTAGAAATATTTTAGAAAAGACATTTTTGGTATGCTGGGGAAAAAACCAGCAACAAAACCTCTATTAAAAGAACTGAATTTGGGTGCGACGGAGATGCAATCGATATGCTTGTGTTGTAAATGTATGGCTGTTACCATCAAAGAGAAAAACCTGCCCATAGCTCATGAGTGAGTTGCCAGAAAAATAATAGCCTCCCTTATGAAAGATACTGTAGAAAATGTAGTCATATAGTCACATTTGAAGGCTGTCTTGGCAGGCATCTGGGTGTTTCACAAGGTGATGCTGCCCAAAAAGGGAAGTCTGGGATCTCTTTGCCAGCAGGGCAGTTGGATGGGAAGAGAAATTTGGGCCAAGCTGGTTTTTTTGGTCCTGTGTGCTTCCCTTCCATGCTTATCCAAAGATGAGCACAACACTTCCTGTGCTGTCACTGTCGGGTCCTTTGCGTCGGTCACTTGTCCAAAGGGTCTCTGCCTGCAAGATGTCCTTTAGAGCGTGGTAGGTTGGATTGCTTGTGTGCACCTTGACTTGTCCTGCACATAAAGAGGTTTGAGGGCTCTTAAACACAGGAGGAGAAAACAGGTCCGTGTTCATAATCCTTTCTGCTCCCTTGTGGTACATCAGAAAAACTTGTATATGTCCTTCTGTCTTTGTAAAGTCATAAATACCAGGGGTATGCAGTCTGTTCTTCGCTGGATTTCCCTGGAGGCGACAGAAATGTCTCAGCTCTCAAAGGAGCAGCTGGGCTCTGCAGAGACGGCTCTTCTCCTTGTCTCTGGGAGCTAAGGAAGGGATGAGGAAAACACACAAAACACCCAATATACGCTACATGTTCTCAGTAACAGCCACTCAGTTGTCAGTAGGAGTAGCTAAAATAATAACCCTTCCCCTCTGCCACTTTTCCATAAAGCCTTCTGAGAAAAATGGGGTAGGTAAAAATACATTGAAACTCTCAGGACAAATTGGCAGGTTTGAAAGAGGCTCGAGAACATCCTTGGCACCCTTGTAGGCAGTACAAAGAAACACAACTGGAAAATTGCTTTTCTTTTCTAGGCCACCTTTGCAGAGCGTTAAAGTCAGAAAAGGCACTTAACTCTCAGAGACCGCACTGTTTTACTGCTGCCCTCCCTCCTGCCACTCGGGCGATGCCTGGTTCCAGCCATGGTGGCATCTCTGTGCCAGTGGAGGAGGCGGGCACCGGGGCAGCCTGCTTTTCCCGCTGTCCCTCCCCGCCTGCAGGAACCGGTCTCTGAGCTAACATGAGAGAGGGCCTCAAAATCGGTTGTTCTTCTGAAGTGGGAGCTCCCACTGGGACCTGAGCCTGCAGCCAGCGGGGGCGGGGATCTGTGGGCTGACAGTACCAGTCGGCTGAGGAACTGCCTGGCAGACCTGAGGCTCAGATGCCGCTTCTCTAGGCTTGGAATGACTTGCAAGCGGGTGGGTATCTGCTGCATGCAGGAACAGTGCCCGCTGCACTTGGGCCTCACGTGGCTCCAAGGCGTCGATGCCTGTCACTCCAGTCTGCAAGGAGGCTTTCGTGGCCCCTCCAAGCTCAGCAGCTCAGGCTCTGGGCAGTGCAAATGCGGTGGTGCTGAGCCTGGGGAGGATCTGACCCCTTGAGGGCTCCTTGGGCGCTCCGCAGCAACATGCTCAGCCTGCTTGCTGCCTTGTCTTTGGCTGTGCCTGATTGAACTGGCGGCTTCCTGAGGGTTAGGAGGGGTGGTGATGGCACATCTCCGGGTGGAGGTCTCTGCTAGAAGCACCGGCCTGTGGTCTCGGCAAAGGCACATTTTCCTCCTGCTCTTGATGAGTCCTGGAGAGAAGACAGAGCCCTTTGCAAAGCACTCGGGCTTTAGACAACTGGAAACCCACCATAAAATCAATATGTAGGGAAATTGCAGATGCTCTGGGCCAAGTGCTCAATGTAACATCAAACCACCCGTCATAAGTGTCACCCTCCACTTCTATCGACACCATTAAAGTCACTTTCCAAACTGTCAGTTTGGAGCATCTTCTGAGAATGGACTGTAACTCATTTGATCGTTTCCAGAGCGCGTCCAGCTTCCACTGTAATGCCCTGTTTTACACAGCCACCTTGGATACAGGCTGTTAAATCTTCGCTCTCAGCCAGAGCATACTAAGCTCGATTACGTGCAGCCTTGACATAAAGATCTTGCTATGACATGCTGGATTCTTCTCTCTCAAATTCAGTCTTTTGAAGAAAGGGAGCTTTCAGCTGTATCACCATCTTGAGTCTTCCTCTTTTTGGAAAGGGAAAACTAAGGTTCAGTGTGGATTTGTGAGGTTAATCATGTACTGCAGAGCATCTTCGTTAGTGCCTGGGAGGCAATGGGGGTTGTAGCTCACATGTGCTAGTGGCTGAGGTTTCTTGGGTCCCATTTCAGCTTTGTTACTGGCCTGGGAAGTGGCATAGGCAAATCACTCCTTGCTTCAAATTTCCCATCTATAAATTCAAATAAATACTGCTACTTCTGTCATCTGGAACTGTGACAGTGCCATTGTGACAAAAGACTCTATGGGACAAGTATTATTTATTAATTTTAATTACAAATCCACTTGATTTTGAACTGAACTGTTGCCTTTATAATGGGTTTTAATTTAGATTTATCATCATGTGTGAGTTTTTCTCTGGAGCTGTCTTTACTGAGTTAGATGTCTGAATGTGAACTAGCTGGCTGGGCTACCATCACAGTCAGTGTAGGAACTGTGATGTTTTGAATGTGTCTACTGTGCTTTATCTGGAAAATTGATTTGGAAAATATTTGCAAGATGCATGGAGCTACCATTGCCAGGAGTTTACGAAATTACCTTTCTTTAAGGGAAACCCCTCTGCTGCAAGGTGAGGTAATAACATGGAGGACGTGAAAATGATTCCTCTCTCTTGCTCACCGATCAGTGTAGCAATTCTGTTTTTCCCAAGATGAACTTTGCTTTCATGATACTTGATGGTACTGTACTGCACATACCCCATGTGCTCAGTCTTGCCTCATCCTTACAAGGTCTTGTGCTTTAGTCTGTAAACCTTCTTTCTCCACGCTGTTGACACCTCTCTCTGAGCCCTGCCTGGGTCCTAACTGCCTAGGTGAGGTGACTTGTGTCACTTAACTCGCTTCTGTCTCTTCTCCCCTTTGATCTTGAAGCAGGTTTTAGTTCTGATGTCTGGTTTTCCTTTGTGTGTAGCTCTCACAGTCTATTAAAACTTCTTAATATGATCACAGTCTTGTTTCTTTTCTTTACTGGCCTCTTTGCTCAATACAGCTGCTCCCACGCTTAGCTTCACTCCAATGTATTTTCCAGCTCTGTCACTCAGCTGCCCTGCCTTCTCTACTAGCAATTTCACAGAGTCAGCAAAATTGCCCTAATTCACAACTTTTAATCAGTCATTCCTGTCTACATCCAATCTGTGGCTACCGAAACAGTAGCGAGTCACCACTCTTCCACATCTTTTTCCATTCTCAAAATAGAAGCAGCAAGAAAAGGAGAGAGGAGATGCCACCAGCTTGCAGAACTAGAAGCTAAGGTCCTATCTTTTTCCTGCACAACATAAATTCCTATTAAAGTAAATAGTATTTATATTCTGCTGTGAAGAAAAAGACCTCAGGAGCTTTTACGTGTCCTTCTGATTACTGTAGCACTAAGGACATCATTAAAGCCTCTGTTTCATTTCTAACAAAGCACCTTGACGTTTCAGAGATGCCAAGGCTACCCGCTGACCTTATTAGGAACTAGAAGTATCCAGCAGGTTGTGATGCACAGGTGTGAATATCTGAGTGTTTGTGTCTGCTCTCTTTCTCCCCAGACTCACTCTCTATTAGCTTAATTGTCTACGAAACAGAGATAGCAGTAATTGGTTGCTGGTCAAGGATTTTGTGAGGGTTAATGGCCATGCCACAAAGTGATAATCATGAGCACTGTAAGAACTACCTACTTTGTAGGTCTTCAAATGAGACTGAACTCATCGTCCTCTTAAAAACCTCCTTGCCTTGGGCTGAACTCTGGCTGTTCCTCCATGGTGGGAGAGCCAGGTTTATGTGCAAGGAGAGGGGCTACGTGTGCCCTTTTCATGGGACCTTCAGCATATGTTGAGTTCTTGTGTTGAGTAGGACACAATCCTGTGGACAAAGAGATTCTCTGCCCTCTTATCAGGAAGAATACTGTAGTGCTAATGTATGCATAAAGATACGTACACAAGGCACTTTTTGCTAGCGTAATTCATGCCCTTTGTGGGGAACAGATGAAGTCTCCTCTTCCCAGGCCTTTGCAAATGGCCACTGTACATATGCAATTTGACCGTATAGCATATATATTGTTAGTTGTGTTTTCCATGTAGCAGGCTTACGCAGCACAAAACAATGTGTGTAGCATTTTTGTTTAGGAAACCCGAGATAGAGATAAGGAAGTCATTGCACGGGCTGTGTCTGTACCCACCAAGGATCAAACCCTTCCACCCTTATCAAACCAAACTCTGTCAGAATTTTGCGGTGTGGTTACAGTCATCTCCTTGGTCCCTCTGTGGTTGGATTGTCACTTCAGGGTCAAGAAATCTGTACTTAGCAGTGGCAAAATATCTTCTTTCCACATGTCATAGCGGCACAGGATGACTGTTACGCATCTTTTGACGGCTGAGAAATAATTTGTGACATGTCTCTAAGACCACAAATTTGGGCTAATATAAGTGATCAAGGGCAGGTTTTAGGAAGGAATTAGGCACTTGAAAGCATTGCAATTCAATACCATGAGTGCAGCGACCTTGCGGAGTTTTATTTGCAGACTCCGGATCTCCAGAACAGCTGAATATCAGCCAGATTGAAAGTAACCTGACCTGAAAATGAACAAGCAGAATACGTGAGAGACAAGCGTGTACGTAATGGAGGCCAGCACCGAAGAAGCAAGGGTGTGATATGTTTAAAGTGAAAGCTAAACACCCAGCATTAGGGCCAAACGTAAGAGCAGAGGAAGGCAAGCGAGAGATGGAATAAGCAGTCTCTGAGGATGCTGTGTGCAGATGTTGGTCACAGGAGTCATCGGTTCTTATTTATAGACATCACTGGTGGAGAAAATGACTACCCACAGGACGGGCTTTTCCTGCTGGTATTTTCCCTTCTGAATATTTGTTTTATGGTCTAGAGGCAGCCTTACCTGCAGAACAGGCAAGTCCTTCGCTGTGACTCTTTGTGGGGCCATTCTGGGAATTGCTAATGGCCAAGCTGTATTTTGAACAGAGATTTATGATCATCTTCCCAGTCAATTAAAATGCTAGGTATTGCTAAGGCAGAATTCAATTAAGGTTAATTGGAGCTTCTGAAAACTGCTTTTCCAAAGGGAAACAATGGTGGGATTGCAGATCCTAGAGGGTTTCTATCACTTTTAAATAACTTTCAGTTCTGTTCTTGCCTGACACTGCTCTAATCTTCCCTCAAGCCCCACGCTCTCGCTATTATCAAGCAATTCAAATGTTGATTTTTTTTCTGTCATAATTTATCATTTTGACTTATTTGTTCTTTTTACATCTTCTTCTAAAGGCGAGGGAGAAAAAAAACCAACCCACAAACCCTGCAGAAGCCTGGAAATGTTTTCGTATCAGTCCCAGTGGCCTGACATGAAAGATATATAGCCACTTCGAAGAATTTGACAACACTTCAGTAACAATTATCCAGACAGGTGCAATAACAACTCCCTTTTCTTTTGCTGTTGAGAAGGATGATAAGGCTTTAATGAATTGTCAATAAAGATTAAAAAAGAATAAAATAAACAAAGACTAGAGAAAACAGGTGCAAAGGAAATGGCATTAAAATGCAACTCAGGTTTCCCATTCTAGCCTAAATTTTATTTTCGTGGCATCAAGGACTATTGTGACAGTTCTTCGCACACTTGATTGAACTGGGAAAACACATGGGACTGTATCTTAGTCACAGAATGCAGAACATGTAGCTCTCAGCTCACAGAGCAATCTCACAGAGGGATGAATAATCCTTTCAGCTGTTCATTTTGTCAGAATTTGCAACCCGTTGTTTACTGCGTGGGGACTAATAACAAAATGCCAACGAGGAATTTAAACAAGTGAGAGAAGCAGTGACACAGAGACAGAAGAGCGATGGCTTGAGGGTCCCGCTCCTTCTCGCCCCTGTAGCGCCTGGTTGTCACCTGTGGACTGAAAGATTTTTTTAGTTGAGTTTTGCTTTCTGTGGTTTCGGGAGTAGATTAACATTTCTCTCGGCACATGCCCTGTGTTTTTCTGTTTAAAGGAAACCAGAGCAACCCTTGACACAAGTGTTTTTTAGCATTTCCCTTGCTCCATGGAAGATAAAGGGAAGCAGAGCCACGGGTGATTATTGTGCAGAAGTTAAAGGGAAAAGTTTCTTTGATAAGAGATGCTTGTGTAATTATACAGTTGCCAAAGGAGAAGAACATGTAGGTGGATGCACTCTCTCATGTGTGATTACTAATGAATTCTCTGTATTCCTTGTGGAAAAGAGCCACAACTGTAAAATTAAATAGTCAATGCCTCTTTGATGAAAGGGTTTGCAGCCACTGATGTCCTTTATCAAAATACAGTGAGCTTTGAAGGAACAGCAAGAATAGCAAGCCTCAGCTTCCAGTAAAGCAATTGCAGCAGAGAAATTTTACAGAAGTCTTTTTCTCTAGAAGATGTGTTTATAGCGTTTTCTAGTAATAGAATCCCTTTGCCTGGGAAAACGATGGGTAGGCTATTACCAGGAGGCAAACAGCAGCTGAAATTATAGCCAGGACCATGCAGCAGACGAGCAGAAGATACTGGATTCAGTGTCACGTTTGGGTGCGTGAGCTAGCAAGGACTGACAGATATAGAGGCTTTGAAAACATCCTTGCTTAGAAAGGTGAAAAGTGTCATATGACTACTTAGTGAAGCATGCATCCTACTTGACAGTCCAGGGAGTGCTAGTGTGCATCCTTCTCTCTGTTCCCTCTCTTCCTTCAGCTCTCTACGTAAGCTAATACATTAACTTTTGAAAGAAAGCTTCTTTTCATGAAACTTCCTTTTTATTTTCAGTCTTGCAGTTCACACTGTCCTCCTGGGATAAAAATTTACTCGTTACTGCTTAGCACTCACCAGGAAAAGAAGTGGTTGTCTTTGAAATAACATATGACAAAGTCAGCAGCTTTGACCTGGTGTTTTGTGTGTGGAGCTGGGCGGCGTGATGACACGTGGCGATTAGATGCTCTCTGCGGCAACTAAGGCAAGGGGAAGCTTGTAAGCACAGGGTTATTCCCTGGAAAACAGAAAGAGGAAAATGGCATTTAGGCAGTGGTACCGATCCCTGGGCTGCCCAGTGGCAGAGGATGTTTTGAGTCATAGCCAGAATGAAGGTGGACTGTAATCTGTGTGTGGTCCTCCTGCCCTGGTGTGGTCAGGTGGACATTCTCAACCAGCTTCACTAATGGTATTAGCGCCGGCAGAGCTCGAGTACATAACCTAACAGCAAAGTTATGTAAATGGTAGTTTATAACATCTCTCACAGTCCTCGTCTGGAAGTAGTGTGGAGGACTCTGAGATTCCCTGAAGGAGAAAAGTGGTGAGTAGCTAAATATTTTTATTTGCTAAAAAATAGCTGAGAAGACCTCTTAATACAGTGCTCCAGCCATAAAATCGGAAATTATTCTCTCTGCTCTTATCTTCTCAGGAAACAAATTCCGCTGGAAAGCTTTTCCTAGGCCATTTAAAAGTAGTATTGTTAAATACATTAAAGGCCACTTATTTTGAATTCACATACACCAAGAGACATGTTATGACTTTATAACTAAATGGAAAACCTAGCAAAAAAACACGAATTTTTTTTGCTCAAATTGAATACTGCTACTGCTGTCTAGGTAGAATATTCTAAAGAAAGGATCCACAACCTGAAAATACTCCATTGCTGTCCATTTGGAGATTGTGAAGAAGGTTTGAAATGATCTAGGTGATCCCAGCATCCTTGGAAAAATAATGACAGCCTGGTTATCTGGCTCAAGGCTATCTATAGCAATCTCCTCAAATATTTAAAAAGTACAAAACCCTCACAGCTGATCTGTGAAATGAGAGGGAAAGGAATGTTGAAATAATACTTGAATAAACAAGGGGAATAGATGTGTGAGTAAGTGGACATGTTTCCCTATAGATACAATATAGGGAACACACAGAGCTGAAGGAAAACTCTACACTGCAGTGTTTGAATGTTGTACTGCAGTCTTTGAAGAGGAAAGAGCATAGGCTGGAGCCTCAGATTAGCTACTGCAAGAACAGGGATCAGGAACCTTAAACTCTTCCTCTTTCTTTGCCTTTTGTTTCTCAGACTGGAAATGCTTTTTCGTGAGGGCTTGTACTGGAGAGGCTCAGCAACGCTTCTGTCATTACAGCGCATTTGTCTGGGATCACTCAGGATGTATTCGTGTGTAGCTCAAATTCCTGCTAGGTACTGGAAATGCAGAGAGATTATTTTATTATCCCTTTACTGCCTGATATATTAAAGGTTTCAAGAAAATCCAACCAATTGATCACGGAGCATGCTGTCCTTGAAAGGTATGCTAGTCTTTCCAGTACATTTATCAATGGGGCAACTCAAGGCAGTTCAGTGTTGGCATCAGATTTCACATCCACAGGTTCATAACCAGCGTTTATATCCGCACTTATTTATGTTCATCTTAGCTCCTCTGCTGAGAATTCAGGATATGTGTGTGTGCATGCATGCGTGTTTGTGTGTATGTGTTTACATCCCAAAATGACTGAGTCATTATAGGTGGTTGAAGTAACACACTTCATGTTTGTTAGGCTGACCTTCTCCCTCCAAAAAATTGGGCAACTCTTTCTTGAAAATGGAGATAGTAATATCAACATTGACAATGTCGTTCAGGTTTTCTATGTATGTTACATGGTTTATCATAAAGGTTCCATGGGCTTCCTCATCCTAAGCCTTTATTTTTGTTTCCTTGCTCTGATTTTGTATCTTTAAAGAGGATGTAACGTATTTTTTTTCTGTAGATGCCTATGACCATCAGTAAGGGAAACACACAGAAAAACCTGGGCAAATATGTCTGTGTAAGTTTGAAATTTAAACAGATTAACTTCTATTTAGGTAAATTAACTGTAGGCTCCCTTTTCTAATAATTTTGCCTGAAAAATATGGGTATTTGGGGCTTTATTGGTAGTTATCTCTATAATGTTAAAAGATACCCTAACAAGAGCTGCTGCGTCTTTCCTTTGATAGACCTTAAGAATTCATTGAGTTATTGAACACAAATTGCCCTGAAAATATTTCAATTGGAAGACAAAACGTATTTCAGTGATAAGAACCAAGTGAAATTTCCGTGAAAATTTGTTCAAACACAGCTTCTCTTGCAGACCTCTTTGTGAAGGCTGAGTTGTCAGAGAGGTGTAAATAAGTACAAGAGAAATTCTCTTAATTCGCCAGCACATTCAGTGGTAATACAGGTCACCGATAACCTCTGGACTGAGAAAATGACCATAAAAAGTTCCAATGTGAATGGAAATTTGAATTCTCTGCTGTGCTATGTCAAGCCGCCTGCTGTCTGAGAATAGCGGGTCTGAGAAATGCTGTGAGATCCTTAGGAGGTGCCATAGATGTGCACCTTACAGAAACCTCTTAATTACATACTAATGAACACTGCAGTAGCAGACAGACAAGGGAAGGACAGAGCGTTCTACTCGTGTCTATCCTAGAAACAGATACAAGCTGGGAGTTATTTTCAAGTACCTTCCTTCCATTAGTGATTTTTATTTTCAGAGTGAAATAGTCTTAACTTAGGATGATGGTCAGAGGACTGGAGCCCCTCCTATATGAGGACAGGATGAGAGAGGTGGGCTGGTTTATCCTAGAAAAGAGAAGGCTCTGGACAGACCTTACAGCAGCCTTCCAAGACTTAAAGGGGGCTGCAGGAAAGCAGGGGACGGGCTCTTTATGGGGGAGTGCAGTGATAGCATGAGGGGTAATGGTTTTAAGCTGAAAAAGGGGAGATTTTGGTTAGATATTAGGAAAAAGCTTTTTGCTGTGAGGGTGGTGAGGCCCTGGAAGTGTTCAAGGCCAGGTTGGATGGGGCTTTGAGCAACTTGATCCAGTGGGAGGTGTCCCTGCCCATGGCAGGGGGGTTGGAACTGGATGATCTTTGAGGTCCCTTCCAACTCGAACCATTCTATGATTCTATGATCTGTTTCTCCCTATTTATGTTGATATGTTTATACCACTCTGTGCTTGTCCTTGCCTTCTTTGTATCTGTGACTTTCCAAAAAGATGGAATTTTACCTGAGAAAATAATTTAATACTACCTGGACATTTCAAGATGATACAAATGAGGCAGTGATGGCATTTTTGTTCTGGGTTTGTTTAGGTAATTAATTTCACATCTTGAAAATGGAAAGAAAGCAGTTGTGGGCACAATATAGTTTCATGTTGTGTGCATTTTCTTTTTTTTTGAGCTTTTACTTGCTCATTCAGGGCCCTTGTGTCCTGTTGTATTCCAACAACATTCCCAGCATCACAAATCTTTCCTGGCTGGTGGATGGCTTTTGGTAAGCACTCTTCTCTATAGCTGTTTGCATTTTGAGCTTTTGTGCAGCTTACTGGAGAAAATTCTCGTTACAGTTTTTTCTCGGAAACATGTATTTAGAAGTTAGTTGCTTCAAGACCTTCCGTTATACCAGTTTTTCAGGACAAACATCCCCAAATAAGGCTTAATCAAGACAAAGTTAAAGACTTGCCAAGTTGTGGGGACAGCCAAGCAGGAATGAAGGGGGTGCTGCTGCTCAGAGCTGGGTTTAGCAGCCCTGGGTGGATAAGGTACCAAGATAGCACAGGCTGAGCAGCATCCCTCACTGCACCCTGCTTCTTACCCCACTCTGTGGCTTCTTGGAGATGGTCCTGACCTGTGTTCCTTCATAGTTCAGTCCATCTTCACAGCCTCTATTTTCTCCCTCATTTGCTAGATCAGAGCTATCCCCTTGCTTCTTGTCCCTGCAGGGGTGGTGCCCTATCCTGCTTGGGAAGTGGCGCTCAGTGCCAGCGCAACGCAGCACTGCCTGCTGCTGAGGTGGGCAGTCAGTCGGGGGCTCCTGTGGGCTTAGCGAGGGGCAACAGCTCTCTGCTGCTCCTGAGGGTTTATTCTCAGGGCAAAGCCCTTTCGGGTATAAATCTATGGTTTGTGTGTGGGGGTTTCTGAACCTTTGCAAAGCAGGGATTAATGCCTAGAGTGTATGAAAGAGCAAGTACGGAGGTAGTTAATCACCTGGCAGCAGCTGGGGTTTGAGTGCTGTCCTCAGCTCTGCTTCTGAAGGGCGCTGGGGCAGTGTGTTAGAAGGATGCTGTGAATGCCTGATGAAGCCGTGGCGCTTCCTAAAGCCCTGCTCGAAACCAGAGCTGTGTTGGCTCTCCCAAAAAGTGCCATTAGATGGCAGCAACGGCTTTTGCAAAGCGCATTGCGAGAGGTTTTCTTTAACTCTAATTGTTTGTCGCTTTGGGATCATTGTAGGAGACCTTGATCATAAATCCCGCATGCAATAAGGGATTCATAATGCATCCTACAGAGAACATGTTGTATTGTTCCCTGAGATATAAAGTTTCATTTTCAATAGAGAAGGGCCTTTTCTTTCCCCTTTTCTATTTCTTTTCTTTTCACATCTAGCATATTCCCACTGTTTAATTTTCTTTGAAAGAAACAGGCAAGCTAAGCCTTTAATGTGCACTGACCAAGACATCTGTGATGGTTGCAGGGAAATGCAGGGTTGCTGTTACGAGGGAGTGAAAATGGATAAGCCACTGTTTTGGCAGACTGGATATAGAGGGTTATTCCGTGACTAAAAATGAGTATTACCCTTGTCAAAAATGTGTTCATGCTGATCCACTGAGACAGAGTGGCCGGACACAGAAAAACGTTTTGCAGAGATCTGCTTTGTTACGGGGAAACAGTTAAGGAGGAAACTGAAACTTGATTTTGCCTTATTTTGTCATCATCACTAGCTATCAGGTAGGATTTTGGATGCAAAAAACAGGTGGGAAGGGAAACAGAAATTCTATTCTGCCACATGGTGACATTATATGCTCCCTTGATAATAATGTGATATGGAAAAAATTACTGATGTTCATGAAGGTGAAGAAAAGCAGACGTATACCTGCCACACGCCCACACTTCAGCCTGTTCTTATCACTGGTATTACTTTTAGCACATTCTTCTCAGCAACAGTAATGAAAAATAGGTGAAAAGCTATTAGCAAGATTTCCTCCTTTCATCTTACAGGGGAATGGTGCTAAAGACAACATGATTTGCTTGAAAGCAGCCTTTCTAAAAGTGTGAGTTGAAATCTGAGATTTGGGAACTGCACTGTAGGAGGCAATTTTGGATCCTTTAAGCTGGTTCTGCGTGGTGTTGTTGATTAAGTTGGAGAGGGAATATATGCAAAGGCAGCCACTGTTTGAATCATATCAATGGACAACCGGGATGACAGAAAGCTGGAAAAGCTTTGGCTTGCACAGCCACCCAGGGGCGTTCCTTGTTATCAGCATGTTCTGCTTTAGATCTGAGATAAGAAGATGAGGATCTCATCAGAAGAGGCTGTTTCATGGCGTTCCTCACACCTCCTGCTTTTAATCAGCCCAGAAATGCCAAGTGGCGGGCATCGTGGGCTCTGTGGGTGGCTGCAATCTAGCCCAATGCAAGCCAGCAATTCTTTCCTTGTAGGGTTTGGGTAAGGAGAGAACATAATGGATTATTTAGGAAGATGGGGTTGGGATGTGGCAGTGTTCTTCTCCCCTGCCCTGGGAGCTTGGGAGGTGCTCTGGGAGTTACTGGCCTACTGTCTTTTAGCACTGAGTAAAAGCTGAGTGACTGCAGAAGGATACAGGAGTGATTATTGCTCCTCTAACAGACCATTTTTGTGACTCTTCAGGCTCTGCCTGAGATGTTCTCCTGAGAAGCTGTGGTCAGAGCTTCTCAGTTGTCTCTGAATTTTGTGAACATGGTGTAGGGCCACAAGTGGCTTTGGGTGCAGCTCCACATGGCAACTGTTTGACCATGGGCCAAGGCCAAAATTGTCTTTCTAATGGCACTGACTTGGTAGAAGTGTCCCCTTCGACTGGAGTAAGGTCATCGCCTTTGTCACTGGAAATTGGGTGGCAACTCCAACAGTATTAAGATTTTTACCCCATCTGGTATTGTCAGTTGCATTTTTTGTTGGTCAGCTATAAATCAACTGTATTAAAAAACTCACTACCTAGAGGTTTTTTTTTTTGTGAAGGCCTTTAATTGTCTCCTCAATCAGATGACTCTGAAAGAGTGCAAACCTCTTGATTTCAGCTAGATTGAAAGTATAACTGCATTGCCAGGATTTTGGAGTATTTTGAAGGCTGGACCCTATAGGTAGGAGTGTTGAGGCTGGGATAATTTTAGTTTTATTTCCTTTTCTCTGTTGAGGCTGGGATAATTTTAGTTTTATTTCCTTTTCTCCACCTTGTGGGAGTACTTGATTTTCCCTGCCTTACAGTTGTACATGTATTCTGAGTTTCTCCAGGTTTCTGTAACCCTTGGTGGTTTCTGTGAAAGGGTCGTTTGGATGAGTGATGTATGGAGAGAGACGCCTTCATCTTCTTTTTTTTTTTTTCGTAGCCAGGAATTTACCAGGGCTTGCTCAAAATGCAGACATTTTAGGATTAAGTATTGCTAGGAAAAGGTTCAAGGGAGATTTATGTGTGAGTATATGTGAGCAATTATTATTTTATTGACATACCTTTCCTGAATGTCTTTTCAAGATCCAATGCCATTTTTTAAGCTGACTTTGGCTAATGATAAGCCCTGAGGTAGGAACTGCCTTATGGCCCAGAGAGGCTGTAGTTATCTGGTTTTGAAATTCTCTTTGTATCTGTATTCACAGCACACGTTCAGAACCTAGGGCTGAGTCCTACCCTCAGTTGCTCCCAAACAATGCTGTAACTTGGAGATACGGCTATAACTTAATTTGCCTTTAGAATGGTAATCTTGGAAGCCTTAGCCTTGGCTTTGTACTGTCATATTCACAAATTGAAAGGGAGAGAACTTACAATTTGTATCCACTTTTCTTTTTTCTTCTCCCATCCTGCCGCTCTTTAGCCTTTCTGCGATGCCAAAGTGTCCCTCAAGGCCACCCTTTTTGTTGCATTGACTGAACGGGCAGGTTCCCCCCTGAGACTTCCTTGCAGGAATTTTTTTGCAGATTTCTTTGGTTGTCCTGCCTAAGTCCCTTGCCTGAACCAGAATAGCACCACCCCGCTGAGGGCAGCAAGCGAAGTGTTTGGGTGGATGGGCAGGAGTAGGGCTGGCAGCTGGGGGGCATGGGAGGGTGGTATTGCTGGATGTGGTCTCACACCTGGGCATCGGGCTCCTGGCTCCTCAGGAGCCCAGAGCTGGCTCAGCCTTTCCTGCAGCCTCGTGTAAGAACATAAGCTTGGGGTAATGTGTCAACCTCAGAGAGTCCTCCAGATCTCACCTTCTGTTCCTAGCATGTCTTTTACCCCTTCCTGTAACTGGAGATGTGGTACTCTGTGGCTAACACCTGCCCACTCTGCTTGGAGGCTGATAGGTATTGTATAACATTATTTTCCTGCTACCTCACTTTATGATTGGCTGAAGTTTTCACAAGATTTTTTTTTTTTTTTAGCTTGAAATGCAGTTTGTCCCCAAACTATTTGTGACTTTCTGGACAATTCTTCCCCTTCTTTTTGGGCACTTCAAAAATCTTTTGATGTGCTGGAACTGAGAGGAAAGCAGGGATTGTGAGAATGCTGCTTTTCAGAAGCCCATTGTCAAGTCCTTGACCTGTAGCCAGCAGAAGATGGCTGGGAAGGGATACATCATGAAAAATTCAAGTGGTAATATTTCAGGGTGCTCTTCATACAAGCCAAAGCGAGATGGACAGAGCCGTGAGTAGCTGGTGCTCTCTATGGTGTTCTATGTGCCATAGAGTATTATTGGTTGCCCAAGATGTGCATCGTTCTTGCACGCTGCTGCCTTTCTTCATCCCCATTTCACTGATTTCGTAGTTAGGTAGGCAATTCCAGTGCTCTTGTTCAGTAAACTGTACACACAGAGAACACAATGCACTTCATAGCCCTCTGACTGCCGAGGAAAAAACCTTCACAGTTCCATTTGACTCTGATGCATTTTAGTTTTCACAGTACTTTATATGTTGGTGGGTTTTCTCTGTATCCAGGGAGACTGAGAAATATAGAAAATAGGAGTTTCATGGCATGGCAAGTTTCACCACAAACATACAGGCGTCTTAATTCTTGTTAGAAGACAAATATCTGAGATAGATTAGAAATATACTTTGCAATTGGAAATTTAATTGGATTTGCGCTCAGAAAAGGAATGCAATTGAATGAAAGGGATCTCAGAGTGTTCTTTTTCAAGCTCAAAAAATAATTGTTTTGATGAAATGCAAATCCTTGAATATTAGGGTTTTTTTTCCTTGGTGAGTATTTGCCTTATGCCTGCTCAGAACTGAGGCAAATCCTGTCAACCCTTTCAGTCCTTTCAGCATTTTCAGTTCCCTTTAAACCCACTTAGGGATCTTAACCTAGTTAATGCTTAGTAAAATTTAGTGAATTGGGCTGTATTCACTAAATGCTTTTGCAACTGCTGAGGAATGGCAATGTTACCATCAAGATATTTATCTCTATCTACCTACCCTTATGCATGGGTGGGTTTTCTCAGTGGCGCTAGGTGGAATTGACCTGTCAAAATGGGGCTGGAGGAAGTCCTTCATTGTATCTGCATCGATAAATGAGTCATTTAGTTCCCACCTTGGACAGTTGTTCCATATTTAGTTATACAAAATACAAGGAAAACACTGGAGTTATCTTGAAATGAGGTTTGTGGGGTTTTTTTCTGGCTCAGCTCTGGGAATCTCAGTCGTGCAAATTCACACTGAAGGTGCTTGGACTGTAACTTGAGGGCAGCATCAGCAGATAAAATCCCTGTTCCGTCTCTTCTGTTTGTGTGGCAAAGCTGCTCCTACTGCTACACAGTGAACTGGTTTCAGGAAGCTTAAAAACTGTTTGGTTCTTTGGTTTTCTTTCCACCTGGGTTTTTCAGGTGCGCCTGTACCCAGCTCTGGTTTCCCATGGAGTTACACCAAATACAGGGGCCACACTTTGTGTTGTCTAGAGAGAAAGGACAGACAGGGACTGGAAGATTTCAGCTGGTTTAAAGACTGCAGCTTCTGGGTGTCTAAGGCCAGACAGATGTAGACTACTTTTCTGGTTCCTACTCACTAGAGGCTCTCCCTTGCAGGCTGTCCAATTTTCTGTCCTCTGTTCTGCAAAGTTTGTAGGCATTTGCTTGACATCTCAGTAATCCCAATGATGACAACTCCCTGAACTGTGCAGAATCAAGCCTGGCACCTCTGGGTATAGGCTTGTAGCGTTTCCTCAGGCAAAGGTAAAGCATACAGCTGTGGCGCAGAGATATGCACAAGAAACAACATAATTATTTACACTGTAAATGCTTGGTTCCGTTTGTGTTATTTCCAATATTCCCAACAAACTTTGCTGGTTGCCCTTGTAGTACAGGCAATAACATGGCAGTTCTAGCAAACTCCTTCCATGAATGGCTCATAGTTCGACTGAAGTATTTCATTTTCTTGCCTTCATCTAAAACCAAGCAAACAATGTTTCTGTGACAAAATAAGAGAACTAGCATGAGAGAATTTGTCTCCAGAGACTGCAGTGCATTCTCAGCTATCAACCTCAGGCATTTTGAGCTCTGTGAAAGCTGGTTTTGCAATTCATCTCCTGTCCATTCCTTGGCTTTTATGTTATTGTAGGGCCTGACAAACAGTGATGTGGGAGGTGGATTAGCTCATGATTGAGCTTGGAGAGGAAATTATACACCTAATCAGACATACATCTATAGCTGTATCAGACCTCTCCCCCCCTCCAATAAAATATTCAGTCTTCATAAATTCACACAGTGAGGTAAACCTCCTGACTTGCACATTTGTAACACAGACCTGTAACAAACCCTGTGTTTTTTCCCCTAAAGGTTTGCATTGGCTAGGATGGAAACCCCCTCACAGCTGAAGCAATCTATATTTTAAACATTTTCCCTTCATGTGCCTCCCAGTTAAAATGTCATCTAAAGTACAGCTCGAAAATCTCTTATAGAAAGAATAATTCCTTTCCCTTTCTGCTTTCTGGCTATTTCTGTATGTTTTACCTCAGATCCACTTGTCCTTAGGCCCAGACAATGCTCCTGTAATTTATAGATGTTCTTTGCCTGTATGAGCTGCGCTGGAGTCTGCAGAGCTTCTCCTGCCTCCAGAAATGCTCAGAAATGTTTGATGGTGTCCTCATACACAGACAGCGCTGCGGTTCCTGCCTGCAGAGGTTATGGGCTGGGAACGGTGATGGGTCTATATAGACAGGGTGATTAAAAGTAAGTTGGGGTGGAAAGAGGGGATTGACAGGGAGATAATGAGAAACAAGCTTGCAACCTTAGAGTTCTTTATTTTACACTTGATTTCTTCTCTTAATGTTTATGTCATGTCTTATTTTTGCCAAAGCTGTTTCACACATGTGAAAACAGTGGCATGAATAAAATGGCCAGGAAGCTTCTCCATGCTAGGGCTGAATAGGAACCCTAAGACCTGTCTCCTGTCCTTCCCTCAAAATCCGCGGCCCCAGAAGTGGAAGAAAATGGCAGCTGAAAGTTGGAGTTAACGCCTCTTGGCTGTGTGGCCCTGTTCCTTCAGGGCTGTTTGCCACACTGCCATAACCGCCCCAGGGCCAGCAGGTCACACAGGGCTTGCAGGCTCTGTTCCTGCTTAATTGCTCAAGCACTGACAGGGACACGCAGGCTTTGCCTGGGGCTCGGCTTCTGTGCCACCCCATAGCTCTCCTGTGTGTGTGTGTGTGTGATCACAGCTGTGTAACCCAGCAAATCTCGCACCAGGCGGGTGCGTGGTGGTGACAGGCTGGCTGCAGACCAGCCAGAAAGCTGCTTTTCATGCAGAAAGGTCAGGATGTGATCTAAGGAGAAGAAGGAGGTGTGATGGGACTCATGAATTTTCCTTCTCCCAGGAGTACATAAAACTACGGTTGATCTTAGCTGGCACTGCAGGGAATGAAGTAATCAAAAGTAGGACTGCAAGGTAGTGTAGGCAGACTCTGGGCTGTCTGTACGCTGAATGCTAGCCTGGGTGCTGCTAGCTCTGCCGGCATGGCAATGTGGAGCTTAGCTTCCACGGCTGAAGTGTTTATCCAGCTTGTCAGGAGGCTTTTTGCATCTGTGCTAAGCTTGGTGGTGTGGCAGGACCGCCGGAGGGTATTCGGCCTGCCAGGAATGTTCCCTCAATGCTCTTCCATCCCCAAGCGTTACAGTGGCATTCGCACCGTGGGTAAGGTATGGGATGCAACGCCCTGCTGATATTACTGCTGTATTTACAGGCTGAGAGAGCTGGGGTTGTTCTTCAGCCTATAGAAGAGAAGGATCCAGGGAGACCTTACAGCAGCCTTCGAGTACTTAAAGAGGGCTACAGGAAAGCTGGGGAGGGGCTCTTTATTAGATAGTGTAGTGATACGATGAGGGGCAATGGTTTTAAGCCGAAAGAGGGGAGATTTAGATTAGGTATTGGGAAGAAATTCTTCACACTGAGGGTGGTGAGGCCCTGGCCCAGGTTGCCCAGGGGAGCTGTGGCTGCCCCCTCCCTGGAGGTGTTCAAGGCCAGGTTGGATGGGGCCTTGAGCAGCCTGGGCTGGTGGGAGGTGTCCCTGCCCATGGGAGGGGGGGTGGAACTGGATGGGCTTTAAGGTCCCTTCCGACCCAAACCATTCTGTGATTCTATGACTCTATGATCTTTGGCACCTCTAAAATAAAATTTACAATTGAAGCATTTTTATATTGCTGCCTCATCAGTAAATTACCGAGCAGGTAACTAACGCAGAGGCCAGGCAGAGGCTGGCATTTGGAACCACCTCTACCAGTTCACACAAGAGTTTTGCTGCGTGCTAGCAGAGTAGGAGTTCAGGATTGTGAGTGGCGAGGAGGCTCCACTTCCAATACAATCGGAAGATAATCAATCATGCTACTAGCTTTTGTCTTGGCAAAGGTATTTAGCTATCAGCCAGCGGTTAGCTACCTCCAGGCCACCTGCCTGCCTGAAAAATAGAGAATCAGTTTTTTTCCCTTGCAAAGGGAAGTGGGGAATATTGACTTGTGTGATAATTTTAGGGGGATGATTAAATTTGGCCTCTTAGGCCCCAGTTGAAAATTCAATTCAGATGACTAGTTTTCTTTTCATACACTGCAGAGCAATCTTGTGCTCTGCCACCACTAATGTTCCTGATGTTGATTGTCCTTTCACTTTACCAAAGCGCAAAAATGCCCAGCCTACTCTCCGTTTCCTGTGGCTTTGGGCTATCAGAACATAATGAGAAGCCTGCTTTTGGCTTAACTTAAGGATACAGAATCTATCTTGAGACAGACCAACTGTCTACTCCCATAAAGTCACGTATTGACATTGTAATGGGTGCAACTAATGGTCAGATGAGAAGGATCATAACTTTTCTACAGTTTTAGATTGTATTTTAGTATTCCAGTGAAGGCTGCCCAGGTCTTGGACACATATTTCCTAGGGAAAAAACCCATCCCAAACCAAACTAGTATGAATTTAGTGCTGGAAAAACCTACATGAATGGTAGGACTTACGTAGGATAAACCCCTCTGCAAACAAGTGTGAGCGAAGTAGGTAAGACAGGGGTGAGGAAAGGGAAAAAGGAGCAGAGTTTTCTATTCTGTGGTGTGCTCCCATGGCTATACATATGCTGAGGAGTCCGAGTATCAACGTGAGAGCAATGCTTCTGAAATACAGTGAAACCGAATGCTGGCGGAGGCAGCTGATTGCTTTAGAGCTAGTATTGCCATGTGGCATATGCTTTCCTTACTGCTTGATGCTGCTGCATAGTCTAATAATACGTGTTTGATACCCAGAGGAAAACTAAATTGCAACTTTAATGGGCGGTGCTATTATGCGTATTATTTACAGTGCGATGCTGTCTTCACTAGGGTCACCAGACTGCTGCCTTAACTAATATTACAAAAAACATTAGTGCAGAGCGTATAGTTTAACTGCACCAGATCTTAGCTTTTTAAGGAGTCTGTTCTTTCAAAAAACCCATAGGGATTCACTTAAGAAGGCTCTGCTGTTGCAAGCACAACTTATTTCCCTCAGTTAATGAATGCAGGTGCTCAAAAAGTGCTTTCAGGTGACAGATTCAAAGAAGAGTGCTCATATCGTAAAGGGATTCTGAAGAAAAGAGTACATAAAGGGCAGCTGGGAGTGTGTTACCCAAAAAGTGGCATTAGGAAGTGAGCGTCTGATAGCTGAAGATACACTGCTGGATGGTTTTAGCGGAGCTAGAATACACTGGGTTTGGGTTTAACAGATAAAGTGGATATAGATAATAGGATTAGGAAATCAGAGAAAGATAAATTCATTCTCTGTAGAGCAAAGGCCTTTGCCCTTAGCGATGCTTTCTTGTTCTGAAAGCAAGTGGATGACATTTCAAATATTGTCTCAAAGAAGGAAAGGGCTGCACAAATCTTTAAGCTGAGCAAGGGTGGGGAGGAGGCAATCTGCATTGCCTTGCAAAAGGCATATTTATTGCTTTTAAATAGGCACATTTGAAAGGTATATTTATGCAGCCAGCAAACGTGTGATTACAGTACAGGTAGGTGCAATGTAGGTTTAATTCTGCCAGCTATAACGTCTCTAATGAAATTGTGCAGAGCAGGCTTTAGTATTCAGTGTGCAACTGGAGGATAAACCCTGCAGCAACCCTGTACACATGCTCCAGTTGCTAGGTGGTGCCACTGCATCTTCATTAGCATTCTTATCTAATGACGGCCAATACCTGTAGCAATCGCTTCCCTTGTATCCAACCAGTATTTTGCACCGCTGTAACCTCCACAAGGAATGGGAAGATATAGACTGCATCACCATATCTCTAATGAAAGATGAAAACATTTAATTTCCCTCTTCCAGCCTTTGAACTTAGCTGAAAATAAATCTATATCTGAAGGAAAAAAATGCACAAGTGAATAAAATTAATTGTGGGTTATAGTGAACAGGACAGATTATTATGATATATTACAATAGATGCTTTTTATGTTACTGGTGGTGCCAGAAAGTTGCATTTAGTATTTTGCTTGCTTGATGCATCATATGATATATCACAATCATCTGACATGCAATAAAAGACTTCAGTCATTAGGAGCGAAAACTAATGGATAACGACGTATAGGAGGAGACAGCCAAGTTGTTACCAATTTGTGTAGAAGATTTTGCAGCTCCAATAAATACTCTGATAGGAGTATTTATGACTACTTGTTACAGAATGTGAGCTTACTGTAAATGTAAGAGCAGTTTGTAAGATTTGTAGGTGGCCAGCCAGCCCTCTTCTGTGTAATGCTGGAGAACAGTCATCGGGGGAAGGCTGTGATTATTATGTTTGTGTAGTTCACAAGCGCTTCATGGAAAGAAGCAGAAATCTGGTCACAGAGACTGGCAGACCAGTCTTATTTCCTAGGGAAATAACCAAACTACTGCTACAGGAAAAAAATAATAAAAAGCAAACAGCCAAAGCAGTACAACGATGTGACTGTACAGTGGAGCTGAAAATGCAAGCCTGGCCCCTGCAGTACCGTCACACAAACTTTAACCACTTGCAGTCTAATTCCAGTCTACATTATCAACCATTAGGATGATGACTGTGTGCACTAACTTTATGAGTTAGGAACACCTTTCTGAAAGCCTTGGTCTGAACCTCCCCTTTGGTGCTGTTACTGTGCTTTCTCCCCTGTGGGTGCAGGGAGCTGAGGAGCAGCCCTGTGCCACTGGCTGATGCTCGAGAATGATGGCAGCTCCTCACATCCCTTCGGAAAGGTACTGTACAATATGGTACTCGACTTTCACGGGATTCCCTGTATCATAGGTAGGAATTTCAGCTCTGCCCAAAAGATTTAGCTATCGTCATGAAAATGATGAGATCGTAGAGGTGGGCACGATGCTTTTGATTTTGGAGGTTGCTTGGTTAGTTGAATGTAAGCAGAGAAGTTGTAACAGGAAAGGCTGTGACAGGAGAGCCTGCTTTTCCAAGCTAAAGACACAAGAATGTATTTGCAGTTCCTAAAATTGTCAGATTAGGATTTCTACATGTATTTTTTCCCTGACTGCCATTTTACCATTTCTTTCTTAACTTTTGCCAGTCTTTGTATAAGGGCCAGTTGATTTATGCTCCTTTTCCCCCTCCTTTTCTTTTTTAGATGTGCAAATAAACAATAAACATTTTCATCTTTTGCTTACGGTGAGTGTTTCCCCTCAGCTCAGACAATAACCAAGCAGTAATAACCAAGCCTGGCTTACCAGGACTATAAGAGAAAGTGAAGTCAAAGAATTTTGAATCTTCTAACAAAGGGCTGGTCATAACCAGTAACCATGAGCATGGATAGTCCCCGTAGGCACGCCCTTTCTGGCAGCGGGTATGGGACACAGAAGGCAGAGCCCTTTCTGGTATGGCTGAGACAGTTACACTTTTGATACAGCTGTGGAGATGGGAGACAACCGTTACTCAAGGCACAGCAGAGCTTAGAAAATGAAGATCAGGGAATCCAAAATCTATCAGGGATACTTGGAATTTCCTGTTTGAAGTTCCTCTAAAAGAAACTCAAGCAAATGAATGAGTCAAGAAACCACAAGCTAAGAAAAATATACTCATGTGTACTCACTTCACATATTTCATTAACCACCGGAAAGAAAATCTACTGATTTCCTAACAGCAAAAGAGTGTATGTCTGGGGTTCGGTGAACTGAAGCCTTAGTTCATCTAACAGGGTTGGGCAGTAACAAATTTTGGTCAGTAGGGCACTTTTTCTTTTTGAGATAGTTTTTAAAGCAAATGGTTTTGCTTAGTATTTTAGGTAAGAAAGTAATATTTTGGGATTTGTTACCAGCAGCCAGTTGTATTTTATTTTCACTGTTATATGTGCTGGGAGCACAGTGGAAGCGTTTTATCTCTGCAGCTCGATAGGTGTTGCTGGGCTGAGAATGATGGATGCTGCGGTACACAGGTCTGAGGAAGACTGTGCAATTCCAATCTCAAGATTGTCATGACGAGACAGGATTAATTCCCAGCCCTCTTCTCATTACAATTTGAAGCACTGGAATGAATTTGTTTCATGCCACAAGGCGCTTTTGTTGCAGTCTGCATTGCAGGCTCCGAAAAAGCAAGGAGAGCAAAAGGAAGACAAAATAGTGAGAAACGTTGCAAAGAGTCAGTCAGTCCTTATGAACGATATATTAATGTAAGGAAAAAGAAGGGCTGGCTTCCGTGTGGGAAGTTCACGTGGAGCACTCAAGTGACACATGAACCTAATGAGCATGGTAAGAGACATTCCTAAGGTGAATATTTTCAGCACGTCTCCTGTCTCAGCCCAGCACAGGCACCTGGTGTGGAAGAAATGATGAGCGTTTAACTTCATTCGGATAGGGACTCAGGGTGAAACTCTGGAGATAGACAAGGAGGGAGATGAGAACCATGTGGATAGAAATTAAGGGAAAATCTTTGCATGGAAACTTCCGAAGCAGCAGTGCTCTGGTGTAAACTGCACTGAATTGCTTAGATACCACATTTGGGAAGCAGCCTGTGCCAATCCTAGGTACAGACTGAAACAGTGAAGCAAGCTAAGACAGCTTAGTCTAGGTGAAGGACAGTGCTTTTTCTTTTTCTACTTATGCTGACCTGCAGCTGAGTAATTGTCCATCAATGCATAGTTTGATTGACTTGGCATTTTGAGCCCCCTTTGTGTGCGTTTTTGCTTCAAGAAATACTGAAGGCTAGATATAATTGGAATCGCTGCCTGGTAATGAGATCATTATATATAAATATTGAATTGCTTGCAGGGGGGGTAATGATTCCTCAGCCCAGGTATGCCACGTGTAACTGTTAACTGCTAAGTACAACCTCCCTTTGAGGTATGTTTCTAGTGGTAACACACATAAACCCCTTCAGCCTAAAGTTCAAGTCACAGAATACGAATGACTTGGAGTACGTTATTTACAGCTTGTGCTAGGAGGTAGAATGAGCTGGAGCTTGTTATTTACTTTTCATGTGGAGTTTTAAAGAATTCTGATTGACTGAAAAGACAAAGAAGCAAGGGAGGGAGATGTCAAAGGATGAAAACCATATCAACCCGCTGTGCGAAGTCAGCTTCCTTTCAACAGCCGATCCCTTTGCACGGCATCAGGTGTGCTTAGGGAATTAAGAGTACCACCTGAGATGGATCTGCGGTGAAATGTGCTGTGAAGCCTGAGTGCCTCCTGCCTCCGAGCAGCAGAAAGTCTTGGCGCTTGGTGCTTGTGCCTGCCTGTGGGTTCGGACAGAAGCTGCCCTGCCTGTGTTGGGGTTTGCCCACAGAGCTGGGCTGCTGTTCCAGGCTGGGAAGTCGGTTTGCTTCCCTCTTCTGCTACAGGTTTCTGAAGTTGTTTTGTCTTTAGCTTACAAATGGAGAACCTGAGGTAAAGAGAGAAAGACCAAGCCTGTGTGCATCGCTCTCCTCAAGTTCTCACCTCTGAAATAAAACCCATCAAAACTGCCTCAGAGAGTGTGAGGGCAAGTGCATTAAAGCTTATGAGGTGTTGAGGTATAAGGGTGAGGGGGAATAAGTAAATACTCATGACAGATTCGTTGCTTCTTATGTCTATACAGAGAGGATGGGGCTGTTAAAAGTAACAGGTAGCTTTGGACTTGTTACGATGGGTTATCTGTTCAGTCTCCATTGAAATCTCCTGAGTTGCAGCTACTACACAAGTAACCGATAGTCGTGGTGCTGTTCATAATAGAGAGAACGTGCCCTATCAAAAACATACGTCAGCTGCTTGCAGAAAAACTGCAGGAGAGGTGTTTTCTGTTGAGATGCTTGCTTTTGTGACCTTATGTAGATCCTTACATTGAAGCTGAAATCCAAATATGCCTTTGAGTTTCAGAGTTTCTGGTTATTATTTTGCTGTGCCAGAAGACAAATTAGGGATGTAGTATTTGCTCTCTGCCATGGCGGCTCTGTAGGATGTCCTGTGTGTATTTTCCCTGACACCTAGGATTATTTTTTTTTCCCTGATCTGATGAAACACACTGTTTTTAAAAGTGTTAGAACAAAACCAGTCCTGGAGAAAATGGATGAAGCATGCATATAAGTTACTTGACTCATACAAGCCTTGTCATACCAGTAAAATAGACAGCTGCCTAGAATAACACGCTAGCAGAGGTACTTGGATGACTGAAGGTGAGGAAGGGGAAGACATCAGTCTGACTGTGTTGAGCTGCCAAACTTCTACACCCAGCCCTAGGGACTAAGAACCTGCTGTCACTGTCAATATAAAACTCTTTAGCCTGGCATTTAATGTGCCTTAACCTGCAAAGCTATATTTAAGCTAATAATCCAAATTTTTTGTATGTGTGAAATAAGTGGATTTTAGGATCACTTGCAGCTGCCTGGCATTATGGATGCAGCATGAATTTGTGTCAGCAAACTCAAAGCGTTCATAGGACTCTACTCCTCCAAAGGAGCTACTGCCAGTCCACAGAAAGAAATATTTTAAAAAAGAAGAATTATGGTGACCTGTTTCAAGTGGTGTGTCCCATTACAGTGGTGACACAGGTACAGACACCCTGTGCTGCATGAAGGCAGGGACTGAAGAACATTAAGGGATACTTTGTAGCTTCAGAGAAATAAAAAAAGACATGGCTTTTTTCTTAACAGAATCTTGAAGGATTTTCTTCTCTTTTAATTTCTTTTTTATTCCTTTTTATTCTATCTCAGACCTTCTCAGACCCGCTTCAAAGTCTGAAAAATGAACTTCACCTCTTCTGGCAAAGGCTGGGCAGGGCCAACAACAAAGCTGCTTCTTCTCTACTTCAGTCTGCATGCCTAAAGCTTCGTTAAAATATGAACCTACATCAGTGGGTTAATGGATCATTAAAGCATTCTGCTCTTCCTCTTCTGTCTGTTCTGGAAAACTTTGTAGAGTTAATTAGGCGACTGTAAGGATTAGGACGTGACATTTTGTAGCATTTCACTGGAAAAGTAGCGGCCGAGTCCACTGCGGCACATGCTATCCTCTCTCTCTGCCAAGCCACTACACCCTATACCTTTTCCTTAGCTGACGTCCCTTCACCCATCTCGGAGTAGGGGAGAACCACCCTGCCCCTGAAGAGCTGACCCGCCTCGTTTTGCTTGTGAACCAGCACTCAAGCCTTTGTTTGACAGCGCAAGTAACTCTGCATTGCACACAGTTATCAATTTCTCCTTTTCTTCTTGTGGCTTTATGTAAGCTTCATAGGCAATTTACTATAATAAAAAATTAGGGTCTCTTATGTTGTTAATCCCTTAATAGCCCTTTCCTTTTGCTCTCATTTTCCTTTGAGAAAGGTTTGCATTGCTAAAGAACAGCTGCAGTGGTGCCTGCTTCGTTTTTGTTTCTATGTCTATTTGCCTGACGTCCCCAAATTAATTGTAAAGGAGGTGAATGGTGTGAGGGGAGTTCACTGGGATTAAATTGAAGAGATTTCGGAGTTATGTATTTAGCTTCCCTTGCCTGCTGGAGGAATCAAGGTCTTAACATGCAAACAACTGTGTTCCAAGTAAATGAAAAGCCACTATTTGACCTACGCTCATTATAGAGTTAAAACGTAGCCTATCATCACCACAGCAATTTCTGGTCTTCTCTGCAGCCACAACATTTTAATGTGTCTATTTGGCTATACAATTTATTATTCCCAGGGCTTCTCAAAACCCAATCCATTTGGCTGAGACAGGGTCATGAGACCTAAACCAGTTTTGTACGGTTGCTCTCCTAGTTGGTCAATAACTTTTGAACGCTTGACCATCTAACAATTGGCAAAGAAAGGTCTCTTGACCCTGTGAACTAAAAATAGATCAAGCTCTCCAGAAGGTAAATCTAAAGCTTGCAGGACATTTAGAGATAAGCTGCGGAGAAAAAACAGCTGAGGAGAAATGTCACTTGTATGAATCCAAGATGGAGGCAGGGGTGCTTCCATTGGTGTTGCAATTGTACACAACAACGAGAGACCAAAAAAATACTGCCATACCATATAAGCCTTTTTTTTGAAGTGGCAGATGAAAGTATCTACAGCCTGGACTTTAAATTTCCCAGGGAAATGTTGTCTCCTTTGTCACAATTGCGATACTAGATTCCAGTGCTGAACCCTGCTATTAAAATTGCTCTTCCTTTTCTGCTTTTGCAATCTTTTGTCTGTTTTTTTTTGGAAGTGAGGCAAAGTTCTTCTGCCCCAGATGTTCTTGTGCGGTTTGTGCTTGGGTACAGATAGTATCGTCTATCGCAGCTTATATTTCCTTTTTCCCCCTCATTTATTGATTCTTTAGGAGAGATGAGACCCAGCCAGTAGGAGAAAAGAGAAAAGTTTTGCCTTATTGCTGAATAAATCTGGCTAAACCAGATAACCTCACTTTCTGATGGGAAGGGAGCTTGCACTGTCCCTGCCTGGCCTGGTGGGAGGAGTCCAGGCTGTTTGGAGCTCATTTCTGTTCTCCATCTGGCTAATATTCTCCTTTCACCGAATTCTGAGTGTGACTAGCTTCAAACTAAGAACACGTGTTTTTTTTTTATTGGCAGGGCTGCTATTGAGGGACTGGGATTCTGCTACAAAAAATACATGCTTGGAGAATAAGAGCTCCCCGTGCTATTTCCAGCAAGATCTTTCTTTTATTTAAGGCCTTCAGAAATGCATTGTTTAACTGGAACAGTGCTTGGGCTGTCAGGACCCTTCTTTGCGGAAAACCCAATGAAACCTCTGTCTCTGACAGCCTAAAAATGCATAGATTTTTTTCTCTCTGGTAAGCATGACTGCCCATTTGCAAAAACAAACCCCAAATATTGACCTGTTGCATCAGCGTACGACTCACTGGGAGGAGAAGAAGCTTTCCCCAGTTCCTGAATGAAAACTCTTGCTACCTCCATGAGGGGAAAGAAGTCAGAGCAGGCTCTGACCCCTACGCAGCTGTGCTGGCAGCAGCGGTAGTGACCAAGGCTGCCTTTTAACAGAGAGGGACCCTGGCACCCGCTTCAGTTTGCAGCTCTTTCTTTCCCCATGGACTGCCGTTGGGTGACTGCTGCATCCTAAGCAGTGGGCTGCACGCAAGGATTCCTCTGAATTCATTACGGCTTTATTTCCTGCCTATGAAGTGCCTTTTGCTTGAGATGAACTAGGTAGCAGTGGTTCTGTACCTGCTATAGGAATGAGTGGAGGTGGCTGATCTGTGCGCTCAATACAATTTGTTTCTCCCTCTCCCCTCTGGCCCTGTTTTGCCTGCTTTGTGTTAGAATCTGGATGTCCTTGCTTTCTCCTAAAACATCCCAGCAGAGTCCTGGGATGCGTTTTGTCAAAAACAAAAGCCAATAGTCGTTGAGCCCCCGATAATCTCCTCTGCTCTTCAAGTCTGCTTTCACTCATCTGCTCCTCCACGAGGTAGGGAATGGGACTATTACTTTCTAAGCATTAGCGTTTGTAAGAACACACTATAAAATATGTAATGTAAGTTGCAGCCATTATTATGTTGATACGGCACCCAAGAACCCCCAAAACATTGCTGAGGGGAGTGAGCAGGGCAAACCATTTATTTTAGTCATTCATGCACCTCTTCTGTCTTTGGCCACAGATTTCCAGATGTACACGGTGACTGCTTGTTAACAGCACACCGAGGATGTTTCCAGGTGCTTTTCTGTTGAAAAAAATTGCAGACAATAAGCTGTCACTACAATATTCCAAGCTGCAGCTGTTCTTGAGCAGGCTGCAGGGGGGGCTGGTGGAAGGCTGCAGGACTTGGCTCGGTGTTGCAGGCTGACACACCTCACACTTCGCTTGTCTTCAAAATGGGGTAGGAAAGGCTATGTCTCCATAAGGGAGTAAGTAGTTCTGACTTATAATTATAGACATTCAAATGCTAGACCTGAGCAACCTGAGTTGCTCCTTGAATTTCAAATGCCAGCTTAGCTGTTCATTTGACCAGTTTTAAAGAAAAACATCATACAAGTTGTTAATGTTGAATAACATGAAGTTATTTATACTGATTTTTTTTTTTTTTTACATTTCTCTGCAAGATTGATTCCCCCGTATTGCATTGGGTTTGTGCCTTGGGCTCCTGATGGTTTCAAAGGCTGCAGATTGCCAGGGGTCAGTAATCACGATGGATGAGCCTTGCTGAAGACAAATGTGTGTGAACTTGCTAAGATACGGACAAGCCAGTCTTATTCTTCCATGCAGGGCAATGGCTTTCAAATAGATCCTGGTGAATGCATGGAAGACCATACAGTCCCTCCCCGGTTGAAGGAGTAATAACACACCGCACTTCAGGCATTTTATGAAGGAAAGTATCTGCTAATACTCTTATGAAGTGTTAGGGCAAAGGAATACTGAGCAAAGATGTGTTATAACTTTGGCAATTTTGAAGCCATGATTATATGTAGAGAAATGAGTAGAAATACATACGAAATATAAATTACAGATGTTGTCCTGTCTGTGCTGCTCTGTACAGACCAGGATGCATCCTTGCTGTTACTGAGATGAAAGCAGATGTGTGACAGCTGTGGGTAACTCCAGTCTGCAGGAACCTCCAGTTCTGAAGTGCTCCACAAATGCCTGGGTTTCTTCAGGCATCATCTGGGATATCCAGACATATGTCTTCAAAAGCAGGTAGGTTGTATGATTAGTACCTGCCATTGATGTCCTGGTCATTAACGTGTGTCGTCTGTATACTCTGGGTAACATCCAAAGTTTAAAATGCTGAACCAGAGCTAAATAGAGTCACAGCCTGTAGATCCCTCCATTATTCCATGGTATCTGTTTCTTTTTACAACTATCCATCACAATAAAAAGGATTATTCATTATTCCAAAATGTGCTTTTTTTTGTATCACCAAAAGGCAAGAAATAGAGAACCACAGTATTCCCTCACACTCCTATATAGTCAGAGCTTTATTTTGGGAATGGAAATTTGCAAGTATGGGAACGAAGACGTTCAAGGATACCTACATATTCAAATGGCGTAATTGGCTGAACAGTTAGCTTTTGTATTCAGAGTAGGAAGAAGATGAACTTAAGTAATGAGGAACTATATAAGTTAAATTGTGTGTCATAAACAAAGCAATGAGGTACTTTAATAATTATCCCATAATGTATGTTGTTGAAGGGTTTTCTCTAGCACATATACCTACTGGAGCTGTGGGGACGTGTGTAATATTGAAACCGTTGATACCAGACCACGTCTGGCTTTCCTTGATGTGGCACATTAAATGTCGTGACTTTTGGGTGGAAAGCCATCTTTCTATTAAAAAAAGGAAATCTTACAAAGTACAATAACCTACATATGTATCATTTGCATTAAACGCAACTGGCAGCAGCCAGCGTAAGCAGCGCAAGATGCGGCGTTCCAGTTTTACAGCAGAAAAAGGAGGCTGGCTATTCACACAGCTCTTCAATCAAAGCAGTAAGGACTTGACTCCTCAGCATTAATGGTGCAGCTAGTATGTTTTTCTGCAATGAAAGGTCATTTTCCCTCTCAGGAGAAAAACATTAAGAGTGTGGGTTTTTTTCTTAAAGAAAGTGAATGGGATGGACACAACCTTTAAGGATGACATTGTGCCTCGGACCACATGCCTACGGTAGGAAGCAGTCGCTATGGGGGATTGATTCAAATATGCGAGGCGCCTTTCTTCTCCCGAGCAGATGGGTGAGAAATGTGAGAGGACACTGGAGCAAAGAGGAGAGTAAAGACTCCTTTCCTTACTGACCACAGAAGGTAGTGCGAGGCAGCAATAAACTACTATCCCTTACTACAAAGTTGAAGTCAAAGAGAAACTGTGCATGAGGGCACATCTGAGGGCAAGGTTAGTCCTTCATGCAGTATAAACACATCACACTTGGGAAGCTTAGATGATGGAGGCAGGGTAGCTGCAGCAATATGGAGCTCTGAGCTGACTAATTTACTTGCAGAGCTCTGTGCTGCAGTAACTGGGGGGGGTGCTTTCAGTTGAATCATTTTTGTCAAGATAGATGATTGCACCTGCTGATTCAGCTTGCTAGCAGGGCTTCCAAATCCTGGTGTTAGGCTGTGACAGGTAAAGTTGTATTTCCCCTGTGTATTAGTAAGACAGTGGTCGCTGGTTGAACGATCAGATTAATCGTTGCTTATGGTTAGAGTTATGAGCACTTTCCTCTCTTTTTTTTGAGATATAAAATTACTTTTTTCATTTTTATTATACTTGACGTTCCAGGGTCTTGGAAACCCATGTGGTCAAGTTCTCAAAAACGATCTCTAAACCTAGGGAAACAATTGAGGATGTTCACACAGCTGTGCTTATTCTTTGGGATGTAACATGTACATCTCATTGTATGAACAGTTAAGTGAAAGATGATCCTAATGAAAATAAACTCAATATCTTATTGATTTGGATGAAGAATTACAGCTTGTACAAGCATATGAATCCAAGGATGAGACTGTCAGTTTGTGTAAACCATTGTGGCTACACTGAACTCAATCTACATTCACCAGTTGACGATAGTGGAGATACTCGCCCTAGCTTTTTGTAATGATCAGGGTATGAAACTTTTAGCGTATAAATCTAGGATGTGTGACTTTAAAGTAGTTGAGGTCTTTGAAATATCTGATTCTGAAGTTCGTCACTGATCTCTAGTTTTGAAAGATCAGCCCTTTTGTTTCTTCAGTTCCTCTTAATTAAAGCTCCTTTTGTGATTGCCATATATTCTAAACCAAAATGAATTTTTGCTCTAGAGTCTTTGGAATAGTTTTTAGTCTTTGTTCTGATTCTTAATTTTTTAAAAAACACAACAGCACCAACAAAGAACAACTTACACCAATCCAAAGCACGATGCTATACCAGAAGCAAGAGATGTGTGGTACAGAACATCAAACACCATGCAAGAGGTTTCGCACAGCGTGTGATCCTGCAGCTGCTCTGTGTAGACAGAACTTGTTTTCAATAACAAGCATGCACAGAGCAGTGTGTTTTAAAAAATAAAAGCAGCAAACAAACAATGAATCAATAATTAAAATCACACACATCAGTTTCTAGTTGGAATGAAAATGAAATGTCTTTGTTACATCATTTAATATACTTCTGGAAGGCAGTAGATACTTACATGAGGACGTTATTAAAAATGAGGAGAGAATGGGGTATTGATTCTGAGGTTTCCAGTGGTGGTAGGATGGGGCCTATGCTTCTAAATGAGATGCCAGCTGGTATAGAGCAGGCACAACCGTTATGTTTGTCTGTAAAAGACTTAACTAGGGAAAGTAGCAATTAGGGCCAATATGGCATTGCTTTCAGTAGGGGAACAAATAGGCCTGAAGTGTACCTTTTGAGGCCAAGGAATGGAAAATAAGGGTGCTGGTGCAAGAGTTAATTTCTCATATCTACCTCTTTCGCTCATCCCAGATGGATGAGGTACAGGGCAAAGAGAAGGGCCTTTGCTCTTGCAGAGCTGTAATCCTTTTGCAAAGCAGAAGGCAGAAGTGCAGGCTTTGCATGCCTGGAGTTAGCTTTTCTGTCACCAAGGGACATTATTTACGTTGAAACAAGAACCAGTCATGGCACGGGGTGTATGTGTGTGCATGCAGCTCCGTTAGGCCCCGTGCTTATCTCTTTACCTTTAGCTTCCAGGCACATGGCGTAGCGTGTGGACCCTGCCGGCTGGTGGAAAGCTTCTGACTTCTTCTTAACCTGTGTGTGCTCTCAGCCTTTGAATTTTGTTTGACACAAGCCTCTTGCAGAATTGATGGAGTGCATTAAGCTGTTTCCAGGATATCAGAAGGGTCTGTGATAGAGCTGATCTTCCTAATTCTCTAGTGACAGCACGAATGACAGATGATACTCAGAGGAGCCCCTTCTTCATCTCCAGCCAGAGTGACCTCTCGTGCAGTCACACTGTGCAAAGCCACGAGGCATGGCGAGGGCAGCTGTACTCCTAGCGCAGCCCCAGGCAGCTGGCAGTCCTGTGCAGGCAGGCATGAGGCGAACTGTGATGGGACAAGGGGCAGAGATGGAGCTGCCCTGTTTCTTCTGTTGCTTTGCAGATCTGTTAAGCTGTCACAGAAAAATAGCAATGTGTAACCTCAAGGTTGCAGCAGCAAACTGGGAGCTGCTCAGAGGGACTGAGTTTTATAAACAATGCTACACAAATACACTGTGTCTCACACTTGACATTTATTCTGTTTGGCCTTAAGCACTGGTTAAAATAATACCGAGATTTATTTAATGTTGTTTGCAAGTTTCACATCCCTTTATTTTTTTGAAAGCTGCTGTGCCTGGACAGTGACTTTTCAGACTTGGTACGCTGAGCCACCCTGGTCTCAAATGTTGTGCAAGAAGCAGAGCAAGTTGGCTGACACATAGGTTAAAAGACAGTAGAGAAGGAAAAGACAGTGAGGCTGAAAGAGCAATTGGCTGCGGAGTTGTCTTTTGTAGTGCATCTGTTCCCAAAAACCACACTTAGACTCACTGTGTACCAAGACACTGCCTACCTGGAGGCTACCACTGCTTCTGGGTGCTGCTCTTTCTGGTTGCAGCTCCCCCAGCCCCTGTGGGTACTGGAGTTTTCCAGGCAGCCTGCTCTGCACCACCTCTGCAATTAATGGCTGGATAAGTACAGTAATGTGGTGCCACAGGATGCAAATGAATAACATTTAGTGAAATGCAAGCTGATGAAAATGAGCATCAGCAGAAGGATCCTTTCAGGTTTAATTCCTCATGTAGCAGCTTAGGTGTGTGCATATGAGTGTGCTCGCGACAGCGATGCCAACCCTGATGTTAGCAGCTCCGATGCTGGAGAAGCCGCAGTTAGTCTAGTCCATGCCTGTGCCCTTGCACAGCCTGTTGCAAAGGTCTGGATGAGGCAGCTTGCTCCTCTCCTGTTCCTGTGTTGCCAGCGTAGCTCTTTCTGTCTGCCTAAATGATATTACACTTGATACGGGTGGCACAGAACCAGAGCTGGGGTGCAGCCAGGGCACTGGGGTACCTGTAACTGCATCTCCTCCTCATCCTGGCGTATTCCTGGTTCCTGTTCTTGACCTGGCACCAACTCTCAAGTTTTCTGCCAGGAGCCCTCTTTGCAAAGCCCAAACCCCAGACCTCACAGAGATTTTGCAGTAATTTAGAACTGGCCAACCCAGTATAAGAGAGCAATAATGAATTCTGCCTAAATCTACTGGCAGGTCTTGTGCTCATGGTGTTGCTGAGCAGATGATGTCAAGAACACCAGGTTGATGTTGACATATCAGAACAATCCTGTTTTTTACTTCAGTGGCTGCAGTCTGGACGGTCACCTCCCACTGAGCTAAGGAACGTCTGCAGTTCCCCAGCCGGTAACGTCTGAACCCTTGATGATCTGAACATATTTTCCCCATCATAAGACAGGATAAAATGCAGTATAACCTAATCTATAGGTTTGTAGATTTTTTTAAAATGCAAATTTCTTTCTTTGTTGTAGTTGTTGTTCTGCAGTTAATATTTTATTTGGAATGAAACTTCAAATTAATGCTAGAATATGAGAGAATGACCCGTTCTTTGCTCCCTCTGCTGGCTCAGAAGCTCCTTGCATTGCCAGCTGTCCTGCCTCATTAATTTTGAAGAGGATAAAAATGGAAGTGTTGTGGCATGTCCAACATTGAAAATCAAAATTGAAATCATTAAATAATCCCGCTGTGTTTAGTGGCTTATTGAGTATAGGCAGTAATGGCAAGGAGATAGAGGGCTATAATTTTCACTGTTAGTGTTTAATAAATATTTTCTACCTTAATGCATAAGAGAGAATACGTTTAGTAATAGAACTGTCGCAATCGTGATGGCAAGGGAACAGGGCAATGTTACTTCTTCCTAGCCTCCCAGTACTCAACATTTCTTGCTGTCCTGGATGTTAGATTTGTTTTCTCCCAACATACTTTGAAGATGCTGTGTTTGGATATCTGTCAGTGACTGGAATGTGAGTTTCTCATTTCTGGTATTTTCAATTGTTGAGTTTTGCTCCCTAAAGAGGGGCAGTTAATTTCCATCACTACAACCCTTTGAGACTCAGCCTGTTCTCAAAGATTTTGGGAAGTCTAGCTATTCCTTCTACTACATCTTTAAAACCTGGAGGATCCTTCTAGCACCTGCTTCCATATTTTATACACTTTATTTTTGTTCTCTCAATCTTATCAGTTGTTTGTTTTTCTTGTAAATCATCTTTATTCTAATGTTTCTTTTGTGTGTGTGTGTGTGTGCATATGCATGTAAGACTGAAAATATTAGCTGTTCCTGCTCTGTGTTACTTTACTTCCCCAGTTTGACTATTTGGGTGGTGGAAATTACTTGAGAGATGCTGTGCCCTGTCAGATCCTATGAGCCCAGCTGCACCTGAACCCAGTTCATGACAGCTGGAGTTGCGATGCACCGCATTTCCCTGGAGATGCAGAGTGCCCTAAGTAAGAGCTGCTCAGTTTTAAGTGCTCTAGCAGATCTGTTTTCTTAGTAAACCTTCTTCCCCTCCCCTCTCCCCCACTCTGCTTTCCCTTCTAGCAATGTCTCCTTCATTCTGCTTCAGTATTTTCCCCTACTGGATTTTAATGTGAGAATAATAACACTACAAGCAAGATGCAACAAGAGAAATGCCTTTTTCAGCCAGGGCCTGCTCATCTGCTTTGGCAGTGCTGTCTGCCTTCAAATTCCTTATTATCTTTCCTAGTAGTCAACACATGGACAAAATTGCCTTACCTCTACCTGTTCTTTCTACTCGAAGGTGAGATAGTGTTCTCAGTCTGACCCAAAATGTATTTGATTTCTATTTTGCTGTGGGAATATCCCAGGAAATTTTAGAAAAGAGAATTAACCCAACAGTCCTAGGAATAGTGGTCTGCTGCCTTTATGTGTCACCAGAGGGTTACACTCTAGTGCCTTGGTCACGGTTTGGTAGTTAAATGCCTCCGCCATGCAGATGTGCTCGCCGAAGCCTCCCCTGCAGATGGGAAGGTCTAATGCACAAAATGCGGAGGAGGCTGATTAAAACAGGAGCTGAATGCAATAATGGGAATATCATGAATTTTCTTGTATCTTAAACACAACCAGATTCAGGTTTCTTCACAGGAATTTCCAATTTTTACCAGATTTCTATTTTCAAACTTTAGCACTGATGATACATTAGCAAAAAAGAATCATGAAAGTGGTTTCCCCGAGTGGCTGAATAAGCTTTACTCAAATATAAAAACCAGAAATAGCATACTCGGGCACAGGGCAGTCACAGGGAAATCCATAATCTGAAACTTCAGGAATGCTGAACACAGAAGCGTGAATGTGGACATGAAAGCAGATATTTAAAAGCACAAAGTACTTACCTTTAAGTTGATATCTCAGACTTATGGCAAAGATTATCTCACTCCCTCAAAATATGTTTACCCATGTGGTATAACTAACTAGTGTATAGAAAATGTGGCAAGAAGAGTCTATAAAGATGCCATTCTTTCTGTAAAATGGAGATTTAGAAAACTTGATTAATGATTAATACAACTCATTAAATAAAAACTCTAGCTGAGCCAGATTATTGGTGAAAAATATTTATTAGCAAGCTAATCCTCAAAAAAATGGCTTTCTAAGAAGATAGGAGCTCAACAAGGAGAAAAGGGTCTAAAAATTAATTTTTGTCCTTAAGATTAGGTATTTGGCCATGAAGCCTTCAAGACTTGGACCATTCAGAAGATACAGCTGGACACCTGCAGGAAGAGCGTCAGTGTCATTGTAAAGCATTTGACATGTTTGAACTACATTTTTAGAAATAGAAATTAGGCTTTTTTTTTTCTGGGGGGAAGAGGACACCCCTAATTAATCAGAAAGTGTCACTTTGCTAGTTAACTGCTGTAAAGGGTTTTTGTATCTGGATCATGGTAAAGTAAAAGTTAAAGTAAAATTTCCCTTAAGTCTCTTCCTCTGCTGGGGTAGCCTTTTTTCTGGTCCTTCCTCTGGTAGCCTGCTGCCTTTTCCTCAGTATTCTCCTTCTCTCTCCGATCCCCTTCTGCCTCTGATTTTGTGTGAGTTACCTGAAAGTGATTATTTCCTGAAAGTCTGTGTTCAAATACCCTTTTAAAGGGATATTGCGGAGTTCTGGGTTAGGCTTCAAAATACCATAGCTCAAATAGCCAAATAGTTCTGTGTTTTGGAATGGAAAGCAAATTTTTTCCCCACTAATGATATTCCATGAAAATGACGGGTTTTTTTCCATTAGCTTAACTACTTGGGATTTACTTAGGGCTTCATTGTTTATAGAGGGGAGCAAAAGCATGGTTTTAGGAGAATCGGGGCACACAAGAGGAAATGTAAAGATGGAAAAGAAATGTTATGAAATATATGAATAGAATACTGAAAACATTGGGAACGGCTGTCTGCAAGACTTTTGAGTGCCTGAGCAAATATGCACAGCTGTTAAGTATCAGCTTTCAAATCTAGAACTATAATGGGCACCAGGGTTGAGGGACTTAAAAGCAGAAATATGTTGAAAGGCAAAAAAATATTAATAGTAACAAAAAAACTGCATGCTTTAAAAACAGCATTGAATCAATAAATTAAATATCCTGGGAAAAGGTAGTGAATTTTCAAAATGTCCAAGTTATTTACTGAATGATAGTGGCTGGAATAAATTTTTCCTTGTTGGAATTCATATTTTGAAATCCCATAACAGGAAAATGTTTTGTCTTTCCTTCCTACACTTTGAATACATTTAATGGTTTATGTACAGTTTCAGCATTTGCTGAGTACTGATTAGTAAATTCATATCCAGTTGGCATTATTTTTTTGCTAGAGGACAGGATCATTTAACTGGTGAGTTCTTATTCTGGGCTGAATCTCCAGACGCTGATTTTGTTCAGGATCTCTGTATGCCAGATAAGCACAACAGAGACAGGACTGTACAATCTGGTTTTCTGCTGGCTTCGGTACGGATTTTTTCTATGATTTTAGTCAAGCCGCTTCCATTAAAGGTTGAGTGTCTAATAGGAAAGGTGGTACTCAACAGTCTGAACGTTTTATGTAGGGGCCCATCTAAGATGCCAGAAAGAAAAGAGTTTTGTTCACACATGGAGACAGAATAAAAGTAGACAGAAACAGAGATTATCTGTTATAGCCTGGTGCCCCTGATCCCTGCAGCAATTACAATTCAGCTGATTGTGGGGCGGCAGCTAATGCAGCCTACGGAAAAGGGATATTGGTGCTGATTTCCTTAATATGAGTTAGCGTGCAATATAATATCCTGATCGTTGCCGGTGAGGACCTGTGAGCTGGGGAGCAGCGAACATGGAAGTCCCTGGGCAAATTCCAGGGACTAAAGGCATGAGCCTGCCTTGCTCATGCGTCCGGGTTCTGCTATTTGGAAAAAAAATAGACCCATGAAAAAAGGAGAATAATCTCTGTAATGTGTGAAGTGCTTTGAAGTCTTTTCTGAGCTAGAGGGTCAGAGTGTTTAGTACCTTTTCCTCTGATGGGTCTCTGGTACTTAAACATTCAGCAGTGAGTCAGAAGAATCAATTTGTTGCTTCTATGAGGGCCATAATTCATCCTCCCTGATTGAAATGATCAAGGATGCAGAGGTGGCTCTCTGCTTCTGAGTAAACACTCCTTTTATGTTCCTTTAGCACAAACACCTGACACTAAGCGGGGATGCATAAAAGGAAGCCAAGCTGCAGGCTTTTTCCTGAAGTGGGTGTTTTGTGATGGATTAATGGCAAATCATAATGCATTATTTATCAGATAATAAGTGTGATAATTGTTCTTATTTATCATGAGTCTAGCTCAGCTCATTCTCCTGTCATTCCTTCACTCAAGCTGCCCCTGGGGATTCACCAGATAAAAAAACAGTCCAAAGGTCATTCCAACAATTTTTACTCATAATGGCATGCTGATTGCCTCCTAATTGAAAAGTGTAAACTACAGGCGCTGTAAGAAATGCAAGTGACCCCTGTCCTCGTAGCATAATGTGGAGAGTCCCTGTGTGTTTCTCAGCCAGCCACATTCCCTTCCTGTAATACTCAAATCTTCAGAATGAATTAGGGAGAAAATTTTGTCATTACAGGAGAAAAAACAATCACTTTCCCCACAGTGAGAAGATGATGCTGATGCATAGATATAACATTATGGAAGCACTGCAAATGTGATTTGGGCTCAATTCTGAGGTGTGTGGTAGCACAGCATTTTGGACATTAGCCAAAAATCTGTCTCTTCTTATTGAGAAGGTGCGTAGATTGTACTTCCATTTTTGCTACCTCTGTATTGATAATTTGGTGAAAAAATGCAGTATAAATGTCACTTGGCCACACAATTCCTCCTTACAGCCCATGCTAACTCTGGAGGATTATTTTCTACTAAATCAGGTTTTTCCCCAAATTCTTATGCATTCTACTTCTCACACTCCCCTCCTGTGGTCAGTCTCACAGTTCTTTCCTTTGGATTGTTCTGACCAGTGTGTGAAAATGTCAAGTTTCTATGTTTCAGCTGCGTAATTTTTGGCCTATAACTCACATTATTTCTTCTCCCAATCTCCTAAATAAAATTTGAATAAAAAGGAGTACAAAAGGAATGCCAAACTGAGGAAAGTGTTTCTGAACAGCAAACAGAGCAGCACATCTGCGGTGTTCCCTTTGGAAATGGCCAGCTGCTGGCTGGTGGTAATCTCATTTAAGCTCACATCCTCACACCAAAAGAATTTCTTCTGGATTTCCTCTTATAGAATCTTCTGGTTGGAAAAGACCTTTGAGACCATTGAGTCCAATCATGTCTGTCCCCTTACTAAACCACGTCCCTAAGAAACTCATCTACCTGTCATTTAAACACCTGCAGGGATGGCGACTCCACCACCTCCCTGGGCAGCTGTGCCGTTGCCTGACAGCCCTTCCAGTGAAGAAATAGTTCCTAATATCCAGTTTAAACCTCCCCTGGCACAACTTGTGGCCATTTCCTCTCGTCCTATCGCTGTCACTTGTGAGAAGAACCCAGCACCCACCCCGTCACAGCCTCCTTCCAGGCAGTTGTAGACAGTGATGAGGTCTCCCCTCAGCCTCCTCTTCTCCAGGCTAAACACCCCCAGTTCCCTCCGTCTGTCCTCGTAGGACTTGTTCTCCAGCCCCTCCCCAGCCTCGTTGCCCTTCTCTGGGACGCGCTCCAGCCCCTCAATGTCCTTCTTGGAGTGAGGGGCCCAAAACTGAACCCAGCACTCCCATTTCTATTTAAAACAGGCCTGAATGACTGCTGTGGGCAAACAGCATTGAAAAGATGTTCCACACGGTGGGCTTTTTTAGTACAGTTTGTAAGCAATGCTTTGTACACTACAGATCATATCTGGTTGGAATTAATTTCGTTAGCTTTATGCATGTATGAGGCAGTTGTCTACCTGTGAATCAGGCAGCTTGCATTTCCCAAGAGAAACAGCTGTTCTTCACCTAACTTTCTTCAGATGGGATTAATTGTGCCCTAGAAGTGCCACTTTATTTTTCATTGATTATTAAAGGAGCCTTGAAACTCAAGTCAGATTCAGGTGTTTAAATCTGATCAGATGAATCCCAGTTTCTAGTCCAGAGCAAGAACATCCCATAAGGAGAAGAGAATGTAATTTAGCCTGCTAGAAAACTCATACTGTCCTATTTTTTTTAAAAGTTGTTTGAATACAAGGAACTAATTTTCAGATATGTAGGTTGTTCAAGGTAAACTACATTTCTGTATCAGTAATGCAGTTTAGTCCTTTTAGACCAATGGTTTTGTTTTTCTTTCCAAAGCCTTATAGAGTTTCTAAGTTAAAAAAAGAAAAAGAAAGGCTCATTGTGAGGAAAAAAAAAAGGTTACCCAGTCTGGGTAGCAGCTTCCAGGTGTGGTCACAGTTGTAAATGATGAGGTCAAGATTAGGAGCAATACACTCCTGAGGAGCAGTGTCTGACTGAGGAAATAAAAGAGGTAAGGCGAAGGGGAGAGATTCCCAGCATAGTTAACAAAATAGTCTTGGGGTTTATTTTAACATGGATTCCTGTATACAATCATGATGGAAATATTCTCGTCATAAGTTTTTGTCTTTTAGCTGAGACTTGTACCTTCTAGGGAAAACCGAAGAAGGATGGATGGCATAAACTGAGTCTAAGGATTGGTTTGGGTTTTTCTTTTTTATTTTGTTATGAACCAGCAAGTTCCAGAGGAGTAGGTAGGCTGTGAAGTGAAAAAGAGGACTTCTGACAAAGTGAGTACATATTTATTTATCTTCTGAGCAACTTTCCAGCCTAACTAGTAAAGAAAAGAGATCCTACAGGTATCTGAGGTAATGTCTAATTTGTTTTACCAGTGAAGCTTATATTTATGACTAAATCCTTCTGTGAATATGTGGATCTATTGGCTCAGCAGAGAATTTTGATTAAGATTAATGACTGCAACACTTTTTAACCCTAATGTACTTTTTTCCTGGTCAGTGTCGATGAAGCTGCTAAAGAATTTTGCAGGCTTACTTCAGAAGAAATCGAGTAACAAGATCAATCCTTTTTACTTTACAAAAGCAAAGTGTCTATTTGCATTGTTTGTCTTGCAATGCATAGTTGGAACAGATGTCTAGAAACTTCATATTTGGGGAGGCTCTGAGGAATTGCACCTACTGATGTGTCTTAAAACTTAATGTATTTCGTGTTCCAGTATTTTTTTTTAAGCATTTCTTAAGTATGATGATCAATATAGAGAAAATAAATTGTTGCACATGACTGCATAATTCAAATCAGCATTTGTTATTTGCAGGGGCGATCACTTTAATGGGGTTATCACTTTAATGTTTTTATATTAATACAACCCCTTTACCTTTGTTTTTGATTATTAAACAATAATGAACCTTTAGGAAAAAAGAAAATAAAAGGTCTGGGCCATAACCTTGCAAGAAGCCTGTGGGCAGAGCTCTGTAAATTGTTCCAGCTCTATTGCCTTCAGTGACTGGATGTCAATGCCTCCCACAGCTGAAGGCTATCTGCCTGCTGTGAGATACACCAAGAGCTTTTTTTTCAGTGGCTTACCCTCTGCAACAAATGTAATAGCAGCCTTAAGGATCCCATCCAGCTGACCTGAATTTTCTAGTGCTTGTTAAGTCATTGCCTGCCTGAGCCTGGGTGACCCATCAGCCTCTTATGGTGAAGGCACGTTAGTGGTTTGTATTGGAGGGCAGGCAGTCCTGTCCCTTTGTCGCTGGGTTCAGCGGCAGCAGCCGGTAGTGTGAATCCAGGACATGACTTGGAACTCTGTTCAGGAGCTCTTGCAAGGTATCTTCACTAATCTGTCTGTGTTTTCCTTGATGGGCACTGCTCTAGTGGTATTGGTTTGTGTCATCAAAATATGCAACAGGAAAGCTGCAATTTTAAAAAAGAATGTGACCCTTCGGACAACAATGCAGAATAAAGAAAATGCATGTCGTGATTTCTTAAGGTGCAAACGTTGCCTGGTATTCTGCGCTAAGCAGTTGCATTTAATAGCAGCTGTTGGATCTCTTGAGGTTTCAGAAAAAAAACTGTATTATTACTGGATAATGTCTTATGTCACTGAACTAATCCGAGTTCAAAGGCGTGAACTTCCATTTTGTGTCTCT